>CM077098.1:117428529-118028529 GCA_039513925.1 Platanthera zijinensis | reverse complement strand
TCAGAAGTTGGGAACAATAAGTCCACCAGTGGATTTATTTTCACTTTGGGTGGCGCTGCAGTCACTTGGAAATCCAAAAGATCGACATGTATAGCTTTGTCGTCTATGGAAGCCGAGTTGTTTGTCTTAGCTTCAACTGGTGAAGAGGCAGATTGGATCAGAAATTTGATTCTAGACATTCCTTTGTCTAGACTTCAAGTCAATTCTTTGAACTTGTACTGTGATAATCAAGCAACAGTCCAATTCATGAAGAATGTCCTTTTTAATACTAAGAGACGACATGTACGACTGAGACACACTCTATTGAATTATCTGAAAAAACAAGGCATTATCACTTTGATCGATGTGTGCTCGAAAAATAATATGGCTGGTCCACTGACGAAAGGAATGTCTAAAGACCGATCAATCAAAATAGTGGGGGAAATGAGACTCAATGCGATCTAAGTTCGGGCTTAGTTCAAGGTTAGGCGATTCAGTTCCGCCTTAGTCCAAATGTTTTGATTTTTTCACCTTCCTTTGTCAAAGCAAACGTGTTGTGCTCCGCTGATATTCGTGGTTGCTGTGTAACACCCCTATCTGTCGCATAGCATATAGTAGTAGGTCCGACCGGGGCCCGACGCCATATACCACGGACAGACCGGTGGGTTACTCAATGAAACTATCCTTCCAACAACACGTCCTACTCAGAGTACATTCTAGCAGAAGTAATTTAAAAGTTGCAAAGAAAGAACCCAATCCAAAAGCATGAATGTCCACTATCAACCCAGAATAGGAATGAACGTACAAAATACACAAAGTACTTGGCCTTATGGCTTTGCGACCTTACAAAGGGTTTACTTAAATAAACAGTGTTTTACCAACATCGGCACGCAGGCCGGTCACACATGAATAAAACAAGTAAACATTCGCATGACCTTCGAGGGCCGGTTCCGCAACCAGGGCTTCAGCCCGCTACTTGCTACTTGGCTCCGCAGCACCTGCAAGCAACAATCCATCGCATCGGTGGCAAACAAAAGCAACGGTCAGCTAAAGCTGACCAAATTATAACGACCCCACCCCCTTTTTGGGGTGGCGGTGCTCCTTCCCTGCATTGCATTGGTATAATCCAACGATTAAAGTGAAAAATACAATATTTGCACAATATACCACAGGTGCAGGCCCGCACAGCCACACACCCCGTGCTCTCAGGGCACTTACTCGATGAACCCGGTAAAATCCGTGGTCTCACCACCGCCTCTAGGACGACAAATCTCGTGAACATTATAGTCTTTCCGGCCTAAGTCTAAGACCCTTCATCTATGCCAACGGTAAGTACCATGTACCTTAGGTGTCTTTAACCGAACCACATAGAGCGGGTACGGTTCCGCCTAACCCGTTGCTCACACCGCAATGTCAATTTAAGCCATATGTGCGGGTCAAGCTTCCCCGAGTCCCAAACCGATCACCCAAATATATTACATAACCCAGTTATGTGCAAGTTGGCTCCCATGCCACCAAGTTGGCAGAATCACGCTTCTGCCCAGTGTTCCGGGTGCACCTTGGAGTTAATCCCCAAGATTCCCTGTTGCAATCTACCGCGTAGAAAACCCGAAAAAAACCATCGGCACGGAGTCTTCTCCGACCATTCATGCATAATGAAACGTCACCGATCCAGAAAAACTTGTCCGAGTAGGCTTCACACACCATGCCTATGTCCGTACTTCGATTCCTGACTCCACATGCAAAACAACGGGGACTATTAATGTCTACCCGAAAGAATACCTCACACTCACCGCATACTCGCGAGAGCGGGCTTCCTATGCAAAAAGGAAAAGGGACTTCACATGTCTAAGAAGAGAATCGTTACCCTAGCATTTCTCTTCGGCGCCATGATGATCTAGTCGGATGGAAAGCACCGTATCGGCCTCGCCTTCGTAGATCTGGACTCGGATCGAGAATCGGGGCTCTGAAGCTTCTCCGGTGGCCGGATTTCTTCTTCCTCTTCCTCCTTGCTCTCCCCTCTCTCTAAAGTTTTAGAAAGAGATAACTTGAAGTGGAATGAGGGTTTCCAACCCTATTCCCGACCATAAACCAGCAGAGGAAAGGCTGAGCTGTCAGATCCTATTTGAAGGAAACGAACGGTCACAATTCGCCCAGAAAATCAATTTACTGGGCCGAATACGGCTTGTGACATGCCCGTGTCCAAAGACGTGTGCCTCAATCAGCGCTGAAACCGTCACGTCCCGAACGGGACACGGGCTTAGACACGCCCGTGTATGACACGCTCATGTCATACAGTACATGCCCGTGTTGCGGGGCGTGTTCCCTGAATCGACACAGGACCAAAACATCCCAAGAAGGACACGGCTCTGTGACACGCCCGTGTCCCATGCCATGTAACTCTTTCCACACAGCCCGGCAAACAGCCCGAGTAGGACACGACCCAGGACACGCCCGTATCTCAGACCGTGTTCTCAACCTTCTACAATTGTCGACTGCAACACGTTGACCACAAGGGAAATCGCGCAACCCGAGCATGACATGGCCCCGGGAGACGCCACCAAGAGTGACGTGTTCATGGGCAGACAGGATATATGCGGCTATAGCAGCTATCACGGATCTGACTGAGGACAAGGTCATACAGACTATCGATATGCTGAGTGTCGACGACATCAAGAGTGACGTGTTCATGACTTTGTCGTTGCCAATCAGGAGGACTTGGCTACACTTACATTTACAGGGTTGATTTTATGCGGTCCAAATATATTGCAATGTTAAGTTATATCATAGACTATGTTTTTAATTTTGTGAACTTTGGTGATGCGAGACATTATTTGTTGATGCTAGTTTCTATTTAAAAAAATATATTTTGTCAATTTTAATGTTATAAAATTAACATTTCAATTCCAACCGTTGAAATCAGACATACAGCCGAACATCGGAATTATCAATTCCAATTCTGATGACAGAATTTTGCAGTTAGCCGAACAACAGAATTGGAATTGACTTGAATTCTAATTCCTGCAGGAATCGGAATTGAAGTCAATTATTCCAATTCCTGCATCTCAATTCTCATGAAACGAACGGAGCCCTACATGAATTTCTTCCATTTCTTTTTCTTTACTACCGGAATATGTTAATTATATTCCATCTAGTTGCAAGCTAATTTAGACTCCGTTTGGAGCGGCTTATTGCAACTTATTTGCTCCAATGAGGTTGGACAAAAACGTCATTGTCATAGAATATATTTTGATATCATAAATGTTACAAAAAAGAAACTAGTTTGAGACATAAGATTTTAGTATGACAATGACATTTTTGTCCAACCTCACCAGAACAAATAAGTCACAGTACGCCGCACCAAACACAACCTTAATAATCATTATTTTTAAGTTGAAGTGAAGCTTGTACTACTCGATTGAAAACAATAACGATAACTTTTGATTTTAAGATAATAAAATTTTGCTTACTATTTACTTTTATGTTCTCACTATTTTGCTTACTATATATTTTTATGTTTCTAAAATATTAAATTTTGCTAATTCTACGTGATGTTACAGGCTATTGAAATATTTGAGAACAAGATTGATTATTTTAGATTTTTTTTAATTTTCTTTTCAAATATGATTTTATCAAAAACTGTTTTTCACATATCAAAATTTTACTGATTGCTAATAGCACTCATAACAATCGTCAATTAAAACTACAAAATCCTAACTCTTCCTAACCGCAGACCTCCCCTCACACAAAACTGTTCACACTCATCGACCTCCCCTCGCAGGAGTTTGTGGGCCTCATCGGAGCAAGTTCGCCATCTCGCGGCCTCTCCTCCATGCCAAGGACGCCCTCCTCTACGGCAAGGTGGCTCGACCCAATCCCTGAATCTCTGCAGATGGAGGGCATGACATTGTTAGACAAGGCAACTCCTCCTTCCTTTGAAAACCTCTTGAACGAGCCCTTGAGTTTATAGGTGTAGAAACCTGTAACACCCCTCATCCGTCATGAATAAAATAAAAGAATGTCCGGCCGAGACCCCAGATTATATGAAACGGACAGACGGAAGAGTTACTAAATGAAACCATAAACTCTTAACATTTTGAAAACGCAACCTAACACAGAGTTGCATTCTAGCGAAAGAATAAAATGAGTTATACAAAAACTACGCCCAAAGGCGAATGTCCACTAACCACAATAGGAATGAAATACAACGACCACATATCTGGCCTTAAGGCCTTACATCAATAGTGTTTAACCCAAATAAAAAGGTTTGCATACATCGGCACGCTGACCGACAATACATGAAAAACAACTAAACAAACAATTGGGTCTTTGAGGGCCAGCTCAGCAAGAAGGGCTTCAGCCCGCTATTTTCCTCTTGGCTTCGCAGCACCTGCAAGCAAACATTCTGTTGGAACTGTGGTTCGGAATCGCCCCGGTGCTGCGGTACTATTCGAAGCAGAAGGACGTGTTCCCTGCGGGCCTAACTGGCTGCCCCGTGGATCCGCCCAAGGACCGTTGATATAAAGAATAGTTGCGCCGTCTTCTATCAGACCGGTCTTTTGGTCGAGTTGGTAGCGCTAGGTCCTCTCAATTGGTATCAGAGGGAGGTTGCGGGTTCGAAACCCCGGGGTTGTTTCCAGGGGGGATTGTTGGAACTGTGGTTCGGAATCGCCCCGGTGCTGCGGTACTATTCGAAGCAGAAGGACGTGTTCCCTGCGGGCCTAACTGGCTGCCCCGTGGATCCGCCCGAGGACCGTTGATATAAAGAATAGTTGCGCCGTCTTCTATCAGACCGGTCTTTTGGTCGAGTTGGTAGCGCTAGGTCCTCTCACATTCCACCAAGCGGTGACAAATAAAGCAACGGTCAGCAAGAGCTGACCAAATTATAACGACCCCACCCCTTTCTCGGGGTGGCGGTGCTTATTCCCTGCAAGCGGATTAGCATAATCACATAAAGCTAGAATGTGTCATTTAAGCACCAATCATCACAAACGTTGGCGCGACCGGCCCAACGTATCGTGCACTCAGGGCACCTTAACGGTGTACCGAATATCGCCTGGTACCACCACCATCTTCAGTCCCAAACTGGATGGCAACACAATGAGCATTCGCTAGCCGTGACTCAAGGTCATCGACTCTCTCCTATGCCTGTATCAACACACTAGTTTCCTTAGGTGGTCGAATTACACCACATAGTGCAGGTACCGTTCAGTCAAGCCCATTGCTCAAGTCGTCGTACCCAACACGCACGACGCGGGTCAACCTCCCCTTGCCTGTTATCGCCTACATACTCGATTGTTATGTAATAAGGGTGGCACTCGCGGCCACCTGAGTTGGGCACTCAAGGCGCACAACTCCACACACTAGCCCTACGGTCTCTGAGAGACGGGCTTCGCACAAACACGAAAAAACTCCCCAAGAGTTAATACCGACAATCCAACGACCTCGTGCAAACATTAGGGTGTTTCCTGGAGCACACCTCCAGTACTCACTGCAGCTCCGTGCAGACCCCCAAATTTCAAACATACAACTTCCCCGGAGTCTTCTCCGGGAACCCCAAAACATCACCAATCTAGACCAACATGTCCGTATGGGCTTCATATAGCATGCCTAAACTGTACTCGCGCTTTCGGGTGTTAATGTAATTAATAGCGGGGATGTAAACATCGACCCGTCGGAGAGCACCCTTCCCCCACCCGTCGGTGGAGAGGAGCTTCCATGCAAATATGCTAATTAAGGGCTTCACCTGCCCAAGAAGAAAAGTCGTTACACTTGACGCGCGTTTCTGAGGCATGGCTTGGTCACGGGCTCACGAACAACTCTCGTAATGGTTGTCCACGCACGGATCCGACTTGCACATGCCGATTCGAGCTCCAAAATGGCTCCTCAACTTCAAGACATGGCTTTCACCCAACTAGGTCGGCCAAGAGAAGAGGAGGGTCGAAACTTGCTGTGCACGGGGCTCAGCACTCCTCCTAGACGGCGGCGGTCGAGATAAGAAGAGAAGAAGGAAGATCGAGATCTTCCTCTTCCTTGTTGTGCACAGAGGATCTTCCACCTTTGGCTCACGGGATCGGCGGTGGTCGGGATAGATAGGAGGAGGTACGGTCGGGCTCCTCTAGGTCGACCTTGTTCCTTCTAGCTGGCGACACCCGAGAGAGGGAGAGATGGGGAGCGGCCTACTCCCAGCGGCGCGCATGAGAGAGAAGATCGGGAGAGGGAGTGGAACCTCCTTCCAGTGACACCGAGAGAGAACGAGAGAGCAAGAGAGGGATTGGTCGGGAGAGATGAGAGGGAGAGAGGTTAGGTTTAGGTTTTTATATAAATACCCTAGCCCAAAGTGTTATCTGCACCCCATGCTCTTTAGTCGCACACCAATTAAATTCGCAACACGATTTTGGGGCGTTACAATTCTCTCCTTCTAAAAGAAATTTCGTCCCGAAATTTAAAATACGAATAACAAAATGAAATTCGTCATACCTGAGTGAAATAGATCGGGGTACTCCTCGCGCATGACCTCTTCTGGCTCCCAAGAGAGCTCATCGCGGCCATAATTGTCCCAACGGACTCTCACCATCTTGATTTCCTTTCTCCGCAACTATCGTATGTCGCTATCGATGATGCAAATCGCTTCACCTTGGTAGATAAGCCACTATCCACCGGCACAACATCGGCCTCCAACACAGAATCAGGCTCCTGCACCGCCTTTCTCAACACAGAAATGTGGAAGACGTCGTGCAACCCACTCAGCTCCGTCGACAAGGCAAGTCGGTAAGCTGCCTCACCGATGTGTTCGGTGATCTCGAATGGCCCTAAATACCTTGGACTCAGCTTCTTCAAGTGTCGAACCCTCGACACTCCTTTGAAAGGCTTTATCTTCAAGTATACCCAATCTCCAACCGCGAACTTCATGTTCCGGTGTTTGGCATTGTAGTACTTCGCCTGACGATCTTGGGCGGTCAACAACCGCTCTCGAATGATCCGTATAGACTCATTCACATCATCAACATCTTTGCGCTTCAATAGCTTGGTATCACCAGTTTCTGCACATGCTAACGGAATGCGGCACTCCCTGCCGTATAACGCCTCGTACAGGGCCATCTGAATACTTGCTTGATAACTATTGTTATAGGCAAACTCTATCATGTGAAGGTGATCCTCCCAACGCTGTCCGAAATCCAAAATGCGTATACACAATATATCTTCCATCGTCTGATTTGTCCTCTCAGTTTGCCCATCAGTCTGCGAATGGAAGGTTGTGCTAAACTTGAGCTTTGTGCTCAATGACCGATGAGCGTGCCTCCAATAACCGGACGTAAACCTCCCATCACGCTTGCTAACTATGTTGTGAGGGACGCCATGTAATTGCACGATGTTCTCCACATACAACTTTGCTAGTTTCTCCACTGGATCGCTTTTCCGATTCGGGATAAAATGCGCAACTTTGGTCAACCGATCAACAATCACCCAGATAGAATCATTTTTCTGCAACGAATTTGGCAAACCGTGCACAAAATCCATGGAAATATCATCAAATTTCCACTCCGGGATCAACAACAATTTCAAGAAGCCTCCTGGTCGTTGACATTCAACCTTCACTAGCACACACGTTTGACATTTTGCCACGTAGAGGGCTATGTCCTTCTTCATACCTGGCCACCAGAACAGTGTCTCATGTTCTTGTATATCTTTGAGCTCTCCGGGTGGATTGACTACTTAGTATTGTGAGCCTCATACATCAACTCTTCCCATAGAGTGCTAGACTTTGGGAAGCACAAGCGATCACCTTTACGTAGAAGACCGTCTTCAACCAAGAACTTGGAATTTGACCCTTCCGCTGCATAGCGCTTCATGCTCTCATCGAGCTCCAACGCTCTCCGAACTCTGTCCGCAAGGTCACACTGCACCTCCGTCCAGTTCAAGCATGCGTTTGCACTAGTACTCCTGTCGACACAGGTGATACCCAAGGCTTCCATTTCCTAGATTAAACATTCATCATGCATGCGCAACTAGTTTGCTCGTGCTGGAGTTCTGCGACTCAAAACATCAGTGACCACATTCCCCTTTCCGGGTGTGTAATGTATCTCAAAGGTGTAATCTCTGAGGAATTCCATCCACCTTATTTGTCGTATGTTCAACTCCTTCTGATTCAACATGTACTTAAGGATCTTATAATCCATAAAGATGTCAACCTTCACGCCATATAAATAATATCAGCACAGCTTCAGGGCTAATATCACCGCCGCTAACTCCAATTCATAGACGGGATAGTTTCTCTCATACACCTTCAGCTGGCGTGAGCCGTACGCTATAACTTTTCCAAACTGTAGGAGGACGTAGTCTAAGCCTCTCCCTGAGGCATCGCTATAGTTCCTCAAAAGCTCGTGTGCACTTCGACGACCACACAAACTTCTGATCATTTCTCGTTAAGGTAGTGAGAGGTAAAGCTATCCGCGAGAAGTTCTCCACGAACCGTCTGTAGTAACCAGCAAGTCCCAGGAAACTCCGGACTTCCACCACTATAGTCAATACGGGTCACTCCTGTATAGATAATATCTTCGCTGGATCCATAGTGATACCCTCCCCACTAATGACATGACCGAGAAAAACCACAGACGATAGCCAAAACTCGCACTTAGAGAACTTGACATATAATTGACTCCTCCTCTAGGTGTGTAAAACCAACCTCAAATGGTTCGCATGATCCTCTTCTGACTGCGAGTACACCAATATGTCATCTATGAAGACTATCACAAATAGGTCCAAATACTCCCAAAAGGTTCTGTTCATCAAATCTATGAATACCGATGGTGCATTTGTCAACTCGAACGACATCATGGTGAACTCATACTAACCATAGCATATGCCAAACGCTGTCTCGGGAATATCACTCTCCCTTACACGCAACTAATAGTAGCCGGACTTCATATCCTGCTTCGAGTAGACGGTTGATCCAGCCAACTGATCAAACAAATCATCAATTCTCGGAATCATATACTTGTTCTTCTCTGTCAGCTTGTTCGGCTCTCGATAGTCAATGCATAGACGCAGGCTCCCGTTCTTATTTTTCACGAAAAGGACCGGCGCACTCCAAGGTGAACCACTTGGACGTATGTAACCATGCTCTAACAATTCCTGCAGCTGGACCTTCAGCTCTGTCATCTCCTTTGGCGCCATTATGTATGGTGCACGGGACACATGCTTTGCACTGGCACCAGATCAATAGGAAAGTCGATCTCTCGCTGGGGTGGAATCACAGGGAGATCCTTAGGGAACACATCCGCGAACTCTGACACGATAGGAAAGTCACTAAAACGGGACTTCGGCTCTACAACCTCCAATAGCGTGAAGAAACTCCGCGCCCTTCTGAACCGCTTTGACCACTTGGAGAGCAGACATCAGTGTCTTGCTCGATCCTCACATACTGATACGCCCAAAACGGTATACGTAATTAAACGCAAGAGCACGTGTCGTGTCAAGTAATAAAGAGTAAGTAAGAATCGTTCCCTCGAGGAGATGGTGGACTCAGTGCTTGCAATTACTAGTGCTGTCTTTTCTTTAAAGTCAAGTGAAATAAGGTGATGTTTCGAAATACTAAAATCTTAAAGTAAAACTTCTAATTACTCGAAATAAACTATAGAATCGGGAGAATAATACTTTGTTATCAGTGACCAAAGATAATCTTGTATCGTGATTTCCTAAGTCTAGCGTGACAATCCTTGTAAATAGTTTTGCGATGATGAGTGGTGACACGTCTTGCAATAATTTTAGAATAGAAATCTGTACCTCTCGATATCGGAAGTACCACGTTCTCTATTACCCCGGAGGTGAAATAAGAACCACTTAGAGATTGAAAATCAAAGTTGCTAGTATCAAGGGGAAATCTCTTTCTCCCTTCAAATACTATACCGAATCCACGATATACTTACACGACTCCTCTCTCGATTTATGAAGCGCAGTAAAAAGATAAAATCTGGGCCAAAGATTTCAAATTAAAGATCATGAATTAATCACAAACATTCACCAATCATTCACAAATTCAGAAATTTAAGAAATTGTCATCACACTTGACGAAGTACTCTCACAATACAAGATTAAAACAAATTAGTTCATCACGATGGGGAGAACACACCACAAAATAAGAAAGATCTTACAACGCATGGTGTAGGAAAACCGAAATAGTACAGGAATTTCGCTCTCCGAAGGATGCCGCCCAATCCTTCTTCAAGATCCGGTGCCCTAATCCTCCTCCCCTCCAAGATAAGTCGCCTCCTTCCCTTACTCTCATCGTCTTGTTTTTCATCTTCATTATTAACACAAGGTCTATGATCTTCTAAATCATTTTCTTCAATGTTCTCTTTAGCTGGTTTATTCGTCAAATCGCTTACAAGCTCTTTTCCGCTACGTAGGGTGACAGCCTTGCATTGTTAGTTGTCTCCCTTAGGATTTGGAGTGGTGTCAGATGGAAGTGTGCCTGGTGGCCTAAGACTCAATACGTTGGCAATCTGTCCTAACTGAAATTCTATCATGCCTAATGATCCTTCTAGATTCGCAATGCGTACATCTCTCTTTTGCATCGACTCCATAATCATCTCATCAGTCAATTTCCTAGAGGTACTAGGTTGATTAAAACCATTATTATTCGGTGGTTGAGAGTTATTTAGATTAAAACCGGGTGGATGGGTTGCTCTCGCATTATTCTTCCAAGAGAAATTTTGATGATTTCTCCACTCAGGATGGTAGTAATTTGCAAAACCGGGTGGTACTTGCCGTGGTTGACCTCCGACATAGTTTGCCACCTCAGTTATTTGATTTAGCTGCTCCACCGTTAGTGGTGCATTAGTCGTATAGGTAGATAATAAATCTAACATTTTATTAATTAGATTAAACTGGGATGACATTTGTGCAGCTAACGATGTGATTTGGTCCACTTGATAGACTCAAGCCGAATGAATATTACTCTGTCTTTCATAAGCCTGATAATTATTAGAAGTAAGATCTTCTAATATGGCGTAGGCGTCTTCAGGATATTTCTTCATTAAGGAACCGCCCGCGGCTCCGTCAACTAAAATCATGGTTGTCGTTTGCAAACCATTATAGAATATTGAGACTTGTTGGTGTTGGTGTAACCCATGGTGTGGACATTTTCGTAATAACTCTTTGAAACGCTCCCACGCTTCATAAAGAGTCTCCCCAGGATTTTGCATGAAAGTAGTTATGTCCCTAATGAGTTTTGCAGTCTTCGAGGGTGGGAAATACTTATTTAGAAATTTTCAACTAGTTGTTCCCATGTGGTAATAGAGTCATTGGGTAATGAGTCTAACCAATCTTTCGTTCGTCCCTCTAACGAAAAGGGAAATAATCTCAACAAAATCGCATCTTCGGATGCTCCATTGAATTTGAACATGTCACAGATCGCTAAGAATGTGCGTAAGTGAGAGTTTGCATCTTTATTACTAAGACCCCCAAACTTATTATTCTGCACTTTTTGCATAATGAGTGGCTCCATTTTAAAATTATTAGCAACAATTGCTGGTCGAGCAATGCTGAAGTTCAAACCTCCCCTTAGAGGTGTATTGTACTCGTGACAAGTCATACGTGGTGCTGGAGGTTGACTATTTTGATCCACCTGACCATCATTATTATCAACATTATTCCGTGCAGGATTATCCATCGCAGGATGAATAATATTCACGTTTCTAACTTCTCTTCTGTTTTGTCTACAGGAGCGCTCGATTTCAAGATTCAACGGCAATAATTCTACTTGTCTATACCTGGACATACACTAACGGAATTACAAATAATAGTATCAACACAAACAAACAAAATAATTCAACAATACAAGAACTTGAACTCTAAATTCTAGAGTTTAGCTAATATTACAAATGACAAAACACTAAATCCGTTGCACCTCCCCGACAACGGCGCCAAAAACTTGATACGCCCAAAACGGTATACGTAATTAAACGCAAGAGCACGTGTCGTGTCAAGTAATAAAGAGTAAGTAAGAATCGTTCCCTCGAGGAGATGGTGGACTCAGTGCTTGCAATTACTAGTGTTGCCTTTTCTTTAAAGTCAAGTGGAATAAGATGATGTTTTGAAATACTAAAATCTTAAAATAAAACTTCTAATTACTCGAAATAAACTATAGAACCGGGAGAATAATATTTTGTTATTAGTGACCAAAGATAATCTTGTATCGTGATTTCCTAAGTCTAGCGTGACAACCCTTGTAGATAGTTTTGCGATGATGAGTGGTGACACGTCTTGCAATGATTTTAGAATATAAATCCGTACCTCTCGATATCGGAAGTCCCTAGTTCTCTATTACCCCAGAGGTGAAATAAGAACCGCTTAAAGATTAAAAATCAAAGTTGCTAGTATCAAGGAGAAATCTCTTTCTCCCTTCAAATACTATTCCGAATCCACGATATACTTACGCGACTCCTCTCTCGATTTATGAAGCGCAGTAAAAAGATAAAATCTCGGCCAAAGATTTCAAATTAAAGATCATCAATTAAGCACAAACATTCATCAATCATTCACAAATCCAGAAATTTAAGAAATTGTCATCACACTTGACGAAGTACTCTCACAATACAAGATTAAAACAAATTAGTTCATCACGATGGGGAGAACACACCACAAAATAAGAAAGATCTTACAGCGCATGATGTAGGAAAACCGAAATAGTACAGGAATTTCGCTCTCCGAAGGGTGTCGCTCAATCCTTCTTTAAGATCCAGTGCCCTAATCCTCCTCCCCTCCAAGACAAGTCGCCTCTTTCCCTTAGGATTTTCGAAATTAATCCTGCAGATCTAATGATATTTCCTCCTTAAAACCTTGCTAAATATGGCCAACACGTTTCCCAAGGGACGCCCACTTCCAAATCTGCGAATGACGGTTACTTTTAAATTTCGGAATTTTAAATTCGCTAAAAAGTTGCAACTTTTTTTTTCTGAGTGTTACAACACTCGCGCTGTGTCTGCTCCTGCATTGCCAAACCGCAAGTGGGACGTTGCAACTATTTATTTTTCGTGCGTTGCAACCTTTTTCCAGGATATGAGATTTTTGGCAGATTTCCTTTCCCAATCCGATTCCTTTTGCACACCTGTCAAGAATACAATGGAAAGAGACCAAATTAGCATTGAATTTAATAACAAAACATTTACTCTCATTTTTTATAACATTTAGATTTATTTATGTCAGATTAGCCGAGTATTTCGTCAGAACTAATGACCTAGATAACTTCTTTTTAGAAGTTATCACATACCAACAAATTTGGTCTCGTATTTAGTACCTTATCCCAGTGTGATTTCCTTCGAGTTGCAGTCAATACATGCACGATGCTCCGAAAGCCAGTCCATGCCAAAGATAACGTCGAACTCGGATATCGGCAGCACAGATGCTTCCAACTTAAAATCATGATTCCCTATCTGCACGCATCAAGCATCTGTTAGACAACAAAACATTCAATCTATTCGTTGATAAAATGGAAGGCACTCCGATGCACAATACAAAGTCCTTGGATAGAAAGGAATGAGAAGCTCTTGTATCGAATAGTGCTCTCGCCGGATAATCTCAAATTAGACAAAACCTAATTCAAAAAAGTTAAGGAAGGCACAAGGTAACAAGTATATGAAGCAGTAAAAACTGTATATTATGTCATACCTGTCACCACATCATTCTGTTTTATAGCCTCATGTTGTCCAAGGTTGTATACTCGAGGTTGTGCTTGAGTATAATGGGAAGCAGTAAGAACGACACCAGGGTCTGATACCAAATTGTAACACCCCTCATCCGTCACGAATAATATAACAGAAGGTCCGACCGGGATCCCACGTTATGTGAAACGGACAGACGAAAGAGTTACTAAATGAAACCTTAAACCCTTAACATTTTGAAAATGCATCCTAACACAGTTGCATTCTAGCGGAAGAATAAAAGGAGTTATACAAAAACCACGCCCAAAGACGAATGTCCACTAACCACAATAGGAATTAAATACAATGACCGCATATCTGACCTTAAGGCCTTACATTAATAATGATTAACCCAAAAAAAGGGTTGCATACATCGGCACGCAGGCCGACAACACATGAAGAACAACTAAATAAACAATTGGGCCTTCGAGGGCCAGCTCAGCAAGAAGGGCTTCAGCCCGCTATTTTCCGCTTGGCTCCGCAGCACCTGCAAGCAAACATTCCCCCAAAGCGGTGACAAACAAAGCAACGTTCAGCAAGAGCTGAACAAATTATAACGAACTCACCCCTTTCTCGGGGTGGCGGTTCTTATTCCCTGCAAGCGGATTAGCATAATCACATAAAGTTAGAATGCGCCATTTAAGCACCAATCATCCCAAACATTGGCGTGACCGGACCAACGTCTCGTGCACTCAGGGCACCTTAACGGTGTACCGGATATCCCCGGGTCCCAGCACCATCTTCAGTCCCAGACTAGATGGCAACACAATGAACATTCGCTAGCCGCGACTCAAGGTCCTCGGCTCTATCCTATGCCTATAGTAACACACCAGTTTCCTTAGGTGGTCGAATTACACCATATAGTGCAGGTACAGTTCAGTCAAGCCGATTGCTCAAGTCGTCGTACCCAACACGCACGACGCGGGTCAACCTCCCCTTGCCTGTTATCGCCTACATAACAGATTGTTATGTAACAAGGGTGGCACTCGCGGCCACCTGAGTTGGGCACTCAAGGCGCACAACTCCACACACTAGCCCTACAGTCTCCGAGAGACGGGCTTCGCACAAACACAAAAAAACTCCCTAGGAGTTAATGCCGACGATCCAACGACCTCGTGCAAACATTAGGGTGTTTCCTGGATCACACCTCCAGTACTCACTGCAGCTCCGTGCAGACCCCCAAATTCCAAACATACAACTTCCACGGAGCCTTCTCCGGGAACCCCAGAATATCACCAATCCAGACCAACATGTCTGTATGGGCTTCACACAGCATGCAATTAATAGCGGGGATGTAAACATCAACTCGTCAGAGAGCACCCTTCCCCCACCCGTCGGTGGAGAGGGGCTTCCATGCAAATATGCTAATTAAGGGCTTCACCTGCCCAAGAAGAACAATTGTTACCCTTGACACGCATTTCTGAGGCATGGCATGGTCACAGACTCACGAACAAATCTCGTAGTGGCTGTCCACACACGGATCCGGCTTGCACATGTCGATTCGAGCTCCAAAACGGCTCCTCAACTTCAAGACAGGGCTTTCACCCAACTAGGCCGGCCAAGAGAAGAGGAGGGTCGACACTTGCTGTGCACGGGGCTCGAGACTCCTCCTAGACTGCGGCAGCCGAGATAAGAAGAGAAGAAGGAAGATCGGGCTCTTCCTCTTCCTTGTTGTGCACAGAGGATCTTCCACCTTTGGCTCATGGGATCGGCGGCGGCCGGGACAGAGAGGAGGAGGTACGACCGGGCTCCTCTGGGTCGGCTTTGTTCCTTCCAGTCGGCGACACCTAAGAGAGGGAGAGTTGGGGAGCGGCCTACTCCCAGCGGCGCGCGTGAGAGAGAAGATCGGGAGAGGGAGCGGCATCTCCTTCCAGCAACACCGAGAGAGAACGAGAGAGCGAGAGGGGGATCGATCGGGAGAGATGAGAGGGGGAGAGGTTAGGTTTAGGTTTTTATATAAAAACCCTAGCACAAAGTGTTATCCGCACCCCATGCTCTTTAGTCGCACACCAATTAAATTCGCAACACGATTTTGGGGCGTTACAAAACCTGGTTCAATTCAAACAATGCAACAAAAGTTTGAGCCGAAATATGTTTTCCTTTCTAGCTTCTACCTTCCAAGGGAAGTTTTTTCTGAAAGACTGGATACTGAGGTTGGGATTGCCAAGAGCTTGAGTTTCTTCTGCAATGTATTCTCCAACGTCTCCCTATTTTCTTTAGTTTCCTAGAAAATAATAAAATGTTTTCCCTTATTTAATGTAAACAGTCAGGCCATTAGAGGCACTTGTTAGGCGTTATAAGAGTCTAGTCACTAAGCATGTTAAACAAGGGAGGGGTAGACCAATAAAAACTTGGAATGAAAAGACATGATGTTCTAGTTGACAAAAGATAGGGCACAATGACGACAAATGATCCATATAGCCGACCTCACTATAGTGGGATAAAGATTTGAATGTTGTTGTTGTTGTAGTCACATGTTCTTCTAAGTTCTAGTTGAGTGACCAAAAAGAAGCCAAAAAAGACTTGCAGTAAGCCTTTCAGAAACTAAAACAGGAGTAGGAATCAAAGCAATGAAGAAATTAAAATATATTATGACTCCGTTTGGGGGACTTATTTTCACCGGTCAAGCGGTTACGACCGCAAAAATCAAAACTTAATTAAGGTCTGGTTCATGCGGTCGTAACTCGTAACTGTTTGATCAGTGAAAATAAGTCCCCCAAACAGAACATATATCTACATGTGACTTATTTTGTGTGTGAAAAAGAATTGCTTGGCATTGATTGCGATCAGAATATTGGATACAACACAATGGCTCAACAAGCCATGTAGACAGCGCTAATGGCCTGGCAAAGTTATTTATGGAGAGTTCCTTTGTGGCACCCTCTCGCGCAAGCCTCCTGGGTGCTAGTAATCGTTAAGGAGCCTACTTGAATGTTTCCCACAAGTAGTCGGTGGTGCCGTCGGCACCAAAAGAATGTAACCTTGGATCATATAACCAAAAGAATGTAACCAAAAGAATGTGTTCGGTTCATACGATCGTAACCGCTTGACCGGTAAAAATAAGTTTCCCAAACGGAGCCTAAATCATTTAAAACATGATAAGGTAGAACAATGCCTCTAATAAGATAAGAAAATTAAAAAAAAACACTATATAAAGAGCGAGGAAGGATTAAAAGAGGAGAGTAAAATTAACCAAGTAATGGAGTAAGCAATCCATAATCTCTCAAAATCCACATAAGAGCATGCAATCAACATAAGAATAGAAATATTGTGTGTGTTGCTTATTCAAGTGTTATGGCGCAATCTTGTTTGTAAGAAGTGTTAATTTTTAAACATTTGCTTTTAAAAAACTGAATGTGAATTTTTTTGAGGTACGAATATCAAAATGACTTACAAACATCAATTTATAGACTGTGTTTATAAAGAAACTTGTGTATATTCAATTAAAATGTGGTAATATCAATCCAATTAAAATGTGGTAATATCAATCGCAAAATTATAATTAACAAGAAAAATCAGCATGAACATTAATGACAAAAGTTAACCTCTTATAATAACATTGATAATAGATTTGTTGCACCAACTCAATCTTACTGGTAGACCGGACTAAATTTGGCTGCCTTAGCCCATGGAGCGGTTAAGCGCGCGCACAGTCACAAAATTAGTAGAAGCACGCAAAGCGATTTAACGTGAAAAAATCCCTTAAATGAGTAAAAAACCACGTGACCAGAACGGTACCTGTAAAACTTCACTATTGGCGACTGTTTACAGAGTGATTGGAGAATCGAGGACGAGAGGCCGCTGCTCGTTACAACTTTGAAAGAAGAGTTTGTAGAGTGCTCGGTGGGTGACATGCCGCTTCACTCGAAGCTGATTTCTTTCCCACACTTAGACGGAGATGAGCGCCCTCGGGCATTGCTTGTGTAAGACCCCTCCCCCTTACCAAGGAGTTACCTGGTCTTATGCCCAGAACTACCGCCTTACGGTGAAATTAACGCACGGGTTAGTCTCCACCGCACGACGCCGATCCTGCCGGCTAGTACGATCATATTAACCTATAGGTCAATTTAAGAAAAGAAGCAAAACCATAATATATATAGCAAGTCCACCATCACAGATACATTATATAAATATGACAAGTAGTCCAACAATGATACAAAAGAAGAGGAGAGTAAGGGCTTATGCCCTGGTACATGGCAAAATGAATAAATCTCTCTCACATACTCTAAGCGGAAGCTAAAATCAAACACTCATCATCACCTGACGCTGAGTTATAATAGTAGTGTACGATATCTGCTCCTCAAGTCCTGACATCCCGTCCTGCTGGTCGGGCTGGTGCTCCATCTACTCGTGCTCCTAAAAAGATACGGTCACAACCGGTCGTTAGTCATAAAGACTAAGTCATTTTGTCCTCGCCTCACCCCCGCAACTCCTAAGCATCGTGCGAGAGGGAGAAAGTGGAGGACAACAAAGACAGAATCAAAAGAGCAGGTGACAATGTAACTAATCTATCATGAGTAAACATCTAACATTATTTGTATCATTAACTAACAGTTATATATGAATAGCAACACGTGAAGAACTGTAGAAGTATAACTGTAATAAATGAAGCAGTAGAGTAATATGAACAGTGCAGTAAAGTAAACAACTACTATTAAGCTATCATCACAAGAGTACCTTAACTTATATGAATGTCCATACAAACTTATACGTTAAGGTTTCAAATATTATAACTTATCATATAAAAGAGCTCATATTAATTTATATGATAAGGATCTGCAGTATGAATGTTCTAGAGTACGTATGTATGTTATAATGTGTTATGCATGCTATGATTCATACAAGTGCAACTCACCCACACAACTCTGTGATCACAGACCTTTAGTTTCTACTTTTTGGAGTTAGCTAAACTCTCTGGTACCACCATTGTGGCTATGACAGCAGTGGAGCGGGCGTCTCCACTCCTAGGAGGGTATACACATTACCATGCCTAGACCTCTCATACGCCTTTATACACGTCCTATGTGCACTATAGAGTCTCTACGTACTGATTGCTGGTCATCCCACTAGTCTTTTTGGTCAAGTGTGCATTTTCGGGGATCGTCCTCCAAACCGCAGTATAAAACAACCTACTGGCCCCTCAAACCCTCACACCTCGCCAGAGTCAACGTACTGCCGTCGGTGTGACGACTGGCCTAGTACCGAATGACCCGCCACTAATTTGTTTTATGCACATGCAAGTTATCTCAACTAGAGCCGCCAGCTAGCAGGACTAGCCCGTCTTGATAACAAACTCCCAAGCCTTCAGCTCGCAGGACTAACCCGTCCTGATATCAAACTCTCGGGCCTCTAGCTCGCAGGACTAACTATCCGAAATCCCTCCAACCCTATACGGGTAAGATTGCTACATTATTCTATCAACCTAACCTATTAAACTACTCGTGTCTAACTTTTAGTTGTACTTATGGACTTAGGGTTAATCCTGGACTTTCTGAGGTCAACCCGGTGAAAGGCTCGCAGCGGTACTAGGGAATATGATAGGCTGAAGCTCAAGACCCCCTTTCTAGGACACTTATTATTATTGGTGACTACCTGTTATTAATAGCTCACTCTCATTATTTCTCTTGAGTAAATCTAATGACTTATGATACTTTTAGGAGAGTGACGATCCTTCGTCAGACTCCGATCTAGTTATTTTCTTAAGTGACTATGTAGACTAGTGCTCGATACTAAGCAATGCATAACCTAGAATTCAAACCAGGGTTTCAATGCCTCCCAAACATATCTTTAAATAAGTTATATTACACTACCCTAAGTGTTGTACCCAGCCCACCCTTATGCGTCTGCTCCATAGGCGGTGCGAACTCGTAAACCCTTAAGTGTGGTGCAAACTTACTCGTTATTCCTCATGAACCAAAACACCTCTACTGATGAACCAAAAACCTTATTCATGACTTTAGGTGGCTAGGTAACACTTTCATGTGGATTGGATGGCCTAAGCATTATGTGTCAATTTCGTTAAATGCAACCCAAGGTCTATACTTAGCCCTATATAAGGTGACTTCAAATTCCTTGGGTCAAAGACCTCCAAATTTTTATCATAGGTTCATCATATGGTAATTAGTGAGAAATCAGAAATTCACAATTTTTCTAATTATTTTTGGCCATAATTAAAATCATTTAATTATGTGATTTAAGTCACATTGAACATGAATTATCAGAACCAGTGGTCCTCTAGGTCTAAATAATTTATATATTGTTAATCTTGATATAAAAGATCAGTGTACAAAATTTCCAAATTTTCCATACTGATTTGTCCAATGTATGTTATTTATGAATAATAACACAAAATTACCCCCTTACAAATGAAGTATAAAAAATAATCAACCAAAAAATCATAGAAAATTCCTAGAGGATAATATTATCATGGTAGTGATCAAAACAAATTTTCATAACTATCCATAGAAAATTTACAGAGGTTCATAGTACTGAAATAATGATCTAGTAAAAATTTCATGATTTTCCAAATCATATTTGTCACCTTTTTAATCAAAATCATCTGGGGGTATACTTGGAATTTGCATTATTTTCTCATGAAATAATTCCCAAAAATACTATTAAATTTTCCAAAGAAATAAAATGATATTTTGAGGGTTTGTGTCAGTGATTTAGAATTTTCAAAATTAAAATGCTCATATTTCCTATCATGACATAATTGTGTGCTATAATTAATATAAATTGAAACTATAGGATTTTTTATTCCAAAAATCATAACTTCTCTATGGATGATATATTTCATCTTCATAAACCCTTAGCCAGAGTTTCATTGACATGCAATGAGTCAAATATGCTTAATTCCCCATTTTTTGCCCTTTTTGCTATTGACACACCATATATATTTATACCTACATCTTACAAGTTGAATCCTCTAACATGCAACGGTCCAAATGTCTCTAAATTTTTAACAGGGTCCTAAAATGACATCATAGTCATGCCACCCAAATTTGGGGGTATTTAAGGTTGTAAAACTCCCTAAATCACATTAATTTGATAACTCAAATAATGGAATAAACTATAGGGAAATTTTCTCCAAATATTTTGATTTTTGGGCACAAGCTAGGTCTAGTATATACACATGCATGGTCCAAATTTCATTACATGTGGAGTTGTAATCTATCACATATACACATTTTAATTTCTGACCTAAGCTAGGAGCAGTCTTAGGTAAATAGACCTATAAGGATCTACAGTGCTCCAAATGACTTGATTAAGGTGCCTAATTAAAGGTAATCTAAAGGGCTACATTTTTCATGTTGGGAACTTTTATGAATCTGCCCATAAAGGGCCTAAATTTAACATGCAAAGTACTGTATATGGTGTGATAGAAATTAAATAATCTATAGTTTAATTCACATGAAATGGACGACATCCCTTCATATCCTACCTCCTGTCGACGCCTTAGATCATCTCGACCTGTACCAACTAAATCTTGCATTTCCCGGCCATCCGACCACCTCCCCAGCCGGCTGCCAACACCACCACCTTCGTTGAGGTTAGGGCTAACATTTAGCGGCGACTTGACTGTCGGAGGCAGCGGTTTCCGACGAACCCGAGCACCTTAAAAACATGGATTTTTCTTGATTTTCTCTCATGGAATCGGGCTCAATTGAGCCCTATATCTCCCCTAATTGATATAGAATCTAGCAGAAGGGGAGGGGAGGGGAAACAAACCTTGATTGGGGCACGACGACGGCGATGGCGGCGGTTGGCCATGGATTTTCTCCTCTCCGGCGAGCTTGCTCCCGAACCCATTTCTCCATCGTTTTCCTTGATCCAGGACTCAAATTCAACTCCTCTTGGCTCACTGAAGCTAATGGGAGGGTTAGTTTTGAGTAGAGAAGGTTGTATAGTTAGTTGTCAACATGGGTAGTTTGACCACCACCTTGGATGCTCCTCCTTGGCTACAAGTGTCTCTCCCATTGCTGGAATTCTACTGGGAATTAATATGTGAGCTCAAAATGAGCTTGGGAAGGGTGGAGGATGGCCACATGGCCTCCATCCCTCATTTCCCTCTTTTCTCTCTCTTGATTTTGTGGGAAATGACCAAAATGCCCTCATGCATGTCATCTCTCTCCAAATTCAGAGTGCATGGACTATAATTAGGTTAATGGGCTGCTGGATGGGTCATGGTCCATGGACTTAGCACATTGGGAATGAGCTTGGTTCTTTAATTCCCCATTTAGGCTTAATGTTGACCAAGTTTGACTTTAGGGTTGGCTTGGTCAAATTAATGAGTGGGCTGGCCCCACTTGGTGGTCATGAGCCCTATGACACCACCCAAACTTGGTTGGGCCATAGTGATGCCCTACTTGTGCTAATTGAACCTATGTATGCGATTTTGACTAAAATAGGGTTAGAGTTGACTTTGATCAAATTGGGTCAATGGGTGACCATGCGATGAGGCTTTATGGTTCAATGCACTCCAATTAGGGTTTGGAGTTTAGTGGTGGGGTCAATTTGACCATGTGATGCTCAATAGAGCCAATTAGGGTTGAGTTGACCAATGTTGATCTAAATGATACTTTGGTTAAATTGGTCAATTAAGTGACCCTATGATAGGGTTTTTGGGTCACTTAGGTTTCCTTTAGGGTTAGCGACAGAGTGGTGAGGTCAATTTGTACTTGTGATTTTAATTTGGGTTAGTTTGACCTAAGTTGACTTGAACATCATAGATGGTCCCATGTGAGTTAACCTTAACTCATTGGGTCCTAAGGTTGTAGCATCCGTAAATTTCTTTTAACTCAAAAATATAATTTAACTTTTCAAGGGTTGATCACGAGTGGAGTTGATCGAATAATTGTCATGTCGTGGTACAAATTTTAGTATGATTAAATCTTGTACGTTAAATAAAGGATTAATTTTAGTCATGGAGTGTTTGTACAGTGTTTCTTTTATTTAATTATTAGCACAAGGGCATATCAAAAATATTCTGAATGGTGAAGAGTAATGACGTTTGGGTAATTAAGTGGGAATGCAAAATCCTTTTAGAATAGTCGTGCCGATAAAATTTTCGGTGCAGTTCTGTAACCGTCCAAGTCACGCCTCCTACTTTATTCCCGTTATTTTCATTCGAGGCGGTGCATTTCTCTTTCCCGATAACCATGAGTCACGTATCCGCAGGAGATTCCGTCTCCTTCAGCGGTATTTCTTTAGTTGCTGCTCGATATCAGCCGACGATTGCTTCCTCCTTCCTTTGCGATGGCATAATAGGCTCTAGCCCGGTCAGCAGTTATCTCTAGGGTTTCCGTAAACTTTCTGAGAAGGTAAATACCGCCCCTCTAGCCCTACCCGACTCCTTCTCTGGGTTGTAGTAGGATTTCAGATATGTTTGCCTCCCTTTTTCTTGTGTTTTCTCTAGATTTATGCAGGTGTGCGTTTCCTCCAGTCCTAAACTATGGACAACTTGTCCTTGGGGTAAGTTTTCTCGAAATGTTGGCTTGTTAACGAACCCACACTTCTCCTCCGGCCACCGAAAAGTGAAATTTGACACTTTTATTAACGATTTCAGTTGTTTTATGTACGCCCCGCTTTCGTTCTTAGGAATCGAAGTTCGCAACCCCTTTCATTCAGATTTTGGTTGGCTTGTAGTGTAAGGTTCTGTGGTTTTATAAGCAAGGTAACACTCCTTTCTAGATATTATGTTTCTCTACGGTGCATTCCCATACTAGGATGATGATTTTTAGTTAGTATGCCAACAAATTGATTAGGGTGTATGCCGAATTTTAGGCTTCAAGAGTTGTCAACTTGACGCTTGGTCGAAAAATAAATTTTGGGAGTGTCAAACACTATTATGCCGCCGTGTCTTGTGTACGAGCGACGAAACACCACGATAAGAAATTCTTATTCTTCCTGGCTAGACATATCAAATAGCATGTATAATAATGTTTAGTATAATTCAGTAAAATCGATATGAGTGTAGGAAATTTCTACTATCAATAGAGATTGCTAATGCAAGTATTGTGTAGCTAGTATATGCAGTATGCGTTTAATTTTAATAAGTCTCAAACAGTTAGACCGCACGAACAATATAGTAATCTTAAACCAATTTGGTGAATCGCTTTAACCATACACACATATTCACAAGCAGAGTAGCATTAGACATAAAATGTTTTGTAGGCACGGTGGAGATCTTCTCCCGTGTTTGATAGAGGAACACTATCATTCTCATGGGTGGTAGCATACCTTATGAGTCAAATTGTTTGGGGATGTATTCCGTTTTAGAAATTAGTATATTCGACTCTGTCTTCGTGAGACACTAGAACATTTGAGTTCGTTAGTAAGACTCGGATCGTCAGACTAGTATTGCGCATTAGGAACTACTCAGCCTGGAACTTTGTCGAAGAACAACCATAAGTGAAATTAGAACTTAAGTTTTGACCGAACATTAGAAACTCCTAGATAACCAAAGTATTCGGAACTTGAGTAAACGTCATAATTTATGAGTAATTAAAACAGTCATTTATTTTGCTAGTTTTATTTTTAGAAAATCATGCACAATACAAGTATACAGTTTTTTCTATAGCGCAAAAGTATTTTCAAAGCATGCATACTTTTCTTCTAATATAATTTTAGTGTCACTAGGAGAAATAGTTTTTCTTACTCTCCCTTTGGGCTGACCCATGTTTGGGCATATTTTTACAGGGGACCCAGGTGGAAAACTGCGCCTAAGATGAGCATGATTATGGAGTCGCTCCTATAGTTTATTTCCTTTCCGTTGTTGTTTTACTTGTAGTACCATACTGTTTAATTTTGGATACATGTAATATTAATGTTTAAGAATTTGTATATGTACCAGATCGACTTCGTGTAATTTTTCAGATATTCAGTGGTTTGGTTCTTTTCTATCTAGTGGCTCCGTGAATTCATCTTGTCGAGGTAAACTTTTACCCTTAGTTTCGTATGCAACTTTCGCTGTAAGCTTTCATTTCAGTTCTTTTCATTTATACTTATTATGTACTAGTTTTAATACAGTTTCTTAGTTGACTTCTTATCGCTAGACCTGACCGGACGGCTGATGGGTTGTTAAACTAGGTTGAGGTGTTACAAATTGGTATCAGAGCCAGGTTTAGGATCCCTTGACCCAGAAAATTCACAGAGCCATAGGATTTCATCTCAATCACTCATTCGACGATAGTGTCATCGAGTTTTATCTAATTTTCAATTGTGCATGCATTTAAGTTTGCCCTTCTTAGTAGATTCTTTATTGTATTTTTCTCAGGAATAAATATTTCCTTTTCTTATGTGTTATAAGTACCGCGTACTAGTGAGGCCAGTGAGCCTTCTCGCCAAAATACTACACCTGAAATAGTCATGGATGATAATAGTGTCCCAACAGCGCCTCCAGCACCTGCAACACCAACAACACCAGCAACACCAGCAGTGCCAGACCCAGCATATATGACTGCCATTATTGCTAGAGCGGTGACCTTAGCTATGGTGAAATTCAGAAATGCACTGTCTGCTACAGATCCAGTTGCACTTCCTGTGCCAGCTACAAGGGATTTAGGGATGGAGTGCTATCTGAGGAACCTCTACGATCTTCATCCCTCCAACTTCACTGGTGAAGAGACGTCAATGGAGACTGATGATTGACTTATTAAGACCTGTGAACTGCTTAAGGTGATGGAGTGCCTTGAGAACAAGAAGGTTCCGTTAGCGGGTTTTCTCCTGAAAGGAGATGCTCAACAGTGGTGGACAAGATAATTGGCGGACGACCCCGCTTGTAAGTACTTTAGTGTAAAATTGTCCTTACTTAGTGTTCGTTATTCTTTTAGTGTAATGACTTAAGTTTACCCATGTTGTCAGGTCGTACCGCAGACATGTTCACCTGGAATGACTTCTCGTCAACGCTAGCTAGCTGGTTTGTTCCCCCGTCCGAGCACCGCAGTCTCCAGGAGAAGTAGCTTTAACTGATTCAAGGGGGACAAAACAGTGGTAGTTTATGAACGGGAGCTGACCCATATTTCTCATTATGCGAGCACGATGTAGGGGGACGAGAACGAGAAGTGTAGCCACTTTGTAGACGGATTGCGTGATTTGTTGAGGCAGCTGTTGATGATGATGGTGAATGAAGATTATAAGAGTTTAGTGGACACTGCCAGAAAGTTAGAAGCTGATTAGCAAAAGGTATAAAAGCGCAACAGATTCCGTTCGAAGCGACCTCAGGATGCACCTTAGCAACAACATAACAATAATAGCCAGGGTAAAAACTGAAATAAGAAGAAGAGGTCAGGAGCCCAGAAAGGTGATCATACTGGGACTAGGATCAAGGATTACCCCCTTTGCCCTAAGTGTTGTCGCCATCATCTAGGAGAGTGTTTGGCTACCACGGGGGTATGTTACACATGTCAGCAACTAGGACACATAGCCCGTTACTGTAAGAAAACTTATGAGAATCAGGTAATTTAATTTAAGTGTTTGATTAGTATTTATTTACCCCCGTTTCACCTTAGTCTATTTTAACGTAACCCTCTCTTGTAGTCAAAATTTGAGGTTGGTGGCCCGAGTAAAGCTGACAAAGGAAATGCACCAATGAGTGTTGACACGAGACTAGCTCCGGGACGTGGACCAATGCAGCCTAGAGCTTATGGACTTTGCCAATAGGAAGCCAAGGAGCAGGAGGATGTGGTGATAGGTATGTGTTATAGTATGACTGTCTTACAGAAAATTTAATTAAATCCTCCTTAGTGATACTGTAAATTTACGTATTCAAACATTAAGGTAGGTATTCTTATGATATATAATGTACCCTCCAAGATTCTCTTTGACACGGGCGCTTCAAACTCGTTCATAGCAGAATCTCTAGTAGATAGGCTGGATTAGAAGTCTATCCAGAGGCATTACCGTTAGAGGTCATGATGTCCAATGGATCCTTCTTGCAGATCAGAAATAAGTGTAGGGTACCAGTGCAATTTGGAGAAGCGGAGATTGTTGTAGAAGCCTTGCTACTCCATATCACGGGTTTTGATTTGATTGTGGGGATGGACTGGTTATCAGCTGTGAACGATAATATAGACTGCAAAAATAAGCTGATACAGTTTGAAGGACCCAACCGAATCGTTGTTACTTTCTAGGGCATGAAGGGAGTCATTAAGCTGATTATCTCGTCCGTTAAAATGGTTAGATGCATTAACAAAGGTTGTGAAACCTTCTTATTGTTGATGAATGTAGAAGCCAAGGCCGATTTATCAAAGGTACCTGTGGTTTAGGAATTTCCTGATGTCTTTCCAGAAGAATTACCTGGTGCCCCTCCTACTATAGAGATTGACTTCCAGATCGATCTGTTATCTAGAGCGGCACTAGTGGCCAAGTCTCCTTCTCGTATGGACCCCATAGAACTCGCAGAGTTGAAGGTCCAGTTGCAAGAGTTGCTCGATCTGGGTTTCATTCGCTATAGTACTTCTCCTTGGGGTGCATCAGTTTTGTTTGTGACGAAGAATGATGTTAGTATAAGACTGTGCATTGACTACCGTGAGCTGAACAAGTTGACAGTGAAGAACAAGTATCCTATCCCCATGATCGACGACCTGTTTGATCAGCTTGAGGGTTCTTGCACGTTTTCTAAGTTAGATCCCAGGTTAGGCTATCATCAGTTGAAGATTTGGGAAGCTGACATTCAGAAGATGACGTTCAGGACCAAATACGGACATTATGAGTTTATGGTTATGTCGTTTCGACTAACCAATGCCTCGTCTGCTTTTATGGATTTGATGAACAGGGATTTTCGGGAATTCATAGACCGTTTTGTTATTGTCTTCATAGATGATATCTCAGTGTATTCTAGAATTACAGAAGATCACGTCTCTCACCTCAAGACTGTTTTGGGGACGCTCAGAAAGAATTAGTTGTATGCAAAATTTTCTAACTGTGAATTTTTTCTGTCAGAGGTTGCATTTTTAGGACATGTTATCAGTCAGAGAGGCATGTCTGTTTACCTGAAGAAGATAGAAGCAATAAGGGAATGGTCGAGACCAAGGGCAGTTATTGATAACTTCTCAAATGAAGTTATCATTGCCTATTATTTCTACTTCATAATTAATAAAAAGGAGCATAAATGGTAATAAATATGATTAATTATTATTTTAATGATTATGGTACTAAGTTGGCCTTATTCCATGGTTTTTATGCAAGATTTGTTAAGGAAATCAACTTGGAAGAGTGATGCAGAATTCTTATTTTCGGCCTGGACCAGTTACTGCAACATCTAATTCTGAAACTGCAACATGTGTCTGTCCGAAATTCAAAATTTTAAATTTGAATTGCCACCGTTTTTAATTATGGAAGGATGCGTCTCTTCAGGAGGATGGACGTTTTTAATGTCAAAAACTGACTAGAGGAGGGGGATTATTATTATTTTTGGATCTAAGGAGGAGAGCATCATCTAGGGGTTGGCTTGGGAAGAAAAACTCCATTGGAGAGCGACGGCAAGAGGAAGAAGAAGGAGATCTTCGTACGGATCGAAGAAGTGACTCTAGGAAGAAATTTCTGCAGCGATTAAGCGTGAACCACGATGTTTTGTAAGATCTATTTCAACATTTTGAGTGATTCCTCCAACGCCATGAACTAATCGTTCCTTAATCTTGTATTGTGAGAGTACTAGGTTGTGTTTGATGGATATTTTCTAGTTTATTTTGTTGAGCATTCTTGGTGAATGTTCTTTATCAAACTTATGATCTTTATTTTCTGAAATGTTTGGCCAATGTTTCACTTTTATGCTACGCTTCATAAATCGAGAGAGGAGTTGCGGTAGTATATCATAATTTTGATATAGCATTTTAAGAGAGAAGGAGACTTCCTCTTGGTGTTAGCAACTTAGGTCTTTGTTCTTTGAGCGGTTCTTATTTCACCCGAGGGGAAATATATAACTAGGGATTGCCGATATCGAGAGATACGGTTATCTATTTTAAGATCGTTGCAAGGCACACTCACCACGCATTTTTACAATGATACATTCACTTATCCGTCATACTAAACCTAAGAAATCATAATATAAGATTATATCTCTCCCTTGATAAGAAAAGTTTTGTTCCTAAGATTCGTAGTAGTTTTATTTAGAAATCTGCATTCTTAATTTTAGTAGTTCAAGAAAATCACCAATTTTGTCTTACTTGGATTTAAGGAAAAAACCTAACTGGTATTTGCAAGCACTGAATTCATCACCTCCATGTGAAGACGATTCATACTCACTTTTTATTACTTGACACGGCACGTGCAC
Source organism: Platanthera zijinensis (assembly GCA_039513925.1). Taxonomy (NCBI): domain Eukaryota; kingdom Viridiplantae; phylum Streptophyta; class Magnoliopsida; order Asparagales; family Orchidaceae; genus Platanthera; species Platanthera zijinensis. The sequence continues at coordinate 117,999,573 of CM077098.1, read as the reverse complement.
TTGCGTTTAACTACGTAGACCATTTCGGTCGAATCAAGTTTTTGGCGCCGTTGCCGGGGAGGTGCGAACAGTTTAGTGTTCTTTTCTTGCAATATTAGTGAATCCCTAGTAATTATAGATCAAGTTTTGTTTTTGTTTTTGTCATTTTTAATTTTTATTATTATTGCTGCTTGGTTTTGTGGTTGTTTTATTTGGTTGTTTATTATCAATTATCAATTTTTGGTGTGCTTATTTTATGTCCATATATCGATCACCTGAATTACTACCTTTAAACCTAAAGATCGAAAGGACGCGTAGACAGAATAGGAGAACGTTACGATTAGGAAACAATAACGTGATAACAATGAATCCTGATAATCATAACGCTCCTAATGAAGTTGACCAGGAAGGCTTAGGTCAAGAGGGTCAGGTAGAACAAAATGGACAACCTGCTTAAATTAGGCGAACCTGTCGCGAGTACAATATGCCTTATAGGGGGACTGCAATATAGCATTATCAAGCCTGCCATTGAAGCCAATAACTTCAAGATTAACTCCATGGCTATGAACCTAGTGCAGCAGAAACAATTCAGTGGACTGAATCACGAGGACCCAAACTCCCATTTACGAACATTCATGGATGTGTGCGACACATTCAAGATTAACGGTGCGTCGGATGAAGTGATTAAACTCCGCCTATTTCCATTCTCTCTATCGGATAGAGCAAAGGAGTGTCTTGATTCCCAATACGGTCTCATCACTTGGATGCAAGTGGTTGACTTATTCTTAGCCAAGTACTTCCCACCCGCAAAAACAACAAAACTAATGAGAGACATTAGTACGTTTATGCAAGAGAATGGGGAAACGTTGTATGACGCATGAGAGCGATTTAAAGAACTCTTACGGAAATGTCCTCACCATGGTTTGCAGATGCACCAACAAGCTTGGACGTTTTATAATGGCCTCCAGACATCTACGATGATCCAAGTAGATGGAGCTGCAGGGGGATCTCTCATGAACAAGTACCCCGAGGACGCATACGCTATCCTTGAAGATTTATCTTCAAATAATTATCAGTCGTTCGATCGACATGCTCCTTCTTCTTCTGTAGGTGGTCTTTACCAAGTAGATCAATTAACCTCGTTCGCCGTACAAATGTCGGCGCAATTCAACGCTATGAATAAGAGATTAGACGCCTTGATCTTAAATCAAGCCCAAACACACCCTCAGGTTAATAGCATGGTCACCTCTTCGATTCCCATGAACCCATCTCTTACGGTAGAATAACTTGTTGGTCATAACGAGGAGATTAACTATATAGGGGGACAACCGAGGTATAACAATCATCATCACAATTATAATAACAACAACACATTTCCTAATCATTATAATCTTGAAGTGCGAAATAACCCAAACTTCTCGTGGAAGAATAACACCGGTTTGGCACACCCACCCGGATTTAGTTCAAACCCACATCCGAATCCACCTCATAACAATAACTATAATCAACATGGAGCTTCAAGAAAATACTCTGAAGAGGTGATTGTAGAATCAATCCAAAAGAGTGATGCTCGCATACTTAGTCTAGAGGGTTCCTTGAGGGTAATCGAAACGCAGTTAGGACAAATTGCGGGTGCATTCAACCTAAGATCCCAAGGAACACTCCCATCGGACACCGTTACAAATCCGAAGGGAGACAATCCACATTGCAAGGCAGTCACTTTAAGGAGTTGAAAGGAGTTGGTGGGAGCACCGGAGAAAGAAAAATCTGAGACGAATAATGAAGGAAATGAGTTGGAAGAGATTAGTCCCGCGATGCCTAGTGAGGAGTTGATACAAGAAGAGAATGTTAGTGAAGGAGTGAAGGTGTTAGAAGACAAGACACGTGAGTCGACCATTGAAAGTTCTAAAAAGAAGAGTGGTGCGATATTCTATCCACCACCACCATTACCTCAACGATTAAGGAAAAGTAAATTAAACCACTAATTCCAAAAGTTTATGGTGATATTTAAGAAATTGCAAATCAATATCCCTTTCGCGGAAGCGTTGGAACAGATGCCAAGCTATGTGAAATTCATGAAGGATATCCTATCGAAGAAGAGAAGATTTGGAACGAATGAGACGGTGACACTTACTCAAGAGTGCAGCGCCATTCTCCAAAAAAGACTCCCACCCAAGTTGAAGGACCCGGGGAGTTTTACTATTCCATGTTCCATATGATACAAATTCGAGGGTAAGGCATTGTGTGACCTAGGGGCGAGCATTAACTTAATGCCATTATAAATATATAGGAAGCTAGGCTTGGGGGAAATCTCCAAGACTTCCATAACCTTGCAGTTGGCCGATAGGACCCTAGCGTTTCCGAAGGGGGTAGTTGAGGACGTGTTGGTAAAGGTGGACAAATTTATTTTCCCCGCAGATTTTGTGATATTAGATATGGAGGAAGACAAAGAGGTACCTATTATTATAGGAAGACCGTTCCTAGCTACGGGTAGGACATTAATTGATGTGCAGAAGGGAGAGCTGACAATGAGGGTAAATGATGAGCAAGTAACGTTTAATCTACTCACGGCGATGAAATTCCCCCATAGAGAGGAAGACAGCATGGAGGTGGTCAATCACGTGTTCATTCGTGACTATGAGTCGACTTGTCTCTTGTCCAATGAACAGGAAGTTCTATTGACTCACCTATTGACTGGGGAGGATTCATCTGAGGAGGAAGAAGAAATGCATGAATGCTTACAAGCATTTGAGAGGCAAATTGCTTGGTTTCGTAAGCCGGAACCATTAGAGATGCCCGATAAATCCTTGTCAGTTAAACCGTCCATCGCTGAGCCACCATCACTCGAGTTAAAACCTCTTCCCGAGCATCTTACTTATGTATATTTAGGGGATGGCGAGACACTGCCGGTCATCATAAATTCAAACTTATGTATATTTAGGGGATGACGACTAATTGAACTACTTAAGCACTTTAAAACGGTCATAGGATGGACCATCGCTGATATCCGGGGGATAAGACCTTCACTATGTATGCACAAGATTCTTTTGGAGGAGTCATTTCATGGGTCGATTGAGCCTCAATGCCGCTTAAGCCCGCCGATGAAAGAGGTAGTTAAAAAGGAGATTATTAAGTGGCTAGATGCGGGTATAATATATCCCATCTCGGATAGTCCGTGGGTCTCGCCTGTTCAGTGTGTACCCATAAAAGGGGGGATGACGGTTATAAGGAACGAGAAGGAAGAGATGGTCGCCACTAGGACGATCACGGGGTGAAGGATTTGCATGGATTATAGAAAGTTAAACAAAGCCACCCGAAAAGATCATTTCCCTCTTCCCTTCCTGGACCAAGTCCTAGATAAATTGGCGGGGAATGATTTTTACTGTTTTCTTGATGGGTATTCAGGGTATAATCAAATTACAATCGACCCCGCTGATCAAGAAAAGACCACATTTACTTGCCCCTATGGTACTTTCACGTTTAGGAGAATGCCCTTTGGTCTATGCAACGCACCGGCTACTTTCCAGCATTGCATGATTGTCATTTTCTTTGATATTATGGATCAGGGTATTGAGATTTTTATGGATGATTTTTCCATCTTTGGAAAATCATTTGACGCATGCTTAGAGTGTTTGGAGAAGGTACTCACACGTTGTGTAGAGACAAACCTAGTATTGAATTGGGAGAAATGTCATTTCATGGTTCGTGAAGACATCGTGTTGGGTCATCATGTTTCCAGGACTGGGTTGGGGGTGGACAAAGCAAAACTAGATGTGATAGAAAATTTACCTCCACCCAAAAATGTGAAAATACTACGAAGCTTCCTTGGACATGCGGGCTTTTATAGAAGATTCATCAAAGACTTCGCGAAAATAGCTAAACCTTTGAGTGGACTTCTAGAGAAGGATGCAAAATTTTCTTTTAGTGAAGATTGCTTGAGAGCGTTCGATGAGCTCAAATATCGGTTAACCACCACTCCTATTGTAGTAACACCTGATTGGGAAGAGCCATTTATCTTGATGTGTGACGCGAGCGACTACACGGTAGGAGTTGTTTTGGGACAAGTGCGGGGGAAGATATTTCATACGATTGCTTATGCTAGCAAGACCCTAATCGAGGCCCAAACCAACTACACTACCACCGAGAAGGAGCTATTGGCGGTGGTATTCACATTCGAAAAATTTTGATCGTATCTCTTATGTACGAAGGTTATAGTGTACACCGATCACGCAGTGATCCGTTATCTTATGGAGAAGCGAGACTCAAAACCACGTTTGATTCGATGGGTCCTCTTACAGGAGTTTGATGTAGAGATTAAGGATAGGAAAGGAACGGACAACCCGGTTGCAGATCACTTATCTAAGATTGAGAGTACACAACCGACACTACATTCTGAAGTGGAAGAGAGATTTCCTAATGAGCAGTTACTAGCTATTTCGGAGAGTATTACGCCTTGATATGCTGACTTTATAAACTATTTAGCAAGCAATATTTTGCCACCTGAACTATCCTACCAACAAAGGAAACGATTTTTTACATCAGGTAAGGTCTTACATGTGGGATGATCCCTTATTGTTCAAGGTTGGTGCTGATGGAATTGTACGGAGATGCATCCCCGAGGAGGAGATGAGAGCGATCTTAGAGAAATGTCATAGCTCCCCCTACGGAGGTCATTTTAAAGGAACGAGGACTGTAATGAAGGTGTTAGAGGCTGGCTTCTATTGGCCTCATTTATTCAGGGATGCCAATGTATTTGTGAAGCAATGCGATAGATGCCAACGAAGCGATAATATACATAAGAATGATGGGATGCCCATGAATATAATGCTGGAAGTCGAACTATTTAATGTATGGGGTATAGACTTCATGAGACCGTTCATGAACTCGAATGGTAATCTATTCATATTGTTGGCTGTGGACTACGTATCTAAATGGGTGGAAGCAATCGCGATGCCCAGGAATGATGCGAAGGTAGTCCTTAACTTCTTAAGACACCATATATTCAATCGATTCGGAATCCCGGGGGCAATCCTTAGTGACGGCGGAAGTCATTTTCTATAATAATCAGTTCACCACGTTACTAAACAAATTTGGGATAACTCATAAAGTCGCATTAGCATATCATCCCCAGACAAATGGGTTAGCGGAAGTATCCAATAGAGAGATTAAGAAAATTCTAGAAAAGATAGTGAGCGTCAACCGTAGAGACTGGTCACAAAAGCTGATTGATGCATTATGGGCATATCGCACTGCCTTCAAAACCCCTATAGTACTAACCCCGTACCGAATGGTCTATGGAAAGTCTTGTCATATACCTCTAGAATTAGAACGCCGGGCATTCTGGGCAATCAAGAAAATTAATTATGATTTTCGCGATGCCGGTAAGAAGAGGCTTTTACAATTGAATGAACTAGAGGAGATTAGAATGCAAGCGTATGAGAACTCGAGAATTTATAAAGAGCGCACGAAACGATGGCATGATCGTTGCATGAAGGAGAAAAACTTTGAGCCGGGACAGCTCGTTCTGTTATTCAACTCTCGCTTGAAATTATTCTCCGGAAAGCTCAAGTCACGCTGGTCGGGCCCGTTCAAGGTTAAAATCGTGCACCCTTATGGAGCTGTGACTATTTTAAATGAGAATGATGGAACCGAGTTCAAGGTAAATGGAAAGAGATTGAAGTTATATCTGGAAGGCGACATTGACCGAGTAGTGTCGCGTTTGGAGCTTGTCTAATCGGGAAAATTCCTGTCGGGACTCATAAATCAGGAGCTTGGTGGGAGGCAACCCATCAGATGTTAATATAAAATATTTATTTGCAAATTTGTTTTTGTTTTTAAACTTTTAGTTTTCATGAATTAGTAGTTTTTGTAACTATAAGAGTAGAAGGCGGGAGAATTGCTGGATGAGCATGAAGTTTTAGAAAAATTTAAAAATTAAATAAAAATTTATATTCGGCCATTTGAGAAAAACAGAGTGTTGCAACAGCGTAAATGCGAAGTTGTCATTTTCTGTGCTCTGCCTGGACAGACATCATTATGCTTGGGAGCTGGACCGGGAACCGGTCCAACTGAACCGCCATATAACTGGTTCAGCAAGTTATCATAACATCGTAAAAAGGATGTTGTCATTTTCTTTTTGCTGTTTGCCTAGGCGGAATTGTGCTGGGCGGTGAATCGGCGCCGGTTTGGGTGAACCGCTGCGGACGGTCCAGGGAGACGTTTGAGTTCAAATTCAAATGAGGCGGTTAGGTTAATTAATTAGGATTAAGACTTTCTAAACCTAAATCACATTAATCACATAAGTTTTAATTAAATTAAAATATAAAAGGAAACCTAACCTAGTGCATAACCCCATATTCGCTGGGTAGGACCCAAAAGACCAAGACTTCAGTGGCCAGGGTTGGGCTAGTCCCGGGTTAGCCCTGGGGCTGACTGGCAGAGTTATCGCCCTTAAGGAGCTCCCGCCCATTAGTAGGCGAGATCGTTCGCGCCGGGACTTGGGTCTTCAGGTCAGCTTTAGGCTTCGGGACTCAGGCGAGAGGGTGTTGAGTGAGCTTCACTCACTCAACGCCGCATCCGGCAGCAAAGGGCGTTGAGTGAGCTTCACTCACTCAACGCCGTGTTCCGGCAGCAAAGGACGTTGAGTGAGCTTCACTCACTCAACGCCGTGTTCCGGCAGCAAAGGGCGTTGAGTGAGCTTCACTCACTCAACGCCGTGTCTCGGCAGCAAAGGGTGTTGAGTGAGCTTCACTCACTCAACGCCATGATTAGCAGTGAAGGCGTAGAGTGAGCTTCACCCACTCAGCGCCATATCCAACGGCAGTGGCGTCAAGACCACCGAGAGGGAGAACCCTCTTGGCAGGAGATCTCGACAAGGTGAGCCAGGCTAAGGCTCAGCGAGAGCCTTCTCGCCCAGGGTTCTCGCCAAGCAGGTCCAGGTGGTGGGGCCCGACGCCCATGAGAAGATTATTTTATTATCCCCGGGTAAAATTACCTGTCTGCCCCCGGGTGGACAGCAGGATTTGGCTATTGGCAGACCCATCAGGGGTATTTCAGTATTTTCGGGTCAAGGGAAGACTATAAATAGACCCATAAGGGCTCTTTGGAAGGCAGGCTTTCATTATTCTCCAACTCTAGTGCTTTCTGAAGAGTTCCCAGCCCAGCATTTGGCTTTGGAGGGGAAGCTCTCAGGGATCTTCCAGGTGTGAGGTGGGACCTCCCTGCTGAGGCTTTGGGTCAGTCTTAGGACCTTAGCAGCCAGTCAAGGGTCGAGGCTTGAGAGAAGTAGGCATCGGCCGTACCTTGGTTCGTGAACATTCGTTGAGGTCATTTTTGGCTTCAACAGTTCTGGTGCGGTGAGCGTGGAAGCGGTCGGTGCAAGAAAACCTTGAGTTGAGTCCCATGGCAGGAGGTGAAGGTGAAGGATCTGGTGCAGGAGGATCCCCCACCCAGGGAGAGGAAGCGACAAGAAAAATGTTAGAAGACTTCAGGCGAGAGTTCTTGCAGACGATCAGCTTGGCCTTCTCGGCAAGGAACGAGTGGGAGACGCCGCAGGTTCCAGTGGAGGGGGTTCTGCTGTTAGGCGAGAACGCCCCAGGGCAGCGCCTCGGGAAAGAAGTCCCGGTGGAGGAAGGCGAGAGGGATGTGGCAGCGCGAGAGCTCTTCCCAGGCCAGCGCCCCGGAAAGGAAGTTCCGGTGGACCTGGGCGAGAGGGAGGCGACAGTGCGGGAGCTTTTCCCCGGACACGGTCTCGCGGATCGGTCCAGCCAGCCGAGGTCGCGGGACGTTCCCTCTCGCCAGGCAGGAGGCGAGACCCCTTTCAGCGAACTCATCATCTCGGCTCCAGTGCCGGAGAGGTTTCGGGAGCCAGATATGTCCTACTACTCGGGAAAGGATGACCCAGTACAACATGTATAATGGTTCGAGGATGTGGTGTCGATTAGGCAGATGTCGGATGCCTTCAAGTGTAGGCTATTTGCCATCACGCTGAAGGAGAAGGCCAGGGACTTGTTCCACCAGTTGCCGGCGAGCTCAATCTACAGCTTTGAAGATGGGGTTTTCTGTTGAGGTTCTCAACTTCAAAGAAGCGGAAAAAAGAGGCGGAGTGTCTGTTTGCGGTGAGGCAGAGGCCGGAGGAGACATTGGGTCATTACGTCGACCGGTTCCAAGAGGAGATTCTCCTGTTCCAGGAGGTCCCGGGGTATGCACTGATGCTTGTCTTCACCCTGGAGCTGAGGCCGGGGTTCTTTAGCATGGAGTTGAAAAGAGTGCCCCCTCTCTCTTTCGAAGAGCTCATGGAGAGGGCGGCAAAGGAGATAGACTTCGAGAGGGCAAACCCTGCATTTACGAGGAAGTTGGCTAAGTTGGCAGAGGATGATGTGAAGGAGCCGGCAGCAGGAAGACAGAGAGAAGTGAGGGAGCAGAGGGAGCCAAGAGAGGATAGGAGGAGAGAAGAACCTCGAGGGCAGGGGCAGCAACAGGGAGGGGTCAGGGAGCTGAACAACCGATTGGGTTGGAGGCCTCAGGAGGGTCGTCCCCAGGGCCAAGGGGGTCCTCAGGGAAGAGACAATTTCCGGGAGCAGAGAAGGCTTGAGCAGGGAGGATGGAGGCAGGGACCGAGGGGTCATTTCCCACCACCGCAGGAGGCCATGGAGGTGGGGAAAGGAAGAGGAAGAAGAGTTTGAGGAGCCGGGAGAAGGGGAGGAGGAGAAGGAAGAGGGGGCAGGGTGGCATTGCCCTATTGTGACTTCCATCAGGAGGAAGGTCACGCGACGGCCACTTGCCCGGAGTTTCTGGAGATGAGGGAGGCCAGAGGAGCTGGGAGGCAAGATCCGCCCGTAAGGATCGTTGAGGTGCAGCACAGAGAAGCTGAGGATAGGTGTGAGGACAGGGTCGATGTGGGGACCCGAGGGGGGATCAGAGTGATCCATGGGGGAGTAGGGATCGAGGCAACCCGCAAGGGGAGCCTTCATACCATGTTCCGCAGAGGGGTCGCCTCGACCTCCCTAGCTCCCCCCCAGAAGAAAAGATCATCTTCTCGTCCGCGGATATGCCAGACTATGAAGACTTTTGCGACGCGCTAGTGATTCAGACGGCGGTGGAAAACTTCACAGTCTACCGTATATTGGTGGATAATGGGAGCTCGGTGAACGTGATCTTCAAAAAGGCCTTCGATGAGATGAGAGTAGAGGGAAAAAGGGTCCTGGCTTCCGATGGACCGCTTTTTGGTTTTTTTGGAGAAAGGAAAGAGGTAGAAGGGGGAGTAGGCCTGCATGTGAAGCTCGGGGGCGTCTCACCGAACTGTAGGTTCGTGATCGTAGACGCCCCAAGTAGTTACAACGCCAACTTTGGACGTCCCCTTATCAGCGCCTTTCGCTGCGTCCCCTCCTCTTTTCACCAATGTCTCAAGTTCAACAACGGAGGGGTGCAGGTTAGGATTAGGGGGGATCCGAAGGTGGCGAGGCAGTGTTATGTGACGGAAGTCAACACCGTGTCGTGGATGGCTAAGGCAGAGAAACTGGAAGAGGAGATGGCTGGACAAGAAGGAAGTGTCGAGGAGGAGGAGACAAGCCTGGAGGATGCACTGGAAGTAACAGGGGAGCAAGTGGTAGAGGTAGAGGAGGCAAGCCCGCAGGAGGCGGAGGAATTAGTGATGGAGGAGGTAGTGGAAGTAGAGGAGATAAGCCTGGGAGAGGCAGAAGAAGAAGAGCAGAAGCAAGGAGAAGGCCTGGTGGAAGCAATGGAGGTTGACGAGGCGGAAGGAGAAGAGCTTGAGCAGGAGGAAGCAAGGGCAGGTTGGGAGCAGTCGAGGCTGGAGCCGGCCGAGGAAGTGATAGAGATGGAGGTGCTCACCAGGGCGGGGCATGTACAGAAGGTGCGGGTCAGCGGAGGTTTGAGCCTCGAGGATCAGGAGCAAATGATTGCCTGCATCCAAAGCAACATCGACATCTTCGCTTGGAGCGCGGCAGACATGCCGGGCATCGACGCAGAGGTGTCTTGCCATCGCCTGAACCTGGACCCCAGGACTCGCCCCGTACACCAGAAGATGAGGGCCATCTCCACCAAGCTGGAGGATCCCATCCGAGAGGAGGTCAAGAAGCTCCTAGAGGCAGGCTTCATCTCAGAGATCCAGTATCCAGGCTGGATCTCCAATGTGGTAATGGTAAAAAAAAGGGGGAGGAAAATGGCGTATGTGTATTGACTTCTCTTTGTTGAATAAATCATGTTCTAAAGATTGCTACCCCCTGCCTCGAATCGACGCGCTGGTTGATTCAGCCGTCGGTTTTTCTGTTATGAGTTTTTTGGATGCTTTTTCAGGTTACCACCAGATCCGGATGCACCCTCCTGACGTCAGGGATGTTTCCTTCATCACGAGAGAGGGGTGCTTCAGCTACAAAATGATGCCCTTTGGCTTAAAAAACGCAGGGGCAACATACCAACGCATGATGGATCGGGTCTTTCGAGATCAGAGGGGAAGGAATCTAGAGGTCTATGTCGACGACCTGATGGTCAAGAGTAAGAGTGTGGATTCACATCTGCGAGACTTGGAAGAAACGTTCGCCACTCTACGGAGGTTCAAGATGAGGTTGAATCCCTTGAAGTGTGTCTTCAGGGCTAGTCGCGGGAAGTTCCTCGGGCACCTCTTGACTCCGGTAGGGGTAGAGCCTAACCCTGACAAGGTTAGGGCTATCTTAGATTTGGAATCACGTCGCAGCGCCAAAGAAGTCCAGCGTCTAACCAAAAATTTGGTCGGGCTAAGCAGGTTCCTCTCCCGGTCCGGGGATAGGTGCTCTTCTGTCTTTAAAGTGCTCCGAGGTAGCCAGGGGTTCGAATGGACGGTCGAATGCGAAGAGGCCTTCCAAGGGCTGAAGAGGCAACTCTCCCAAGCTCCGCTACTTCAAAGCCCAAAGGAGGGAGAAGATATAGCCTTGTATCTCGGGGTGGGGATAGAGGCTGTGAGCTCCGTCTTGGTCAGGGAAGAAGGAAAGAAACAGCTACCCGTCTACTACGTAAGCCGAATCTTGAAAAAAATGGAGCTCCGATATCCCATCCTGGAGAAGCTGGCGTATGCCCTGATCGTCTCGGCTAGGAAGCTTCGTCCTTACTTTCAAGCGCACTCGATTAGGGTAGTAACCGACCACCCCCTTCGCAAGTTCTTTGAGGGGGTAGAGCACTCAGGAAGGCTGGCAAAGTGGTCCATCGAACTCAGCGAGTTCGACATCTCTTTTGTCCCGAGACTCTCCATCAAAGCTCAGGCCGTGGCGGATTTTCTGGCAGACTATGTCACTGAAGCTGAGAAAGAAGAGCCGAAGCCGCAGGGAGCGTGGAGGATGATGGTCGATGGGGCCTCTGGAAAACACTCCCTGGGAGGGGGTGTAGTGTTGGTGAGTCCTCAAGGGGTTACCATAGAACAAGCAGTGGTTTTTCACTTCCCCGTAACCAATAATCAAGCGGAGTATGAAGCCGTGCTAGCCGGCCTTCGATTGGCAAAGGAGTTGGAGATTCGGGATGTGGAGACCTTCACCGACTCGATGGTGGTAGCATCGCAGATCCGAGGGGAGTTTGAGGCTCGGGAGCCTACCCTCGTGAAGTACCTATCCAAGGTAAGGGCAATCATCGGAGGTTTCCGTTCTTTCTCTATTCAACAGGTTCCCAGGGAGGAAAGCACAGCAGCCGATCGATTGGCTAAGTTCGGGCCTCGGGGAGGAGGGACCTTAACTGAACTATTCCGACCGGGAATTGAAGAAGGGGATTTGATGGAGGTAGGTCGGCGATCCTCATGGGTAGACCCGTTGGTGACCTTCCTTACCACAGGCAAGCTGTCAGAGGAAGTCAAGGATGCGAAGAGCTTCAGGCGAAAGGCAGCCTATTACCTGATGCTGGAAGGGGGCTTGCACCGGAAGATGTTGTCAGGGCTCCTGGCGAGATTTGTGACCGAGGAGGAGGCCCCGAGGATCCTGGAAGAGATACATTCGGGAGAGTGCGGTAGTCACTCAGGGGGAAGGACGTTAAAGGCAAGGGTGATAAGGCAAGGGTATTTCTGGCAGACCTTGAGGAAGGATGCAGTTGAGTTTGCGAAGAGGTGCCTGAAGTGTCAAGTGTATGCTCCCATCCAGCTCTTGCCCGCTCAAAGGCTCCGAAGCATCACAGCACCATGGCCTTTATCCATTTGGGGGATGGACCTAGTTGGGCCCTTTCCTCCAGCTAGCGGGCAGAGGAGGTTCCTCCTGGTCATGATCGATTACTTCTCAGAGTGGTTGGAGATCAAAGCTCTGGCCAAGGTTACCTCCCAGGTCATCAAGAACTTCGTTTGGGGAGAAATCATATGCAGACATGGGCTACCCCAAGCGATAGTGACGGACAATGGTCCCCAGTTTGCCAGCGAAGAGTTCATCAGCTTCTGTACGCAATTGGGGATAGATCTCAGGTTTGCCTCTGTCCATCACCCCCGGAGCAATGGCCAGGTGGAAGCGGCAAACAATATCATTGTGAACTTGCTCAAAAAGAAGGTGGAAAACCTGAGGGGTAACTGGGTGGAGCAACTCCCCTCCGTCCTGTGGGCCTTGCGAACAACTCCGAACACGGCCACAGGGGAGACCCCCTTCAAGCTCTCTCATGGATATGAGGCTGTCCTCCCAGTGGAGTTCAAGTTTAGGTCTCCACGGGTCACGGTCGCGGGTGAAGGAAGCGAAGCTTGGAGGTTGGGGACGAGGAAGAGCTGCGCCTCTCGTTGGATATGGTGGAAGAGCTACGGGATGTTGCTGCCATCAGGCAAGAAGAGATCAAACGGCGAATGGCCAGGTACTTCGATAAGCACATTAGAGTCAAGCAATTCGCCGAGGGGGACCTAGTGCTAAAAAAGGTCGACGCGGCAGGAAGGTCGGCCCCGGTTGGCAAGCTCAACCCCAGCTGGGACGGGCCTTACATAGTGGAGAAGACTCTGGCTAATGGGGGTTACTACCTCCAGGATGTGGAGGGAAGGACCTTGAGCCACACCTGGAGCGGTGATGACTTAAAGCGCTTCTACTCGTAAGGGGAGAGAGGGATTGTAATGTTGTAAATAAATATTATCTTTTCAATGTCACCATTTCAAAAAATTAACTGTCTCCAAAAATGCTATCATAATGCTTTTTGCTTTGACCGACTATGTCTTCTCATCCTGATGGTAGAATAGGTCTGGTTGAAGGAATCTTCATCAACACCCCGAGCTCGGCTCGGCCCCAGGTAGACCCGCTGCGCTGGCTCTCATCTAGCTGGCAGGTCCGAAGGCTTGCCTGTGGAGGAGAGGTTTGGTTTGATCTTCATCAACACCCCGAGCTCGGCTCGGCACCAGGTAGACCCGCTGCGCAGGCTCTCATCTAGCTGGCAGGTCCGAAGGCTCGCTTGTGGGGGAGAGGTTTGGTTTGATCTTCATCAACACCCCGAGCTCGGCTCGGCCCCAAGTAGACCCGCTGCGCAGGATCTCATCTAGCTGGCAGGTCCGAAGGCTCACCTGTGGGGGAGAGGTTTGGTTTGATCTTCATCAACACCCCGAGCTCGGCTCGGCCCTAGGTAGACCCGCTGCGCATGCTCTCATCTAGCTAGCAGGTCCGAAGGCTCGCCTGTGGGGTAGAGGTTTGGTTTGATCTTCATCAACACCCCGAGCTCAGCTCGGCCCCAGGTAGACCCGCTGCGCAGGCTCTCATCTAGCTGGTAGGTCCGAAGGCTCGCCTGTGGGGGAGAGGTTTGGTTTGATCTTCATCAACACCCCGAGCTCGGCTCGGCCCCAGGTAGACCCGCTGCGCAGGCTCTCATCTAGCTGGCAGTTCCGAAGGCTCGCCTGTGGGGGAGAGGTTTGGTTTGATCTTCATCAACACCCCGAGCTCGGCTCGGCCCTAGGTAGACCCGCTGCGCAGGCTCTCATCTAGTTGGCAGGTCCGAAGGCTCGCCTGTGGGGGAGAGGTTTGGTTTGATCTTCATCAACACCCCGAGCTCGGCTCGGCCCCAGGTAGACCCGCTGCGCAGGCTCTCATCTAGCTGGCAGGTCCGAAGGCTTGCCTGTGGGGGAGAGGTTTGGTTTGATCTTCATCAACACCCCAAGCTCGGCTCGGCCCCAGGTAGACCCGCTGCGCAGGCTCTCATCTAGCTGGCAGGTCCGAAGGCTCGCCTATGGGGGAGAGGTTTGGTTTGATCTTCATCAACACCCCGAGCTCGGCTCGGCCCCAGGTAGACCCACTGCGCAGGCTCTCATCTAGCTGGCAGGTCCGAAGGCTCGCCTGTGGGGGAGAGGTTTGGTTTGATCTTCATCAATACCCCGAGCTCGGCTCGGCCCCAGGTAGACCCGCTGCGTAGGCTCTCATCTAGCTGGCAGGTCCGAAGGCTCGCATGTGGGGGAGAGGTTTGGTTTGATCTTCATCGACACCCCGAGCTCGGCTCGGCCCCAGGTAGACCCGCTGCGCAGGCTCTCATCTAGCTGGCAGGTCCGAAGGCTCGCCTGTGGGGGAGAGATTTGGTTTGATCTTCATCGACACCCCGAGCTCGGCTCGGCCCCAGGTAGACCCGCTGTGCAGGATCTCATCTAGCTGGCAGGTCCGAAGGCTCGCCTGTGGGGGAGAGGTTTGGTTTGATCTTCATCAACACCCCGAGCTCGGCTCGGCCCCAGGTAGACCCGCTGCGCAGGCTCCGATCTAGCTGGCAGGTCTGAAGGCTCGCCGATGGGGCATAAGTTTAGTTTGTCGGAAGAAGTTTTAACACGGCCCTGGCCTAGATCGGGAACGAGGTCCTAAAGGTCTCGGCCAGTGGAGGTCTCGTCCCGAAGGTCTCGACTGGGGGACCTCGCCAAAGAAGGCTTCCGACAGACCCGGACAGGACGACCTAATCTATAGCACAAGGTTCCCGCCTAATTGATCTCTAAGGAAGGCTACCCCAAGGAGACCAAGGGTCTCGGCGGAAGCCCGCGCGGAAGTCACTAGGCTGTCTAACCTACTCATTCAAGCAAACACATCGATAACAAAAAGTAAAAGCATTGCATTATATTTAACAATGAATTACAAGGAGTTTATAGCTTCTCGCTCATTACAGAAGAGAATAATAATAAAAGGAAGGACCCTTCAAGGGGATGCGCTGTAATCACCACTGGTGCTCTCGCTCGAGTCCTCGCCGGATCTAGAGCCAAAACTCGCCTCAGACGTCTCGCCGACGGCGGTAGAAAGCTTCGGGATGTCCGAGGGCGGGGAGTCGGGCGCGCCGGGAGGCTTCGGGATGGGATCGAAAAGCCAGGGGAGGAGTTGGTCGGCAGTGACGGTCTCGCCCGCCTCTCGCAGCAGCTCCTCCAAGTCCCGCAACGTCTCGAGGGTGAGCTTGACGGAGGCCTGGGCATTCGCCTGCAGTAGCTTGTCGATGTCGTACTCCGAGAAGTGACGACTCTTCATCCTTTCATCAAGCGTTGGAGGGGGCGGGCCTTTCGCAGCTTCTGCACGCCGGAGTTGGTCACGTAATAAGACATTCTCGTAGCGCACGTCAGCCAACTCCGCGCGGAGCGCTGTGGATGGGGCGGGATCCTGTGGAAAAGAGATCAGCTCAGAGAGATGTTGCACAAATACGGCTTCAGGAAGCGAGAACAGGAGTCCAGGAAGGTCTCGCTTACCTCGACTGCGGGGCGTAAGGATAGCAATTGTTGAGCATTCGCCAGCTCCTGCTGAGCACTCGCGAGCTCTTTCTCCAGGGCACGCGCTTGAGCCACTGCTCCCTCCCTCGCCTTGTACATGTCCATGAAATTCTTATCTAGTCTAATGCTCCGGCGAGCGCACATATGCGCGAGCTCGAATCCGCGCAGCAGGGCCCAGACGGAATCGAAGTCCAAGAGCCGAGTGGGCGTCTGGTCGAAGACGCTGGCGTCCTCTCGGCTGTAGAGACCATAGCCTAGCAAGAAGGCCTCGCCAGTGACCTCGTCTCGCTCCGCCCAGCTGGGAAGGAGCGTCGAGACCTTGATCAGGTTGGACTCAGGGTCCCACTGGAGCTGAGGCTTCCCCTCAGCGTCGAGGTACTTCACGCCGAATCCATAGTTTCTGTGCCCTTTCAGCACCTCCTTGGGCGGAGTCCGGGCAGAGGTCTCGGGGACGGCCCCTTCTTTCCCAGTCTCGTTTGCGGCAGGTGAGTTTCAGGCGGAGGTCTCGGCAGCGGCCCCCTCTCCCCCAGCCTCGCTTGCGGCCGGTGGGTTCCCGGCGGGAGCCTCGGCACGGCTCCTGGCAGCAGCATCCATCTCGCTGGCCCTCTGAAGAAGCTCTTCGAAGGACCTGCCCGGGGGAAGAGACCGGACGGGCGAGACTGCCAGGGATTTCCCTTTCTCGAAAGCAGACGGCTTTGGCCTCTTCAACGACCGGAGGGCGGGAAGGGTGCCTTTCCGCTTCTTAGCTTTTGGCGACACGGGCTGGGCCGATTCATCCCGGCAGGCGTGAGCGCCAGCTCTCGCGAGGGCGAGAGAATCTCTCGCGGCCAGGCTCTCGGTACCCGGGGCCTCGGCGAAAGGTTGGCACAGGGGGACCTCCCGCTCTCTTGCAAAGTGGCACTATTCAACACAAGAAGATCCTGACAGAGTCAAATTTACGGCGAAACCATACCTTCGCCCAGGAGGACGGGAAGAAGGGATTCGACGTCTCGCCAGAGGAAGTGGACGTCGAACTCCTTCGTGCCAAAGAAGTCCAGAATCGCGCTCTCACGTGATCCCAGAGCGGGCGGCTTGTAGGCGGCATCCTCATACTGAACAGGCTGGAGGGGGACGTTGCCGAAGTCGCCAGTGACATAGACGAACCTCTCGCCCCAGTAGTGGTGTTTGTTGGCGAGACCGGTGGTCTTGAGCAGCTGCCCGGAAAAGAAGACCACCCCTCCTTTGGCGCGGAAGGTGAATAGCTTCCGGAAGATTGGCAGGCTGAACTCGATCCTCTCGGACCGCATGTAGCATATGAACGCTACAAGGATCGCGACGGAGTTCGGGTTCAGTTGGGCGGGAACTACCCCGTAGTAGCGGAGAGCTTGGCGAACCTCCTGCAAGAGGGGAAGGCGGAAACCCACCTCAAAATGTTCGAGGGGGATGACGAGCTCTCCCGGCCCCGGGGTATTCACCTTGTCATGATTGCCCGGATTCCTCGCCGAGAAGCCAGCAGGGACGAAGCGATTAACGGTCGTGTTGAACTCCTCCAGGGTGAGGGTGCAGGAAGGGAAAAGATGCTTTCGGAATGCTTCCGCGCAATGAGCGCGACCCTCGCTCTCGCCCGACATTTGGGTTTGTGAGTGAAGGGGAGAGCTTTCGAGAGGTAGAGGCGGAAGCAAGAGGCCGAGAGCAATGGAAGGGAGCTAAGGTTCCGAATCGGAGAAATAAATAAGGTGGGTGGACTTCTCTATTTATAGGGAACCATGATCATTACGGCGCCGTTCGATAGAGAGAGAAAATAGTGGCGAAGTACAGCTGTCACGATCTGGACCGGCGACGCCTCGATCCCCCCCCCCCCGGGGGTAACAGCGAGCAACACCCGTGTCTAATTAGCGCAAGCATCCTAGTTTTAGCGCGAGAATCCCAGTCGCGGCGCAAGCATCCTATCTCGCGCCATCGCGTATAATTGGCGCGAGCACCCTAGTTCTGACACGAGTTTTTAAGATCGCAGCACAAGATAGGAAAATATGGATAATGACACGCTCTCGCCGGCGAGAGCTGAATAAAAATAATAATAATCATTATTACGAACAAACATAGGGGTACATTGTTTGAAGGGAAGGCTAAAGAGAGAGGGAAGGCGAGATCTGGGGAACTAGTAGGGTTCCCAGCGCCATCGACCTCGTTCCCGCAGCCTGGTCCTTGGAGGCGCCAGTGGGTTGAAATAGGATGACATGATGGTACACCCTAGGTTAATCCGCCGGGCTTGATCCCGGATCTGCGCAATGCATCTCCCTGGCGAAGACCCGGCAGCGGGCCCTCCCGGCCGATCAGCCTCGCCCAAGAAGAAATCTCGCTCCAGAGCTTCCAGCCTCTGTTCCACAGATTCACGGAATGCTCTTGCCGTGGCAGCACGGACACGATCTCGCCGGATGAGCTTGGACAAAATGGCCGAGATTTTCCTCCTTCGCCCCTTCGCGTTCTCGGCGCCATTCAGGATTCCCTCTATCTCGCCAGACGAGGGGAGGGGGGAGCCTTCGCCATCTTCTTCTTCTTCCTCTTCTTCTTCTCCCTCCTCGTCGGCTCCCGACCGCGAGCTGGGATCCCCTGCAAAAAGAATGCCCAAGGGTTTGTTTAAAGCATGACGATTAGCTGACAAGAACGTCTCGCATACCTGCAGTCCGGCGAGAACCGTCGACTGGCGCCGGACGAGAAGGCCCGACCCCCCCCCCCCCCCCCATCGGTTCCGTAAAGAAGATGAAGAGGCTTGCCCCGCCCCGGGCGGAATGGCTTGCGCGCAATGACCCCAACCTGGCCGGAAGCACGGGGGGAGTTATCTTCTCTCAAGGGATGATCGGCATCCTTGGGAGTGACGGAGGGTTCAGAAGCCACCCTTCCCGCCTGCAGGGCGGGATTCGCCACGGGGGGAGGCGGCTCAATAGCTCTCGCCTCATCTTCCCGAGTGGCGAGGCCTAGGTCGGCGGAAGCAGCCACTGCGAGAAGACATTTCAGAAGAGAGGGCAAGATTGAAGTATTGAAAAATGACAGAAAGCGTACCTATCGTCCTGGTCTCGACCAGAGGAATCACCCCCAAAACTCGCGTTTGATCCTCGGGAGGGTGAACTAGCGAGTTCGGGGGAGTCGACTGGGACCCGACGTCGTCATTAGGGGCAGACTCCTGCGAAAGGTCACGTTAACTATTGGTCCTATAGCACAATAGTCTCGGAAGGCGCGATCGCAAGGCTTACCTTTTGCAGGGAGGGGTTCCCCGCGGGATTCGGGGTATGAGAGGGTGGATCCCTGTTCTCGTGAGCAAGGTCTCGTCGGACCACCTTGGCTCTCCTCTTGTCTTTCTTTTTCTTCTTCGGCTCGGAGGGTCCAACGGTGGAAGATTTCCTCGCTAGCCACGGGGCCACCGCAGCACAGTTGGCCAGAGCTCGTGCTTGGGCAACGGCTAGCCGGTCTTGAAGGTCTTGCGAAAGTGGCTTGGCAGCGCGATTAGCATACATGGTGGCCTCGCGCAAAAAATCCAGGCGAGAGCTCGGTCAAGAAGCAGTGGTTTAGAGGCAAGTCTTATGGTCGCCTATCCAGCACGTATTTATAGCCGAAGTAGGGCCCACCGAAAGATTCCCTTGGCAGACGGGCACGTGTCCAGCGAATATTTTGGGGTTGGACTTGTCTTGTCGAGCGCAGGGCTAGCTCGAAAAGAGCGGGGATTGTGTACAACCCCATATTCGCTGGGTAGGACCCAGAAGACCAAGACATCAGTGGCCAGGGTTGGGCTAGTCCCGGGTTAGCCCTGGGGCTGACTGGCAGAGTTCTCGCCCTTAAGGAGCTCCCGCCCATTAGTAGGCGAGATCGTTCGCGCCGGGACTCGGGTCTTCAGGTCAGCTTTAGGCTTCGGGACTCGGGCGAGAGGGCGTTGAGTGAGCTTCACTCACTCAACGCCGCATCCAGCAGCAAAGGGCGTTGAGTGAGCTTCACTCACTCAACGCCGTGTTCCGGCAGCAAAGGGCGTTGAGTGAGCTTCACCCACTCAACGCCGTGTTCCGGCAGCAAATGGCGTTGAGTGAGCTTCACTCACTCAACGCCGTGTCTCGGCAGCAAAGGGCGTTGAGTGAGCTTCACTCACTCAACGCCATGATTAGCAGTGAAGGCATAGAGTGAGCTTCACCCACTCAGCGCCACGTCCAGCGGCAGTGGTGTCAAGACCACTGAGAGCGAGAACCCTCTTGGCAGGAGATCTCACCAAGGTGAGCCCAGCTAAGGCTCGGCGAGAGCCTTCTCGCCCAGGGTTCTCGCCAAGCAGGTCCAGGTGGTGGGGCCCGACGCCTAGGAGAAGATTATTTTATTATCCCCGGGTAAAATTACCTGTCTGCCCCCGGGTGGACAGCGGGATTTGGCTATTGGCAGACCCATCAGGAATATTTCAGTATTTTTGGGTCAAGGGAAGACTATAAATAGACTCATAAGGGCTCTTTGGAAGGCAGGCTTTCATTATTCTCCAACTCTAATGCTTTCTGAAGAGTTCCCAGCCCAGCATTTGGCTTTGGAGGGGAAGCTCTCAGGGATCTTCCGGGTGTGAGGTGGGACCTCCCTGCTGAGGCTTTGGGTCAGTCTTAGGACCTTAGCAGCCAATCAAGGGTCGAGGCTTGAGAGAAGTAGGCGTCGGCCGCACCTTGGTTCGTGAACATTCGTTGAGGTCATTTTTGGCTTCAACACCTAGAATCTTCCCCAACCCGATTTCTTTCCCAAACCCCCGCCTAGGTCACGACATTCCTCTTCGAGCTGGAGATCCACGGCGGCCGGCAACCTTCCATTCGCGTCTGCTGAAGCGACGGGCGGTGGGAGGCTGCTGCTACATCGTCTTCGAGTTCGCCGGACGCTAGCCAACACTCAAGAGGACGAAGGGGATTACTGCTTGCGAACGCCATGAGAAAGGCACGGCGGGCGACAACGGTTGCGCCGGAGAAAGGTGACAAGGGCTCTACAGGTATACCTAGTGCTTACGTATTTTATTTTAGAAGCTCCTTCATTTAGGGTGATGCTTGATAGAACGCCTATTTTAGACAAATTGTTGAAGAGGAAGAAACATAAAAAGGAAAAATCAAGCATCAGGAAAGGTTTAAAATTCCAAAGCGAAGAGGCAGAGTTGAGGTTTAAGGCGTTGAGAACCACTCCATTCATCATGGAGCGGGGGTTTCAAATGGACAAGAGGGCTTGGAATTTAGCATACGCCAATCAGATATGTGCCCTACACTGGGAATATTTCTGCCACCCAAGAACTGAAGCTGTCATTTCCCTCGTTTATGAGTTCTACGCAAATGCCGTATCAGCGGAAGATGAGACGGCCATTGTGAGAGGGAAGGAGGTCGTGTTTATGGCTGAGCGAATTTTTGAATTATTTGCATTGGATGACCAGGATCAAGTTGATTATACTACGGTCCTAGCAAAGGTCACCCCATAAGAAATGACAGAAGTAGTTTGCATCCCGTAAGGGCCGGTATGGACGAACGTTGCATCCAAGTGCCTGAAAGCAACAAGCTTATCAAGACAAGCAAAAGTATGGCTCCAGTTCATCAACTCCACCATCCTACCAACAAAGCACCTCAACAACGTGCCTATCCACAAGATTGTCATCCTCTACTGTATCCTCAAGGGCATCAAGTTCAATGTGGGGAGAGTAATTGCGCATCGGTTGAAGGAGAAGATAAAGGAGAGAGGTCCAAAACAACTTTGGTATCCAGTTCTGATCACGGACCTTTGCCGCGCGGTTGGAGTACAAGAGGATGAGGAAGATGTGACAAAGAAGTTGAAGGGTCATATAACAAAAACGGTGATCGAGGTGTGCATAAAGGTTGCTAATGATACTCCCACAGTGCAGTCTTCTAAGGCACGAAAAGAAAAACCTATGAACATTGAAATTCAACAAGAAGATGGAGGCAGTGATCCCGATGCTCTGATGGAGGAGATGCAATATATGAAGGCTTACTTGAGATGCCACCACCTGTATGTTCAGGAGGAATTAGATGATCAAAGGGCTATTCTGCACAGTTTATTAGAAAAAGCTAAGCTCCATAGGCCACAGTACAAGTTGAGGATGAGGAAGCAGTTCGATAAAGAAGGTTACTTGCTTAACTCCGACTGCATTCGTGTGGATCCTCACATTCGTAGAACCGAAGAGGAAGAAGGTGATGAGGACGACGATGCTGCTGATAAGGAAGGTGATGCTGCTGCAGATGATGTTGATGATGACGACAGAGATGATGCTGATGATGTGGAAGGCAATGAAGAAAGTGACGAGGATGATGCTGACAAGGATGAAGACGACAAGGATAGAGACGACGAATAGGCATCTCTGATTTATTTTGGTTTGTCTTTTAGTTTATGGCTTATAGCTTATGGTTTTGGACAGTTTATGTTTTGGTCGACTCATATTTTGCTTACCTTCATTTACAGTAAAATTTTTGTTGGTATATGAAAGCATTGTTTTGGCATATACTGATTATATGATGTGCTTTTGTTGTTATGTAGAAGCATGATTTTGACGTAGATATGCTGACATGTTACTATAGACGTGGTTTTGTTCCTTACTGATATACTATGATTATGCTATTGGATGGAATGTTTTGCTTATTATTATTCCTAGTATGTCTTATGAATGTTTATATTGATCTACGTCTCCGTATGCTTGCTCGTACTATTCAATAAGTAATTATCTTGATATAATCCCTCGTAGCACTGCTATTTTGTTGCGTCCTATGTCACTTTAACTGCAAGGAATGCACTTGTGTTCACTAACGGAGCTCCTAACGCAATTTGAGAGGCACATTTTTGGAAGGGTTGGTTCACTCTACACACGTCTTCACTTTTTCAGGGGAGTTATTTATTTTCAAATGTTTACTCTTGATATCTGTATGCTCATTTGATAAAGTCATTAAGCCTAGCAACGCTTTAGGTGTGGAGGGGTGTATCCCTTACACACTGGGTAAGGGCTACTCTGATCATGAATTCATTGATACTAACTAGTGCTCTTGATTAAATCTATGAGCTACTCTAGATTTAGCTGATGATTGGTAGGGTGTGTCAATCCTAAGAACCCAACTAATGAATTTTAAACTAGAAGGATGTTTGTTTGACTGAGCTCATTTAAGGAAATGTTTTCGTGCACTAAAATGTTTACGTACTCCCATTGCAAGGTTTCCAATATTGTCCTCCAAATCCAATGGGGAGTGGTGAGTAAGAGCGAAGTAAATGATTTACACCAAAACATGAGGATAGTTAGTTTGTCCTTGTTGATCATTCACGCCATTAATTGAGCTTGAACCATTTTATACACATCCTTTCATGACTAAACTCCATACGTTCCTTCTAGTTCTGTCTTGATAAGTTAGTCTATTGTGGGTATAAAAAAAATGAGAACTCATAGTGATATGCGGCCTGAATATTCGTATACATACTTAGAATGATCCCAACTATGATAAAAAAAAGTAGAAAAGAAAGAGAACTCATAGTGATATGCAGCCTGAATATGTGAATGCATACTCAGAATGATCCCAACTATAATGTCTATCTATAAAATATATATATATATATATATATATATATATCATAGTGACATGTGGCCTAGGTATGTGCACTTATATTTGGAAAGATCCCTACTATGAGTACTTTTAGAAAAAACCCACAATATGGCGAACTTTCCAGATCATTAACTAGAGAACACCATTCCAATTTCAAAGTATCCATAAATGTTAATCCAAGCTTAAACATATCCAAGTTTCATTAAACCTACTAACTCATATGTTAAATAAATTGCTTAGCATATTCTTATCATTTCCTGTAGATGCAGAGGTTCAAAAGGAGGTATTGTATGAGAGTACATTAATTGTTTTGTCAACACATATCACACTATAATGTTCAATTGAGCTCTAATCCATCATCTAACTAATGGATTTGTGAATCGTTGGATTTCTATTGATTGTTAAACCTATCATTTCAATAAAGCAAATCTTTTGAGTGTGCCTCGATTATTTAGTTTTTCTTAACAAACAAAATTTAAAGTATCATTGAATCATGAACTGCATATTGTCCTTTACCTAGGTTATTGTTGTGAACTTGTCATTGCCAGGGACTAGCAAGATTTTAAGTGTGGAGGTGTGATAACTTCTCAAATGAAGTTATTTTTGCCTATTATTTTTACTTCATAATTAATAAAAAAGGAGCATAAATGGTAATAAATATGATTAATTATTGTTTTAATGATTATGATACTAAGTTGGCCTTATTCCATGGTTTTTATGCAAGATTTGTTAAGGAAATCAACTTGGAAGAGTGATGTAGAATTCTTATTTTCGGCCTGGACCAGTTACTGCAACATCAAATTCTGAAACTGCAACATGTGTCTGTCCGAAATTCAAAATTTTAAATTTGAATTGCCATCATTTTTAATTATGGAAGGATACATCTCTTCAGGAGGATGGACGTTTTTAATGCCAAAAATTGACTAGAGGAGGGGAATTATTATTATTTTCGGATCTAAGGAGGAGAGCATCATCTAGGGGTTGGCTTGGGAAGAAAAACTCCATTGGAGAGCGACGGCAAGAGGAAGAAGAAAGAGATCTTCGTACGGATCGAAGAAGCGACTCTAGGAAGAAATTCCTGCAGCGATTAAGCGTGAACCGCGATGTTTTGTAAGATCTATTTCAACATTTTGAGTGATTCCTCCAACGCCATGAACTAATCCTTCCTTAATCTTGTATTGTGAGAGTACTAGGTTGTGTTTGATGGATATTTTCTAGTTTATTTTGTTGAGGATTCTTGGTGAATGTTCTTTATCAAATTTATGATCTTTATTTTCTGAAATGTTTGGCCAATGTTTCACTTTTATGCTACGCTTCATAAATCGAGAGAGGAGTTACGGTAGTATATCATAATTTTGATATAGCATTTTAAGAGAGAAGGAGACTTCCTCTTGGTGTTAGCAACTTAGGTCTTTGTTCTTTGAGTGGTTCTTATTTCACCCGAGGGGAAATATAGAACTAGGGATTGCCGATATTGAGAGATACGGTTATCTATTTTAAGATCGTTGCAAGGCACACTCACCACGCATTTTTATAACGATACATTCACTTATCCGTCATACTAAACCTAGGAAATCATAATATAAGATTATATCTCTCCCTTGATAAGAAAAGTTTTGTTCCTAAGATTCGTAGTAGTTTTATTTAGAAATCTGCATTCTTAATTTTAGTAGTTCAAGAAAATCACCAATTTTGTCTTACTTGGATTTAAGGAAAATCCTAACTGGTATTTGCAAGCACTGAATTCATCACCTCCCTGTGGAGACGATTCATACTCACTTTTTATTACTTGATACGGCATATGCACTTGCGTTTAACTACGTAGACCATTTCGGGTGTATTACGGAGGTCCATAGTTTTTTGGGTTTGGCAGGATATTACGAGAGGTTTATAAAAGACTTTTTGAAGATAGCCTTACCGCAGACTTCACTTACCAAAAAGGGTAAAACTGTTAGTTGTACAGTGGAGTGCGAGTTAGCGTTTAAGGAGTTGAAGACCAGGTTGATGACCGCCCCGATTTTGAGTTTACTATTAGGGTTAGATGGATTCCAGATATATAGTGACGCCTCAGGTCAAGGTTTGGGTTGTGTGCTTATGCATCATGGTAAGGTCATAGCCTTCGCCTCCAGACAGTTGAAGGTACCTGAGAAGAACTATCACGTGCATGGCCTGGAGCTAGCAGCGGTCATCCACACTCTGAAGATTTGGAGGCACTATCTTTATGGGGTCCGTTGTGAGATCTTTACGGATCACAAAAGTCTCAAGTACATTTTCGATCAGCAAGAACTCAATATGAGGCAGCGCAGATGGTTAAGAGTTTCTGTCAGACTATGAGGTAGACATTCAGTACCACCCAGGGAAGGCGAATGTGGTGTCTGATGCGCTTAGCCATAGGGGATTAAGTTTTTCTCTCCTTACTCAGCAAGAGCTGGTGCGAGAGTTGGAGAGGCTAGATATCAGTACTGTGTCGCGTTTAAAGGTTGAACCTGCAAGGTTGGGTTGAATGGAGATCGCTAGGCCAAGTATTATTACCAGAAGTATAAGTCAATGAAATTCAGTGTTGGAGATTACATATATCTGAAGGTTAGACCAGTTAGATGAGTCTCTCAAATTAAGCGGATGAATAAATTGAGTCCCAGATTCGTTGGTCCTTTCAAGGTATTGGAGCGCATTGGTGAGGTTGCATATAGGTTGGCCTTACCCGAGGAAATGAGTGGTCTGCATGATATATTCCACGTCTCCTATCTGAGAAAAGCAGTCAGAGATCCTAGTCAGATAATCGGTACCGAGGAAGCACCAATTGAATCAGATCTTAGAATCAGGGTTAAACCAGTCAGAATAGTGGACTCAAAGAAGCTCAGGAGTAGAGAGATCCCGTTCGTAAAAGTTCTTTGGATGAACTGTGGTCGACCTGAGTATTTTTGGGAAAAGGGAAGATGAGATTCGAAAGATTGAAGATTATGTCTTTCTCTTTGACCTAGGTATGCTGTAATTTTCGAGGACAAAAAATTTCTTAGGGGAAGAGATTTGTAGCATCCGTAAATTTTTTTCAACTCAAAAATATAATTTAACTTTTCAAGAGTTGATAACGAGCGGAGTTGATCGAATAATTGCCATGTTGAGGTATAAATTTTAGTATAATTAAATCTTGTACGTTAAATAAAGGATTAATTTTAGCCATTGAATGTTTGTACGACGTTTCTTTTATTTAATTATTAGCACAAGGGCATATCAAAAATATTATGAATGGTGAAGAGTAATGGCGTTTGGGTAATTAAGTGGAAATGCAAAATCCTTTTAGAATAGTCGTGTCTATTAAATATTCTGTGCAGTTCTGTAACAGCCCAAGTCACACATCTTACTTTATTCCCGTTATTTTCATTCCAGGCGGTGCACCCCCCCCCCCCCCCCCCCACCACCACTTTTCCTAATAACTGCGAGTCGCGCGTCCGCAGGCGATTCCGTCTCCTCCAACGGCGTTTCTTCCAGTTGCTGCTCGATATCAGCAGGCGATTTCTTCCTCCTTCCTTTACGGTGGCGCAGCAGGCTCTAGCCCGGTCGACAGTTATCACTAGGGTTTCCGTAAACTTTCTGAGAAGGTAAGTACCACCCCTCTAGCCCTAGCCGACTCCTTCTCTAGGCTGTAGTAGGATTTCAAATATGTTTGCCGCCCTTTCTTTTGTGTTTTATCCAGATTTCTGCAGGTGTGCATTTCCTCCAGCCCTAAATCGTGGATGACTTGTCCTTGTGGTAAGTTTTCTCGAAATGTTGGCTTGTTAACGAACCCTCACTTCTCCTCCGGCCACCGGAAAGTGAAACTTGACACTTTTATTAACGATTTCAGTTGTTTTATATTCGCCCCGCTTTCGATCTCAGGAATCGAAGTTCGCAACCCCTTTCATTCAGATTTTGGTTGGCCTGCAGTGTAAGGTTTCGTGGTTTTAGGAGCAAGGTAACAATCCTTTCTAGATATTATGTTTCTCTACGATCCATTCCCATTCTAGGATGATGATTTTTAGTTAGTATGCCGATAAATTGATTAGGGTGTATGCCAAATTTTAGGCTTCAAGAGTTGTCAACTTGATGCTTGATCAAAAAAGAAATTTTGGGAGTGTCAAACACTATTATGCCGTCGCGTCTTGTGTACGAACGACGAAACACCACGGTAAGAAATTTTTATTCTTCCTGGCTAGACATAACAGATAACTTGTATAATAATGTTTAGTATAATTCAGTACAATCAATATGAGTGTAGGAAATTTTTACTATCAATAGAGATTGCTAATGCAATTATTGTGTGGCTAGTATATGCAGTATGCGTTTAATTTTAATATGTCTCAAACAGTTAGATCATACTAACAATATAGTCATTCGGTTAGATTGACGAGCAGGAAGCATTAAAGTTAGAAATGTGGTTCTAGCCATCTTAAACTAATTTGGTGAATCGTCTTAACCATACACACATGTTCACAAGCAGAGTAGCATTAGACAAAAAAATGTTGTGTATGTATGGTGGAGATCTTCTCCCGTGTTTGATAGAGGCGCACAATCATTCTCGTTGGTGGTAGAATACCCTATGAGTCAAATTATTTGGGGGATGTATCCCGTTTTAGAAATTAGTAGATTCGAGTCTGTCTTCGTGAGACACTAGAACACTTGAGTACGTTAGTAAGACTCGGATCGTCAGACTTGTATTGCGCGTTAGGAGCTACTCAGCCTAGAACTCTGTCGAAGAACAACCATAAGTGATTTTAGAACTCAAGTTTAGACTGAATCTTAGAAACTCCTAAATAATCAAAGTATTCAGAACTTGAGTAAACGTCATAGTTTATGAGTAATTAAAATAGTTATTTATTTTGCTAGTTTTATTTTTAGAAAATCATACACAGTATACTAGCATACAATTTTTCCCATAGCACAAAAGTATTTTCAAAGCATGCATATTTTTCTTCTAAAATAATTCTATTGTCAATAGGAGGAATATTTTTTTTACTCTCCCTTTGGGCTGACTCATATTTGGGCATGTTTTTACATGAGACCCGGGTGGAAAACTGCGGCTAGGATAAGCGTGATTATGGAGTAGCTCCTATAGTTTATTTCCTTTCAGTTGTTGTTTTACTTCTACTATCATATTGCTTAGTTTTGGATACATGTAATATTAATGTCTAAGATTTTGTATATGTACAAGACTTTGTGTAATTTTTCAGATATTTAGTGATTTATTCTTTTCTATCTAGTGGCTCTGTGAATTCATCTTGTTGAGGTACACTTTTACCCTTAGTTTCATATGCAACTTCCGATGTAAGCTTTTATTTCAGTTCTTTTCATTTATACCTGTTATGTACTAGTTTTAATATTATTTTTTAGTTGACTTATTATCATTGGACCCGTCCGGACGGCTGATGGGTTGTTAAAGTGGACTGGGGTGTTATAAAGTTCACCACCTAGCCTAAGTCCTCACCCTCACCACATGTCCTACCCTAATTTGAGTTAAGCGGTCTAGAAGGAAATGAGATGTTACAGCTTGGCGAGAAAACTTCGCAGTGGAGCGTGTCGGGATGCGCTGGCAATGATTTGGGTGGTGTTGCGCACGTAGAAGGCTCTTTGGAGTCGCGCGCAGAGCGCCCTGTTTCTCAGAATGTTGCAGACTTAGACGAATTCTCTGGCGGTCTGGCTGGTGAAGGAGGCTTGTAGGAGAATTCCGACAATGCTCCGACCTGAGGAAGAAGAAGGATGAGAGGTGAAAGTTATAAATAAAGGGGGTCCTAGAGTCTTTTTATAGGCTCGAGGAGTTGGTTACGATGATTATGCGGCTATCCGCACACCATAACCACTCATAATTACTACTTGCAGGTCATTTCTAATATAGTTTTCGACAAATATTATGCGTATAATTTACACTAAATACAGACCATTTTTTAATTATTGATAAACCCTCATAATCATAACAGTTAGTGGGTGGTTATCCGTAAAACGTATGGGGCGGTCGTGATGGAATGATCGGACGGCGCGGAGGGCCCGCTATGAAATAGTGGCCACCCCACCGGCGGACGATTGCCGGCGAGGGGAGGGGAGGAGTTGCGGCCGGGCGTGGCGGGTTGCAGGCGGCGCTCCGCAGCTGCGGGAGACGGTCGTGGAGCAGGGCGGCCGGGCACGACCGCCCCTTACGGGCAGCGCCCCATGGCCGTGTGAGGCGGCTGGGCGCGGGTAGATGCAAATGAGTCGAGCTTGGCAAAATTTCCAAGCTCGGGCTCGGGCTTTTCATTTCGAGCTTGAGCTCGAGGTCGAGCTCGATGAGCTCATTTATCCCAGCTCGAGTTCGAGCTTAATGCCAACTTATCAAGCTCGAGCTCGAGTTTCGAGCTCATGAGCTTTATTTTCTTCTTATTATTATTATTTTAAAATGTATAAAAAAAAGCTTGCGAGCCGGCTCGCGAGCTCATGAACAACACTAGATGAGCTCGAGGTCGAGCTCCACGGACTCGAGCTCGAGTCGAGCTTTCGAGCCGGCTCAACTTAACTTGCACCCCTAGGCGCGGGCGTGCCCCGCGGCCGCCCTTGCGCGGGCGGCGCCCCGCGGCCGCGAAAGGTGGTCGTGGGGAGGGAGGCCGGGTGCGGCTGCCCTTACGCGGGCGGCACCTCGCGGGAGGCGTCCGAGGGGAGGGTCAGCCAGGTGTGGCCTCCCCTCGCGGGCGGAACCCCACGGCCCGACCGCCCCCTGCGCGTGGTGCACGCCGCGCGGCCGGCCGATTGTGGGCCGCCCGGCTTCAAAGGAGAATTTTTATGCAAGTATTTTCTTCTCAGGTTTCTAGGAATGAGTTCATCAAACTAATTGTTTGAATCTCACGCAATCTCTACCTGACCTATATGGCCTAGAAAAAGAAATTAGAAATTTTTACAAGATTGACCATTAGAAGGTCAAGATAGTTGGCGAAAGAGCCGTTAGGTTGGTGAGACAATGGAAGAAAGTGAATTAAACTTCCTATAGAATCCAGAATTAATAAACCCTAAACCAGGAAGAAACAAAATGAGTATGTCAAAAAATTATACATCTTTAGATGAAGTGAGAATGTATCTATATCATGAAATGAACGTTCATTTGAGATCCCAAATGGAGAGATCGTAGGTTTAAGTACCAAGTTTCAGTTAAGCGCGATTGTAATTTGTACCCAGATCTTTCCATTGTACTCTTTTTGGAATCAATCCACCTGTGCATGGTGCTGATCGACCCTAAAAACTTGAGAATGTTGTACTTGAAGAGATTGTGGGAGACGTGAGAGAGCTAGACGGTGACGAGTAGCATCTGGAAGATGATCACGAAGACCTCAGAATGTTCGATTCGGTATCCCTCACAACCTCCGCCCGGATAAAGGGTGAGTAACATGATAACATTGGGGACAACCACGCCAAGTAGAGGGAATTGATGGAAGCGCAAATGATAAGATTGAGAATAAAATATCAGCAGTTGAAGCCCAAGGAGAGGAAGAGCTTGAGGTTGAAAGAGGAGGCCGGCGGCGGTCAGCGCGGTGCACCAGGCGACAGACCAAAGGGGGAGGTGGCCGACTTAGGCAAAACACAAGTGGGCTGCGATTAGAGTGTGAAAATTTTGACTTCTAGCTTTTATTTTGACTTTTTCAGGTCTTCAAAGTGCAAACTAATATAATTCCACTTATCTTCATAACATACGTGATATTTATCCCGATAGCAGCAAGCGGTGAATATAATATAATCGTGCACAGTTTCTCTGTGCCTTGGCGCGAAAGTACACCCACTAATCGCAGTTTCCGGGAAAAATTGTTGTCCAAAAGGACCCTACATAAAATTTGAGAAGATGACACATTATTTAAAATAAATTAAAATAAAAAGTAAAGAATTTTTAATAAAGCAGAGATTAAATTAAAAAAAATAGGTGTTTCATAAAAAAATTAATTAATCACCATATTATATTTTTGCGCCCGGCTCCCAAACAAGAAATTATTCACATCTGTCCTCACATCCTTTGGATCCTCCGCCTATCAACGCTTTTGAGAATGTGATTAGTGACAAAATTGAAAGTATATAGAGAGATATGAATTAAACCTTAATTATATCCGGTTCAAGTTCTAATTAGAAGCAATTCCTCCTCTACGGGTCTCTCCCTCTCCCTGAATTTCTAGGGTTTAGATTCAGTGAAGTAGCGCTCCGCTTGATCCATCATGAAATTAAGCCCCTTCATTGGGATTGAATCCCGGAAATTAATTAAACCATAATTAATTAGTTAAAATACATCTAAGGACCCCCCAATCCGGTTTCCTGCAGTCCGCTCCCCCCCTAATTCTCCACCCTACTAAAAAGAAAGAAAGACAAACAAATCGAAGAAGCTCAAATTCAATCAGCGGCGTACGTCTCATCGGAGCTGGGCTTGCAATTGAGATCGGGGCGCATATTCCTCTTCTTGTTCTTCTGCAGGAGGAGCGCGTCGACGGCCGCGCCGACCTCGGCGGCTCTCTTTCGCACCAAGGCGGCAGATAGGTCGCCGACGGCCGCGGGCGCATCGGAGGAGGCGGGGATGTCGTCGGGGAAGTTGAGAAAAGCGGAACGGCCGCGGAGGTAGAATACGGCGGTGTCGTAAGCGCGGGCGGCGGCGACGGGGGAGGCGTAGGAGCCGAGCCAGATCCGAGATCGCTTGTTTGGCTCGCGGATCTCGGCGACCCACTTGCCCCACTTGCGCATCCGTACGCCGCGGTATGGCCACTGCTTCTTTTCGGCTGCCGGCGCCGGTGAGGTGTCCATGATGGGGGGATAGGGTGGATGGCCGGTCTGAGGGGGAGGGAATATATAGGGGGGCGGGAGAGGAAGAGAGATGACTGGGAGGAGATACGAGGTGGGGCGGTGTCCGGCCGGTTTTATTTGCCACGTAGAGAGGGTCTAGAAGTGGAAAAAGAAGAGCTGGACACATCCGCATCAACCGTCAGGAATTTTGGATCGGTGCTATGAATTTGTATTCCCCCTAGCATTATCCCGTAACGCCCCATTTTTATAAACTTTTTTCCATTTTCATTTAAACGATATATATGTGGATTTATTATATTCTGCAAAGTTTCAGGCATTTAATTCCTTATTTATTAGAGAAAATAAGCGGTCCTTTGCGCAGCCGGCGGCGGCCGCAAATTTTCGGTGTCGTACGGTGCTCGACCTTCACAGAATTGTGTAATGTAAAATTTTATCATTAAATTGTTTAATCTTAGAATTTTATAAAATTTATCATAGTTTATGTAGCGGCTCAGACCGGATTAACTTAAATCGTCTTAGTCAAGGAGCGGTGGAGCGCGCGAACAATCACGGAAAATTGAAAAACTGACAAGGCAATTTTTTGACGTGAAAAACAAATCAATTAGGTGAAAAATCACATGACCGGATCTTTGACGACCAAACCTCCACTAGATTTGAGCGTTGTTACAGAGCTTTTTAAGGAACTCGAGGGCGACAGACCCTCTCTCATTACAATTATTGGAGAGAGAGAGAGAGCTTGTAGGGTGACAGGTCACCGAACACAGAGCTAATTATTTCTTTGAGTGTTGAGGGGAGTGATGCGCTCGTTGTATTCTGGAGTCCTCTGATAGTTCTTGGATGCGGGAGCAGCTTGCTGCACTCGTTCTAATGTCTGGGGCTTGAAGCTCGGGGGGCGCGCTCAGTGTGTTTTATCCTCTGTTTCTTATTTCTGATTATCTTTTGAAGAAGCGTGATGCAGTTGTCTTATCTAGGAATGGAGCGCTTGCTCTTGAGAGCGCGAGGCGCTTGTTGACAGAGAACGTGCATGACACTTGTTAGAGGAAAACACGCGGAACGCTATATGGTAAAGAGCACGCTGGGCATTTGCTGGTAGAGAGCGCACTGGGCGCTTGCCAGAGGAGCGTGCGTGGAACGCTTGTAGGAGGAGGGCGCGCAGAGCACTTACTGGAGGATAGTGTCTGGAGAGCTAGATGGTAGAGAGCATGTATGACGCTTGCAGATAGAGAGTGCGCAAGACGCTTGTCGAGAGACCGCATGGGGCGTTTGCTGGAGGAGAGCGCGTGGGGTGCTTGTAGGAGGAGAGCGCACGGGGCGCTTGCCGAAGGAGAGCGCACGGGGCGCTTGTTGGTGGAGAGCTCAGTAGGAGCTTGTCAGAGGATAACATATGGAGTGCTCGAGTGGTGAGCGCGCAGGGTGTTTGTTGGAGGATAGCGTGCATAGTGCGGAGGGAAGAGGCGCAAGCAAGGAAGCAACGTGCGCGAGAGCGTGCGAGGAGGCGGAGTGTGCGGGAGGATGCAAGGAATATACGCGCGCCGGTGCACGTAAGGAAGAGGCGTGTGCAAGGAAGTGACAAGTGTGAGAGCGCGCAAAGAAGCAGAGCGAGCAAGGAGGAAGAGTATGCGGGGGTGCGCAAGGAAGAGATGCGCAAGAGCACACGAGGAAGAGATGCGCTCAAGTGCGCGCAAGAAGGCGGCGCGCGTGGGAGCGCGCAAGGAAGAGAAGTGGAAGGGAGAAATTCTGTATGAGGATTTTCCTGGCGGAAAAAAGAAGAGGAAGATCTTCGAAAAAGACTTCAAAGACGAAGGAGATCTTCAAGGAATGCTTGGAGATTTTTGAAGGGGGAGAAAGAAATGAAGAAGATGAAGGAGGGAGGAGAGAAAATTCATAGGTGGATTTTTCGATTAAAGGGAGAATTAGAATAGGGGAAGATCTGAGGCCCTAATTATAGGCTTCATGAGTGGTTATAGCGGTTATGCGGCTATCCACATCACATAACCACCATAATCTCTATTTATAGGCCGATTTCCTGACACATTATGCGCATATTATTTTATAGTTTTACTAGACATGACCAAATTCTATTTTTGGCTACGCATTTCCCCCACTACGGGAGGTCATGCAGGCATTTATGTGGATCATTACCCACGAAACTGACAGCGACGATGGCGGGAGCGCGATCAGATGGTGGAAAATTGATGACGACCAAGAACTCGGTCGACGGAGGCCGGACGGAGATAGAATTTGATCGGCGACAGAGGCGGGCTGAATGGAGGAAGAGGTCGGCCGAGAGGCGAGCGGTAGGAGGCCGGCGACAGCGGTGACGTCCGAGGAAAAGAGGGATTATTAGGTCCATTGATCACAATGTCCCAGATTTGTAAAAGTCAAGCAAGTCAATGGTATACACATAGATGTATTTGATGCATGCTCTAAGTTTAATGTGTGCAGGATGTTCTTTGTCACAATGATTAGACATGTTGTCTTAGTGGTAGTGATAGATGGACACAAGGAAGAATGCTGGGAAGACAAAATTTTGTCTAAGTCCACAGGCGTTGAGTGAAGGCAGTTCACTCAACGCCAGATGTCAAAAAGCGCTGAGTAAAGCATGGACAGTCAAAGCCTGACTGTTGACAAAGTAGAATTTTGGTTAAGTCTACAGAGGTTGAGTGAAGGCAATTCACTCAACGCCATATAATAAGAGGCGTCGATTAAATCTCAGATAGTCAAAACTTCAGCATTGGCAAGGAAGGATTCTGGTTAAGTCCAGAAGTGTGGAGTGAGGTCAGCTCACTCGACGCCTGAAGAAAGAAGCGTCGAGTAAAGCTCTATGTTGTCAAATCCAAAGAAACTGAGAAGAAATCTGGCTAAGTCCAGAAGCATTGAGTGAAACCAGTTCACTCAATGCCAAGATCAAAAAGCATCGACAAAACAAGCTTCAGTCAAAGCCTCAGAAGATGTAGACAAAAAATCTGTCTAAGTCCAAATGCATTGAGTGAGGATAGTTCACTAAAAGCCAACTCAACAGAGAAATCATCTAAGTACAAAAGCGTTGAGTGAATACAGATCACTCAACGCCTCGTCGAGAAGACAAGCAAAAGCAGAAAGCATTGAGTGAAGATAGCTCACTCAACGCCTTCATATAGATGAAAATCAACTAAGTACAGAAGCGTTGAGTGAATGTTGTTCACTCAACACCTTATCAAGATGACAGAAAAATCAAGTATGCGTTGAGTGATGAAGGCTCTCTCAACGCACTCAACGCCTATCAACAGAAAGTTTGTCAAAGTAAAAAAGCGTTGAGTGAAGGCCGCTCACTCAACGTCTCCATTCAAAAATTGGCTAAGTCCAAGTGCATTGAGTGATGAAGGTTCACTCAACACCTAATGAGTAAAGACTGCAAAAGTCTATAATTTGTCGAGTGATGACTAATCACTCGACGTCTAATGGTACAGAAAATTGGCTAAGTGTTTTGGCGCTAAATGAAGGCTATTCACTCAACGCCTATGATGAATCTTCTGTTTTTGACAAAGTCCATAGGTGATGACATCAGCAGAATTTCAAATTATTGCGGGAAGTCTATAGTACACGACAAACAACGTCTCACGCCTTTTGTACTGCATTTAATGTAAAAGCAAAGCTGCAGCTAACAATTACAGCGGGTCCCACTGCTCAAAGAGCTGTTGGACGACGGAAGATAAAAAGCAACAGATCAAAAAAGATGAGATTAATTTTTGGAAAAGCGGAACTTCATCTTCTTTCTCTCGACACTATTGCAGAGCCTGAAGAAGAAGTTCAAACTTCTGATCTAAGAGTTCAAGAAGATAGTTGTTGTCATTCTCACCTACAACAGCAAGTTCAGATAAACATCTCTGAGATAGAAGAAGAAGAAGCCAAGGTTAACCCTAGCTGTAACAGATCAATTGATAGAAGATAGTTATTGTCATTCTCACCTACAATAGCAAGTTCAGAGAAACATCTATGAGAAAGAAGAAGCAGCAAGGGGTAATCCTAGTTGCAGCTACTTCACAGCTCTAGTTGATCATTTATGAAAAACATTTTTTGGAAGCTGTGAAGAAGAAAGCTGAACTGAGTTTTCTCAGGACAGAAGGAAGAAGACACAGAGAACATTTCTCTAGGATCAGATCATCATCAACAAACCTTTCATCATGTAGTGTACAATCCCGTATTCGCAGAGTAGGGCCCTCCCGACAGGCGCATGACCAAATATAAGTTTTTAAGCTTTTGGAGAGTTTTGTACTCTTGGTGGACAATTTTGGCTTGACCTTGGAAATATACTAGTAGGGGGAGGAAAAATCGGCATCTTCCCCCGGGCCCTTTAGGGGGGAGGGTGCGGCAAGAAGGTCGGCACCCCCTGGCTTGTTAGGTGCGAGGTGGGATGGCGGGACTGGCGGAGACCAGGATCCCGTCCCCGACACCCAAGCCTTGGGCAGGGGCGAGACCGGGAGGCCAGCCCTCTTGCCCCAGGCGGCTAGCCCGCGGGGCGAGACCGGGCGGCCAACCCTCTCGCCCCAGGCGGCTAGCCCGCGGGGCGAGATCGGGCGACCGACCTTCTCGCCCTAGGCGGCTAGCCCGCGGGGCGAGACCGGGCGGTCGGACCTCTCGCCCCAGGCGGCTAGTCTCGCCCCGGGCGGCTAGCCCGCGGGGCGAGACTGGGCGGTCGGACCTCTCGCCCCAAGCGGCAGCCCGCGGGGCGAGACGGGGCGGCCAGCCCTCTCGCCCCAGGCAGCTAGCCCGCGGGGAGAGACCGGGCGGCCAGCCCTCTCGCCCCAGGCGGCTTGCCCGCGGGGCGAGACCAGGTGGCCAGCCCTCTCGCCCCAGGAGGCTAGCCCGCGGGGCGAGACCGGGCGGCAAGCCTTCTTGCCCCAGGCTGCTAGTCCGTGGAGGGTTCGATCTCTGCCCCCTAGACCTCTATGGGCCATGCTTTTACCATTGTGCCCCCCCCCCCCCCCCCCCCCCCGGGGGGTGGAAATTATCTCTTTACCCCCGGTGTATAGGTTTGCTATTGGCTTGAGGCTTATTTGCCCTAGGGGCATTTTGATCATTTTAAGCCCATGACTTGGAAAATATATAAATAGACCCTTGAGGGTGCCTTGGAGAGCATTGCTTCTTAGCTACTTAAATCCCCTTGGTTTTCTTACTTCAAGGCACCTAGCTCAAGCATTGGCTAGGGAGGGGGAGACCTCAAAGGTCTTCCGGGTGTGAGGTGGGACCTCCACGCTAGAGCCGAGGGTTTGTTCCAAGCTCTCGGGTCTTAGGTCCGTGGCGTTCCTCTGAGTGTAGTAGGTGTGAGGTCACCCCTCTTTTGGGACCCCGAACTCCACGAGAGGTCAATTTTGGCTTCAACATGTAGGATCTTAACAGATCTGAGTGTAAGCCTATTTTATAAAGGCCGAGTGTAGAATCTTTTGTAGATATGAGTGGTAGGATTCTGAGATGAATCTGAGGTATGATCCTGAACTGGATCTGAGTTATAGGGCAATTTGCCTA
Source organism: Platanthera zijinensis (assembly GCA_039513925.1). Lineage (NCBI taxonomy): Eukaryota > Viridiplantae > Streptophyta > Magnoliopsida > Asparagales > Orchidaceae > Platanthera > Platanthera zijinensis. The sequence continues at coordinate 117,962,106 of CM077098.1, read as the reverse complement.
AGGTAGGATCCTGGGCTAGATTTGAGTTGTAGGGCAGTTTGCATGAGGTAGGATCTGGTTCAGATCTGAGGTAGGAGATTATATCTCTGAGTTGTAAGACTATCCTCCTAGCCTGAGTGTAGGAATATTAACTTAATATGAGGTGGGTGATCTTTGGATCACAGAACTGTAGGAGAAAGCTTGCTCTAAGTTGTAGGGCTTTGTGCCTGAGGTAGGTCTTGGAGGAGACTGAGAGATCCCGAGAGATCTGTGTTGTAAGCTTTTTGGAGCCAAGTTTGGAGAAGTGGCCTTATCTAACAAACTGTTAGAAAGGTGGGAGGGACAGTGGATGTACCTATAATCTGGGGAACCACTGTAAAATTCATGTGTGATGTGTGTGATTGTCTTAAAATCTAAACTACCTTAAATCACAACTCACATAAAACAGGAAAAACATACAAAAGGCTAAAACCTATTCACCCTCCCCCCTCTAGGTGTTAGCTACTCTTGAATCTAAAGACTTTCAGTAATGGCGGTGGAGGCGACCGCAGGAGAGAAGAGCAACGACGGCGGTGCCCGAGGAAGAGAGGAGCGGTGGCGGTGGCAGCCGCGGGAGAGAGGAGCGACGACGGCGATGTACTAGGCTGTCGCGGGAGAGAGGAGCGACGGCGGCGATGTACTAGGCTGCCGAAGGTATGCTTGAATTTAGGAGGCCAAGTGGCGGCCCAATCCGATAGGCTAGAGAGGCGGGGGAGACCAGGAAGCCGCCTGCTTCCAGGAAATCCCCACCCAGATCTGGGCAGCAGGAAGCCGCTCGATCTGAGTGGCCAGAGGGCGGGGTGGAACCCCTCCCTCTGAAGCAGAAGGGGGTCGTCTAGATCCGGGTGGCCAGGAGGTCGCCAGGTCTATACGGCCAGGAGGAAGGGCAGCCGAAAGACCCACCTCCTATAAAAGTCACGCCCTGCGCGCGGGTCCAAACCACGCGTGGGTGCGCGCGATTGGTCGTACGCAGGCGCGCGGTTCCCATACCATGCACAAGTGTGCGCGACACCAAACTGCGCACAGGTGCGCGTGGTTGTCCATGTACATGCATGCACACGATTCACCGGAGCCTCATGCATAGTCGTGTGCAGATGGACGCTTACGATGGCTGGAATGGGCACGCGCGACCTAGTGGTCGCACGAAGGTGCTCGAGGAAGGTAGACACACGCATAGTAATGCGTACGAGCGCATCCGATGGTCGAGATTGTGCCTATGGGATCCACGGCTCGGTCAAACCCGTTCAGGGGAACCTCATCAATTGCCCTCCAAGTCCCTATAGCTTCGAGCCGAAGCGAATGAAAGACAAGGATTTCTATCCAGAAGCTAGACTTGGTGCACAACGGTTTGCAGCAGCGCGCGTATAACAAAATGCGCGAGAGGTTTCAAGGGCAGAATGTGTGAAGGGCGTTTTGTATGCTAGAAGTGGCATGCATAATTGGAGCAGCGTGCGTGAAGCGCACGCTAGACGTAATATATATGGGGTGTAAAGCACACAATTGTGGAGTGCGTGTGACGAGTGCACAGAACGCAATGCGTGCAGTGTATGCACAAGACATAATGTGATTGGTGTACACGTGGGGCGTAGTGTACGTGATGTTGTACGGGGTATGTTGTGTGAATTCATTGCTTTATCATAGTGAAGATTTTAGCAAACAGTTGGTCTTCTAAGTAGAGGGACGCTGCTCGCAGGGGAGGCTGGTGTAGCGTCGCTCCTTGTTATTTGTGGACTAGGTTAATAGTTGAAAGGGAGGTATGCGATACAACTACAAGATTGGAGATAAAGATCCTCCATCTGATGGTGTGGACGCGTTATTGCATAATGGCCGAATTTTGTAGTTGAGATCTCCCCGAGTATGAAAGTGGGGGCTCTGACGTCGATGTAGATAAGTCATAACTATGCCTTTGTCGTATAAATGTCAGTAGCCAGCAGAATGTAGGCTTGTGGTCATGTCGGAGAGTGTAGGCTTGTGGTCATGCCGGAGAGTGTAATGACCCAATCCGAGGGTTAAAGAATGTAATGATTCAATCTAATAGTTAGAGAATGCAAGGATTCGATCTGAATGCGGGGTCGAGCCTGGCCATGAGAGGATTGCCAGAGAATGTAAGTATTCGATCTAGGTGTCGGAGAATGTAATGATTCGATCTGATTGTGTGACTGCGAGGGGGAAGGCCCTGGAGATGGCAGGACATAGGCTTACAGTAATATTGAGTGTGCTGCTTGGAGTCAGGTGTTATTAATGAGCCTTGTTCCCGAAGGCAGGTGCTGTAAAGAGCGCGCTGCCCGGAGGAAGTTGCTATAATGAGCGAGCTGCTCGGAGGCAGGTGCTGTAAGGAGCACGTTGCCCGAAGGTAGTTGTTGTAATGAGCGGTCTGCCCTAAGGCAGTTGTTATAAGGAGTGCGCTGCCTGGAGTTAGTTGTTGTACAGAGCGCGCTTTCCGGAGGCAGTTGTTGTAAGGAGTGCATTTCCCGGAGGTAGGTGCGGTAAGGAGTGCGATGCCCGGAGGCAATTGCTGTAATGAGCACGCTGGCCGGAGACAGTTGTTGTAAGGCGAGCGTTGTCCGAAAGTAGTTGTTAGGAGCACATTGCTAGGAGGCAGTTGTTATTAATGAGTACGCTGTCCGTAGACAGTTATTTTAAGGAGCGCGCTGCCCGGAGGCAATTGCTGTTAATGAGCGCGCTGCCTGGAGACAGTTGGTGTAAATGAGCGCGCTACCCGGAGGTAGTTGTTGTAAATGAGTGCGCTACCTGGAGGCAGTTGTTGTAAGGAGTGCGCTACATGGAGGTAGTTGTTGTAAATGAGCGTGTTGTCCGGAGGTAGTTGCTGTAAATGAGCATGCTGCCCAGAGGTAGTTGTTGTAAGAAGCGCGCTGCCCGGATGCAGTTGTTGTAAATGAGCGTGCTAACGGAGGCAGTTACTATAAATAAGCGTACTGCCCGGAGATAGTTGTTTTAAATGAGCGCGCTGCCCAGAGGAAATTGCTATAAGGAGCGCGCTGCCCGAAGACAACTGTTGTAAATGAGTGTGTTGTCTGGAGACAGTTGTTGTTAATGTAAATAGACGCCTTTTCATTTAGGCAAAGTGAGTACGCAATTCTAACCGCACAGATGATGCTCGCCCTCTATATGCCTGCAATGAGCAAACTTTAAAAGCTATTAGAGTCATCGCTGCGAGTCTGATCTTGTAGTAATTCACATGAAGAATTCACAAAAAAGTAAAATTGGTAAATTATGTAATGGACAGAGCCCCACTGATATGTACGAAGCCCTCTTTTGGGATGGTCGCCTTAGGGGTTGACCCCCTGTCCATTCTAACAAACAGCTGGCTTATTTCCTGTTGGCGGATTCGTTGTCTGGCCCCGCAAGAATTTCCCCATGAGGCCTTGTTTGACGGCGGCGGCGTGCCGGGCTGCCGAAGGTATGCTCAGATTTGGGCGGCAAAGTGGCCGCCCAATCAGAGCGTCCAGAGAGACGGGGCGGCCAGGTGGCCTCCCGCTTCCAGGAAATCCCCGACCAGATTTGGGCGGCAGGAAGCCGCCCGATCTAGCGACCAGAGGGCGGGGCGGCGCCCATCCCTCTGAAGCGGAAGGGGGCTGCCCGGATCCGGGAGGCTAGAAGGCCGCCAGGTCCAGACGGCCAGGGGGGAGGGCTGTCGAATGACCACCCCTCCCGGAAAAGCCGCGCCGCCGGTGCCCCGGAAAAGCCGTGCCGCAGGTGCCCCGGAAAAGCCGCACCGCAGGCGCCGCGGTTCCAGACCGCGCGCAGGCGCGCCGCGGTTCCAGACCGCGCGCACGTGCGCGCCGTTCCATACTGCGCGAAGGCTCGCGCCGTTCCAGACCGCGCAGGCGTGCGCCGTTCCAGACCACGCCGGCGTGCGCCGTTCCAGACTGTGCTTATGGGATCCACGGCACGGTCGAACCTTTTCGGGGAACCTCATCAGTTTATTTTTTTATTTAAATATGATGTATAATAATTTTTAAGTATGTATATGCTGCGGTTATGCAAAAAGGGGTTTTTTTTTCCTTTAAAGAATTATTTTACTGTCACATTAAAATGGTAAGTAAGAATTTCTTTTAAAAATAGCTGTTTTTAAGTGGTACAACTGATATGGAAATTTAGAAAGAAGTAATTTAAATACTTTCCTTTTGTTTTTACCTATAGAAAAAACAAATTTCCTCAAATAATTTTTCCCGTGGTACGTGGTGTTTATGTTTGCATGTCTTATTTGGATATTTGCAGCCCTAATTATATAATTGTGATTGCCAAATCAAAAAATTAAACATAATTTTGAAAAATGAAAGTAGAAAGGAGAAAAGTGACAAGAGAGAGAGAGAGAGAGGAGAGAGAGGGGGTGTCAAGTGTGAAGCTACAAGCCACAGAAATGTCGTCGTTGCTGAAATCCGAAAAGTGGTTCAAGTGAGTATGGACCGAGGGGGTGGCTTGAGTTACTTCTCTCGCCCTCAAATCCCAATGAATGAGTACTATGAGCCTAGAACTAACCCTCACAAATGGTGGATGAATGCCTATAGAAAGACTCACTGTAAAGCATTGTGGTGTCTTTCCCCAAAACCATGCGGTTAGGGGAGGAATGGTCACACCACTTATACACTCAGGTCCAAGGAACACGCTAAGCGGTGTGAGACTAAATCATCTCTTTTAACGAGTCACTACACACGCTCAGACATCATCGTCCATTCCACGTGACACACTCAACACCCTACTCGCCACGTGCCCCCTGCTCTGATACCATGTAAAGCATTGTGGCGTCACTCCCCAAAATCATGCGGTTGGGGAGAAGTGACCACACCGGTTATACACTCAGGATCAAGGACCACGCTAGGTGGTGTGAGACTAAATCATCTTTTAACGAGTCACGACACACGCTCGGACATCACCGTCCATTCCAAGTGGCGCACTCAACACTCACAGGCTGCAACAAGGAGTTCTCGCCACTAACTTGGAAGTTTTATGTCACTTCCCCTGTCGAAAACAAAAGCTGAGCCAACATCTCAGATAGAACGTAAAGACAAGAGTGAGCTCGGGGGGGGGGGGGGGGGGGGGGCTGTCATGATCTAAGAGATTAAGAGTTCTGAGGGTAAAACGGTCTCTTTAGCCTGGGAGTAGCTACCCCGCCATAACAAAACAATTGTCAGCAAACCCAGATTGCCTACAGACAATCCATCACTCCTTTTCAACAATACTATTCACCGTTCCCGTGTTCTGCGAATAGCCTCTCCCGCGGTTAAGTAGCCATATACAAAGTAGGAGAACTCGCGAGTCTGAGCGACTCGAACTCGCATCGCGCCGTTCTGATGGGGCGAGTACAATCTGGCCGCCTAGACTCTCCCTTTTACTATCTGAGGGGATAGGCGAGCAGAACCAGAGGTTCTAAGCCTATTCCCCTCCGTCACTGCAAGTACTCGGCCTACTCACATAATACGGCTCGTATAGTCACACAGTGGCCCTGTTGCGGGTGCGCATGGGGATCCCATGACTCGGGGGGGGGGGGGGGCGTACTGTTGACAACATTCGACGGGGGGCAACGACATTCGACTACATTTGGCTTAGGCAGAGACATTCGTTGGAGGCGGCGCCATTCAGGCATTCAGCCAACGGCATTCGACGGGGGAATATCATTCGGCGGGGGGCATTCGTCAAGGACGCCATCATTAGATGGGCGGCCTCCAAGTGGGTTTCGTCCGTCTGCAAGCGGACTTCGTCAGCATCCAAGCGGGCTTCACATGCATCCAAGCAGATTTCAATTCGCCCCCATCCAGCGGGCTTCCCCGCACTTGTTGTCATGTCTTTATTTAATATATGCCAGGTTATAGGTTCGTTCACATAGAAATGCAATTTGCAATTATTAAATTAACATGTGATTAAATTTGATTTCAATGGCATCGAACATATATGATCATTAACTTGATGATAAATCCTACATACAAAAAGGTAAATTAGTACCCAATAAAATGCTCTGTAAAATCATAGCATGTATGATAGAAATATACACATGATATTTGCAGATCTGCATTGATTTATAGAGGATTTGAGCTGTGATTAACAAAATCTCTCTCATAGGTGTGATCATAATGGAGGAAGTGGGAGGTTTCATAACTTCATCGAGTACTATATATGGAATGCCCATAGTTGAAAAGACCATTAACCGCTAAAACCACCCACATGACCGGCACACCTCGCACAACCCCGCCGCTTGTTGCGGGTGGCTAGAACACACCCCGCCCCCCTGCAGGACGGCCGCCTGAACTGTGCGTGCTCGCTCATGTGCACTAGCGCACTCACCTCTGCTCGCGGTTGCATGTGCAATTGCTAGCACACCAGCATACGTTCAGAAGCACGTGCAATCGCGCGTGCAACTGTGCGCGATCGGTAGTGCGCACTCCCGCACACGCACGGTACCATGTGCAAACCTGCGTGCTGCAGTTCGCACCTTCGCGTACACGCTCCCTTGGTTGTGCCGCTCTTAATCACGCCCACCATTTGCGCGCCTCCCTTTGTCGCATTTTCACGTGTGGGCTCGTAACATCCTTGCGCTCACGCAAACAAGCAGGATCCCTACGGCTTTTGAAGATCTCATTCGGTTTTCGAAGCTCCCCTTCGAATGCAACTTCAAGTACTCATTTCACATTTCGTTAAATTCTAGTGTAATGTGCGTTGACATGTCATCCTCGAGAATATAGCAACTTGTAACACTCGAACAATTAGTGATATTTAGTTGGCACCGAACCAAACACGTGATTTTTCATCATTTCATAATTTTTCACGTTAAAAAATCTCTCTGTCATTTGTTGATCTCTATTTTGACAGTTTGCACGCCCAGCTACTCTTGAGCTATGACAGATTGTTTTGAGTCATTATTACCATAACAAATATCACATAATAATGTTTTGAAAGGGAGATCCTAAGAGGCAAAGATGATAAAATGATGATGATGATGAAAATAGTAATAATAATAATAATAAAATTAAAAGAAAAACGATTCCTGAACCAAATGGGCGCACGCAAACAATCAACAAAGACAGAAATTTATTTTTAAGCAAGGCAGCGCCGACATACGTAACAGGGAGGAAGGCGCCAACGTGTGGATGGCACGCCGACTAGCGTGGCGGCTCACATGACGGAGACGCCAACGGACTTGCACTCTACCGGCGTGTACTTTGGACCCCACACGCGACCACTTCTTCACGCCGACCATTTTAATTGCTGCAGGGGACTGGGGAGAGGATATACCAACCAAATACAACCGAATAATTTAACATTTATTATTTGCTTCATTAGCGCCTACTCTGCAGCCTCATCCCATTTTTTCTTCCACGTGGTAATTTTCAAATTACCTGGGAAAATATTATTCGATATATACGAGAGACTGTGCATGGAGCCACCCATGTGGCCACGGCTGTGCCGGATCGTGACCCTGTCACTCGCGACGGCACTCTTCCTGCTTGAAGACCACCGAGCGCTAGATTGGAGACCTCCAACATGATTGTCCTCGGAGGGATGCGCGCTAAGGGAGTGTCAAGTGACACAGTCACAGTTGGGGCGCTGTCGGGAAGCGCGGGGTGTGGTGTACTGCACCGTGCAGTGCAGCACATCTAACGGCTGCGAGTGCATCTATCTTGCGCACGCATCTCGATGGAAATACTGATGCACTGACAGCCATTGAAAGGCGCATTGCACGATGCAGTACAGCACCGTGATCGAGGGCCGGTTCACTCTCTCTCGTATTTGTGTATGAATATTTGAAGTAATTTAATATTGGTACAAACCAAAATAATACACACACGCATACGCATACACGTGATATCCATAGGCGCAGCAAGTGCGGCGGTGGGCACATAGGGAGGCGAGCACGTCGGGAGGCGACGACAGTGGCACGCCGAAGCGCGTGGGGGGAGGTTCTCGCACGCTGGAATGCACGGGGGACGCACCCCGCTTCCTAGGGAGTGTTGGGGGGCGATCTCACACAATGGTATGCGCGGGAGATGCTCCGATCCCGCACGCTGGTGCTCACAGGCCGGAGATCCCCGCACGTTGGTGAACGTGTGCACGTGGGGCCGGTCCTTCGCGCGCGGTGGGCCGGGGTGGGGGTGGGGGGTTGTGCGCGTGTAGGTGACCGCACCTGTATGCAGGAGTGCGCCGGCGGACCGCTCCTGCATGCAAGATGCTTGAGCGATGGGTGTGTATAGTGTGGCGTGGCTTGCGAGTGTAAGACCCCCATTTTTTTTCTTTTTCGACACCGGGGTCTTAGGCCCAGAGTCGCCGCCTTGCGGTCATACCTTCGCACTCGGGAAGGTTGTCACTACAAGACGCCGACTCTGCCGGCCAATCTCGATCATAACTGTAGCATAAGAAGAGATGCAAGTCCACAGAAATCACATATATAGAAATAAACTCCACGAAGGGAGTGTCCACAGATAGTACATATAATAAAATCTCGGGCTTATGCCCGGTACATCAAGTCCTCACTACAATTCTCTCGTCGCGGAAGCAAACTAATACAACTACTATAGTTCGGGACTCACTGTCCCTGCTGTCTGGACTCCAGTGCTAGACTGTCCGATCTCCAAGCGTGCCGACCTCCGGGGCTGCTCCTCCATGCTGGGCTCCGTGGTCCCCTAAATGATGTGGTTCGAAAACCGTTAGTCTAAAAGACTAAGTCTATCATCCCTCACCCCTTCCCCCATGGCTCCTAAGCACCGAGCGGGGAGAAGGAAAGGGAAGGACATGAAGGTGGAGAATAGTCAAATTCCAGATGGCAGCGGAATTAAACTAACAATGTTAAGTGTGATAATAGTTATACAAAATTTAAATAAGTAACCTTAACTTATGTGGGTACACATAAGCTAAGGGATCTTTTGCAGGGCTCCTATCGTATAAAAAGTCTCATACCGATTTATACGATAGGGTGTCGTTTCTATTAGCAGGCTTATAATATTGAAAGAGAACCTTGACTTATAAGCACGCTCACACGAACTTATAGGCCAAGGGGTCGTTTTGCAAGGCCTAATGTATAGAGCGTCCCATACCGCTTATACATTAGGTGTCGGGTTTTATGCAATAGTTATGCTATGAAATACAATTATGCTATGATGTGAACATGCAAGTGCAACTCACCCACTCGACTCTGTGTACACAGACCTTTAGTTCCCCCTTTCGGAGCCGTTACCTCCCAGGATACCTCCGTAGTGGCAGACGGAAGCGGTGGGTTGGGCCTCGCCCACCTCTAAACCAGTAAAGCACTACCGGTCAGACCTATCGTACGCCTCAACGCTTGGTGCACTAAGCGGATGCCTGCGTACTCTTGCCGGCTGGCGCACCGGACTTCTGTTGGCGAAGTGCTCACCACACTTGCCGAGCCAACGATATTGGTGTCGGTGCATCGAACTCCCCAAAATCGAAGACCCACCACCTTAAACCTTTTATGCACATGCAATAGTTATGAGTCAAACAACCAACCGAGCCGAAGCTCACCGGACAATCCCGTCCGTCATAATCTACTACCGAGCCAAAGCTCCCCGGACTATCCCGTCCATCATAATCAACAACCGAGCTGAAGCTCGCCAGACTACCATACCCAATAACTACCGGGCTTATTGCCCAAGTAACCCATACTAACTCCCGGGACACTGGGGTGTGAGAGTGTGAAATCCTAAGTTTACTATCTACTCCTATGCCTGCGACTTAGGTTTTACCCATTTCACTTCCAGATTATAGTAACTAGACCTAAGGTGATTTGACCTTCCACTTTATGGGGGAGACGATCTTTCGTCGATCCCAAACATCACCCAACATTTAGTCAAACTCATTCCTATCTCATCCAACCCTGAGTGATGAACTTATTCCACCAATTTTTGACTCATGTACCTAACTTGCACTCCAGATTATTTCTGAAGAATTACTATATGCAGACCACCAAGGTTTAATGTTAAGTAAAATGAGAAGTATGTCAAATAATCATCCGATACTCCTATAACAATTTATGGAGGTCCATTATGACCTTTATTGCCCAAATCCAGAGTTTTACAATTTTCCTATTTATCTAGGAATTTATTAAATATTTATAGTGGCCAAAGTCTCCAATATTGAACTGAAGGTACCAAATTTTGACAAGATAGAATCTCCCCCGATTTATGCTATACTCAATATAATCAATTAACTTAATATCCAAGATCTCTTGCTTTTTCAGCAAGGTTTTGACCACTGCTTCTATTTTTAAATTATCCCACAATATTTCATTAAAATAAATAAATAGGGTAATATTACTCCTAAAATTTCAAGTAAACTTCCAACATGATAACAAAGGCATAGAAATGCTCTGGGATAAATATCATAAGTGAATTAAGGAGTGATAAACTTCAAACAAACTATATAAATAATTTTTCAAAATTACTAGACGCAGACTACCAAGTCAAACTTCATGTAAAATGGGAAGTATATCAAATAATCATCCAACACCCCTATAATAATTAATGGAGGTTCATTATGACCTTTAAGTCCTAAATCCAGAGTTCCAAAATTTTCCCTATTTATTTAATAATTTATTTAATTATTTTAATGTCTAAAATTTCCAATAATGAACATGAAGTACTATTTTCATTCAAGGTATAATTCTACAAATTTTACATGTTACTCAAAATAATGATATAACTTATCTTCCAAAATATATAATTCTTTTCAGTAAGGTTTTATCCTTAAATCAATAATTCATTTAAATCCTTGGAAATTCATTTAAGAAATATAAAATACTATATTGTTTCCAAAAATTCAGAGAAATTTCAAATATGAATCTAATGGCATATAAATGGTTTGGGCCAAATTTCATAATTTATTTATCAGTAAATGGGCTTAAATAAATTTGTGAATAATTCCATCAAATGACAGGCTTGTGAACTAACTACCTCATATACTTGTCCAAGAATTTATATAAAATTTATATAAACTCATTATGCTTCAAAACATCCTCTGCCAAAATTTCATGACCTCTAAAGGGTTAGAGGTAGCATAATAATTTATTTACTTAATTCAAGCATTTCTTGTGTTACAAATGAAGTGCCATAAATAATACTCCAAAATTCCTAAATAAATTACCAAGGCTTCTTAATATCCTTTTGACCATCCTACCAAAATTTTATATCATTTTAAATGGTTTAGCTAACCCATTCCTAACCCACCACATTTGTGCCCTGAGCTAGGGTTAGGGATTTGAGGGTCCTAAACCTTCCAAAATACCCTAATATTTTCACCAGAGGGTTAAAGTGACTATAATACCATCCCTACAAAGTTTCATAGCCATACAAGGTGATATGGCCACATGCCCTTCACAAGGTACAAAAGCCCTTCCTTAGGGTTTGACCTAGGATCTTGGGCCAAACTAACTCCAATGCCCCCAAGTTTTCATTGGGAGGTGTATATTGTCATGTCAAACCAGTATACCAAATTTGAACCTCTGTTGAGGTTAATTGGACACTAAAAGCCAAAATTACATTTTGGACCAAAATACCCTTCTTAGGGCAAGGCTAGGGTTTGCTTGAATCCCATTCCAATCAACTCCAAACTTAATGAAATTTTAACCAGAGGTCTATATTGACCTCATATCCATTCCACCAAAATTTGGATGAATTTGGACTTCATTTGACCCATAATTTAATTTACCCTAGCATAATTAAATGTTTTACAAAACTATAGGACAATTATTCCCAAAAATTCCCATTTTTGGGCAGAGTCTAGATATAGGGTAGGGTGACTTCCTGCCAAAATTTCAGACCATTTGGACCAAGGATGAAGTGTGGACAACTAGTTTAATGACCGCCTAATCATTTGTATAGACCCCACCAAAATGAGTGCCCTGGTCAAACCAGTCACCCAAATTGGTTCAAACCAATTTTGTTTGAAAGTAGACCCATAGGGCTACATTTTTGGTGTTTATCATTTTCTATGAAAAGTACTCTAACTATTTTTAATAATTAATAGCATTAAACATAAAAATTGTGACAGAAAATGATATTAATCAAATCATATCATATAGTTTAAAATTATCATCCTGCACGAATCTTGACGCGTGATGGACGGGATCTGGTCATCTCCTTCCTCCAGCCGATGGCCCAGATTACTCCCGCCTGGGCCAACTTCCAGCGGCTGCCGCCGTTGCTCCGGCCACCTCCCCGGCCTGCCACCGCCGCCGACACCTTCGTGGTGGTCGGGGCTATCTCCAGGCGGCGGCTGGGCGGCCGGGAAGCACTGTTCCGGCGGTTCTACCAATCGGAAATTTCGGCCGAAAACCATGAAATTCAAAATCGGATTGGGCTCGATTGAGCCCCAACCTTGGCCCTAATGATGTCTACGATCTACCCATGCAAGAAGGGATGGAGGAGGACCTTTTTGGCGGCCTGAAGTCGGGAGGATCGCCGGAATACCATGGTGGTGGTGGTGGTGGTCGGGTTTCTTCAAAAACTCAGTGAAACAGCTTGGCTTCTTCAGGAAAGTGGTGGGAAATGCTCCTTGGACCTCACTGAAGCTTTTAAGGTGGAGAGGGGAGGTGTTAGGTGGCTGAAAAGCCATGTGCCATTTTTGGCCATGGTCAAGGTTGGCGGCTAGGTTGGTAGGGGGTGGAGCTTGCTCTAAACAGTCCACAATGGCTGCTGCACTCCCCCTTGTCCTTCTGAAATGAATGGGGAGGTTGGGGAGGGGGAAGGAGGAGCACAAAGTCCTCCTTCCTTCTTCTTTCCTCTCTTTCTCTCTCCTCCATGGGTGACTTTCTCTCTCCTAGTCACCAAGCCTGAATTTTTGGCTCCTACATGTCCCATGGCAGCCCACAAGTTCATTTGGTCACTTAAGTCATGGTTAGCCCAATTGAAATGGGCTTGAGCTTGAGTTAGCCCATTTGGGCTAACTTGACCCAAAGTTGGACTAGGGCCCACCTAGGTTAATTTGATCCTTGAGATTTCCTTAATAGGTCCTTGGTGACCCATTAGCCTCCCCTAGGGTCAAGGTGGGGTTGGATTGGCCCTTGGAGGTCACTTGGCCCTTAACTAAGGCATTTTGACCATTTTAGGTCAAGGGTTGACTTTAGTCAAACTAGCCCTTTTGATTGGTCCCAATGGGTCCTTGGTGACCTATTGGCCTCTCACTAGGCTTATGAGGGTAGGGGTTGGGTCTATTTGGCTAAGGGACTGCAATTGACCCTTGTGTAGGCCAATTTGACCTAACTAGGGTTATAGTTGACTTTGGTCAACTTAGCCCTATTGACTACTCTCCATGGGTCCTTAGTGACCCATTGACCTCTCACTAGGTCTATGAAGGTATGGGTGGGGTCTACTGGGCCAAGGGACTGCAATTGACCCTTGTGTAGGTCAATTTGACCCAATTAGGGCTATAGTTGACTTTGGTCAACTTAGGTCCTTTGATTGCTCTTCATGGGTCCTTAGTGACCCATTGATCTCTTTCTAGGGTTATAAGGGTATGAGTGGGGTCTTGGAGTCTTGGTGAAGCCCCATGATCACTTTTAACCAAGGTTTAGAGATCTGCTGAGTGCAGACCATAGTGGCCCTATCCACACTACCAGGTCCACTTGACTCTTTCTTGGGCTTCCTAGGATTTTGTCATGACAGAACCACTCTTAGGGGTCTAGTTGGAAATGGGATGTTACAAATCCCAATAAACAAAACAAAGATTTCGTCCCCGAAATCCAGGTTAAGCCTACAGGGACTCCTATCAGGGAGGAAGAAACTTGTAACATCCCATGAGAGTTGAAAGTTTTACGTCACGACACCATGTTTATTATGTGAGGTTCAAAAGTGTTTGTCAATTTTTAAAACCAATTTGCCCAATTGGCAAAGTCTAGACCCCCAATAAACAAAAGTTTAGCCCATATCCTTGAAATTTCAGTTCTACTTAAAATAGGAAGGTGAATTGAACATCTTGAGTGGGTTTGAGGGATACCTGACTAAAGAGTTCCGGGTATCTTTGTCGCATCAAGTCCTAGGGCTCCCATGTGTGCTCCTCTCTTTCGTGATTTCTCCACAGGACCTTGACTAACGGAACCTTCTTGTGGCGTAAAACTCGTACCCCCTTGTCGTCAATCCGGACCGGTTCTAGGTGAACTGACCGATCAGATGCTATCGGTCCATCTGTGGTTGTAACTTGCTGCTCTGGACGTAGTAGAGCTCTCCTAAGAGAGGATATATGGAACACGTCGTGCAGACTTGCCAGCTCCGGTGGCAGTTCCAGCCTGTATGCCAAGGGACCGACCCGCTCCTGGATCCTATAAGGCCCCATATGCCTTGGGCTGAGCTTCTTCCTCTGTCAGCGTACCCGAGTAACTCCATGCATGGGTCGGATCTTTAAGAACACCTGATCTCCTATCTGATATTCCACCTGACGGTGCCGAGCGTCGTAATACTTAGCCTGCCGGCTTTGTGCTTCTAGCATCCTGTCCCGTATCAATCTCACCTGAGCCTCGGTGTCCTCAACAAATTCCGAATCCAATGCCTTAGGGTCCTCGTCCTGTATCCATGACAGTGGAGTCCTGCACTTTCGTCCATACAACGCCTCATAAGGAGCCATTTTAATACTGGACTGGTAGCTGTTATTATATGAGAACTCGATCAGTGGTAATAACTTCTCCCATGGTTCACCGCGATCTAATACGCAGAGTCGTAGTAAATCCTCCAAAGTCCGGTTGGTCTGTTCTGTCTGTCCATCTGTCTGGGGATGAAAAGCCGTACTGAAGGTTAGTCGAGTGCCTAAGTAAGTTTACACTGACCTCCACTCCCTGGATGTAAATCGTCCGTCCCGGTCTGACACAATCGACTTGGGTACACCATGGTAGCGGATGAACTGCTCCACAAATTTCCGGACTAACACTCCCACCGAGTCATCCTTCCTGATTGGAATAAACCCCGCCACCTTCGTTAGTCGGTCAATGATCACCCATATTGAATCGTTCCCTGTCCTGGATCGAAGAAGTCCATGTATAAAGTCCATGACGATATCATCAAACTTCCACTCTGGTACTGGGAGTGGCTGCAATAATCCTGCGGGGTTTCTGCACTCCGCTTTTACTAATTGACACGCCTTGCAACGGGTCACGAAGTAGGTGATATCCTTCTTCATGCCGGGCCAGAACATAGTCTTCTTCAGATCTGCAGTCATCTTCGTAATCCCCGGGTGTACCGAATATCGACTGCAATGAGCCTCCATCATGATGTCCTCCCGGATCTGGCCTCCCTCTGGTATGTAGACCCGTCTCTGAAGCATACTAGATCGTCCCTCAGTGTGTAATCTCCCACAGTGCCTGCTTCTAAGGACCGGAATATCGGCTCTAGCTGAGTATCCTTCCTCTGTCCATCCTTGACCCGTTCTCGTATGTCATCCGTGGCGATTAATGATGACAGATATTCTCGGTATAACTCAGGGTGATCCTCAGATACCAGGGATACTTGCATCTTACCAAACATCTGTATTAACTCCAAGGCCATCAACGGTGTTCCTACTCCAGCGTTTGCGGTCTTTCGCCTTAATGCATCCGCTACCACATTCGCCTTTCCAGGGTGGTAGTGCATCTCATACTGGTAGTCTGCTAAAAATTCCACTCATCGTCTCTGTCTAATGTTTAGCTCCTTCTGTGTGTCCACATACCTCAGATTTTTATGGTCGGAGTATATGTCGCAGTGGACACAGTACAGATAGTGACGCCAGACTTTTAGTGCAAAAATGACCGCTCCCATCTCTAAGTCATGAACTGGGTAGTTTTGCTCGTGCTTCTTCAGCTGCTGAGAAGCATAAGCTATCACATGGCCATTCTGCATAAGTACTGCCCCCATGCCCTGGTAGGAGGCATCGGTGTAGACCTGGAATCCTTCTTTCCCTGAAGGAAGGGCAAGTATTGGAGCCGAAGTGAGTCGCCCCTTTAGCTCTTGAAAAGCCTCTTCACATCGTGGGGTCCAGATAAAGGGCACCTCCTTCCTTGTCAGAGATGTGAGTGGGAGAGCGATACGAGAGAATCCCTCTACAAATTTTCGGTAGTAACCGACAAGTCCTAGGAAACTTCGTACATCTGTGGCCGTCTTCAATTGTGGCCAGTTCCGAACCGCTTGGATCTTGGCCGGGTCCACTGCCAACCCAGTACCACTGATGATATGGCCTAGGAAGGCCACCTCCTTCAACCAGAACTGGCATTTGCTGATCTTTGCATAAAGCTTGTGCTCCCGTAGTCTCTCCAGGATCAGCGTCAGATGCCGTGTGTGCTCCTCCTCTATCCTTGAGTAAATGAGGATGTCATCGATAAACACGATGACAAACACATCTAAATATTCTTCGAACACCTGATTCATAAGGCTCATAAATGCTGATGGCGCATTTGTGAGCCCGAAGGGCATCACTGTAAATTCATATAGCCCATATCTGCTACTGAAAGCAGTCTTCGGAATGTCCTCCTCCTGGATCCTTAGCTGGTAGTAACCAGACCTCAAATCCAATTTGGAAAAGAAATGCGCACCTTCTAGCTGGTCAAACAGCTCATCTATCCTTGGCAACGGATATGTGTTTCGCACTATCAATCGGTTTAGTGCTCGGTAGTCGATGCACAGTCTCAGAGTTCCGTCCTTCTTTTTAACGAATAAGACCGGGGCTCCCCAAGGCGAAGAGCTCGGTCGGACAAATCCAGCCTCCACCAGTTCTTGGAGTTGGCTTCGAAATTCTGTCAATTCCTTCGGGGCCATCCGGTAAGGGGCCCTAGCTGCCGGCTTAGCCCCTGGCACCAGCTGTATCCGGAAATCCTGCTCCCGGTGCGGGGGTAGCCCAGGCAGTTTCTCTGGGAATATGTCAGCAAAATCTCGCACTACTGGAATATCCGAGGTGGAGACCTTGGTCTCAGTCATCTCAAATATTACTTCATACACTTCTTCCCCCTGTAAGTGAGCCTTGACGGCTTGTACAGACGACAGTATGAGAGGGGGAATAGATTTAATACCTTCAATGACGAGGTATGAATCCCCATGTCTTACGGTAACTCTTTTGGCCGTGCAGTCAATTTGAGCATGATTCCAGTTCAACCACGTCATCCCTAGGATCAAATCAAATATTGGCATCTTTATAATCGTCGCTGGAGCTTCAAATATCCTTCCGCCGATCTCCGCCTCCATGTTGCAGTGGGCAGAGGTGACCAACTCTGATCCGTCGGGTAGTCGTATCCTCACCATCAGACCCGTGAATCGTTCCACGTCTTCCAATCCTTCTATGAAGGCCTCCGATACAAATGAGTGCGAAGCACCCGTATCAAATAGCGTATAAGCGGGTTTGCCGCTGATGAAAACTATTCCAGTGATTACTTGCTCCGGGTTTCGGGGCTGAGCCAGATCTAGTGCATAAATTTGCTCCCTCTGCTGCCTACGATCTGCACCCTGGAAACCACGTCCTCGACCATGTCCTCGTCCTCCAAACTGCTGGGCATGCGGGGCATCCTAGGGTGCTGGTAAATGTGCTTCCCTCATGGGGCAGTTTCTCCGAATGTGTCCTATCTGATGGCAGTTGTAGCACTCCGGTGGGGGAAATGTCGTACCCCCGGGTCTCGGTGCCTCCCTCATCTGAAGAGGCTGAGGGGCCAATATCACCTGCTCCCTCGGCTCCTGCCTCACTTCCTGTCGAGGCTGGTCCTCTGTCCTTCTCCCACCTGGTATAGCACCTTGTGCTGATCATTTCTGGCTCTCCGGCCCTGATCCTCCGCTTGCCGCTTCCGGCCCCGAGTGGTGTGCCAATCGGCCTCGATCCTCTTTGCCATTTCCAAAATCCGGGAGATAGGCCCGTCGGATACAAACAACAAAGCTTCCCTCAAGTCCTCCAGCAGGACCTTATAGAATCTCTTGATGTATCCCGCTTCGTCCAGCTGGTAAGAATCTGCATATCGAGCCAAATGGTCGAACTCCCGATGGTACTCTACCACTGTCCGGGTGCCTTGCTTCAGCTGTAAGAACCGCTCCTCCAACTCATCCCTGGCCGACTGTGGAACAAAATGCTCCAGCAGCGCGGTCCTGAACTCTTCCCAGGTAACTTCCGCAACCTCCCTATCAACAAATCTTGTGTCCAGCAGCGTCTTCCACCACCTCTTAGCATGGGACTCCAGGCAGGAGACAACCAAGGCCACCCTCTCCTCCCAAGGACATTGTATCCCAGTCAGCATTTCGTACATAATATCTAGCCATTCCTCTGTCCGTACAGCGGATTCTGTCCCCAAGTAGGATGGAGGAGAGAGTCCTCGAAAAATGCTCAGCCAATTGGCCCCCGGGTTCGGCTGCGGAGCCGGAACCTGCTGAGCCCTGAAAGCATCTAGAATGGCCGTCAGCGTTTGACCCATCTCCGAGTGTAAGAATGGAGTGGGTACCGGGGGAGGTGGTGCAACAGTCGGAGTCTGCTGAACTCCGTCTTGTGGTGTTGGCTGCGCTGGGGGCTGCGTAATAGAAGACAATTATAAGAAGTCTTACAGATTTAACTAAAAGTGGACAATTTTCATGTGATTTCCCATATGGGTCCACCACTGCTTCCGCTGCTTAGTTTGTCCCCAAACTAAACTCGAGCGGGGGTGTCCCAGGGTTAGTGGACTGCTACTTTTCTGATCGAGGTTTCCTCTGATACCACTTGTAAGACCCCCATTTTTTTTTTCGACACCGGGGTCTTAGGCCCAGAGTCGCCGCCTTGCGGTCATACCTTCGCACTCGGGAAGGTTGTCACTACAAGACGCCGACTCTGCCGGCCAATCTCGATCATAACTGTAGCATAAGAAGAGATGCAAGTCCACAGAAATCACATATATAGAAATAAACTCCACGAAGGGAGTGTCCACAGATAGTACATATAATAAAATCTCGGGCTTATGCCCGGTACATCAAGTCCTCACTACAATTCTCTCGTTGCGGAAGCAAACTAATACAACTACTATAGTTCGGGACTCACTGTCCCTGCTGTCTGGACTCCAGTGCTAGACTGTCCGATCTCCAAGCGTGCCGACCTCCGGGGCTGCTCCTCCATGCTGGGCTCCGTGGTCCCCTAAATGATGTGGTTCGAAAACCGTTAGTCTAAAAGACTAAGTCCTATCGTCCCCCACCCCTTCCCCCATGGCTCCTAAGCACCGAGCGGGGAGAAGGAAAGGGAAGGACATGAAGGTGGAGAATAGTCAAATTCCAGATGGCAGCGGAATTAAACTAACAATGTTAAGTGTGATAATAGTTATACAAAATTTAAATAAGTAACCTTAACTTATGTGGGTACACATAAGCTAAGGGATCTTTTGCAGGGCTCCTATCGTATAAAAAGTCTCATACCGATTTATACGATAGGGTGTCGTTTCTATTAGCAGGCCTATAATATTGAAAGAGAACCTTGACTTATAAGCACGCTCACACGAACTTATAGGCCAAGGGGTCGTTTTGCAAGGCCTAATATATAGAGCGTCCCATACCGCTTATACATTAGGTGTCGGGTTTTATGCAATGGTTATGCTATGAAATACAATTATGCTATGATGTGAACATGCAAGTGCAACTCACCCACTCGACTCTGTGTACACAGACCTTTAGTTCCCCCTTTCGGAACCGTTACCTCCCAGGATACCTCCGTAGTGGCAGACAGAAGCGGTGGGTTGGGCCTCGCCCACCTCTAAACTAGTAAAGCACTACCGGTCAGACCTATCGTACGCCTCAACGCTTGGTGCACTAAGCGGATGCCTGCGTACTCTTACCGGCTGGCGCACCGGACTTCTGTTGGCGAAGTGCTCACCACACTTGCCGAGCCAATGATATTGGTGTCGGTGCATCGAACTCCCCAAAATCGAAGACCCACCACCTTAAACCTTTTATGCACATGCAATAGTTATGAGTCAAACAACCAACCGAGCCAAAGCTCACCGGACAATCCCGTCCGTCATAATCTACTACCGAGCCAAAGCTCCCCGGACTATCCCGTCCGTCATAATCAACAACCGAGCTGAAGCTCGCCAGACTACCATACCCAATAACTACCGGGCTTATTGCCCAAGTAACCCATACTAACTCCCGGGACACTGGGGTGTGAGAGTGTGAAATCCTAAGTTTATTATCTACTCCTATGCCTACGACTTAGGTTTTACCCATTTCACTTCCAGATTATAGTAACTAGACCTAAGGTGATTTGACCTTCCACTTTATGGGGGAGACGATCTTTCGTCGATCCCAAACATCACCTAACATTTAGTCAAACTCATTCCTATCTCATCCAACCCTGAGTGATGAACTTATTTCACCAATTTTTGACTCATGTACCTAACTTGCACTCCAGATTATTTCTGAAGAATTACTATATGCAGACCACCAATGTTTAATATTAAGTAAAATGAGAAGTATGTCAAATAATCATCCGATACTCCTATAACAATTTATGGAGGTCCATTATGACCTTTATTGCCCAAATCCAGAGTTTTACAATTTTCCTAATTATCTAGGAATTTATTAAATATTTATAGTGGCCAAAGTCTCCAAGATTGAACTGAAGGTACCAAATTTTGACAAGATAGAATCTCCCCCGATTTATGCTATACTCAATATAATCAATTAACTTAATATCCAAGATCTCTTGCTTTTTCAGCAAGGTTTTGGCCACTGCTTCTATTTTTAAATTATCCCACAATATTTCATTAAAATAAATAAATAGGGTAATATTACTCCTAAAATTTCAAGTAAACTTCCAACATGATAACAAAGGCATAGAAATGCTCTGGGATAAATATCATAAGTGAATTAAGGAGTGATAAACTTCAAACAAACTATATAAACAATTTTCCAAAATTACTAGACGCAGACTACCAAGTCAAACTTCATGTAAAATGGGAAGTATATCAAATAATCATCCAACACCCCTATAATAATTAATGGAGGTCCATTATGACCTTTAAGTCCTACATCCAGAGTTCCAAAATTTTCCCTATTTATTTAATTATTTTAATGTCTAAAATTTCCAATAATGAACATGAAGTACTATTTTCATTCAAGGTATCATTCTACAAATTTTAAATGTTACTCAAAATAATGATATAACTTATCTTCCAAAATATATAATTCTTTTCAGTAAGGTTTTATCCTTAAATCAATAATTCATTTAAATCCTTGGAAATTCATTTAAGAAATATAAAATACTATATTGCTTCCAAAAATTCAGAGAAATTTCAAATATGAATCTAATGGCATATAAATGGTTTGGGCCAAATTTCATAATTTATTTATCAGTAAATGGGCTTAAATAAATTTGTGAATAATTCCATCAAATGACAGGCTTGTGAACTAACTACCTCATATACTTGTCCAAGAATTTTTATAAAATTTATATAAACTCATTATGCTTCAAAACATCTTATGCCAAAATTTCATGACCTCTCAAGGGTCATAGGTAGCATAATAATTTATTTACTTAATTTAAGCATTTCTTGTGTTACAAATGAAGTGCCATAAATAATACTCCAAAATTCCTAAATATATTACCAAGGCTTCTTAATATCCTTATGACCATCCTACCAAAATTTTATATCATTTTAAAGGGTTTAGCTAACCCATTCCTAACCCACTACATTTGTGCCCTGAGCTAGGGTTAGGGATTTGAGGGTCCTAATCCTTCCAAAATACCCTAATATTTTCACCAGAGGGTTAAAGTGACTATAATACCATTCCTACAAAGTTTCATAGCCATACAAGGTGATATGGCCACATGCCCTTCACAAGGTACAAAAACCCTTCCTTAGGGTTTGACCTAGGATCTTGGGCCAAACTAACTCCAATGCCCCCAAGTTTTCATTGGGAGGTGTATATTGTCATGCCAAACCAGTGTACCATATTTGAACCTCTGTTGAGGTTAATTGGACACTAAAAGCCAAAATTACATTTTGGACCAAAATACCCTTCTTAGGGCAAGGCTAGGGTTTGCTTGAATCCCATTCAAATCAACTCCAAACTTAATGAAATTTTAAGCAGAGGTCTATATTGACTTCATATCCATGCCACCAAAATTTGGATGAATTTGGACTTCATTTGACCCATAATTTAATTTACCCTAGCATAATTAAATGTTTTACAAAACTATAGGAAAATTATTCCCAAAAATTCCCATTTTTTGGCAGAGTCTAGATATAGAGTAGGGTGACTTCCTGCCAAAATTTCAGACCATTTGGACCAAGGATGAAGTGTGGGAAACTAGTTTAATGACTGCCTAATCATTTGTATAGACCCCACCAAAATGAGTGCCCTGGTCAAACCAGTCACCCAAATTGGTTCAAACCAATTTTGTTTGAAAGTAAACCCATAGGGATACATTTTTGGTGTTGATCATTTTCAATGAAAAGTACTCTAACTATTTTTAATAATTAATAACATTAAACATAAAAACTGTGACAGAAAATGATATTAATCAAATCATATCATATAGTTTAAAATTATCATCCTGCACGAATCTTGACGCGTGATGGACGGGATCTGGTCATCTCCTTCCTCCAGCCGATGGCCCAGATTACTCCTGCCTGGGCCAGCTTCCAGCGGCTGCCTCCGTCGCTCCGGCCACCTCCCCGGCCTGCCACCGCCGCCGACACCTTCGTGGTGGTCGGGGCTATCTCCAGGCGGCGGCTGGGCCGCCGGGAAGCACTGTTCCGGCGGTTCTACCAATCGGAAATTTCGGCCGAAAACCATGAAATTCAAAATCGGATTGGGCTCGATTGAGCCCCAACCTTGGCCCTAATGATGTCTACGATCTACCCATGCAAGAAGGGATGGAGGAGGACCTTTTTGGCGGCCTGAAGTCGGGAGGATCGCCGGAATACCATGATGGTGGTGGTGGTGGTCGGGTTTCTTCAAAAACTCAGTGAAACAGCTTGGCTTCTTCAGGAAAGTGGTGGGAAATGCTCCTTGGACCTCACTGAAGCTTTTAAGGTGGAGAGGGGAGGTGTTAGGTGGCTGAAAAGCCATGTGCCATTTTTGGCCATGGTCAAGGTTGGCGGCTAGGTTGGTAGGGGGTGGAGCTTGCTCTAAACAGTCCACAATGGCTGTTGCACTCCCCCTTGTCCTTCTGAAATGAATGGGGAGGTTGGGGAGGGGGAAGGAGGAGCACAAAGTCCTCCTTCCTTCTTCTTTCCTCTCTTTCTCTCTCCTCCATGGGTGACTTTCTCTCTCCTAGTCACCAAGCCTGAATTTTTGGCTCCTACATGTCCCATGTCAGCCCACAAGTTCATTTGGTCACTTAAGTCATGGTTAGCCCAATTGAAATGGGCTTGAGCTTGAGTTAGCCCATTTGGGCTAACTTGACCCAAAGTTGGACTAGGGCCCACCTAGGTTAATTTGATCCTTGAGATTTCCTTAATAGGTCCTTGGTGACCCATTAGCCTCCCCTAGGGTCAAGGTGGGGTTGGATTGGCCCTTGGAGGTCACTTGGCCCTTAACTAGGGCATTTTGACCATTTTAGGTCAAGGGTTGACTTTAGTCAAACTAGCCCTTTTGATTGGTCCCAATGGGTCCTTGGTGACCTATTGGCCTCTCACTAGGCTTATGAGGGTAGGGGTTGGGTCTATTTGGCTAAGGGACTGCAATTGACCCTTGTGTAGGCCAATTTGACCTAACTAGGGTTATAGTTGACTTTAGTCAACTTAGCCCTATTGACTACTCTCCATGGGTCCTTAGTGACCCATTGACCTCTCACTAGGTCTATGAAGGTATGGGTGGGGTCCACTGAGCCAAGGGACTGCAATTGACCCTTGTGTAGGTCAATTTGACCCAATTAGGGCTATAGTTGACTTTGGTCAACTTAGGTCCTTTGATTGCTCTTCATGGGTCCTTAGTGACCCATTGATCTCTTTCTAGGGTTATAAGGGTATGAGTGGGGTCTTGGAGTCTTGGTGAAGCCCCATGATCACTTTTAACCAAGGTTTAGAGATCTGCTGAGTGCAGACCATAGTGGCCCTATCCACACTACCAGGTCCACTTGACTCTTTCTTGGGCTTCCTAGGGTTTTGTCATGACAGAACCACTCTTAGGGGTCTAGTTGGAAATGGGATATTACAGCGAGCAAACACCCGTTGTACGTACGAGTGCTCTGGCGTTCATTTGAGGGACCAAACATGTTGTGCAATTGGATCGAGTACCGCGGTAGCGCAACGGAATATAATCGATCAAAACAATCCGTAAAAAATATAGACAAAAATTTCAAACACGCAGATGACAAAAGATATACGTGATTCGGAGATGAGCTCTTGCGTCCACGGGAAGAGCGTGCCGGAAGAGATCCACTAAAAATCAGTGAGGTTACAAGTTACAAACAGAGAGAAAAGCAAATAACCAAAGGACTAAAGAACCGATATCGCCGGGCGATAGCGTTGTCGCTGGGCGACAAGGGTACTGTTCTTCTTCCTCTTGAATTTGCCGCTTCCTGCAATTATTGTCGCCGTCTGGATCCACTACTGCACAGCCGACCGCTGGGATGAGCCCGACCAGATGTCGATCTGTCTGGATCGCCCGAATGTCACCGCCTGGAGTTGTCTGCCGCCGCTGGACACAGAACCGACTCCACCTGATCCCGCCTGTTGCCGCCGCTTGGCTCCTCTTTCGCACAACCAAGCCGCACTAAGAACGACATTCGTCAACCACCGCTGGAATCGCGGCCTGCCACTGCTGCGCCGCCTGAGGTTGGGAAGGGAGGATGTCGGCCGCCTGGTGCCACCGCTGCACAACCTGCCGCTGAGATGAGCCCGACCAGATGTCGATCCGACTAGATCGCCCGAACGC
The DNA here is from genome assembly GCA_039513925.1 of Platanthera zijinensis. Classification (NCBI taxonomy): domain Eukaryota; kingdom Viridiplantae; phylum Streptophyta; class Magnoliopsida; order Asparagales; family Orchidaceae; genus Platanthera; species Platanthera zijinensis. Next base: position 117,937,288 of record CM077098.1, on the reverse strand, counting down.
CGCCTCCTCTCGCAACTGCTGTCGCCGGAGCCTGAATGCTATCGCCGGTCTTCCTCTCCTTCACTTCCCTATCATCCACGGTTGAGGCCTGCATCTATAAATAGGATCAAGATCCAACATCAAGTGAGGAAGATGCTCATCTAATTAGGAGACAAACCCAAAAGGAATTAGCCCCAAAATAAGCTCAGCCAACCAAATGAGATTGCCCCAATATCCTCCTAATGATATTCCTAAAATTGGATTAGCCCGGATTAAGAATTGATTGGGCACATGGATCGCTGAGGTGTCATGATCACAACAATCTCCACCTTGACACCCCACACGATGAACTCCACCTCGAAGCCTAACGAACGTATCTCTACCTCCAGCCTGGATTTCTCCTACCGGCGACTACGAGCCCCCTCTCCCTGGGCCGGGGTCCCCACCACGATCAACATGCATCAAAATGAGACAAGTCAAGACCATTCTTGAGCTTGACTCCTGTCACAGATTTCGCCCGCATATTTGTACCGTTATCCTTCGTAGAGATCTTCCGCAACCCCGTGCCTCCACCTCCAGCGAACTCCCTCGACTTATGGTAGCGCACACCGATGTGTTTTATCCTTGCACGATAGATTAGGTCTCGTGCATAACAACTCGCACTATGTAGCTCCACCTTCTTCCCAGACTTCTCCTTTCTAAGGAGAGCCTTATGAATACCTTGCTGGACGAGCACCACTTTGATCCGTTTCTACCACAGACCAAAATCAATTTTGCCGTCGTACCTTGAAATCTCAAATTTTACTGTCATTGTTTTGCTCGCAGAGCTACTGGGCAATCTGAATAATGTTCACGGACGAGATTTGAGAAGATAGGGAGCGGACTGATGTCGTCACCTACCGTTGACCCAGATCTAAAACCGGAACGTCCAGATGATCACCCCCCGCGGAACCTGGCTCTTATACCAATTGTTGTGCAATCGGATCGAGTACCGCGATAGCGCAACGGAATATAATCGTGCAAAACAATCCGTAGAAAATATAGACAAAAATTTCAAACACGCAGACGACAAAAGATATACGTGGTTCGGAGATGAGCTCCTACGTCCACGGGGAGAGCGCGCTAGAAGAGATCCACTAAAAATCAGTGAGGTTACAAGTTACAAACATAGAGAATAGCAAAAAACCAAAGGACTGAAGAACTGCTGTCGCCGGGCGATAGCATTGTCGCCGGGCAACAAGGGTACTGTTCTTCTTCCTCCTGAATCCGCCGCTTCCTGCAATTGTTGTCGCCGTCTGGATCCACCGCTGCACAGCCGGCCGCTGGGATGAGCCCGGCCAGATGTCGATCAGTCTGGATCGCCCGAATACCGCCGCTGGACAGAACCGCCTCCACCTGATCCCGCCTGTTGCCGCCGCCTGGCTCTTCTTTCGCACAGCCAAGCCGCACGAAGAACTCTTGGAACCACCGCTGGAATCGCGGCCTGCCGCTGCTGCTGTGCCGCCTGAGGTTGGGAAGGGAGGATGTCGACCGCCTGGTGCCACCGCTGCACAGCCTGCCGCCGAGATGAGCCCGGCCAGATGTCGATCTGATTGGATCGCCCGAACGCCTCCTCCTCTCGCAACTGCTGTCGTCGGAGCCTGAATGCTATCGCCGGTCTTCCTCTCCTTCACTTCCATTTCATCCACGGTTGAGACCTGCATCTATAAATAGGATCAAGATCCAACATCAAATGAGGAAGATGTTCCTCTAATTAGGAGACAAACTCAAAAGAAATTAGCCCCAAAATAAGCTCAGCCAACCAAAGGAGATTCCCTCAATATCCTCCTAATGATATTTCTAAAATTGGATTAGTCCGGATTAGGAATTGATTGAGCACATGGATCGCTGAGATGTCATGATCTCAGCATAGTCGGAATTGTGTGAGAATGAGCTCTCTGAAATTGTATTGGCGAGTCAGTCATGATCACTGCGAAAAATATTTGGTTCGATCGAACAAACTTTTGAGAACCCATCAAAATATATACTGGCATGGAGATAAAAAAATTTAAAAAATTAAAGAAAGAAAAAAGATAAAGAAAACTAATATAACAAGATAGAGTAAAATAAAGTAGTCAAATATAAATTAAATAAGTTATTAGAAGATATAAAATTACGCAGCATTGAATATATTATTGTCGTAAATATGAGCATTGGACACCCTGATGGCCTGATAGTCTGATACTACTTTCTATAATATTGTCATCACCTGATGCCTGATGGATATTATATATTGGGAATCTATTGCCCCATTAAGATATTGTGTTATATATTCATATATCTTTACAATATTAAAAAAAATTTGTTTAAACATTTAAAATATTAATTATATCCTCATTTTTTATATTGTAATAGCTTATCATATTTTATAATCTATTTTTAAAAAATTAAAATACAGTATTCATTTATGTAATTACAAGTAACAGCTAAAATTTATTAAAATTCAAAAATATTTAGTAGAACTTCTACGACTATTATGGTAGGATATTTTCGAGGAGCAATCATTGAATCAATCAACTTTAATCTAAAAGGATTTATATAAGCAGCCAGTCTATGGCTATTAGTAACCTCCGTTTTTTGAAAAATAAAAAATAAAAACCTCTTTTCAGCGGCTCCTAGACGCAGCCCCTCTTTTTTCCACCTAGGGTACGTGTTTGCTCCCGACCGAACCCTCCTCCTTTTCGCTCCAGGTCGCCGCTCCGTTGCTTTCTTCCCATCCCGTAGGATGGCGAAGAACGCCGGTGAATGCCGCCGGCGAAGGCTCTATAGATTTCATCTTGGAGTTTTCCAGCATTTCGCCAGCCTCTCTCATTTTCAGTCTGGCCGTACCTCTCCTCCCCTTCTAATGATTATGTGGAAAGCTCCTTGCCATGCATTGAAGAAATGGTTTAATTTTTTTTCGTTTTGGTGTTTCTCAAAATATAGGGATTCAAAATTTTTTGCTTTCGCTCAAATATTTCCCAGATTTATAACACTATTGTTGAATTTTCTAAGGTATTTCAAGCATTTTATGAAAAAAAATTCAATTTGTTTTGTTCATGTGGTTCAGGGTTTGTATTGAAACGAATGTTGTTTTTGATATAGATTAAAATGGGTTCAGATAATTGCATGAAATTATTGACATATGGAGATAATTTCAAAGAAACTTCCGTCGTTGTTGGGGCGCATTTCATCACCAATAATACGTTTGTAGTAAGAAGAAACTTGTTGAATGGACGCGAAATATTGGAAAAAATTGGGGTTTGTTGTGATAATCACGAAGGTCGACAAAGTTGACTCATGAGCAAAACCTAAAGTTATTCTTGGGTGTGATCGGTCCAGATTTATTAGGGCTAGTCAAAGTAAGGATTTTACTAAAAGAAATTTGAGAAAATCTAGCTCTAAGCGGTGTGGTTGCAAGTTTGCTCTGAGAGGTTGTAGAGAAGTTGTTGATGAATGAAAAGTTGATGTTATGTGTGGTGTGCATAATCATGGATTAGTTCATCTTGAATTGAAGCTCATGCATGTACCGTGAGGCTAGATAAGAGCGAGACAACAATAGTTGAAGATATGTTTAATGCATTGGTGAAAACGAGGAAAATATTATCGCCATTGAAGAGTGGAAATCCTTTGAACACTACATTGAAGGGGACTCTCTATAATGAGAAGGCAAAGATCTATATGAATGAATTGACAAGAAGTACTCCGATTCAATATTTGTATAAGTGCATTAGCGAAGCTGGTTATATTAGCTACAATGAAGTAAATTGTCTCACTAATCACTTAGAGTGCATATTTTTTGCTCACCAAGTTGCAGTTAAATGAGATCTTTTGGTTGGCTAGAAAGGTTGAGTTGTTGAACTCCGGCCCTAGATTGTTAAGTGGTTCCGGCATCGGTGAAGAAGTGGATGTTGATGCCGGACATGGGGCTTATAGTTGCATCTTGTCACAATGTCCAACTTGTGCACTACTCATTGGAGCAATCACTTACTTTCCTACCGTTACATTCGGCTCCTCCTGAAATCGGAAGCATATTTGCCTTGATTTTATTAATGGAAATCATTATATACTATTTCAATTGGGTGATGAATGTCCACTACCGCAAGTATTCCCAACTTGAGCAAGGTATCATACAAAGGAAGCCGACGAATGGGACATACCATTTATTAATATGGTATGTATTGTTTGTGTTGCACCTTACTACAATAACTCTTCAAATTATTTGAACATAAGTTATAATTATTATTTATGTACATGTTGGATTTTTTTTTATTCCTTCGGACCTACATAAAATGGGTTAAAATGAATATGTCTTGCAAACATATGTTAAGATACTAAACAATGAATTTTATTGCAAATATATTGACAAAGTGACTAATATCTTTCTTTTATTATTATACGGGAGCAAATGATCTTATATTGTGATTTTTTGAATTTAACATCACTTTGTGTTTGTAAAAAAACAATATACTGCTATCTAAAATATTATTAACAATATTTTATTATTGCATATTATTATATGATTTAAAAAAGTACATAAAATTTTGGATTGTCAATATCTAGTGGATGACAAAATGCTTTGTTTGGGTTGCTATTATCTATGAGTTGCTAATAGTCATACGTGGGCAACTTATATAAACGTGAGTTGCTATTATCTATATAGCCGCGATTAATCATAGGGGCGAAGTCCCGTGTCACACACGGGCCTCCGGCCCTCGTGTCATGTGCAAAAGTATCCGAGGGCAAAATATTAAATTCATTTATATTATTATTAAATAATTGAAAACATAAACTTTTAAAAATTATTTAATTAAATTTAAAATAAAATTTATACACCACGTCGGGGAGCGGAGTTCAGGGCACCGTCGCCGGCGGAGACGCCGACAGCCTGCCCGCCCCCTCGCAGCACGTTTGCCGGAGTCCGGCGAACCCATCGGGGGTTATCCGGCGGCGAGAGGGCAGCGCCATCGCCGGCGGTGGCCCTGCCCGTGAGACCTAATCTATAGGTCTCACGGGCAGGCCAACGCCGGCGGTGTCCCTGCCCTCTCGCCGCCGTCGGACGACCCCGGCAACCCGCCGCGGAGCGGCAAGCAGGCTACTACTACTGAGAGTCAAGGGCGAGTGCGAGCCCACCTATTCCACTCGCCCCGCACCTATTTTACCCCAATCTGGGCGAGTCGAGCTACCCCACTGCACTTTCCATCCCCCCATGGATGACTTGCCCGATTCGAACTGCGTCAAATGGCTGGGCCGACTCTTGTCAATCCCACTCGCCGAATATGAGGTTGTACAAGGAAGAAAGCAGAGAAGCCAAAAAGATGAGAAATGAGGAGACCTTTGAGCCTTTTATAGCCTTCTGGAGGTGGTTATGGCGGTTATTCAACTATCCGCTTACCGTAACCACCAAAATCATAATTTCAATTATGGTTTGGGGGAATATTATTTGCATAATATTATTCCTCCATTATTTAATTATTCAAACCTTCCACTAATCATGATTGTTAGTGGGCGATTATCCCCAAAATGGACGGCGATGATCGCGGTAGAGTGATCGGATGGCGGGGAAGGGTCGGCGAGCGTGGGTGGCTGCCTTAATAACAGGCAACCACCTACCAGGGAGGAGCGCAGCGGGCGGCGCAAGGAGGGGCAGCCCGGCGGCGAACATGGAGTGACCGCCCATGCGAGCGGCGCTTCGCGGGCGGGCGACACCCCATGGCCGGGCGGCGGTCGTGGAGCGGCCTCCCCTTGCGGGCGTCGCCTCAAGGCTGTGCGACGGCGGTGGAGCGGCCGCCCCTAGCGGGCGATGCCCTGCGGGCGTTGCCCCACGGCCGCCGTGGAGCGGCCGCCCCATGCGGGCGGCGCCCCACGACCGGAAGGTGGCCGTAGAGCGGCCGCCCCTGGCGGGCGTCTCCCCACAATCGGGCGGAGGCCGTGGAGCGGCTGCCCCATGCGGGCGGCCGCCCGCGGCCGGGCGGCACCCCGCGGCCGGACATCAGCCTTGGCGTGGTTGCGGTTTTGATGGGGCATGTAGTGGGATTAGCACGCGGGGGATCGCGCGTACGTCTGTCAAACCCATGATCCCTCTAATTTGATGAGAATCATGAGGGAGTTAGCTAACCGCACCTTGATTATTCTATAAATGGGCTTGCCCTCATCAAGAATAATAATAATAAATGAGCATCCATAATCAAATAATGAATACATATGACCGCACATGAATACGTATGATCAGCAAGGAAACACAATTCATGCTTAGATAGAGAGAGGAAGAGGACGGGAGGACGGAATGATAATGTAAAAAATGTGCCTTGGATTTCATATAATTAACTAATTGATCAACAACACTAACAACTAGCAACAGAAAACTTCTCAGGGAAAAAAGAAGTGTTGGAAATGATAAATTTTCCTCGCGCGTAACTTTGATACTTACCTCTTAATGTCATTTTTAAATTGCATATCAAATCTTCATCTAGCTCAGCAAGCTGTACGCCAAGAGCATATCTTCTTCAATCAAATAAAACACCTACAAGAGAACTTGTTTGGGGGATTATTTTCATCGGTCAAGCAGGTACGATCGCATGAACCGGACCTTAATTACGGTCCGATTCATGCTGTCGTAACCGCTTGACCGGTGAAAATAAGTCCCGAAAATGGTGCCTACCTTTCTTATCTGAGTTAATAAACTTCCAATATCAGTAATATATTTATTGAAAGGAGTCCATAACTTCTTCTTTATTTTGTACAGACGTCCCCAACCATTTGTTATCATCAAGCTGTTCTCTAGTCAACAATTTCATCAAAATTGTTTTAAATTAATTCTAAATCATCATCACACTTTGTCAAGCATCTGTAAGATAATAATTTGATATTGTGATTGAAAGAGATATCAAATGGCAATGTTAAATGCAAACAATGTAAAAAGGCACTTTTTCTGGGGTTGGGGGAGTAGTTTCAGAAAAATTCACGATTTTAAGAAAATAATAATAAGTTTTGTTATGACAATCGATCATATCTTAAAATGCGCAATATCCGATCAGATTTTTGTAAAAAAAAAATTTATAGGAAAATAAGATGTTAAAATGAGGAGAAAATAAAATTTTGATTAATATTTTATAATTTATTTTAGAAAAAAAAATTTGAACAACTAAAAATCATTTTTTGATGAGGCGCTTGGACCTTTCTCTAGGTCCGAATATCGGACCAAAAAATTTCCCCTTCTCCCGTGACTAAGGAATTAAGTCCCGATTCATGCGGTCGTGACCGCTTGACCGGTGAAAATAAATTCCCCCAAAGGGAGCCTAAAGCTTCTTTGAGGCCATATATTCTAAAATGAAAGATTTAAAAATTAACCCAAAAATTTTAGTATAGAATATTTTATTCATACTCAAATTATATTAAAAAGCAATGTTAAAAGTTTATCAAATTTCACTTTTAGCAGCCAAATTATATGTTAAGGATATGCCGTCAGTTATAGTATTATTATTGAATTATATGCTGAGTTGTGTTTATCGAGTTGTGTTGTATCAAGTCGTGTCGTAACGTTTAAGTGTTTTAATATTTTTTGTATGTTTGTGTTATTTACGATTATGTCATCGGCAGCTATATATAAGGTTATTGGGGTCATGTAACGGACATGGAAGAATTATTATAAGACTCTCTTTATCTCTGTAACTTCCTCTCTGTCTCTCTCTCTTGTCTTCCTCCTCCCTTCTGGGGTTTCAATCTCTCTCTCACCCTCGCCAACCATTCCCTTGTCGGATTACTCCCGGGAAGTTACCATTAATTATAACAATTGGTTCGACCGGCCGCGCCGCCCGCATACTCACCATAACCACCCGCTGAATTACGCATTCCGCTGACTCACATATTCACGAGCCCGTCTCCTGCTGTTTTCGCACCCATCTATTGCCGAATCGCGTGATCCCGCCAATTTGCAGGGTTCCGCTACCTGCTGCGTCCCCAAGCTGCCCTACAATAGTCCCCACTCATCCACTTCCCGAATCGCAGGTGGACTTCTGATTCCACAAAATTGCGGACTTTCGGTTCCGCAACATCCCGTCCGCCGACATCCGCAGGGTTCTTCCTTCCGCGACTTTCTGCTTCCACACCTGTGCAGTACGATTCGCCGATCTGCAACAGAATAGCCCCAGTGCTTGTCGCAGTTGTCCACAAATTGTCGCAGGAAGGCTGTCGTGGAGACGCGTGCCTCCGACTTGCACTCCGCCCTTTCTACACCCAACGAGACGAAACACTTGGGTTCTGCCGGCGTCTTCATCAACCCCCCCCCCCCCCCCGACCGCTCCCCGCCAGATCTGCCAATTTCTACACACCAATCAGTCGACATCATCTCCAATCTACATCCTTGGCACCATGGTTGCCACCCAATCGACCGCTCTCGGGCCGTTGTTCTTGCTGTCGCCGAACACCAGCCCTCAGTTGGATTTTTCTGCCCTTGATGCACAAATCCAGTCCACATGCGCCTCTCTCCACACCAAATTAGATCGTCTCCTTGTGTTCGACGGTCGGGCCTTTGCAGCCTCCTACGAGGCTCTATGCCCTAGGTCGCCTCCACTACGGCTGCCTCCTAAACCATATGAGGGTTATCCTGTCATTTCGCCCCCAACATTCCTCTATGACCACAACCTGCCCCGGCCCCCGCTCCACAGGTGATCCTCCCATTGAAAGCGCACCAACCGTTGATGTACCACCTCTCTCCACGAGGGTCGTCCATATTAGGAACATTGACCACAATGTCTTAAATTTGAAGAATCTTCATAAGTCAATAATATACACAAATATGTATTTGACATTTCTCTAAATTAACATGTGTTGGTAATCAATATTTGATTGACTAACATCTTGGGAGTAAGTCAACACATTTCAGTAGTGAAGAAAATTTGTTAAGTACAAATGCGTCGGGTCATCACACATCACTTAACGCTCATGGTCTATATGTGTTGACTCAATGCTATTCACTTAGCGCCTCGAAAGAGAAGCAGAGAATCTGCCTAAATTCAAATGTGTCGAGTCATCTCACATCACTCGATGCTCGAGACTCATATGCACTGACTGAATGATACTCTCTCAACGCTTCAGTAAACAAGCTGAAATTCAGATCAAGTTCAAATGCGTCGAGTGAATATCTTTCACTCAATGCCTCAGTAAAAGAGTTGAGTTCATTCCAAGTTCAAAAATAGATGTGAAATGCAAATAGACTGGTTTTATCAATCCTTCTTTTCCTGATTATGTATTTCATTTAAGAAAAATTTTGTATGAGTTAAAACAAGCCCCAAGGGCTTGGTATAAAACTCTGTCTAGCTTTTTCATTAAGAACAAATTCTCAAAGGGAAAGATAGACAATACATTATTTCTAAGGGAAGTCAAGGGTAAGATTATCCTAGTTCAAATTTATGCTGATGATATAATTTTTGGATCTACTTATGATGGTCTATGCAAAAAGTTTGCTAAACTTATGTAAGATCAATTTGAGATGAGCAGTATGAGTGAACTCAAATATTTTATAGGTCTCCAGTTAAGCAATCTGAGAATAGTTTATTTATCTCTCAGTCAAAGTTTACCAAGGAGTTAATCAAGAAATTTGGTATGAAGAGTGCCTCTACCATAAAAACTCTCATAGGGTCAAGTATGCCACTAAATAAGGATGAAAATGATAAGTTAGTTGATGAAACCTTATATAAAGATATAATTAGATCCCTCTTACATTTGACTGCTAGTAAACCAAACATTATGTTTGTTACATGTGTTTGTGCTAAGTATCAGGCTTGTCCTAGAGAATCTTACTACTCTGCTGCAAAGAGGATTCTGAGATATCTTAAGGACACACCAGATCTTGGCCTTTGGTACCTTAAGAATGATGATTTTGAACTAACATGCTATTCAGATACATATTTTGCAGGTTGCAAAGAGGATAGGGAGAGTACTTCTGACACTTGCCAATTTCTAGGGAGAAGGTTGCTATCCTGGAACAGTAAAAAGCAAACTAGTGGAGCAATCTTCATTACAAAATCTGAATATATCTCTGCTTGGAGTTGCTGTGCACAAATCCTATAGATACAACATCAACTTCAGGATTATACTATCCAGCTAAGTAAAACCCCTTTGTTTTGTGACTCTTCTAATGTTATTTCAATGGTTAAGAATCATGTATCACACAGTAGAATCAAACATATTGAAATTAGATATCACTACATAAGAGAGCATGTTGAGAGAGAAGATATTAGACTTGAGTTTGTCCCACAGACAAATAAGTGGCTGACATCTTCACTATGCATCTTGAAGAAACCAAGTTTAACTTCTTCAAGTTGGAATTGGGAATGTTAAATTTGAATTAGCTAATACTTTCATTCAATATAGAACTTTCTATATTTATTTTTGTAGGCTAATCTTTTGTAGGAGAACTTAAAGAAGAAAAAGGCTAACTGACTTGACGTTGAATGAAGTGTCAAGCGTTGAGTCAACACCAGATATCGAGTGAGACGTTCAGGCATTGAATGGACTTGACGCATATACTCTGACAGGTTGGAAAGCATCATATCTATCAGGGTAAATCACAGTTATCTATCTAAATTGTAAATCACAGCAAGTTACATGCCTCTCCACCTTCTCTAATATAGTAGGGTATAAATAGAAATCGTGCCTAAAATAAACTCTATTATGCCATTGCCCTTTCGAAATTATGTGTCCCATACCCTAAATTTCTCGCACTGTCTTCTCCTCCTCGCTCAATCTCTCAGATACAATGTCTCATAAGGGTGCAGACTTCTTGTTTGAGGGATGCGAACTCGTGCGTAATGGATTCAGAGATGCTCTAGAAGAAATTTTATTAGTCATTCATCTCCTATCACTCGCAGAACTGAAATTTCTGTTGTCAAAGCCCTGTGCTATCTGGAAAAGAGAAGTATAAGAACTGTATGCTAATGTCAAGGTGGACTCTTCCTCCACAAAGATCAAGACAACCATCAATGGAGAAAAAGCTTAAAATCTCAGTTAGGAAGATTTTCAAGGCACTAAAGCTCCCCAAGCTTAACCCTAGTGAGGAAGAAGACGAGTTATATCAATAAGATATAAAGTCTGCCTTCAAATGGTGTGGTTTGTCCAAATATACCAGTGGATCTGTACTCAGTAAAGACATAAATTTGAAGGGTAAATTCTTGGCAGACATCATTTGAAAAGTCTCAACATGCAAAACCGAATCTCATGGCAGGATTTCAAGAAAGATTTTTTTACCTAATGGCAAGAGTAATTCTCTCCAAGAAAACCAACTGGGGTAAGGTGGTGTTTGATAAGATAATTGAGTGCATTTCTAAGACCAATATGAGAAGAATTCTGTCTTTTTTTCTCCTCAACGCTGTTCCAGGTATTCTGAATATGAGACTAGGTGCAAAAATTCATCATATGAGAAAGATGGACATCAAGATATTTGATAGATGGGATAGGGTGCTGATCAATCACCCTCAGCAGACTGAAAAGAAAAAGGAAGCTTAAATAGTTGTTGAAGAAAGCACTAACAGTAGATCTTCAGATAGGAGTACTGAACCCCACAACACTCACTTGTCCAGTTCAAGTGATTTCGAGATAAGGGATGTGAGTGCACAAATCTCAATTTCATCTGAGCTTGCTGCCAAGGATGTTCCCAGAAGAGTATCACATACTGATATTGAAGGAGACACAATTATGGAGAATGTTGAAGATCTGGTAACAACTGTTGCGGAAATGATCTTTCCTAACACTGAGGGGGATATCCTAGAAAAAGATGATCATGTTGAGGGGGAGGACATTATAGTTAGTATTGTTGTTGAGGGGGAGATCAACACAGTTATTGTTGTAGTTGAGGGGAAAACTCACCCTGAGCTCCCTGCTCAAGAAGATGAAGCTGAGGTTGAAGCTTCAGTAAGATAAATCAAAGGAGTTGTAGTCTTATCCCTTATCGAGGAGCATGAGAAAGAGGGGTCTATCCCTGATGCTAATATTCCAGACCACTCCTATGAATATGAATTTGTTGATTTTGAAATGGGAGGAGACATAAGGGAGAGACATGGAGAGGTTAACTATTCAGTGTCTAATCAGCTGAATGAGGAAATTCTCTTCTCTTTTCTATCACAACTCAGAGGACTTCTTGATGAGCAAATAAAAAAGATTGAAATGTATGTGGATGATTAAATCAAAGAATTGAGGAAGAATCTTTCTATTGAAATCACTTTCATCAGATTTGAGGTCAACCAGCTAAGAGAAAACACAGTTAAATTCTTCTTGAGAGTTGCTCCATCTGTTTATTATACTGCACTTCAACTTCAATAAATTCAGCAGAGCCAGAGTGATATCATCCAAAATTAATGTGTTATATCTGAAAACTTGCAAATTATTCATAATGTGACAAAAACCAACATAGAAGAGCATAGAAAAATTATTGAAAGAAGAATTGATGTCTGCACCCAAATTTTTGATGATCATATGTTGGAAATTAAGAATCATGTCTCAACTGGTGTCAATCACTTAGCTAACACGATATCCTCCTCCAATGGCTACATGAGCAATCTAGTTACTGAAGAAGTCATAAAGAGGGAGAGATCAATGATATGTGAAAGTGGAGACCATGCAATCTGGACCTCCAATATAGTCAGGGAAGCTCTGAGCCTAGATCCCATCCAGTATGATGAGCCTACTGTTCCTAAAGATGGAGTTGGAGCTGATGCAGTTGGAGCTGATGCTAAAACTGATATTATAGCTACAGTTCCAGCTGATGAAGTTGCATTTAACCCCACCTCTCAACTTCTATCAAAGAGCAAGAGCAAAGAGATTGTTGATGAGGAAGGTGATGCAAGATTAAGGAAAAATAGACACAGAAGAACTAGAAATAAGACATGATTGTTTACAGTGGAGCCCAACCTCTAGGACAATCATATTGGCTGTTTGGAATCAGATCAAACAAAATAATCTGATAGAGAAAAGCTATACAACTCTATTGAATGAGCTAAGTATGAAAATCAAGAAGAAGTGAGGAAAAAGTTCAGAAAGGACAAGTTGGTTAGAACTGTACAAGTGGATGCCCCAGAACCCCACAAATACCATCCAAAGCTCTACATCTACTTGGAGAGACAAAGATAGAAAAAGATAAAAAGAAAGAGGTTGAGGAAAAGACTGCAAGGAATTTTGTGGGAGGGGGGGGCATTGTAATTAGGGAACCTAATCCTTGGTAATGTTATAAAGTTTAGATTCCTAAGGGCTTTAGAAAGTGGGATGTTTATTATAGATTCACTCATCTTTTATGATTAATGCCATCTGAGTTATTATATATTACTTGTATGAGTGTTTTCTTATTTTGAGTTAATCTTTATTATCTGTTTTGAAGTGGTGTATATCATTGACTGAGATTCCGACTTCTTCAAATAGGGGGATATTGTTGGGAACATTGACCGCAATATCCTAGATTTGAAGAAACTCCATAAGTCAATAATATACACAAATATATATTTGACATTTCTCTAAGTTAATATGTGTAGGTAATCAATATTTGATTGACTAATAGCTTGGGAATAAGTCAGCACATTCCAGTAGCAAAGAAAATTTTCTAAATACAAATGCGTCAAGTCATCTCACATCACTCGACGCTCATGGTCTATATGCGTTGACTCAATGCTATTCACTCAATGCTCGGAAGAGAAGCAAAGAATCTGCCTAAGTTCAAAAGCATTGAGTCATCTCACATCACTTGATACTCGAGACTCATATGCACTAACTGAATGATACACTCTCAATGCTTTAATAAACAAGCTGAAATTCAGATCAAGTTCAAATACGCCGAGTGAAGGTCTTTCACTGAACGCCTCAGTAAAAGAGCACAGTTTCATTCCAAGTTCACATGTGTCGAGTGAAGATCATTCATTCAACGCCTCAGTAGTGAAACATAAAAACTGTCTAAGTATAAATGCGTTGAGAGATAAGACTTGACTCAACACCCAAGTAGAATGCGCTGAGTTAACTACATGCACTCGACGCCTCTTCAGAAAGACATTACTCGACACTTCAGCAGAAAGGGAAAAGTTATCGAAGTACAAATGCGTTGAGTTAACCACCATCTCTCAACGCTTCATCTAAGTTCAAGAATTTGACTAAGTCATGTTGCTTTCAGCACTCAATGCCTGTATAGAAGATCAGATATTATTCGAAGTCAAGTGACGTCTTATCTATTTAGCTGATGTCATATAAAATTCAAATCGACGCAGATTGCACGCTAAAAGACGAAAACCACTGTATTTCTCAAACACACAATCTTGCGATGATTCAACCATTAAAGTCGGTCATGCCGCTTACCTAAATGGGATATAGCCATTGCAGATGTTGAGATATAAAAGCCAAGTGCGTGAGACTTTTACAAGAACTTTTTGAGGTCTTTTTGCAAGAACCTTTTTGAAGAACTTTTTGGGAAATTATCTGAAACCCTAAGTCGCAAAAAGTCGCCTCCATCAGAGAAGAAAACAACTTTCATTGTCTTCAAGCTTAATAATCTTCAAAGTAATCTTTCAAAAAATCTTGAGGAAGAAGAAGGTCTCTGCAAGTGTTCATCACAACACCTCCTGTTTCAAATCTAAAGATCATTTCCTGTTGTTGTGGCGAAGAGAGGCTGTACAGCTAAAGAAGAAGACTCCAGAGCTTTTGTTCTTGAGTCATTGTAACAATCTTTAATCCTCTGTTGTAAGATCTCTCTGAGATCTGAGTGTAGGTCTGTGTTATAAAGATTGAGTGTAAGACTTTAATCAAAGTCTGAGGTAGGAATCTTGTGGTGAATCTGAGGTATGTTTGTGTTATAAAGGCTGAGGTAGGGCTTGCTTGTGAGCTTGGGATAGGAGACTTGTTGGTGTCTCCGAGGTAGGACTGTGAGTAGTCTGAGCTGTATGAGTGGAAGCACTCTGAGGTGTAAGATCTTAGGAAGGATTTGAGGTGTAAGATCTTTTGATCCGAGTTTTGGAGGAGTTGACTGAATCTAGCTCACTGCTAGATATGTGAATGAGGAAAGTGGATGCACCATAGATAGGAAAACCACTATAAACTGCTTGTGTGTTTTTGAAAGCTAATAACCTAATAACAACACATCAAGTATAATTCTAAAAAGGGGTTGAAAGATTTAAAAGTAACTTATTCACCTCCCTCTAGGTGTTTTGGCTACCCTTAAAAGACTTTCAGTCCCTCCACCGCTTCCGCCACCTTTCTGGTCACCCACTTTGCCGCCTCCGGTACACTTACCGCCTTCTTTGCGGATTCTTACTTTGCCGGCCATGGCCATGCCTCCCCCTTCAGCCATCTCACTGCCTCCTCTCCCAGCTCTTACTCCGCCGACCCCTGCCTGGCCGCTCCTACTGGCCGCACTACCGCCTCTTCTGCCGCCCATGCTCTGTTGACCCCGGCAAATCCATTCCTATTGTCGTCCGTCGTGTCTCCGACGTCCATGTGACTGTTGCTCACCATCGCTCCACTGACCTTGCAGAAGCCACTACTTCTGTCGCCCGTCTTTCCAATGGTGTTGTCGTTACTTGACAACACCACCACTACTACGCGCTGCCAGACCTTGTTCTGGAGGGAGGTCAAGGTACCAGATGATCTGACCACCCGCATGGTACACGAGCTTGAGGGCAAGCTCGTTTTGCAGGACGGATGGAGTGTTACGGATTCGTCGTCAATTATTATTATTATTGAATTATATGCTGAGTCGTGTTTATCGAGTCATGTTGTATCAAGTCGTGTTATAGCATTTAAGTGTTTTAATTTTTTGTTGTATTTTTGTGTTATTTACAATTATGCCATCGGCACCATTTTATAGGACCCTTGGGGTCATGTAACAGGCATGAAAGAATTAATCTAAG
The DNA here is from genome assembly GCA_039513925.1 of Platanthera zijinensis. Lineage (NCBI taxonomy): Eukaryota > Viridiplantae > Streptophyta > Magnoliopsida > Asparagales > Orchidaceae > Platanthera > Platanthera zijinensis. The sequence goes on along the minus strand of CM077098.1, from coordinate 117,921,413 downwards.
GTTCTCTTTATCTCTCTAACTTTCTCTCTCTAGTCTTTACTCCTTCCTTCTAGGATTTCAATCTCTCCCTCACCCCCGCCGGCCCTTCCACTTGCCAGATTCCTCCCGAAAATTTATCTTTAATCGTAACATTATATTAGGACATCAAAATATTTTATTTTCACACAATCATATTACTGCCACACTAAGCCTCCGTTTGGCACGGTGGTGACGACCACGAACATGAGGGTTAAATTGGCATTCGTTAGTTTCCACCTAAGGAACCCCATCCACTTTTATGTTCAAACGGATAATACTTGTTAAGTGATTCATGAGGAATGATGGTTTAACCCATACATTTACCACTGGCACCACCATGCCAACATCAAAACTGTAACATCCCATTTTCAAATTAGACCCCCCTTAGGAGTGACTTGAACATGCTTAGGTCATAACAAGTCCTAGGTTGAACCTAGGAGGTCAAGTGACCCAACTAGTTAGTTGAGACTCACTTGGGCTGCAAATAGTAAAATCTTAAAACCCTGATTTTTGGTGGCCTAGTGGGTTCAATCTGACTCCAAGGCATTCCTAGACCTAATATGAGATCAATGGGTCACCAAGGACCCATTGGGTGCAAACCTAGTGGCTAAGTTGACCCAAGTCAACTTAAGCCCTAGTTAGGCCAAATTAACCCTGTCTTGGGTCAACTCACCCTCTTTATGCCAAGTCTACCCTACCTAATCATACCTAGGCCTTAGGGGAGGTCAATGGGTCCCTAGGGGACTATTGATGTTGACTCTGAAGGTCAAATTGACCAAGTCAACCCTAAACCCTAGGCTAGCCAACATGTAAATATAGGAGAGAGAAAGTGAGAATAAGGGGTATTTTCATGGTAGAATGGTGAGTCCCCCTCTCATATGACATTTAAGGATTTAATATTCATTTTATGGGCTGCCTTTAGGCTTCTAGGATAAGAGAAATCGTGAGGGTGACTAGGAGAGAGAAAGAAGGGAGAAAATGCTAAATATAGGAGAGAGAAAAGGTGGTGGAAGTGAAGGGGTGGTTTTAGAGAGTGAGGAGGCATGGGGCTCGGCCAAAGAGGAGCCCACAGCCACCTAGTGGCTGGCACCTCTTCCCCCCAACCCTTTCCCGGCCACCAAGAGGTGGCTCCACCCCTCCTCACCTCTAACCGACCCCCACCATGAAGGGGTGTTTTGCCTCTTGGAGAAAACCGCTCCTCTCCCCCTCTCCTCTTTATATACTCACTTAGGAGAGAGGGGCGGCCCATTTCGAAATCAGACAAGGAGGATAGAACCCTTGCCGGAGCCACCAAGGAGAGAAACGCCGCCACCGCCGCCACAATGGCATCCCGCCGTTCAACCCGCATTCGTGCCCGAACTCAGGTCCTCCCCCTCCCTTTCTCCTATGTATAGATCCTAGAATCATCAAAGTAGGGGTCGGGCTCGAGTAGCCGGTCGGAGGGAACCAAGTTTCGAATTTTTGTCCATTTTCATGGCTTTTTGGTGGGCTCGGGTAGGGCGGCGGCGCCACCTCCGGCCGCCCTAACCACCGGCAAGGCCAGCCCCCACCACCGGGGACATATAGGAGTGAATCCCCGGTGGTGGCGCCGCCCCTAGTGTCCGGGAATAGCCCCGTGAAAATCATCTCCCACGGTTTCTGGTTTTGGCATTTTGGAGAAGATGAAGTACAGCTCCCGTCGGATCTGCTTTAAGATTCGTGCAAACCTAACATATGATTTAATGATTTATTATTTTCTGATTTTATGTATTTTAATAAAACAGTTTTCACTGTAAATTAAATTTAGACCCCTTATTGGCACCACATGAAAAAGGTTACAACATTAAAGTTGTAGGTCTTTTGAAGACCTACAATTTGATTGTACAACCCATATTCGACGAGGGTGGGCCCTACCACCGCCAGGTCATCAAAAGTCAAAGTCAACAAGGCAAGACCTGGGTCCAGATCAGCACCCCAGGTCGCGAAAGGTTCGGGCGAGTATGGCGAGCTCCCCAGGCCAACTCGCCAGGTGGCGACTATGACCAGATACTCGCCTCTTCCAGGCGAGCTCCCCAGGGAAGTCGCCAACTCGCCAGGGTGGGGGTATAAGTAAGACCCCCCCTCTCTTTGGTTTTCCCTATAAATAGGACCCCAGGGGTACGAAAGAGAGGACAAGCAAATCTCGGCCTGAGCCCTCGCGAGTTCCAACAACTGCCCTTGACTCGTTATTGCTCAAGCTCGCCTCCTTCGTACCTAGCTCGGCCAATCTGGTTGATAAGGGGTTGCTTCTCCTAAGCAACTGGGTACGTGGTGGGACCTTCCTGCCGCAGCAACCTGGGGTCTTGTTTGCGCAATTTGCTTCTGTTTCCCGACCAGAGATCATCTTCTCGACCGGCCGACCAGTAACTTCAGGTTGCCTAGTCCGATTTCTGAGGTTGAGAAATTTCTCGGCTTCAACACTTGGTGCGGTGAGCGTGGAAAGCGACCGAAGAAGAAAGTCGTGGTTAGAAGATGGCTGATGGCGGAGACCGTGGCGAGTTGGGAGATAACTCGGCGGGAACTGGAGTCCAGGAGCGAGGTAGCGAGTATGTGACAGTGGCGGCTTTCGAAGAGTTCGCGAGGAGGATGGAGAAGGCAATACTCGTCGGGTTTTCTAATCCGCCGGAGGTGACGACGACTTCTCCCCGTCGCCGGACACCCCCGGGCGAGGAGCTACCAACTCGGCGAGCAGGGAAGGAGCCCGCTTGGGCGAGTGGAGAGCAGGTCTGCCCGCCGCGACATCACCCGGCGAGTGGTCAGGGAATCCGGTTTCGAGATCCGGAACTCTCGGCGAGGTATGGAGATACTCGCCGATGGAGCGAGTATGACTGCTCGAGCGGGGAGGATACTCGCCGCCGCCAGGAAGGGAGGAGCCCCTTTTGCGACGAGATCCTCGCGGCCCTCGTCCCCGACAACTTCAGAGAGCCGGTCCTCTCATACTACTCCGGCAAGGACGACCCGGTGGGACATCTTCAGTGGTTTGAGGATGTGGTCTCCATTCGCAACATGTCCGATGCTCTCAAGTGCCGGCTCTTCTCCATTACCTTCAAGGGTAGCGCGAGAGATTGGTTCCACCAGCTGCCAGCAGGGTCAGTCTACTGCTTCTCAGATCTTCGACGGGGTTTGTTGGCAAGGTTTGCGACATTCAAGCGGAGGAAGGAGGCAACCGCCCTCTTCAAGATCGTGCAGGGGCAGCACGAGAGTTTGGGCCGATACATCGATCGGTTCCAGGAGGAGGTGCTGGAGGTAGAGGAGGTCGACGGGTTCACCTTGATGGTGGCCCTCAAGTTCGGGCTGAAGCAGGGCCTGTTCAACATGGAGTTGGGGCACAGGCCGCCCAAATCGTTCGAGGAGATGGTGGAGAGAGCCAATGTGTTCATCCAGGGAGAGGAGAGGAACAAGGAGTTACTGGCACGGCTCGATGGAGACCGACCGCTTGGGCCAGACAAAGGGAGGCTGCTAGAGAAGGAGAGAGCACCGGAGGGGCGCAGTGACAGGAAGCAGGAAAGACCGCAGAGGAGAGAGGAAGAGAAGAGAGAAAGGGGAAGGGAGCTCAGGAAGGCGGAAATGCAGGAGAGACCTCGGAGACAGGAGGATGGGAGGCCCGTCGGGGGACGGGAGGCAAGGAGCGAGGAGAGGAGATTCCAGTACCCGAGGGATCGCCCTCAGTGGAGGCGACCAGCCCAGCAAGAGGAGAGGAGGAATTACAACCCTCGGGAGCAGGGAGGAGGAAGAAGGGAGACCATGACCATCACCCAGCGAGCCGCCAAGCGCCGGCGAAAGGTGAGGCAGCAGGAGAGGAGGCAGGAGAGGCAGCAGGAAGCAGCAATTCCCCTCTACTGCGATATCCATCGAGTAGAGGGGCACGGAACCTTGGCTTGTCCTGAGTTCTGGGAAGCAAGGAGGAGGATGGAAGCAACGGCGGTCGAGAGGGAGCAGCCGCAGCAGGAGGCCCAGGTTGGGCAGGTGGCTTACCAGGTACCGCAGAGGAGGAGAAACGAGGACAGGATCGACCAAGGAGGAAGGGGGAATGTCATCCCCGGTCCGGGAGTCGGACACGTTGGCGTAATCAACGGAGGGGCTGGGTTAGGAGCATCTCGCAAGGGAAGCCTCCACCAGATCTACAAGAAGAGCGTCGCCTCGACGTCTCAAACCCCCCCTCCCTTGAACGAGATTACCTTCTCGGAGGACATGCTCTGGAACGAGAACCCTTTCCACGACGCCCTGGTGATTCAAGCAGCAATCGAGGACTTCACCGTCGACCGGATCCTCGCGGATAACGGGAGCTCGGTGAATGTCATCTTCAAAAGAACCTTCGTCGGCCTTCAGGTGGAAGCGTCCCGGGTTCAGGCAGCAGATGGGCCTCTCTTCGGCTTCTCCGGGGAGAAGAAAGAGGTGGAAGGAGGAGTTGAGTTGCTGGTCACCCTCGGGGGAACTTCGATCCGATGTCGCTTCGTCATCGTCGACGCACCCAGTGGTTACAACGCCATCTTCGGACGGCCCCTCATCAACTACTTCAAGGCCGTCCCATCGTCATATCATCAATGCCTGAAGTATTGCAGGGACGACGTCCAAGTCAGGATCAGGGGAGATCCCAAGGCCTCCAGGGAATGCTACCTGAATGCGGTCAACACCATCAGCTGGATGGGTGACGCAGAAAGGTTGGAAAGGATGATGGAGCAGGAGGATGGCCTGCAAGCTGCTGAGGAGCTGGAGGAAGTAGAGGTGATCTCCCTGAGAGGAGAGCCGGAGCTGCTGAAGATTGGAGGAGCCTTGCCCCCGGAAGGGAAGGTGGAGATAGCTGCCTGCCTGCAGGAAAATGCGGACGTCTTCACATGGAGCGCCGCCGAGATGCCAGGGATTGATGCTGATGTTGCCTGTCATCGCCTCAACCTGGATCCAGCGACGGCCCCAGTCCGTCAGAAGCAGAGGAAGAGTGCCACCGCTCTGGCGGGACCAATCCGGGAGGAAGTAGGGAAGCTGCTAGAAGCAGGTTTTGTTTCGGAGATCCAGTATCCAGGCTGGGTCTCCAATGTTGTAATGGTGAAGAAATCGGGAGGGGGCTGGAGGCTATGTATTGATTTTTCTATGCTCAATAAAGCTTGCCCCAAGGATTGTTACCCCTTGCCTCAAATCGACGCGCTGGTTGATTCCGCCGTCGGGTTTCCCGTAATGAGCTTCCTTGATGCCTTTTCAGGGTATCACCAGATCCGGATGCATCCCCCCGATTGCCGCGACGTTTCCTTCATCACCAACGACGGATGCTATAGCTACAAGATGATGCCCTTCGGGCTCAAGAACGCCGGCGCGACATATCAAAGAATGATGGATCACGTCTTTAGAGAGCAAAAGGGGCGGAATCTGGAAGTCTACGTGGATGACCTGCTCGTTAAGAGTAAGAGCGCCGCAGAGCACGTAGCGGATCTGACAGAGACCTTCGCCACCCTGAGGAGGTACAAGATGCGGCTCAACCCGGCCAAGTGTGTTTTCGGCGCGGGAAGGGGGAAGTTTCTAGGGCACCTCCTTACTCCCCTAGGGGTGGAGCCTAACCCCGACAAGGTGAAAGCCATCGTGGAGATGGCGTCTCCGAGGGATTCCAAGGAAGTTCAAAGGTTGACCGGAAGGCTGGCAGGTCTTAGCCGGTTTCTCTCCAAGGCCGGAGAGAAGTGTTCCCCATTCTTCAAAGCCCTTCGGGGGAACCAGAAATTCGAGTGGACCCCGGAGTGCGAGGAGGCCTTCATAAAGCTCAAACAACAGCTGACCCGAGCTCCTCTCCTTCAGGGTCCGCAGGGCGGTGAGGACCTCTTGCTCTACCTAGGGGTAGGGGCTGAAGCAGTCAGCTCGGTGTTGGTCCGAGAGGAGGGAAAGAAGCAGCTTCCAATCTACTACGTGAGCCGGGTGCTAAGGCAAGCCGAAACGCGGTACCCCATCCTGGAGAAGTTAGTCTTTGCCCTGGTAGTTTCGGCCAGGCGACTCCGTCCATATTTCCAAGCCCACTCTATCAAGGTAGTCTCTGACCACCCCTTGAGGAGTATCTTGGACGGAGTGGAGCACTCCGGCAGGCTCGCCAAGTGGGCTGTGGAGCTGAGCGAGTTCGACATCTCCTACCCCCCAAGGGTCGCGATCAAAGCACAAGCCGTGGCGGATTTCCTGGCCGACTTCTCGGCCGAGGTCGAGGCAGACACGGATGTCTCTCGGCCGGTCCCCTGGAAGATGTTCGTAGATGGCGCGTCAGGGAGACACTCCGTGGGAGCCGGGGTGGTGCTGGTTAGTCCTCAGGGGACCAGGATTGAGCAAGCCGTCAAGATCCTTTTTTCGGTCACTAACAATCAGGCGGAGTACGAAGCCATGGTGGCTGGCTTGCGACTCGCCAAGGAGCTGGCAATCAGAGATATCAGGGCTTTTACCGATTCCATGGTGGCAGCATCCCAGATTCGGGGAGAGTTCGAAGTCCGAGATCCCATCTTGCAGCAATATCTGGTTAAGGTCAAAGGCCTGATCGGGGGGTTCCGATCCTTTCACGTTAAGCACGTGCCCCGAGAACGCAACTCCGAGGCAGACAATCTTGCGAAATACGGCCCTCGAGCTGGGGGAACCGCCATCGAGTTGTTTCGACCATCCATCGAAGAAGGCGAGTTGATGGAGATCAATCAGCGGGCCTCGTGGAGAGATCCGTTCATCGCGTTCCTGGCGACAGGCCGACTACCATCTGACGGGCAAGATCAAAGAAAGTTTCGGTATAAGGCCGCGTACTACTTACTACAGGACGGCGAACTCTATCGCAAGACCATTTCAGGCCCTCTGGCCCGATGCTTGTCAGAGCTCGAGATTCCCCGGGTCCTCGAGGAGATTCACTCAGGAGAATGCGGCAGTCACTCCGGGACCCGCACCCTGGAGCAAAGGATTCTGAGGCACGGTTACTTCTGGCCGACCATCCGAAAGGACGCAGAGGCCTATTCCAGAAAGTGCTCCCAATGTCAACTCTTCGCGCCCCTCGCGCTCCAGCCGGCTCAGCAGCTTCGCTCGATTACCGCTCCGTGGCCCTTCGCAATTTGGGGAATGGATTTGATCGGCCCGTTCCCTCAAGCTAGCGGGCAAAGGAAGTTTGTTCTGGTAATGGTCGACTACTTCACGAAGTGGATCGAGGCTAAGGCTCTGCCCAGGACCACGTCTCAAATCGTCAAGAACTTCATCTGGGGGGAAATCGCATGCAGGTTCGGGATCCCTCTGGCCATCATCACCGACAATGGGCCGCAGTTCGCCAGCCTGGAACTGGGGGACTTTTGTAAACAGTTGGGAACCGACCTTCGGTTCGCCTCGGTACATCACCCTCGGAGCAATGGGAAAGTAGAAGCCGCGAACAAGCTCATCATCAACTTGCTGAAGAAGAAGATCACCAACCTCAAGGGGAATTGGGCCGAACAGCTCCCTTCCGTCCTCTGGGCCCTCAGGACCACCCCGAACTCAGCCACAGGGGAAACACCCTTCAAGCTGTCACACGGGTCCGAGGCGCTCATCCCGGTCGAGTTTGAGGTGCATAGTCCAAGGGTCATCGCAGCCGAAGACGGAAGCGAGGAATGGCGGCTAGAGAATGAAGAGGCTCAGAGGCTCTCCCTAGATTATGTGGAAGAGCTTCGGGACTTGGCCTCCATGCGCCAGGAAGAAACCAAGAGGCGCATGGCGAGACACTTCGACAAAAACGTCCGCTTGAAGAACTTCCTCGCAGGGGACTTGGTCATGAAGAAGGTGGACGCCGCTGGGCGGGGAACCGCCATAGGCAAGCTCCATCCCAACTGGGAAGGACCTTTCATCGTCCAAGAAGCCTTGGCCACAGGAGGCTATTACCTACAAGACCAAGCGGGAGAGCAGCTTCCTGGGACCTGGAGCGGGGATGATTTGAAAAGATTTTACCCGTAGCGGTAACTCATGTATCTATTTCTGTAAACATACTTAATATACAAAGGATGCGGGATTTCATCTCTTTTGTGTTAAATGTGCCTCGAGGCTTCTGAGTGTTTCCATGGTCCACCTCGTAGTCGACCTCGGGAGGCAGCAGTCGGTTTGTTCCTCATACATAGCCCAGTACGGATGATGGGACGATGCTTCGGGATTTTAAGCGCTCTTGTAAGACCGAGCCTCTGCATTGTCGGCCGAGATCAACTCCCCCCTTGCATGTCGGCCTATGTCTCCCCGAGTGCATCTCTCTTCCGTCTGGAGGACCCGCGAGGAACAGATCTGCACCCTGATCTCCCGGACTTGAGGAGAGGCCGGCCTCATAAAACACCCAGAGGGAGAAGATCTCAAGCGAGCAACAAGACAGGATAACCTGCCAAAGAAAGGGTATGGACGAGCCCGGAGGGAGGTGTGTGGATTCCGAGTGCGTTCGAAAAGGACCCACGATGAACACCACCCCCACCCTAATCGTACCTGGAAGCGACCTTCACTGTCAAATCGGGATACGGGACTCCAACCCGTTCTCACTGAATAGCCTAGTTCGGATGATGGGACGATGCTTCGGGATTTTAAGCGCTCTTGTAAGACCGAGCCTCTGCATTGTCGGCCGAGATCAGCCCCCCCTTACAGGTCGGCCTAGGTCTCCCCGAGTACATCTCTCCTCCGACTAGAGGAATTCTTAGGAACGGGTCTGGACGCCAATCCCCCGATTCGGCAGGGTCAAGAGCATCTCTCCGGAGAGTTTCTTTCTTGTCAAGGTATCTCTGCGATTAATCTCCAAGTTATATAAGGATGCAGGATATTAACCAAGACTTCGAGTTGAGCAGCGTCGTAAGACCGGAATCCCCACGAGCTCCTCTCCTCGGGAATCGGCCGATCTCCTCGATTGTAATCCAAGACCTCGAGTTGAGCAGCGTCGTAAGCCCGGTATCCCCACGAGCTCCTCTCCTCGGGAATCGGCCGATCTCCTCGATTGTAATTCAAGACCTCGAGTTGAGCAGCGTCGTAAGACCGGTATCCCCACGAGCTCCTCTCCTCGGGAATCGGCCGATCTCCTCGATTGTAATTCAAGACTTCGAGTTGAGCAGCGTCGTAAGACCGGTATCCCCACGAGCTCCTCTCCTCGAGAATCGGTCGATCTCCTCGATTGTAATCCAAGACCTCGAGTTGAGCAGCGTCGTAAGCCCGGTATCCCCACGAGCTCCTCTCCTCGGGAATCAGCCGATCTCCTCGATTGTAACCCAAGACCTCGAGTTGAGCAGCGTCGTAAGCCCGGTATCCCCACGAGCTCCTCTCCTCGGGAATCGGCCGATCTCCTCGATTGTAACCCAAGACCTCGAGTTGAGCAGCGTCGTAAGACCGGTATCCCCACGAGCTCCTCTCCTCGGGAATCGGACGATCTCCTCGATTGTAATTCAAGACTTCGAGTTGAGCAGCGTCGTAAGACCGGTATCCCCACGAGCTCCTCTCCTCGGGAATCGGCCGATCTCCTCGATTGTAATCCAAGACTTCGAGTTGAGCAGCGTCGTAAGACCGGTATCCCCACGAGCTCCTCTCCTCGGGAATCGGCCGATCTCCTCGATTGTAATTCAAGACTTCGAGTTGAGCAGCGTCGTAAGACCGGTATCCCCACGAGCTCCTCTCCTCGGGAATCGGCCGATCTCCTCGATTGTAACCCAAGACCTCGAGTTGAGCAGTGTCGTAAACCCGGTATCCCCACGAGCTCCTCTCCTCGGGAATCGGCCGATCTCCTCGATGACGAGAATGAGGGGCCCGCAGGCTATGTTCGACGACTAAGCCCTGTTCAATTTTCGTCACGCGCGAGCAGGCGAGCAGGCCTCGCGGGAGCAGGCGAGCAGACCACGCGCGAGCAGGCGAGCTGATCTCGTGCGAGTAGGCGAGCTGATCCCATGCAGGGAAGCGAGCTGGAACCGCGCGAGTAAGCGAGCCCCGAGGGGCATGCGAGTATGTCCCACACGCCACCCGCGCGGTTATCTCAGCAGGTTCACGAGTATCCGGGTGCAGGGGCGAGTAGGTCCCGGCGAGCGGATGGTCGATGTCGGGACCATCCCCCTCCGACCTAGCGAGCGTTCCTCTCCGAGCCTATGAGCCTAGCGAGTAACATCCAGTCAGAAAGGCAAAAACCGAAACTTTGTATAAATCATTAAGTCAAAAATTTGATTTACAAAAAGAATATCGGCGAGCAACTAGGACTCGTCGTCGCCAGTATCGGGCTGATATTCATCGTCCCCGATATCGCCGATATCTACAAAGTCGTCGCTCTCTGCGCTCTCGCCGCTGCTGCTTCCGCTGCCGCTGCTGCTTCCGCTGCCGCTGCTGCTTCCGCTGCCGCTGCTGTCAGAATCACCGGAGCTGGTCGGCGACGACGCGCTATACGGCGGGACAGTCCCCTCGGCGAGCAGCTCGGGAATGAGCTCGTCGACAGTGAGCGGCTTCTCCCCCTCGACGGGCTGGCCCCCGAGCCTGAGGCGCGCGAGTATGACGTTCCCCACCGCCCGCGCAATCTCGCGGCGAACAGAGGATCTCTCCTCCCAGAGGACGCGTGATTGCTTCACCACTCGCGCCGGGTCCTCGGGTAGCGGGGTTGAGGAGCTCGGCCGTCCTTCAGCAGCGACCAGCCTCGTCTCCATCACCGCTGCGCGAGTTTGGGCCGCCTCCAGCTCGGCCTGGGAGGCGGCGAGCTTCTCCTCGCACTCGGAGAGTTTCTTCGCCGCTTCTATCTCGGCAGCCTGCGAAATGATCGACGTCAGGATTTATCAACGAAGCAAATCGAGCAAACCCACCCAAGGACAGCTCACCTCGAAGTCCTTCCAGCGGACTGACTGCATGCCGAGGTCGATGGCCTTCTTGGAGACGACCTTGAGGGCATCGGTCGTCTCCAACAGCTTCCTCGCCGAGTAGTGACCCAGCTCGGCAGACCGAGCGAGCGCACAGGCCGACTGGTGGGCGAGCTCCGACGGGGTCAGCTCCAGGACGGACTCCGCGTCGACCCGACCATAGATGGCGTGGAGGACGGCGAACGCCTCCCCCTTGTCCTCCCAGTCAGTCGACCAGGACGGGAGGTTGGTGCTCAGCGACACCGAGTTGTCCCCCGCCGACCAGGTCACGAGCGGGCGACCGTAGGAATCCACCACCCCCTGCCCGAGGCCGTAGTTGGGGTGGAAGTGGGGCGACTGGGCATCCGTCGGCGACCTGCGATCGACGGAATGGGGCGACAATGCCTTCGCCTTCTTCCTCGCAGGGCCTGGCGAGCTGACCCGGGACTTTCCTTTGGACGACCTCTTCTTCTCCCCGACGTCGGCAGGGGGGCGGGCATCCGACTGCGTGGCGGCGACTTCCTTCGCCAAAGGAAGCGGTTTCTCCGGAAGCTCGTTGGAAACTGCAAAGCGCGCGACAAAGTTAGCTTCAGCGGCAAAAGGGCGAGCGAGTAACCAGGGCGCATTTCGAGCTCGGCTTACTTTCATTAGGGTGGACTGCCTCGAGCACGTTGACGTTTAGTCGCCAGAAAATGACGTCAAAGCGCCGACCGCGGAAGTATTCGAAGAGCTGCTCGCGAGCTCCTTCGAGGATGGGAGGAAGGAAGGCGACGTCGGCTGGTTGGTGCGGCCTGCCGAGAATACCGCCGAAGTCGCCGTGGACGACCACCAACTGCTCGCTCCAGCGGTGGACCTTATTCGCGGTCCCGACCAAGGTGCAGACGTGGCTGCTAAAAAAGATGACTCCCTCCGAGGTCGCCGCAAAGGCGAAGATGCGGCGGAAGACGGAGAGGTCGAAGGCGATCCTCTCTTCCCGAAGGAAGCATAGGAACCCCATGATGATCGCCACGCCGTTGGGATTGATCTGCGCGGGGACGATCCCGAAGTAGCGCAGGATCTCGCAGGACTCCGGCCAGAAGGGTAGCCGCAGGCCAACGTCGAAGTGACGCAGCGACATTACAAGCGAACCCTCAATATGGGTATTGAGGCGCTCACTGCGAGTGGGGAGTCTCGCCGAGTACTCGTCAGGCAGGAAGCGTTCCTTGAAGGTCGCCAGTTCCTTCTCGGTGGTTATGGACTTCTTGAAAGCCGCGTCTGCAAAGTTAATTGCGTGGGCCTGTCGGCGAGCGCTGGCGTCGTCGCCGACCATGCTTGCGAGATCCGTAAGCAACAAGAGCGACGAGTTGGTTGTTCAGATACTTGCCAGGAGGAAAGAAGGTCGCTACAACATACGCTTTATGACCCACCTACCCCTCCTATTTATAGATATGACAAGACCAGGGGGGGTCAGCCGACCCGGCGAGTATCTAACGAGCTCGCACGATGAAGATAAACCTGCGACATTATCAAGTGAACTAAAGCTCGGCACATCAAGAAATAAAGCGCGCACACAGAAGCAAAAGGCGAGAATATTCGCACACAAATGAATTAATCAAATTAAAAAGGGATGTCCGGAAGTACAAGTCGCGCGAGGCGAGTTACATTCAAAAAGCAAAGAAAAAACTATGGCGCCCTCGGCCGCTCAGGAGGGTGCGGATGTCGCCCAACCCAGCCAATCTCTCGCGCACGCCGGTAGTGCTCCGTCGCCAGAGTCGTCGCGTCATCGCCGAGCCTCAGCTGCTCCTCCATCCTCGCCAGGCGTCCAGCAGACCCCATGCTCGCCCGGATGCCGGCCAGCTCGTCAAGCACCAGCTGCAGGCGGTGGTTGTACAACTGCAGCTGGCGATCGTTCTCCTTAACCATGTGGAAGCGAGCTTCGTAGTTCTCCAAGGTCGCCTGGAGCCCTTCGACCTTGGCCATCCTCGCCTCCAGGGCCGAGATGCGTCGATGGGGCTCGCAGATTGCGAGCCGGTCGAACTTGCTCTCCAGCTCCATGTAGGCGCGAGCAGCAGCCTGGCGATACTCGCTCGCGGACAGCCCGATGGCGTCGATAAAAGCCGCCCCAGGGGTCGCCGGGCGATCTGACGAAGCAGGAAGATAAATCGTTAGGTCAGAAAAAGCCGAGCGATAATCGAAGTAACTGAAGGCTCACCGCGGCGAGGAGATCTGGATCGGCGCGGCGAGGGAAGTCGCCCGGAGGTATCTCGCCTCCCCGAGGAGGTGCCCGGAAGTTCGGCAGGCTTGCCCTGCCCCCGCTCTCCCGACTCTCGGCTGACGTAGTCGGGATCTCCAACTCGCGGGGGGAAGTAGGCCGGCCGCTGCCTCTCCAGCTTTTTCGACGGCGGCGGGGCTTGGGACGGGCTCACAGAGTGGTGCGGAGCCCTTGGCGCAGGAGGTGGAGGAGGTCGCGGATGGTCCGACTTCGGCAGAGCAGACAGAGGCGGCGGAGGGGGCAAGCCGATGCTCGGCGTCTGGCCAAGAGTGGCGACCACGTGCGGCGGCGGCGGCAATGGAGCGCTCACCGGGGGTATCTTCCTGCCGCTCGCAACGACAGAGGCCGCCGTACTCGCCGGAGGAACCTCGCGCGCCGGCCCAGATGACCCGGCAGGAGTGGCTTTCGCCGGCAGCTCCTTACTCGCAGGCGGGGGGCCCTTCACCAATGCCGCCCCAGACGCCTTCCCCGAGCTGAGGCCTATCCTGACCGTGTAGGCGGTCTTGGACGGCCTGTCGGCCGCCAGGGCAAGTAAGGGCGCCGAGCTGAGGGGGACGACATCAAGTGTCGCGTCCGCGACAATCAGAGAATCTGCATAAGAAAAGAAGTCAGCAAAGGAGCAGCGACAACCCAGCAGGGAAGAGTTCGAGGTAGCGACCTGTCACGGTGACGACCTCGGCCTGAGATGCCGCGGACTCCTTCGCAGCCGCGAGCTCCTCGGTCACTCCCGGGTTCTCCAGCGGGCTGCCCCGGGTCGACCCAGGGAGGTCGTCGAGCCCTAGGTCGCTCAACATCCTCTGGGTGCTGGACGACACTACGGGATTTTCAGTCGCCGCGGCGACCTGGTTCGGCAGTGGAGGCGAGCTGACCACCGTAGTGGCGGGCTGCTTGACCTTCTTCGCCTTCATCTTCTTCGGCGGGGTCAAGGGAGTAGGATCATCCTCGCGCGGTCTTTTCGACCTGGATATGCCGAGGAGGCCAGACAGGGCGGCGAGATTGTCCCTCAACAACTGCTCAGCGTCCGACATCTTCGGCGAGCTCCAGGGACCGTCTCAAAAACGAAGCCCCCCCTATTTATAGACTACTCTACCAGCAGACGACGATGCGAGCTGACCATATACCCGGCAGGGATGCTCGCCGAATAGGTGTTGGATGATTCTTTCCGGGCTCCTACGTCGCCCAAAAAGAGCGGGGATTGTGTACAACCCATATTCGACGAGGGTGGGCCCTACCACCGCCAGGTCATCAAAAGTCAAAGTCAGCAAGGCAAGACCTGGGTCCAGATCAGCACCCCAGGTCGCGGAAGGTTCGGGCGAGTATGGCGAGCTCCCCAGGCCAACTCGCCAGGTGGCGACTATGACCAGATACTCGCCTCTTCCAGGCGAGCTCCCCAGGGAAGTCGCCAACTCGCCAGGGTGGGGGTATAAGTAAGACCCCCCATCTCTTTGGTTTTCCCTATAAATAGGACTCCAGGGGTATGAGGGAGGGACAAGCAAAATCTCGGCCTGAGCCCTCGCGAGTTCCAACAACTGCCCTTGACTCGTTAATGCTCAAGCTCGCCTCCTTCGTACCTAGCTCGGCCAATCTGGTTGAGAAGGGATTGCTTCTCCTAAGCAACTGGGTACGTGGTGGGACCTTCCTGCCGCAGCAACCTGGGGTCTTGTTTGCGCAATTTGCTTCTGTTTCCCGACCAGAGATCATCTTCTCGACCGGCCGACCAGTAACTTCAGGTTGCCTAGTCCGATTTCTGAGGTTGAGAAATTTCTCGGCTTCAACATTGATATGCAGTGGTGAAAAAGTGGATGAGGGGACTGCCCTGTAGAATCTTTTTAGTGAGGGTGTGTCCTACAACTAGGGCAGTTTCCTTCTAAAAATTATTTAGGTCCTTTAGGGGCATGTTCATCAAAAATGATCAACATAAATGTTGTAGGCATTTTTATTATCTACAGTTTGATATGCAATGAAAAATTTTAGGACAAGTCTACTGACTTATAGGGTCATTTTTCTAGGACAGGTCCTATATGTAGGGCAGATTTTAAAATAATTCCCCACACTTAACCCTTGGTCCAAATTCTCTGAATTTTGGACAGGGGCTTATTATTACCTAGATCTAGATCCTGTAAAAATTGGAAACCATTTGGTATAGGTATCTAGGTCTGGTTCAAATTTCAACTCATTTGGTTGAGTTTTGAATAGGAATTCACTAAACCCTAGTTTTGACCTAGTGAAGGGTAATTTGGGGAAAAGGGAACTTTTGGCAATTGAGTGGTCAACTCACCTCAATAGAGGTTGAGATTTTTACCACTGGTTTAAAATGATCCTAAGAACCCCCTTGTGGAAAATGGGATGGATTAGGGTGAGTTTACCCTAGGGTCCAGGTTCAAACCCTAAATGAGGATTTTGGGGGCTTGAGAAGGACATAGGGGCAAATGCCCTTGTATGAACTTGAGATTTGGTGGATAGGTTGTTAATGAGTATTTAACCCTCTAGTTGAAATATTAGAGAATTTAGAGGTAGGTAGATACCTCAAAACCTAAACCCTAGTTTTAGGGTAGAAGAGCTTTTAGGTCAAATCAGTAACTTAAATTCATTTAAAACTTATGAAACTTTGATAGAGTGTTTCTAGGGTAGTTAGGACCCTTGGATGATTTTACTAGAATTTTTGGATAATTATTTCTAGTACTTCACTTATGAATGTGGGTATAGCCCTATTTGATATTTTATTTATTTAAGATTTTTAAGTCAAATAAGACCCCATGAAACTATGGAATTAGATGTTGTTGGCTAGTAGTAATGCTCCTGAATTTTTATTTTAATTTTATGTTGAAGAAATCTAGTAGTTCTTTCACAAGTATTATAAAAGGGCTTTATGGTTTTAAAATATATTATGACTTAAATATTTTCTGGAAAATTATGAAATTTGGTAAATAGGGTTCTTAAACCAATATGTACTAGTGGGAATTTATTCAGAATTTTTGGAGTTATGAATATAGTACTTGATTCACAAGCATGCTAGATTAAGAATTTAGTAAATGATTTATTGTGAATTAATTTACAGTAGGAAAATTATAAAACTTATCTAGTACTGTTTTAATGGTGTTATTAGTACCCTGTAATTAATTCAAATTATTTTAAGCAAGATTTGATGTAGTTTATTCATTAGTCATGAAAGAAATGAATTATTGATAAAACATGATTAGGCCCCTTAGACCTTAGAGAAAAATGTCAAACCTTGGATATATCTTTTTTTAGATATAACAGAATTTATTATGATTTTTACATAGCTAACAAGTCTACTTCATGTTCAAATTGGTAGACCTTGGATTTGTAGGAAAATTAATTAATTATTAGATTAATTGAGAAAATGGTTATAACCTGGAATTGATTCATTTATGACATGATAGGACCCCAGTAAATAATTTAGGTCATTCAGATGAAGACACAAAGGATATCCTATCAAGGTCATCATATAGTGTAGGCTGGTCTGCATGTAGCGTTTTCGTAAAAGATCGCATTTGGAGACGACTTAGGGCAATGTTGGAGTTTCTCAATGTGCTGATTGGGATGGATTTAGATAGGTTGTCATGGAAGATTCTAAGGAGTGAAGAGAAGTGAGTGGTTGTGGTAGAAAGAGCTCGGATTCGACGAAAGATCGTCGTTCCTGAGAGAGTGAAATGTCAAGCTACCCTAGTTTTAGTTTAATGTAATATGAGAAGGGAGCGGGTAAGAGAAAATTAACCAATATTATGAAGTGCCTTGCGAAAGGGAATTTTGGTCTGTCATACCATCGTAGTTCCTAGTGCCTTTTGAGAGCCCCTCACAGGGTATAATCCGGAGGCAGTCCTGGGCTAACGTAAATCTTAAAACAAACAAAAGAGTAATTAGCTGGATATGGATTCACTTTGCACACACTCATTAGTTAGGTTTGGAAATGGTTAAGTCGTCCCGAGGTGTTCAAGGGGGCGCCATCCCGCGGTGTTCAAGGGATGAGGTCTGGAGATGAGCCGGACGGTTTAGTCCGGGGAGCTTAGTCTCGGTTATGGTTAATACGGACGGTTTAGTCCGGGAGTTTAACACTTTAAATTGTTATATATTAAACTGTTGCATGTGCATAAAAATAGGAAAGATTAAGGTGGTGGGTTCTCGATATCGGGGAGTTCGATTGCACCGACACCGATATCGTTGACTCGGCAAGGTGACTAGCACTTAGCCAAGGTTAAGTCCGGCGGACCAGTCGGCAAGAGTACGCAGGAGTCCGCCTCGTGCACCAGGCATTGAGGGCGTACGATAGGTCAGACCAGTGGTGCTTTTACTGGTTTTGAGGTGGGCGAGGCCCAACCCACCGCTTCCGTTTGCCACTACGGGAGTAACCTGAGAGTTATCTCCAAAAAGGGGGAACTAAAGGTTTGTGTACACAAAGTTGGGTGTGTGAGTTGCACTGCTTGAACATCATAACCCACCATATAGCTTCATGTCATAATCATTCATAACAACCTTGACACCTAAAATATAAGTGGAATGAGACGCTTATACTTTAGGATTTGCAAAACGACCCCTTGGTCTATAAGCTTGTGTGGGCAAGTTTATAAATTAAGGTCAATTTGATATATGTATATCTGCTGCTTGATAACCGACACCCCAACGTATAAGCGGTATGAGACGCGTTATACGATGGGAGCCTTGCAAAAGATCCCTTGGCTTATGTGTACTCACATAAGCGAAAGTTTAATTTCTTACTTACTTACCTTTCTGTTATACCTATTACAACACTTATATTGTTCACCTGTTATAACTTGCTAGTTAGGTCCACCGTCATCTGCTTTTGACTACTCTCCACCTTCATGTCCTTCCCTTTCTTCCTCTCCGCTCGGTGCCTTAGGGCATGGGGGAAGGGGTGGGGGATGATAGAGCTTAGTCTTATAGACTAACGGTTTTCAGACCACATCATTTTAGGGAATCGTGGAGCCCAGCCCGGAGGAGCAGCCTAGGAGGCCGATGCGCTTGGAGACAGGGCAGTCTAGCTCAGGAGCTCAGACAGTCGGGACCGTGAGTTCCGTTCCTTAGTAGCAGTTTGTTTTTCAGCTTCCGTTTGAGTGACCATGTAGTGAGGTGTTGTTGTACCGGGCTTAAGTCCTTTTCCTTTCAGTACTCTGATTTTACTCTGATGTTATACTGTGGACGCTCACCTCGTGGAGTTTTTATTTATATGTGATATTATATTGTGGACTGCATTTCTCTTTACTGTTCTACTTGCTACTTGATTGTGATCGAAAAAGCCGGCAGAATCAGCGCGTTGTAGTGACGACCTTCCCGGGTGCAAAGATGTCACCGCAAAGCGGCGGTTCTGGGCATAAGACCCCGGGAATTGGAATCGAAAAAAGGGGGTCTTACAAAAACAACCAGTGATGGAAGAGGCCTTTCACTCCAGTTATGGAAGAGGCGTGCGTCCTGGCGAGATAGGCGGCGTTCCTCCGTCGGTTAATGCCGACATTTGTCTCCGGCAACGGCGATTTGGTCCGGCAGAGGCGATTTGGTCGAGCAGAGACGATTTGGTCGGGCAGAGGTGATTTGGTCGGGCAGAGACGATTTCGTCGGGCGTGCAGCTTGCGTGCGAGAACGAAGGAAACGGGCGAGCATTTCCTTTCGGTGTGCGGTTAAAGCCTTACTCATAATACATCGAAATATGATTATTTGGGTTGTAAATATAACCTAACTCCGAAATGTAAAAATTTTCTGTGCGTTTCACGCAAGAAAAATCGGTGCGTGTTTAAATAGATGAGACCCACTCTTTCATTTGATTTCTCTCCCGATGCCGCCGTGTGCCGCAGCTCCCTCTCCGATCGCCCTCTTCTAGCCCTAAATCCTCTTCATTCCCTCGCCATTGCTGGACTATTAGGTGTTCTCCCCCACCCAACCTTTCGTTTGATTTCTCTCCCGATGCCGCCGGGTGCTACAGCTCCCTCTCCGATCGCCCCCTTCTAGCCCTAAATCCACTCCATTCCCTCGCCATTGCTGGATTGTTAGGTGTTCTCCCTCCCCCCAACTCTTTCGTTTGATTTCTCTCCCGATTCCGTCCGGTGCCGCAGCTCCCTCTTCGATCGCCCCCTTCTAGCCCTAAATCCTCTTCATTCCCTCGCCATTGCTGCACTGTTAGGTGTTCTCCCTCCCCCCTAACTCTTTCGTTTGATTTCTCTCCCGATTCCGTCCGGTGCCGCAGCTCCCTCTCCGATCGCCCCCTTCTAGCCCTAAATCCTCTTCATTCCCTCGCCATTGCTGGACTGTTAGGTGTTCTCCCCCCCCCCCCAATTCTTTCGTTTGATTTCTCTCCCGATTCCGTCCGGTGCCGCAGCTCCCTCTCTGATCGCCCCCTTCTAGCCCTAAATCCTCTTCATTACCTCGCCATTGCTGGACTGTTAGGTGTTCTCCCTCCCCCCATTGTCAAGCTGCAGTTGTTTTGGAGTTGTTCTCCCTCACCATTGCCAAGCTGGAAAATCCTAGCTTGTACAGTGTCCATCCACCAAACAAGTCGAGAGCTGGAAATAACAAGAAATATGATTGTTAAAGTTTCTCCCTCTTCGACCTCTAAATTCACAGCTCCCTAAAGCTTAGGTTGGTGAGAATTTAAGTACCATATAAGTCATTTTCCCTTCTGAGATTAGCACCACAAATCCAGCTGTGAAATAGAGAAATAAGGAGCTGTATAAATTCAACTGTAAAACTACTCAAAAAACGGACTATACAATAACCCGCAAAAATTCGACTGTAAAACAGATCAAAAGACGGACTGTATAATAACCCGCAAAACTCTAACCGTAAAAATGCTCAAAAAATGGACTGTATAATAACCCACAACTCTCCAACTGTAAAAATGCTCGAAAAAAGATCTTTATAGGAACCTGCAAAAACTCAAGAGAAACGGGGTGCCGGAGCTTTCAGGGCGAATGGAGAAGAACGAGTAGCGGAGCCTTCCGGCGGTCTTCCTCCTGATCTAGGGCTAGAAGTGGGCGATCGGAGAGGGAGCTGGGCCACCCAGCGGCATCAAAAGAGAGCAAATAAAAGAGTGGGTCCCATCTATTTAAACACGCACGGACTTTTCTCGCGTGAAAGGCACATAAAATTTTCTCCTCCGAAATAGTCGTACTTTATTCTGATTTCTCGATTTTTACTATCAGCCGACTCCCGGGTCTTATCTTTCCATAATTTTAGGAGGAAGACGGCGGGCAATGAATTCTTTGCCGTCGGAGGTTCCCGTCGTCCATCAATTATGCCCTGTATCTGCAAACCCCCATCCGGGGAAGAGCCTCGCCTTCTCCGGGCGCTCAGTTCCCCTGCTCTGTCAACCCCTGCTCCGTCGGCAGGTTAGGCGCATATCACCGCCGACTTCCCGGAGAATATTTGCCTCGGCGAGGAACGGAGCTTTGGTTCCAAATTCGGTGCAGGTACCTCTCTTGTATTCTACAGTTGTTAATATTTAGAGTGAACCGACTAATCGATCTTACTTCTGAACTTGACGGGACCATAAACAGTTGAATTTTGTTAAAATGCTACCAGCAACTCAGCAAGTATATGCTATCCACAATTTATCCAGGAAATGGGATTGATCAAGGTTCAAAATAGCCGAAGAAGAGTACAGCGGGGTTGAAATTTGGAAGATTAGGGATTCTAGTCACTACCTTATGGTATGATGTTGATTGAGGAAAGATGTTGATAGCCTTTTTTTTTAAACTAAAGGTTTTTGTCACGCCCTCCACTGGCTAGTCAATTGTTGTGAAATCGGATCGAGTTAAGCCGCGGTAGCGCAACAGAATTTCACGAATGAGCAAGACCAATATCGCGCAAAATAAAATACGGAACGAGATTCTAGCATACACAGACGACACAAAAGATTACGTGGTTCGGAGATGAGCTCCTACGTCCACGGGGAGAGCGCGCCAGAAAGATCCACTAAAGTCAGAAAGTTACCGATTACAATAGACCTCAATGGGTCGAACAGAGAAGGAAAACAAAAACAACACAAAGAAAACTGAAACTGGAGCTGTCGGATTTCCGACAGCGCTATCGCCCGGAACGTTGCTCCTCCTGAGCAACCAAAGTGCGCGCGCCAAGCTCGGCCGGAACTCCCTCCAGACCACCGTGCTCCTTCGCCGCCGCGCCTGATGCCTGTCTCGTTGCTGCTCTGCCACCGGGCCCAAAACCCGCCGCCGCTGCCTGAGACGAAGTCGAAGCCGCCGGAATTGCGCCGCCCGAAGCTCTCTGTTCACAAATTGGATCTCACGGATTTTTCCTCTCTCAACAATCGGTCATGACAGCTCCCCTATAAATAGCAACAAAAAACCCCTCTCAATTAGGAGATAATCTAATATAGGAATGAAGAATAACCGGCCATCAAATAACTTCCCAAATAAATTAGGATTGCCCAAAAATGATTTGCCCGGATTAAGAATGAGGAGCCCCAAAATAAATTCTCATCTAAATGATATTCCTATATTGAGATAATCCTAAACTAGGAATGAAAAACTCCCACGGATCGGTGACATGGCGCGATCCGGACGATCCGTGCGCGTGTGAGGTGTCACGATCCTAATAATCTCCACCTTGACGCCTCACGCAAACGAAACTCCACCTTGACGAACGTAACTCAACCTTCAGCTTAAATCTCCACTACTGGCGACTACGAGCCCCCTCTCCCTGGGGCCTAATCGCGATCAACGCGCATCAGAATGAGTCAAGTCAAGACCGCTCTTGAACTTGACTCCAGTCACTGGACTTCCTCGCAAGTCCGTACTAATATCCCTCCAGGATATCTCCCGCAACTTCCTGACTCTACCTCTACCGAACTCCTTCAGCTCCCGGTGGCGCACCCCGACGTGCTTCGCCCTTGCCCTATAGACCGAGTCTTTTGCAAGACGACTCGCACTCAACCTATCACTGTGCGACTCCACCTTCTCCTGAGTGATCATGAGTTCCCTGGTGGGACCCTTGAGCCGGATGGCTCCCTTTACGGCGTCTGGGCTCTCCTGAGATGACACTCCGCCCACGGATGCGAACAATTTACCTCCATCAAGGTCCTCTCTCTGCGCACACGCCCTCGCCACGAAACCTGCCCTGCTCCTCCGCCGGTCCTTCCTAGCTTTCTGCTGAGAGCGGATCCTGCTCTCTATAGCTCTATCGAAGGAACCGCAATCTGGGGAGATCGCATGAAATGCATATGCTACTGTGCCCTGTAGCTCGAGAGACGGTTTGACCTCTCTCCTCGCATCTCCCCTGGCAGTCGTGGTGCCAATCAGTCTATAGAGCGACCCGAAACGCTCTCCTCTCAAGATTGTCTGCGCGCCTCTTCTGACCTCGAAATATCCGCCGTTACTGGTAAAAGAATACCCGGCGGCCTCCAGAGTGCCTAACGAAATCAAACTCTTCCTCAAATCGGGCACATATCGAACGTCGGTGAGGGTCCTAACCACTCCGTCAAACATCCTGATCCTGATGTTACCGACTCCCAATATCTCGCACTCTGAAATGTTCCCCATCCGAACTCGACCACCCTCATATTGCCTAAAGCTGGAGAACCACTCTCTGTACGGGCACATGTGGAACGTGCATCCTGTATCCAAGATCTAGGAGCCTGTGGTCTCAATGCTGGGTGCAGCATGAAGAGCGTCGGCATCGCTCTCATCCTCAGATGCCACCGCAGCCAAATCTGGCTCATGCGCCTGCTCCTTGAGCTTCAGCTTTGGACACTTGTCCTTCCAGTGCCCTTGCTCTTTACAGTAGTGACACGTGTTCCTGCCTGCGGACTTTTCCATAGGTCGGTTTTCCCGCTTTCCTTTCCCTCTCGATCTACCACGCAATGTGTCCTTGCTCTTCACGAATAAGCCTTCGTCGGCCCTAGGGCCCGACTTGCTCCTTGTTTCGTTCGAGAGCAGCGTCGTCATCACTTCTTCCATCTTCAGAGTATCCTTCCCGTAGAGGATAGTGGTGACCAGATGATCGAAGGACCTCGGCAATGAAGACAACAGGAGCAGAGCCTGGTCTTCCTCCTCGACCTTAACGTCCATACTCCGCAACTGTGAGACGAGCTTGTTGAACACGTTCATGTGATCTAGCAGTTGCGAGCCCTCCGACATTCTCAGGCTGTATAGCTGCTTCTTCACATACAGCTTATTCGTCAGTGACTTGGACATATATAGCTCCTCGAGCTTCTTCCACAAGTCCGCCGTCGTCTCAGCATCCACCACGTTGTACATCACCTCATCGGCCAAACACAGCTGAATCGTGCTGATGGCCTTCAGATCGAGCTCCTCCCATTCGTCGTCCTTCTTCCCGGACTTCTCCTTGCCGAGGAGAGCTTTGTGAAGACCTTGCTGGACGAGAACCGCCTTTATGCGCTTCTGCCAAAGGCCAAAATCAATCTTGCCGTCGTATCTAGAAATCTCGAATTTTGCCGACATTGTCTTGCTCGCAGAGCTACTGGGCGATCAAGATGATATTCACGGAACCGATCTGGGAAGATAGGGAGCGGACCAATGTCGTCACCCACCGTTGACCCAAATCAGAAAACCGGAACGTCCAGACGATCACCCCCGCGGAACCTGCCTCTGATACCAATTGTTGTGAAATCGGATCGAGTTAAGCCGCAGTAGCGCAACGGAATTTCATGAATGAGCAAGACCAATATTGCGCAAAATAAAATACGGAACGAGATTCTAGCATACACAGACGACACAAAAGATTACGTGGTTCGGAGATGGGCTCCTACGTCCACGGGGAGAGCGCGCCAGAAAGATCCACTAAAGTCAGAAAGTTACCGATTACAATAGACCTCAATGGGTCGAACAGAGAAGGAAAACAAAAACAACACAAAGAAAACTGAAACTGGAGCTGTCGGATTTCCGACAGCGCTATCGCCCGGAACGTTGCTCCTCCTGAGCAACCAAAGTGCGCGCGCCAAGCTCGGCCGGAACTCCCTCCAGACCACCGTGCTCCTTCGCCGCCGCGCCTGATGCCTGTCTCGTTGCTGCTCTGCCACCGAGCCCAAAACCCGCCGCCGCTGCCTGAGACGAAGTCGAAGCCGCCGGAATTGCGCCGCCTGAAGCTCTCTGTTCACAAATTGGATCTCACGGATTTTTCCTCTCTCAACAATCGGTCATGACAGCTCCCCTATAAATAGCAACAAAAAACCCCTCTCAATTAGGAGATAATCTAATATAGGAATGAAGAATAACCGGCCATCAAATAACTTCCCAAATAAATTAGGATTGCCCAAAAATGATTTGCCCGGATTAGGAATGAGGAGCCCCAAAATAAATTCTCATCTAAATGATATTCCTATATTGAGATAATCCTAAACTAGGAATGAAAAACTCCCACGGATCGGTGACATGGCGCGATCCGGACGATCCGTGCGCGTGTGAGGTGTCACGATCCTAACAGTCAAGATGAGTCCAGCATGCTATTTCTTGCATAATTTTGAGTTAGAATGGTTCCTCAAACGGAAGCCGGAGCGCTCCATAAGCACGCCGGACATGCGCTCATAAGACGGGCACGCATGCCGTGTGTGCCACGCCCAAGCGAGGGTGCCCTAGTTCGCACGCATACCGCGCGCGCTCACTGCGCGTTTGTGTCTGCACGCCCAGCGCGAGTGCGCCCCGCACGCACCGGCGGTGCTCCACAACCTCCTGCCACCGCCTGCCGCCAACGCTGTTCTCCACCGCCAACTCCGGAGAGCTTGCCCTGACCGCATGGGGGAATCAACTTTATTTTCAGGGAATTGGTGATCCATATGACTAGAATCATACTACCTCATTCGTTAGTTCAAATTCAAAGAGAATGCAATACCAATGCGCCCCTCATAAAAACTATTAAAAGACTCGTACTTTCATTTGAAAACAAGCAACCAAGAAGAGGAGAGAACTCTGAAGTTTTTCGACGAAGCCTCTGAACTCTGCTTGCTCTCCTGCTCAATTGCTCACTCTGCTCAAGCGTTCTATCTGCCCGCTCTCTCACTTAAGTTTGGACTCCGCTCTCCACAGTGCCCACTCCAGTGATCGCCCTAGAAGCTGCTCCTGCGAGTGCCAAGAAAACTCTGCTTCTTTTTCCCTTTTAAGTATTTGTAAACGGAGCGGTGATCTATCATCCTCCCGAAAATTCTAACACTTATAACCGCCTACTAATTTGAGGATTTGGTCGGCTCCGAACCAAGCCCGTGTTTTTTTTTCTCACTTTTCAGGTTTTTTCACGTAAAAAGTCTTGCCGTTCCCGTTGCTGGTTCACTTTTAACTGTTTGCGCACTTGACTCACTCTCGAGTTAAGACGGTTCGATTCTCCCGGACCGGGGAGAGCGCTAAATGACCCGCAACAAGGGTATCAATCATAAATTGCACGCAAACGTTTGGTCATCTAACATATCTCAATTCACAGAGAAATTGGAGTGGATATGATTTTTTCAATTATTAAACTGGAGTTTCTATGGGTTATGGTTATGTATTCTGATGATTTCTTCTATTAGGTTATTTTAGGCTCCGTTTGGCACAAGGTTTTTGCTACGATGAATTTAGATAAAAACGTTGCTACGATGAATTTAGATAAAAACGCCACTGTTATTGAATGCATGTTTGGCAAGACAATAATTATGACCGCCATCAAGAAAAGAGAATTAGTTTTGAACACAAAAGTGGTTGAAGTTCCTTACGTGAAGTCGGGCATTCACGAACAATGGTTCATAACCTCCGCGTTCACGACCGCTTCCTCCGTGCCAAATAGATCCTTAGATTCATGGATGAGTCTGGTTGATATACTTGCTAACCTCCGTGTTCACGTCCGCTTCCTCCATGCCAAATTGAGCCTTAGATTCGTGGATGGGTCTGGTTGATTGCCATAATTCTTATACTAATTCAACTGTTTCTCAAGCGATATACTTGCTAACTTAGTATTGGATCTATGCTGAATAATTTCCATGGTTGTTGCATACCACCTGGATATTTCAGCTTGAATGCTACATTCACAAATGAAGTGAATGCTCTTAGATGATTGTCTGGATGAAGTGAATACTATTAGATGAATGTCATGACGACTCCTAACAGTAACACAGTTCCCAGTGAGGCCCCAACTACTTCCAATCTTGGATAATTAATTGCTATGGAAGAGTTTCATCGAATGTAATAGTGTTTGTGTCAAATGCCCTCTCCAGCAGCAATAGAGCCACAAAATAGAACTCATGGTATTGCTGATTTCCACCCAAGCGAGTCTCCACTATATGCCAACCAGTTTCTAGACGAAGTAGATGCTCTTCAACTTGGCGATGAGGAGGCCGCCTGCTTACCCTTCAGTACAAGATTACTTGTTGAGCCCAGCCTGTAATTTGTTGGGTTCAAAGAGCCCCACCTGAATCTCTATACTGGGAAGAGCAACCCCAACACACACCTGAAACGTTTGGAGTCTTCAATATCACTAAAAAAACTTTCAGGTGTTTTGAAATGCTGCCTTCTCATGATAATACTTGAGGATGCGACTCTTGATTGTTCATGCAATTTACCTTCCAACTCTTTTGTTTGCTTCGATGATTTCAAGCTTCTGCTGATCACTTTCTTTGCCAGTCCCGAGAAGAGGAAGCAAGGATTTCATGCCCTCTTCTAATTGAAGCAAGAGAAATCTTTTGTTGATATAGAGACCTGTCAAATTTTCATCAATCTCTTTTAGCACAAGGTGATGAACACCAGGGTTGTGGAGCACAATATTACTCAGGCTGTGCTGCTCTAGGACTGTGAGACGCCCCATTCAAATAACATTTCAATGTTACGTGCTGAAAGTATATTGGTATGATGTTGGAGATGACCAGCCTCATAATGACGATAAGGAAACAAACATGACTATCTTTCCTTAACTAGGGAGAAAATGTCACCATCTCTCTCATAGAAACCATGGTCGAAAGTCCTTATTCAGCCAACACGTGTTTGCCATCATCGGAAAATTAACCCACTCCCGATGCAACCATAACACCGACAACCTCCACATGCAGAAAATACTTTTAGTAGTTCTGTAGTTGTCGTGCGTCTCTCCAACCGAAAAATCTCATGGAAGGCGCCCATCAATAAGAGGTGTATGCCTAATATAAACCTCTTAGCCTTCGTTATCCAAGCAGTTAAAATTGGCGAGAGTGGTTTGTGGGGCTATAGGGGGAAGACTATGAAAAAATGAAATGGAAAAACCAAAATGAACCGGAACGTCGCACTCCGAAGTCTTGCAGGGTCGCACCACAATATGATTGTCGACGCTCTGGAATCTCTCACAAGGCTAACAATGCCTCAAACTGACAACCCTCACCCTTATTTATAGCAAAAAGGGGGCTAGGGAACCCGACGTGAGCGACTATGATTGGACGCTACACCCTATGTTCAAACCACAATAAATAACGTCCAAACCAAAAAAAACAAAATACATAAAAAATGTAGAAATGACGCGCTCGTGGTCTCGGATCGGCGATTCAATCAACGCCTCCTGCGCAAGTACACAAATGCATGCCTCGCCGAGTGGTGGCCCAATGCCCAGTGTCATTTTTATGAAGGATCCCCATCAACTGCCCCCCCCGAAAAGGCATTCATCTTCGATGAATGGAGATGATCGTACCGTCGTCGACACCCAAGTGTCGTCAAAAGGCGGCGTCCACTCCAGTGCACCAAGTTACTACAAGATGGGTTGTCTAGTGTGTCACAATGACAGAAATGCTCTCAACTCTCACCTCTCATGTTGGTTGATCCATAGGAACCCGTGCAATCATAGGGGGTGCATGGATATTCGTAGGTGCTCGTCCAAGGTGGCTAGGGTGTGGGTCAGGCTATAAGCAGGTGTTGGAGGTGGCTCAAGCCTATGCTCGAGATGCTCAAAGTAGAGTGTCAAATCTTTCGTATTGAATACTAGATAAATACACATATCTATCGGGAGGTATATCTTGTAGGCGTTTGTTCCAATTTTCTTTATAATTCTATATGGACCCATTCATTTAGGATGCAACTTTTTAGCGATCCCTTTTGGGAGCCTCTCCATGCGAATTCTTAGCATGACCTGCTCCCCCACCTGAAAATGCTACTCATGCATGCGTTTGTCAGCCCGTGCCTTATCTAATTGATTAATGATAGCAAATTTCTTCCAGATCAATTCATGCAATTCATGTATGTGATGGATGAAGGATTCAACAGATTCACTAGCGCGCGATGCTAAGGGAACCAGGGCAAGGTCAATAGTCTTCCTAGGCTCATATCCTTACACTATATGAAATGGACTAATGCCAGTAGACCTATTGATGGAGCTATTTTATGTGAACTCAACTATGTGCAACACAGAATCCCAAACCAATGAGCGCTCACCAACTAGACAGCATAACAAATTTCCCAAACTTCTATTTATGACCTCAGTTTGACCATTAGTCTGTGGGTGATAGGCTGTGAAAAATTTCAGGGTCTTACCTATTTTATGTTATTATTTCTTCTAAAAATACCTCATGAATCGTATGTCATGGTCGACCACTATGGTCTTGGGTAAGCCTTGTAAACAAAGTATGTCTCTCCTGGAGAGGGCCGTCATGTGGGCTGCATCCATTGTCTTGCGACATGCAATAAAATGGACTATCTTTGAGAACCGGTTTACCACTACGAAAATGGAATCATGCTTTCTCAAAGTGCGAGAAGGGCCAACCGTAATCCATGCTGATATCAACTCAAGGTTGGTGCTTGACTGGAAGGAGAGTATAAAGTCTAGTGTTCTGTTTTAAATCCTTTACAGTCTGACAGATTCCATAGTGACGCACGACCCTTGCCACAACCTTCTTCAAGATGGGCCATAAAAGCGATTCTCAGCCAAAGCAATCGTCTTGTCTCTGCCGAGGTGGCTAGTAGCACCAACCGCGTGCATTTTCCAATTAAAAAACTTCTAGAAGGAGGTCTGATTGAACCCTTAAGTGGGCTCAGGGGAATCCCTCACGAATCTAGAGTAAATCTCATAGAAGTCGGTCCAAGTGGGGTACTCCCTAGGCAGTCGACCAAAACTAGTTGTGCTAGCACTCAATGTGTGGAGCAGAGTGAAACGACGACAAAGGGCGTCAACAGACTTTTTCTCAACACCCGCATTGTATTTGAGACGTATTAAAAATCCTGCAAGTATTGGACCCATTTGACATGTTTATGCCCTAATTTTCGTTGTGAATCAAGATAGCGTAGAGCGTGATGATCAAAGTATAGGATTAACTCCCGCACGAGCATATAGTGATGGAGATCGACCATATGTTCGTGATCGGAGGAGATCGGACCACACGTGGTGGGACCCGCTTTTGCAGATTTGTCTTAGATTCATTGATCGGATCGACGATCTGAGACCGCGAGCGCGTCCGGAGCTTCCTGTTTCATTTTATGTATTTTAAAATATTTTTTTGGAGTTGTACTTTTTTTAGGACACCGGGCGTAACGGACGATCATAGCTGTTCACGCCTGGTGCCCAACCACCCGCTCTTGTTATAAATAGGGGCGGACGCTGCAGTTTATAGACATTGCAGAGTTTGTGAGAGATTTTAGATTTCGACAATCATTTAGGATGCGACGCCGCGAGCCCGGGGTGCAAAGCCTCGACGAATTTCATTTGTCTTTTTTTTTTCATTTCCCTGTTTACGTGAAGCCATCTCTCCTCTTCCCCCACGTTCCCCAACCTCCACAAATCTCAGCCATCAATTTCCTCTTCTAACCGATACAAACCCACGATAATTTAATCATAGCCGCTGAAAACCGCTCGTTCCCTCATCTACCAGGTTTCACGCAGACGCCACTACCGCGTTCGACTTCACGCCACCCGACGGAAACCGCCCACCTCTGCTGCTGGACTCGTCCTCTTCTTCCTCGACGGGAATGAAAACAGCTGCTCGATTCCAACGGATTGATTCCTTCCTCCTTCGACACGGAGGGCAACACTCGTCGAACTTCTTCCTCCCCACCTGCGTTGGCTGTTATCCGCCGTTGTCTAGCCGTGAGCCTCCCTCCTCCCAACCAGCAGACGGCTGATCCATCTACCTCCTCATTTGACCACTCAACTGTGGTTTCCTGCTAAACTCCACCAACCCCTCACTCATTGTCTCCCATCAACCAAACCCCTACCTCCATTCTTCCGTTAATTACACAGCTAATGCATGCAAGGGAGGCAAATATTCATTGCAAACCACAGTTCCATCTATTGTTTCTTTTTTAACAGCCCACTCAAGTCTCCAATAAGCAAGCCCCAGTTCCAGGCCTCTTAATTTCCTGCATCCAATCTCACTGCAAACCTCAATACCCGCAGTCAATATCACCCCACAGAGCAGCCCTCCCACATTTACTTGTCCGCCGCCAGGTCTTTATTGCTAGGCGAGTATCAATTTAATGTGTTGTCCATTTTTCTATATTAAATATTGGAGGATTTTCTATGTTTGTTTGGAAATTGTTCGTACTTTTGTTTGGCTTCTT
This sequence comes from Platanthera zijinensis, assembly GCA_039513925.1. NCBI lineage: Eukaryota > Viridiplantae > Streptophyta > Magnoliopsida > Asparagales > Orchidaceae > Platanthera > Platanthera zijinensis. The sequence goes on along the minus strand of CM077098.1, from coordinate 117,890,859 downwards.
GTAAGTCCTATAAAAATTATCCGTGTAAATTGTAGTTTCGAACACCACTTGTGAAAGAACGTGATTATTTTCTTGCGCCCTTGAAAATTATTGTGAACACTGTGTTGCTTTGCTAGCCGTGTATAATTTTTTTGCTAACGTCTAATTCCGGGCTAATTTTAAAACATGCATGCATAAATTACATTGCGTTCTTTCGCATCCATCTCGCACACCCAAGTAGGGTTTTTTGTGTTTTGGCACCGCCCTCTCACATTTGCACGTAGTTTTGCATTAGCGTGTCGGCACCGACCTAGATTTTCATTAATCCCGTCCTGCGTCAGATAGTGTCTCCAATAACAAAGTGATTGCACTACCGCGTAAAAATATCCATTATAATTTGAGTACTTCTGACGGGCCTCATTCAGTTTCTCACTAAAGTAAGAAATTGGGTGACTCCTGGCTTAGTACTTCGCTAATGTCAACGCTAGATGCGTCACAGACTACCTCAAACACCTTAGAGAAATCAGACAATCTCTTAACGGGGGTTGTCGTCAGTTTCTCCTTAATTTTTACGAAAGCCCGAATGACGGATACCGTCCACTAGAATTTTTCCTTCCGCAAACAACTAGTGAAGGGGCCATGATGGTACTAAATTCTCGACAAACCTCCGGTAGAAGGTGTCTAGTCCACGAAAGCTACAATCCTCAATGATAGTGGAGGGAACATGCCACTCAAGAATAGAACAGACCTTGTTCAGGTCAACAAACATGTCGAACGCTGATATTATAAACTCGAGAAAGTGCATGGAATCAGTCGGGAAGGAACACTTCTTCAAGTACACATATAACTTCTCCTTACGGAGGATCTCAAATAAGAGCCTCAGATGGCTCAAACGAGTGAGTGACTGTAGATCAAAATGTCATCAAACTATCAAAGTAGACGACCCTCAATTTTCCCATGTAGGGCCGCAGGATCAGGTTCATTGCCCATTTGCCCGAATGAAAGTGTTGGGGGTGTTGAACAACCCAAAAAACATGACCAATCACTCATAGATATCATCTTTGGTCTTAAAGGTCGTCTTCCACTCGTCTCCTTTACGAATCTTAATCTGGTGGTCCCCGCAACGAAGATTGATTTTTGAAAATATTTAGGCACCAACCATCGTGTCGAGCAAGTCGTTCAACCGAGGGATGGAGAAACAATACTTAATAGTAATTTATTGATACCCTAACTATCGATACACATTCGCCAACTCCCATCCTTCTTCGAGGTGAGAAGTGCAGGGACCGCAGGGGCTAGACTGTCGCGTATGATTGCTTCTAGAGAAGCTCATCCACCTGTATCTTGAGCTCAACATGCTTGTCCGGGTTCATCCGATAATGTGGTAGGTTCGGGAGTGAGGACCCCGGTCTCCGATCTATGGCTTATTAGATGTCTCGCAATGAGGTTAGATCATTAGGTAAATCATCCGACACAATATCAACATATAATCGAGAATACGCCGGACCTCAGGGGGTGGATCGGGGATCTCCGCATGCCACAACGCAGAATACGTTGACGCCTACGCTTTCTCTCATAAACTCACTACAATGCAGAATGTGCATCGCCCTGGATGAAATCATAGTAGTGGAGGGTATGACCTTCCCCTTGAATTTCTCCTTGGGTTGGGTCAGTGTCAATGTGATCTTACGACTCTTGTCGTAGAATACACATGTGCTCGAGCTACCGAAACACATGATTTGCGGTCGTAGAGCCAAGGTCTTTCTAATAGAATGTGGGCGACATCCATGAGGATGACGTCGCACCAAATATGGTCCTCAAATGAGGCGAGAAAGATCAGAACTAGACATCACTGGGTAACCTGCATAGCTGTCTTATCGACCCAGATAACTCAATAGGGATGGGGATGAGGCTTAGGGATCATCAACAGCCGCTCCAAGGCCCTCTGGGCCACAATGTTCACACAACTCCCGCTATTAATGAACAATTTGCAAGGACCATTTGGATTGTGAATGAAAGCACAGAAGATCATTGTACGATGCCGATCCTCGTCAGTATGTGGGGTGTAAAGGAGACGTCGTATAATTCCTACCTCTAAGGAGCGCTCAACATTGCACTCCCAACCTTCCTTGATGGTGAAAATAATCTCCTCATTAGCGACCTCCTCAACATCAACACCGAGATCTCCTTCTTCAACTAACAAATTTCTTGTAGGGCACTGAGTTGCCATATGGACCCTTCATGTGGGAAAGGACCCCCCTGAAATCCACCAGGGGCCGTTAGCTCTTTTGCCTAGCCTTCCCGCCTTTAAATCAGGGTTGTAGCCCGTACACCCCAACCAGCTCTCCGCCTGGAATCCACCAGGAAACAGTAGATTGTTGAGGCCCGTGATCAAACACTTGACCTAGATAAGACACTCTCACAACCTAGGAGGTCAGATGTTTAATCCCGGGCCTCCAACTTACCTTTTCTTGGTGGATTCTAGGCGAAGAGCTGGTTGGGGTGTACGGGTTGCAACCCTGATTTAAAGGTGGGAAGGCCAGACAAAAAGGGATAACAACCCCTGATTGGATTCTAGGGGGTCCTGTCCCGCATCATAAAGTTGGCTTCTTATCTAGGAGATCGGGTGTTCGATCTTCGGGCCTCAACAACCTACCATTTTCTGGTGGATTCCAAGCAGAGTACTGGTTGGGGTGTATATGCTGCAACCCTGATTTAAAGGCGGGAAGACTAGGAAAAAGGGCTAATAGCCCCCTGGTGGATTTTAGGGGGGTCCTGCCCCACATCACCCATGACAGAGCAGCGATAACATTGAACCTTCCCTAACCTGGTGTCGCGAGAGGTCTGCTGGTGACCGCCTTAGACTTCATGTTCATGGGAACATGAGAGGGTCCTGCAATATTAGTAGTGGCCTCCTAAATGTGGGCCCATCTGGTCTAGAAGGCGCCCAACGAGCACCTGCTAGTCGCAGGTACTGCTCACACTCGAGGGCCATCTAATAAGCTTGCTCTACTATCTCTATTCTATGGGGAATTAGCTACCTATGTAACTCAAATCTCAAGCCAGAACGAAATCGGGAAGCGGTGACACTAGTCTACTCTCGTAAATCACTCGTCGTAAATAGCTTGTCAAATCGAGACATATACTCCGCCATAGATAATGTTTCCTGCCTTCCTGGCACAACACATAAAGCTGATCTAGCAACTTATCCTAATAGGAGGCAGGAATATATTTATCCTTCAATCTTCAATTCATGTCCTCCCAACGGATAATTAGGCGACATTCATCTCGATGGAGTGACCTCTCCAGGCTAGTCCAAAAAATCTTTGCTGGACCAACCAGCTTCATTCTCGCAAATCTAACGCGTCGCTCGTTAGTCATATCATTTCGCTCGAAATAGTGGTCCATCTCCTGAAGCCAATCACTAAAGGCCTTTGGGTCTAGGTGACCGTCGAATGTAGGAGAGTCAATGCGTATGTGACGAGTGATATTGCCCTCCTCATGTGGTCCTCTACGTGGCTCAGAATAACCATCAAAATAATCATCCTGCCCATAGTTAAACAACCCTGAACTTGATCACGAGGGGCTGGGTGCTGAGATGGATAGTCCTCCTGAGGGAGGATGTGCCTATCCGAGGCAGGTCCAGGTCGACGGTCATGAATGCGATCAAGGGTTCGTCTCAGATGTGGGACGATCTCTCGTGGTGGTTGATTCCTAAGGCTAACACGACAATCTTGAGGTTGGAGGGTGTCTCATTCTTCCTTAGAGTGAACGCATGGTGGAGTAGGTGGGTCCTCACTCCTCTGGGCGCGGCATGCTCTCCATGATCCTCAAGGATGTCAGTGCAGGTGCGCAGATCGTCAAATTGAACATTTATTTGATCGAACTAATCTAACATCAGTCGTTGAAATTTTGCAGGTTTCATTTCAAAGTTGGAGTTGGGGGTTCTCTCGTCGGTAAGCTTCGGGTTGGACATGGGCCGACGATAAGGACTTATACTACGTAACACTCAAGTGACCCTAACTTGAGGCTCTGATACCAAATCTTACGCTAAGTAGACTGTGAAAGGTGTGCCAACTCTGATGTACATCTATGTGAGTGGTGCAGAATGAACTCAAACAAACTTAAACTATATGTTTCATGTATGATTTGATTCGATCCAGAATTAAATTTAGATATGAGATTAATTAGGGTTCGCAATACAACACAATGTTCACGACAACTTCAAGTAAACATGCAAGCACGATTTCCTTCGCACGAAGGGATTAAAAGTATACTTGCACAAATGATTTTTTTTATAAAAAACTAAGAGAAACAATTACACTAACAAGTCAACATAATTGTCTGCTCTGGAATCTCTCACAAACCATACAGCAAAAGGCTGTGAGACAGGTTGATGTAGTAATAGCCTAAGTTGAAATGAGCAAAAAAGTGGCTAAGTCCACAGGCGTTGAGTGTAGCTCTCTCACTCAACGCCATAGCTTCATAATCATTAAGTATAACTTAGTCAGTCAACGCCACAGGAAAACTGTGAATATTTACCAAGTCCACAGACATTTAGTGAGACAAGTTTTCTCAATGCCATGTGATAATGCGTTGACTAATTCTCAAGGGAGTGTTCCTTTTTAGACACAGAAATTTGGCTAAGTCCAAATACGTTGAGTGTAGCTTATTCACTCAACGCTAGATAACAGAAGAAAGTCTGTTAAGTAGTTTTGCATTGAGTAGAGCTTACTCACTCAACACCAAGTAGCTGAAAAATAAGCTAAGGCAAAAAGCGTTGAGTGAGGTTTGCTCACTCAACGCTGTCAATGCCTAAAGGCAGAAAAATTGCCTAAGTATTTTGGCATTGAGTGTAGCTTACTCACTCAACGCCTAGATAGACAGAATTCTGTCTAAGTGTTTTGACGCTGAGTGAGGCATGCTCACTCAACGCCTATGCTTGATTTTTGGCTAAGTCCACAGATGGTGATGTCAGCCAGTCAACAAGTCAACATTATTCGAATTGATAGCGGAAAATCTACAGTACAAGCCAAAAGGCGTCGTTGAGCTACTGTACGACAGTTGGCGTTAAAGCAAGGTTGCAGCTGACATTAAATTTGTGGGTCCTACTGCTCAAAGAGCCATTGGGGACATAATTATAAAAGGAAAAGCTATTACAGAGAAAGATAGTTTTTTAAGGTGCTTCTTCATCACCGCCATTGTTGCTGTGACTGAAGAACAACAAGCTCAAGTCAGCAAGACCAAGAGCAAAAACAAGTTAGTTGTTTGTTTTCATCATCGACTACAACAAGATCAGAGCAAATCTATAAAGAGGAAAAAAAGTTAGCTGGTGTCATTTTCTATCTGTCGCGATACTCCGAGGACCGAGATGCGATGTCCCGGGAAGAAAGACCATGAGAAAATGAAATGGATAAAACAAAATGAACCGGGACGTCGCATCTCGGTCCTCGGAGTCTCGCGACATCGCACTGCGATATGATTGCCTGCTCTGGAATCTCTCACAAACCACACTAAATAATATAAAAAAACGAAACAACACTCTAGACACGCTTGTGGTCTCGGATCGGTGATCCGATCAACGCCTCCTGTGAGTACAAATGTGGGCCCGAAATCCTGCGGTCGATCCTGCGGCTGATCAATTATTTGTCCAACCACATATATGTACTATTTATATTGTATGTACACAACTATAATGGAAACTTAAGTGGGTTTATTGTACATTTTCTAAGTTATTAGATTGTTACTATGGGGTTATGGGTTCAAAGTAGAAGACATCCCCACAATAATGTAGGGCTAATGCTGTATGTATGTTTCGTGAAAAAAGATAAAAGAAAATAATTTCTTTTGAGGAAGATTTAGATATGATTATAGCTGCTAATCCCAAATAGGGGTTGGTTAGCTTGAGATTAGACTGTTTGTCATCATCATCATCAATATACTTGTCCTAGACTAATTTGTTGTTGTTGTTGTTTATGAATCCTCATTGCCAGTTGTTCATGTTAGGTGCTGTTGGAAGTGTTAAACCTAAACTGGGTAAATCATTTTGAAAACTTTCATTTATGTGTTAGATCTATCTTTTATTACTTTTCCTAGTTAAATATTTGACACTAACTCTGGATACTTGTATAATTTGTGCATTTCTTATCTTTATTGTGCATACCCAAACTTTATAATTATATTTTCCAATATCTTATCTTTGATGTTAGATTGTTATCAATTAAAATATTCCCAGGCACTTTGAACTAATTTAGCGCATAACAAAAGTTTAACATCATTTATTTGCATTATCCTTGCATGGAATTGTTGCATTAGCCTTGGCGCACCGGTTGAGGTGTTGCCGTGTGACCTTGAGGTCACGGGTTCGAGTCCTTGATGCAGCCTCTTGCGAAAATGTAGGGTAAGGTTTGCCTATATTTCACCCTTGTGATGGTGTTACGGACATTCACGATAAGGTGCATCCATGGCGGGTCTACAAGCAGCAGGGACCGCATGCAGCAGTGACGGCGAGCGTGGCTCGGACCAACGAGGAAGAACCGCCTATAGCGAGCGCGACGATAATTAATATTTAGCTTTTAATTAATAATTTGGTTTTGTTAATTGCATCTCGCTACTATAAGAGGGCATGTGGACCGTGTAATCTTTTATCTTGGTTGTGTTATGAAAAAGGCTGCTCCCTTGTTTACTCTCAAACCCTAATTTCCTTTCTTCTCCCTCCTTGCCGCTGCTCTCCCCCTAGTTCAGATCTCTTCTCGTACGGTAATATTTGGTCCGACCTGCCATTTCGCCTGCTACCGAAGTTGTCGGTGTTCCTCCCTACTCCAATTCGTGGTCGCCGTTCGCTGTCGCCCAGGCTCGATCCGCCGTTTTCGGCAATCCACCGCTTCCATGCGTTTGCCTAGGCCGTTGTCCCGCGCATTCCGCGCCTTTACCCGCGGCCTCCGCGCTTCCGCGCCTTTGCCTAGACCACCGCCCGCGTTCGCCCAAGCCGTTCTTCCGCCTTCGGCCAGGCCGCTGCCTGCGTTCTCCTAGGTCGGGCTTCCATCCGCCGCACCCTAGATCTGCTGCCGAACCCTAGATCTGCTGCCGCGACTGCCGATCTGCTTCCGCGACGACCGCTCTGCTTCTGCCGACTGCCGATCTGCGTTCGTGCAACCATCCCTGCGTCCACATCGTGCCCGATCTTCCATGGATCCTCCGACCACTTGCACCCACGCCGACGTGTCCGCCATCGAGGGTCACGACGACACCGTGCAGCGTCGCCTTGATGGTCACGACACTCAGTTTGCCTCCATCCAGGCCACGCTGCAGGTCATCCTTGTGTGCTTGTATGCCTGCCCCGCCTCACCCACGTTCGCCGCCACCGGAGGCTGCACCTCCTCTGCCGACGGAGGCTCGCTGCTTGGAACACCTCCACAGTCCCCACCGCCGTACCCCTCTTGAGTCGCTCGACCCTTCTCTCGACATTCTGCATTTTTCTGGTTCCAACCCCATGGGGTGGATCTCCAAGGCAGAACAATACTTCGACCTTCACCTCACACCCGAGGCGGACAAGGTCGGCACTGTCGTGGTCGGCCTTGACGGTTCCGCTCTCCATTGGGCGCGATGGCTACGCCAATCCTAGCCTCACATCTCCTGGGGGAACTGAAACAGGAAATGGTCCAACGGTACGAACCCCGCTACACTGGTTCCGCCGTCGAGCGTCTTTGTAGCATCCGCCAGTCAGCCAGTCTCGATGCCTACATCGTCTAGTTTGTCGCCCCGATGACACATGTTCCCGACCTTCCGCCAGACCAATATTTGGGTTTCTTCATGCAATAGATCCTCCTGTCAATCCGTTCTCGCCTCCGCACCCACCATCCGCCTCCGCACCCGCCATCCGCGGACGGTCTCCGAAGCGCTCGATCTAGCGTGTGCCGTGTAGGCGGATCTATTTGCCCGTTCGTCCGCTGCCACTGGGCTTCCTCCTCCTCGGCCACCACCGCTGCAGGACTTTGGTCCGCGGCCACCTCCCACGTGCGGGCCTCGCCCGGCCACACCCCGGCCACCCATCGCCTTTCCAACGGGGACTGCAACGAGCTCAGGAAAAAGGGGCTCTGCTTCAGGTGCCGACAACCTTATTCTCCCAATCACAACTTCACAAGTGCATTGTGAAAGAGTTTCATGCAATCATCGGGGACCTTGGGCCCAAAATCACATTAGAGGACTTTGAGGCGCTTGAGATCACCGACGAGCCGCATCCCCTGGAGGCCGACCGAGCCACCTTTAACCGCTTGGATCTACCCTGCTTCTTAATGGGTGGCCTCACCGGGCCTCAGATAATGAAGTTGGTCGTCCTCGTCCAGGGGCACCCAGTTCTCATTATGATCGATAACAGTGCCAACCACAATTTCATTTCTCACTGTTTGGTACGGAAACTCGTCATTCCATGTACACCATCGCCAAGACTTCACCGTCTGTTTGGGAGACGGCCACCGCCGACCAACCACATGTGCGTGCACTGCCGTGTAGGTGGCCTTGGGACCTTGCTCAATCACGTCAGACTTCTATGTATTCGAGTTGGGCGGCGTCGACATCTTTCTGGGCCTGGCATGGCTAGCGACGTTGGACGACGTTCGGATCAACTGGGCTGAGATGTCTATGTAGTTCCTATGGGAGGGGTCACCTTGCCACCTCGTCAGCGACTCTGCTCTTCTCCGCATACTGGTTTCCTTCCGTGCCATCCAACATACTACCGATGTAGCGTTCTCTGCATGGCTATGACAGCTACAGGCCGAGCCGACGGTCTCCCCAGCGCTCGTACCTGACCGTTGCTGTCTCCTCGAGGAGTTCTCCGACGTGTTTACGTCCCCCACATGCTTGCCTCCGATGCGGGCCACTGACCATGCCATTCCGTTGCAACCCCACACCTCGGCCGTATAAGTCCGACCTTACCGCTATGGGCATGTTCAGAAGGATGAGATCGAACACTTGCTGCAGGATATGCTCATGGGTGGCCTCATCCACCCCAGTGCAAGCCCGTTCTCCAGCACAGTCCTTCTCATGCGCAAGAAGGACGGTAGTTGATGCTTCTGTGTCGACTACATGGAGTTGAGTAAGGCCATGGTCCCAGACAAATATCCTATCCCAGTCATCCAAGAGCTTTTGGACGAGCTCCACGACGCCACCTTCTTCATGAAGCTCGACCTCAGGGCGGGGTACCATCAAATCTGAGTTCGGCCGGAGGATGTACCAAAGACAGCATTTCAGACGCATGATGAGCACTACGAGTTCCTGGTCATGCCTTTCGGGCTGACCAACTCACCTGCCACCTTCCAAGCCACTATGAACAACATCTTCCGAGTGGTACTACGTCAACACGTCCTTGTTTTTTTGATGATATTTTGGTGTATAGCTCATCCTGGCAGGAGCACTTATGTCATGTACGCCGCACGCTCGAGACAATCCGTCGACATCATCTTGTCCTCCACCACAAGAAGTGTTTGTTTGCTGTGACCACCATCAACTACTTGGGCCACACAATCTCGGCACAGGGCGTGGCATGGACGGCGACAAAATCAAGGCGGTTCTACATTGGCTGACTCCCACGGTCCCACCTCCCTTCGGGACGTTCGAGGCTTTTTGGGCCTCACCAGTTACTATCGGCGTTTCATTCGAGAGTACGACATCTTGGCTCGACCCCTCACACAACTACTCAAATCTTCTGATGATGGGCCTTTTTCGTGGACCCTAGCCGCCATGTCTGCATTTATCGCCCTCAAGGAGGCTCCGGTGAATGGGCAAGTTCTGGTTATACCTGATTTCAATCAACCCTTCATCGTGGAGTGCGATGCCTCGGGCACCGGGGTGGGCGCGGTACTCATGCAAGGCGGCCGCCCCATCGCCTACTACAGTCGGGCATTCTCCGACACCGTCCGCAGCTGCTCGGCCTATGAGAACGAGCTCATAACACTTGTCTTGGCTGTGTAGCACTTGCGACCGCACCTCTTGGGCCGTCCTTCATAGTCCGCACTGATCATCATGGCTTGCGACATCTCATTCAACAGAAGATTGCCACGCTGACACCACGGCTTTGGGTGACAAAGCTTCTGGGATACGACTTCTCCATCGAGTTCCACCCGGGCCGCACCAACCGAGCGGTGGACGCTCTCTCCCGATAGGTACACTCCCCGGAACTCCGAGCCATCTCCCGTCCAGTCTGGGAGGATGCCGCAGTGATTCAACACGACGTGGAGATGGACCCAGACCTTGCTGCCATTCGAACGACCCTCATCGCCGACCCGGAAGCCATCCTCCGTACTCCTTGGTGGGCGGTCGGCTCTTCTATCGGGGCCGCTTAGTGCTGTTCGCGACCTCGGCTCTCATTCCGCGCCTCATCGCCGAGTTCCATGCTACTCCAACCGGGGGCCATGCTGGGGCTTTCCGCACCTACCGATGTTTGGCGACTTCGCTGTATTGGACGCACATGTTCAAGCAGGTCAAGGCCCACGTGGCAGCCTGTCTTCCATGCCAGAAGGCGAAGTACGAGGCTATGTTTCTGGAAGGGTTACTTCAGCCCTTGCCGATCCCGGTTCGTATTTGGGAAGACATTGCGATGGACTTCATCACACGCCTTCCCCGGTCCAACGGGTTCGACTGCATCCAAGGTTGTCAAGATCGCGATCCAGATCATAGGATCTTACGATCCTACGATCCAGATTTTGTAAATCGATCCTGATTTTGTAAAGCGATCCTCGATCCGACCCTACTATCAGATCCGATCTTACCTCGAAATGATCTCATCTAGGATCTCGATCCTGACAACCTTGATTGCATCCTCGTGGTGGTGGACCAGCTCTCCAAGTACGCACACTTCATTCCTCTCCTACACCTGTACACAGCCACATGAGTAGCCGACAGTTTCATCTCCGGCGTCGTGCGCCTCCATGGGTTTCCACGATCGATTGTGAGTGATCGCGATCCCCTCTTTCTGAGTAGTTTTTGGACATCCTTGTTCTGCCTTCAAGGCACACACCTCCGCATGAGCTCCGCCTATCATTCACAGACGGATGACAAATCAGAAGTTCTCAACCACTGTTTGGAGACTTACCTCCATTGTTTCATTGGCGAGAGACTGAGCACGTGGGCAAATTTTTTGGGTTGGGCTGAGTACTAATACAACACCGCCTACCACCATGCAGCGGAAACAACTCCATTTGAGTCCGTCTACGGCCGTCCACCACCGGATGTCGTGCGGCACCTACTCGGGGAGTGTCTCGTGCCAAGTTTGGCAACTCACCTCCAAGATCTAGACATCATTCTGGACAGTCTCAAGCATCACCTCCGTCGGGCCCAGACAAAAATGACATCTTTTGCCAACCGCAAACGCCGGGATCTCTTCTTCAAGTTGGCGAGAAGGTCTTCATCAAGCTCCTTCCTTACTGTCAACTCACGGTCGCCAAACGTTCTTGCCCAAAGCTCGCGCCTCGTTTCTTTGGGCCGTTCGCCTTCGTGGCCCGGATTGGCGCAGTCGCCTACAAGATCCATCTTCCCGAGGAGAGTCCGATCCACTCGGTCTTCTATGTCTCTCAGCTTCGCCGCATCGTGGGTGACCATCCGACACTGGATCACATTCCGTCCGATCTTGACTATTCCGACTCCGTCCCCGCATATCCGCACAACATTCTAGACCGCCGCCACCACCTTCCCGGAGATGCGGCCCCAAAGGAGATCCTTGTGGCATGGCGCCACCGTTCCCTGTCCAAGGCCACTTGGATACTACGAGATGATTTCCGCCGTCAATTTCCTGACTTCTGCCTTAAGGACAAGACAAATTTCCAGATGGTGGCATTGTTACGGACATTCACAATGAGGTGCGTCCATGGCAGGTCTACAAGCGGCGGGGACCGCAAGCGGCAATGACGGCGTGCGTGTCTCGAACCAACGAGGAGGAACCGCCTATGGCGAGTGCGGAGGATAATTAATTTTCAGCTTGTATTATGTTTTGTTTTAATTAATAATTTGGTTTTGTTAATTGCACCTCGCTACTATAAGAGGGCATGTGGACCTTGTAATCTTTTATCTTGGTTGTGTTATGAAAATGGCTGCTTCCTTGTTTCCTCTCAAACCCTAGTCCCCCTTCTTCTCCCCCCTTGCCTCCGGCTCTCCCCCTAGTCCGGATCTCTTCTCGTACGGTAATAGGCGGGGACCCTTACTCGAACCCTCGCTACCCGGGGATGCTTTGTGCACCGGACTGCCTTTTTTTTTTATCCTTGCTTGGAATTGCTGATGTACTTTAATTTATAGAAAGCATGATCCGTGCTTATTGATTAATATTTTGTTTTCTTATTTTTGTAAATTGATTTTTAAGTGACTTGGTGTGTGGATTTATAGTCAAATAATGACAGCTACACGGTTGGTGATTTTATGACCAAAAAGGAAGATCTCTTTGTTGTGAGGCCTTCTACTCCAGTTGACGAAGGTTTGTTCGTTTTGGTATTATAAGTGCCCTTTTTAAATTCTAGTTAGTTTCTAGGCGCTTAATTGTATTGCAAATTTGATGTTAACAGCACTTGAAAAGCTAGTGGAGTATAGAATCACAGGCTTTCCGGTGATTGATGATGATTGGAACTTGGTATGCTTTTATTAAACTTCCTCAACTTGAGATCAGTATTTTTTATTTCTTGTTTTTTTACCTTCATTAGCAATTTAGCATATGATATTGCAATCTTCTTACTGTTTTTGTATAAAATTTCCTGTTTATCTTTTTTTTCGTGGTGGTAATGATGCTAGGACAATCTAGGCTCTAAGATATTTTTAATGCCATAGTAAGATGAGAGGGCATAATTCAAGCACATATATGCAATTCAAAGTTTATAAATATTTTATTTAGAAAATATTTGTTTATTTAGTTGCCAATCGTAGAATATGAAAAAGACCCAGTGCAATGATGTGTTCGTTCAATAAAACAAATGGGAGAAACACAATCACAATCACCACAACGAGAGGAAACACACTGGAAGCTTAAAATCAGAGGGAAAACAACACATACAATGAATCTCGCCTAAGGGCAGCAACCCTGAACAACTCGACCTTCCGGCGAGGGGAGACTCTCCCGATTCAGCCGCATACCTTCAAAACACAACCAACAAAACAGTTCTTCGATAAACCCTACAATTAAGGACAGCTATAAATATATATGGGGCCAATTGCAAATTACCATCTGCTAAGAAAAATAATAACAAAACAATTCACAACAATACATCCCCCCAAGACATTCCTTGTCCTCAAGGAATGGTAAACTGTGGATAGCGCCCGATGAACACGCTCAGGTCTTCCCAAGTGGCCTCCTCCCAGTGCCATTGAGCCATTGTACTAGCAGTCGGGTAACCACACAACCCCCTCGAGGAGCGATGCGATGGTTCATGATTGCCAATGGTTCCACCATCAAGTTGCCATCTTTATTTATAGTGGTCGGAAGCCGAATCTGTTGTTGTGGTTCTCCGCCATGGTGTTCCCGCAGCTGGGACACATGAAAAGTGTGGTGAATTTTTGCTTCCTCTGGTAGATCCAGCCGATATGCGATGGTTCCAATGCGTTCCAACACCCGAAAGGGCCCGAAGAACCTAGGCGATAGCTTATAGAATCCGTGCTCGCGGAGGCTTGTTTTCTTGTATGGCTGAATTCTAACGTAGGCCCGCGACCCCACCTCTAGAGTTCGCTCCCGCCGGTTTTTATCGGCCATGACTTTCATTCGATTTTGTGCCTGGACATGGTTGAATTTCAACAATGTTCTCACTCTTTTTCGTGCCTCCAAAGAGCGGTCCACCTCCTCCACCCGAGCTTCTCCTGGAATATATGGGACATAAAGTGCCAGTTCCTGGCCGTAGACCACTTCATACGACGTCATCTTGATGGCACTGTGCTATGTCGTATTGTACCACCACTCCGCGAGCGGTAGCCACTCCGCCTAACCCTTTGGTCGTTCAAAACACATGCACCTTAAATACCCCTCCAAACAACGATTGACGATCTTTGTCTGACCGTCCGTTTGAGGATGATATGTCGTAGACATTTTCAGTAGCACTTGTAGGATGCGGAATATCTCTTGCCGAAATTGGCTCAGGAAAATGGTATCCCAGTCACTCATTATGGATGTCGGCAATCCATGGAGTCGTACGATGGAGTCCAAGAAATTTTGGGTTACCCCTTCAACAGTGTATGGGTGTGCGAGAGCAATGAAGTGGGCTTGTTTACTCAAGCGATCAACCACGATGAGAATCGTCATTTTGCCCTTGCTCTTGGGCAATCCTTCCACGAAGTCTAGAGAGATGTCATGCCAAATACATTCGGGAATGGGTAATGGCTGGAGCAGTCCCATGGGCTTCTGCGTGTCCGCCTTGCATTGTTGACAAATCGGGCATTGTTGGATGTATTCGTACACCCTCGGCTTCATGCATTTCCAATAGAAATTCTGTTTTAGCCGTTGGTAAGTGGCGTTGATGCCGGAATGACCTCCCAACACACCGTCATGGTACAATTTTAGCAAGCTCTCCTACAAGTTTACATCATCGGCCACCACTAATCGTCCTTTCCGCTTCAAGAGGCCGTTAGCCCAAACATACTTCGGGTGCTTGGATCCATCCCGTTCCTTCTCTGCAATCAACCTTTGTATATCGGGGTTCGCAACCCACGCGTTCCACAATTGTTGTAGAATGGGTGATTGGATGGTAACCAATACATTCAGCTCAGCTCCTTCCACCTCGAACTTTCGAGAGAGAGCATCCGCGCAGAGATTTTCCTTGCCTTGCTTGTATTGAATGGTGTAGTCGTACCCCAAGAGCTTGGCAAGGTATTTTTGTTGAGCCGGTGTTGCCGGCTTTTGATCCAATAGGAACTTCAACGAGCGTTGATCCATCTTAATGATGAAAGGGTTGCCCAATAGATAATTCCGCCATTGTTGCACGACCATGACTATGGCTAGGAGCTTCTTCTCGTACACCAATAGACTTGCATTTTTGGGGCCCAGCGCCCGACTGAAAACGCAATTGGTCGGCCCTCTTGCATGAGCACTGCCCCCACTCCGGAGGCCGAGGCATCAGACTCAAGGACGGAAGGTTTGTTGAAGTCCGACAAGAACAAAACCGGTGGCCTGGAGACAGCCTCTTTGAGCTGCGCAAAGGCCCTCTCGGCCTCTAGCGTCCACTTGAATTCCTTCTGTTGGAGCAATTCGGTGAGTGGTCGAGCCAAATTGTCGTAGTTTTGGATGAAGCGCCGGTAGTATCCGGTCAACCCCAGGAATCCCCGCAACTTCCTCACAGTCTCCGGTGGGGGCCAATCCAACATGGCTTGAATGTTCGAGGGGTCGGTCTCGACTCCTCGACTAGAAATGATATGGCCCAAGTAGTAGACCTGCTGCTGTCCGAACTCGCACTTGGAGCGTTTGAGGAACAATTTGTGGTGCCGCAGGGTATCAAAGGTGAAGCGGATATGCTCCAAGTGTTCTACCCAAGACATGCTAAAGGGAAGTATGCCATCAAAAAATATTAGGATAGACTTGCAGAGTTGGTCTTGGAAAATCTTGTTCATCAAACTTTGAAATGTCGATGGTTCGTTGGTGAGCCCGAAGGGCATGACCAAAAAATTGTAATGTCCGTGGTGAGTACGGAACGCCGTCTTGTGGACATCCGATTCCGCCATCCACACTTGGTGGTAGCCTGCCCGTAGGTCCAACTTGGAGAAAAACATCGCACCGCCAAGCTCATCAATTAATTCCTCGATAATGGGAATCAGGAATTTATCCTTCACGGTATGCTTGTTAAGTTGGCGATAGTCGATATATAACGTCCATGTCCCGTCGCCTTTTTTGACCAACACTACCAGTGACACATACATGCTAGAACTATGGCGGATGACTCCGGTTTATAGCATTTCTTTGATTAGGTGCTCAATGGCTATTTTCTGGAGCGGCGGGTACCAGTATGAGGGCAAATTGATATCCACCTTGTCCTCTTTGAGTGATATGATGTGCTCATGGTCCCGTGACGGGGGCAAACCTTTTGGTTCTTCAAACAAGTCACGAGAAGCCTCCAACTGCTGTTTTTGTGCTGGTTCGAGATAAAAACTCATTAGCTTTCCATCCATGGACAGGGAATGGCTGAGAGTCAAGCCTTGGGGCTCGGCTACTCCTTCAGTGGCTTGAACCCCGCACACCACCAATATATGCAGCTGCCCGTTATGTGTTGGTGTCCTGTCGTGTCGCCTTTGCTTCAGCCATGTCCTCGCTAAACTCCGGGAACCCCTCAAAAAGGTTTGTTTGCCTTGGGACGTAAAATCCATCTTCAAATTCCGAAAATCTCATTGTAAGACTCCCAAAGTGATGAGCCATTGAACCTCTAACACCATTTCACAACCACCAAGCAGCAAGACTAGCATGTCCGACGTAAAGAAAACTCTTTACATCTTCCATTGGAACCCAACCACCTTATGAGAGCTTGTGATGCACTTACCATTGGTAACGACCACGTTGAACGCCGGAATTGGGGATAACTTACATTGCAGGCTGGTTGCGGTCTGACCATCCAAGAAGTTGTGCGTACTCCCGGAATCGATTAAAATATGAATGGATTGTCCTTGATGCGAGACAGTGACTTGCATAGTGTAGAAATGTGTGGTTCTTGTTAATGCATGCATATATGCTTGCGGTTTCTTCTATAAATCATCCTCTGTCGGCAACAACTCAACCTCGCCCTCCCCTTCGGAGTTGTTCATCACTTCCTCATCTTCTGGAATAAGTTGGATAACATAGGATTGCTTGCGTCCGTCGCATCGGTGTCCCGGGGTATACTTCTCATCACACCAGAAATATAGGCCCCGATTGCGCTTCTCCTCCATCTCGGCCGATCTTAGCCGTAAGCCCCCTTTGTGCTGGTTGAAAGCCGTCTCCTTTGTGCGATAACCTCCATGTGAGTGGTTGTTGATAGGCCGGTCGCCCCTTGGAGTTGTGTCTGAAGAACAGCCGGCTCCCTTCTTTTGTCGTAACTGTAATTTATATTCTTGGAGATGGGCAAGGGACTCCACCTCCGTCAGTGTCTTGGGCTGAAACATACGAACGGTGTAAGCAATCTCGTCCTTCAGGCCGACCAGGAAGAAGCTCAGGGCATGGTCCTCCTCAATGTGAACGCGATGGCGAAGCATGTCGAATTCCTCCAAGTATTGTTGCACTGATCCTTTTTGGCGTAAATTTTTGAGCTCCTAAATGGGGTCATTAAACATGAAGGAGCCGAAGTTACAGTAATCTTCCCAGGTTAGTTGGTGGTGTGGAAGACGGGACTTCATAAAGGCTTGATGCTAGACAAACGCCTTCCCTTCCAAGTGCATGGAGGCAAGCCCGACCTTCATGTCTAGTGCCGTGCCGTCAATGTCGAAGAATTGGTCATAGCGGTAGAGCCATGCTTGGAGGGCACCCCGTTGAAATAAGGAAACTCGAGGCGGGGAAGACGCGTTACCCCCATGAGTGTATGCGGCGGGCGGATTTCTGATGGCCCCCCCAACACTGGACCGCCGATCCATTTAGAAAGCCGTCATCATCTCGCGAACTTCCTCCAGAGTGCGGTGTTGCTGGTCTTCGACCATTTGGAGCGTGACCTGGACGCGCTCTTGGAACTGGCGGAAGCTGTCCTGCCTTTGGCTGATACGCTCGAAACGGATGTGTAAATTACGCAAGTGCACGTGTCAGTTCAAGTAATATAAAGTGAGTAAAGATCATTCCCACGGAGAGGTGATTAATTTAACGCTCACAAATTAAAATCAAATTTAAAGGGATTTTAAAAATAAATTAAAACTCTAAGAAAATTAATGACGATTTTCTAAAAATTATTTTATATCAAATGTTGAGAAAACGTTCTTGTATTTTGATTTCCTAAATCCTAAGTCTATTATGATAGATCAATAAAAGATATTTATGAGAAAATTTAGTGCGCTTTCTTGCAACGATTTTAAGGCAGAGATCCGTATCTCTCGATATCGGAAATTACTATATTCATCGTTCCCTTATCATCTCTAATTCAGGTGAAGCAAAAAATATTATTAATAATAAAAATCAAAGTTGCTAACGTACATGCGAAATCTCTTTCTCCCTTCTACGCTATATTGAGTTGATGATACACTTACTTCTCTCCTCTCTCGAATCTCGAAGCGCAGTAAAACGGGCCGAAAACTTTGGTTAAAGATTTATGCAACTCATCTCTCGAATCTTGCCGCATAGTAAAATAATTTCCGTTCATATACTCACACGTCTCATCTCTCGAATTTCGAAGCGGAGAATAAAATGAAAATATAATACAAAAGTTTTACCATCAAGATCAAAAACTCAATAAAGAAATCACATCAAATTTCTCATAAATAAAAATAAAAATAGAGATCACATCAAAATAGAACAAATTACTCTCAAAATACAAATCTAGAAAATTAGTTCATGATTTGGGAGATACACCACAAAATTAGAGAGACCTTACAAGACATGATTATTTAAAGATCTAAACGCTGCAGGAAATTCCACTAAAACTCGCGCAAAATCTCTCTATGATGAAGATCTGGTGCGGCTCCTCCTTTTCTTCAAATCCTCATTCTCTCCTCTTGAATAGTGATGAAGATGATGAAAAAGCTTTTGAAAAGTGCCCTTATATCTCTCTCTTCCTCTCCTTTTTTGTCTTTCTTCCTTTAAAGCAATATTTTAAACGCTGAATAGAGGCCTCTCCTTGGTGTTGAAACTGTTCAAATTTGAGTATTTTTGTATTTGAAAATTTTATTCCCGCGGATATATTGTAACAAAATTTGTGCACTATAAAATATAAATATGTTGTAACATATTTCCTGCATCACTAAAAACAACTCCAAACTATAATTAAATTATTACCGATAAAAATAAAGAGTAGAAGAGGGGGAGGGAAGGAAGAGGGTAGGAGAGAACCAAGAGGGATCAGCCCTCCTTTTGCTAATTGATCAAAAGATGAAAATAAAGAGTACACTACTACCCCTTTTATAGTGAGGGTTACATGAGCAACAAAAAAGAAATAAAACATTACCAAATAAAACATTGCCTAATAAAACGAAAGCAACAACAGAAAGTAAAATTGCTGAATAAAACATTGCCAAATCAACCGGACATGCCCGGGTCTTGACCGTGGGTTGCCTCCTCCAGTCCGCCGGGCCCTTGGCCCTCATCCGCGAGGATGTTGTCCTGAACCGGCCCCAGTCCGCTGCCGTCCACGCGCCTCTTGCCCCGTTGTCGTCGCGTGTACACTTGCCATACCGGCTCCTCCGGTTGTAGATCAGTAACAATGCCGCCATCATGGAAATTAGCCTTGTCCTCAAGGCAGTAGTCCGGAAACTGCCGGCGAAAGTCATCTCGAAGGAGCCATGTTGCCTCGATTGTCGGACGGTTGTGCCATGCCACGCGTACCTCTTCCGGGCTACCGTCCCCGGGTAGATGGTGCCTGCGGTCAAGGATGGCCTGGGGGTACAGGGGTTCGGACCCGGAGTACTCGAGGTCGGCCGGAATGTGGTCCACGACGGGGTGGTCACCCACCACCCGGCGGAGTTGGGAGATGTGAAACACAGGGTGGATCCGACTGCCACTGGGTAAACGGAGCCGATAAGCCACGGCTCCAATACGACTGATGATCTCGAACGGCCCGTAATATCGAGGCGCCAACTTTGGGCATGTCCGTCGTGCTACCGACAACTGGCGGTAGGGCTGTAGTTTAAGAAAGACCTTTTCCCCGATTTGAAGAGTGAGATCGCGACGCTTCCGATTGGCGTAGGATACCATCTTTGCTTGGGCACGCCGTAGGTGATGTTTCAAGCTATCGAGGATGATGTCGCGATCCTGTAGGTGGTCGGCCAGGCTGGCCACAGGACATTCGCCGGGAAGGTGTCGGGTAATGGACGGAGGGGGGCGGCCATAAACTGTCTCGAACGGGGTCGTGTTCGCTGCATGGTGATAGGCTGTGCTGTAAGAATACTCCGCCCAACACAGCCATTTGGCCCACGTGCCTGGACGTTCTCCAATGAAATATCAGAGATATGTTTCTAAACAGCGGTTGAGCACTTCCGACTGTCCGTCGGTCTGCGGGTGGTAGGCCGTGCTCATGCGAAGACGTGTACCCTGTAATCGGAAGAGCGACGTCCAAAAGCTGCTGAGGAACAAGGGGTCTCGATCACTGACAATGGAGCCTGGAAATCCATGTAGGCGGACCACCTCCGCAATGAAGGCACCGACCACTGTGGCGGCGGTATATGGATGGCGCAGGGGAATGAAATGCGCGTACTTGGACAGACGGTCGACCACCACCAAGATGCAATCGAATCCACCTGATCGAGGGAGTCGGGTGATGAAATCCATAGCAATGTCGTCCCATATGCGGTCCGGAATCGGAAGTGGTTGCAAAAGGCCGCTGGGGAACATGGTTTCATATTTGGCCTTTTGGCAAGGAAGGCAGGCTGCGACATAAGCTTTTACCTGGCGAAACATCTGCGGCCAATAGAGCGAAGCCGCTAAACGCCTGTATGTGCGGAAAGCGCCCGCGTGGCCCCCGGCCGGGGTAGCATGAAACTCGGCAAGTAGTGTCAGAATGGTTGGAGACGATGCTGAGAGAACTAAGCGGCCCCGATGGAACAGCCGGCCCCCAACCAGCGTATAGGGCGGGAGGGCCTCCGGGTTGGCTAGGAGTGCCGTTTGAATAGCCGCGAGGTGTGGGTCCTGCTCGACTTCCTGTTGTATTGTGGTGGCGTCTTCCCACACCGGCCGAGAGATGGCCGCGAGTTCCAGGGGTTGCAGGTGCCGGGAGAGTGCGTCCGCCGCCCGATTTGACCGTCCGGGGCGGATTTCTATGTTGAAATCATAGCCCAACAATTTTGCCACCCACACCTGCTGTGCTGGCGTTGCAATCTTTTGTTGTAATTGATAACGGAGGCTGTGGTGGTCGGTGCGGACCACGAAGGAGCGCCCCAATAAGTACGGCCGCCAGTGTTGTACCGCGAGCACCAGGGCCATAAGCTCGTTTTCGTAGGCCGAGCGGCTCCGGATGGTGGCCGAGAAGGCCCGGCTGTAGTATGCTATAGGTCGTCCCGCCTGCATGAGGACTGCCCCGACGCCGGTGCCAGAGGCGTCGCACTCGACAATGAAGGTTTGCTGAAAGTCGGGCATGCCCAAAACCGGCCCTTGCACCAGGGCGGACTGTAGGGCCGAGAAAGCCGCCAAGGCGGCGGCCGACCAAGTGAAGGGGCCCTCCTCCGAGAGCTTGAGCATCTGGGTAAGGGGTCGTGCCAATATGCCGTAATTCTTGATGAAACGCCGGTAGTACCCGGTGAGTCCGAGAAACCCGCGGACCTCCCGGAGTGATGTAGGAGTTGGCCAGTCCACAACCGCCTGGATTTTTTCCGCATCCATGGCCACGCCGGCGGCCGAGATAGTGTGACCCAAGTAACTTACGGTTGTTGTTCCAAAGGAGCATTTCTTTTGGTTGAGCGCGAGTTGGTGTCGCCGGAGCGTACGGAAGGTGTGCCGCACATGCTCGAGGTGTTCCTGCCAAGAACGACTAAACACCAAAATATCATCAAAGAAAACTAGCACATGCTTACGGAGCACGGGAGAAAGATCTCATTCATGGTTGCTTGGAATGTTGCCGGCGCGTTGGTAAGGCCGAATGGCATGACTAGGAATTCGAAGTGGCCATCATGCGTGCGGAATGCGGTCTTGGGCACGTCCTCAGGCCGAACCCGTATTTGATGATAGCCTGCCCGAAGATCTAACTTCGTGAAGAAGGTGGCGCCATGTAGTTCGTCCAGCAGCTCCTGAATGACCGGAATGGGATACCGATCCGGTACGGTGACTTTGTTGACCTCGCGGTAGTCGACGCAAAAGCGCCAACTTCCATCCTTCTTTCCTACCAGCAGCACCGGGCTGGAGAAGGGGCTGGCGCTGGGGCGGATGAGGCCACCCAGCAACATCTCCTGCACCAGTCGTTCGATCTCGTCCTTCTGAGCATGGCCGTAGCGATAGGGCCGTACCGATACCGCCGCCGCCCCTGGTTGGAGCACGATGGGGTGATCGGTAGGTCGTGCCGGGGGAAGCCCGTGTGGAGTTGCAAAGAGGTCCGCAAATTCTGCCAGGAGGGGCTGGAATGCCCCGGCCATAGGTAAAGTTGGTGCCTCGGCGAGCACGGGTACGAGCCAGGCCGAAAATTCCGCATCCGCCACTCGAGTGAGAGCTCGAGCCGAGATAGGTTAGCGAAGTAGCGCTGCATCGCCTTCCAAACGGCAAATGCGACCGTCGTGTTGGAACAACATGGTCATAGCGGCCCAATTGACACGGACGTCCCCCAAGGTCTGGAGTCATGCCACGCCCAAAATGACGTCGAGGCCACCCAATTCAAAGACATAGAAATCTGCCGTGATAGTGCAGGTGCCGACGGTCAGCGTAAGGCCGGTACACTGCCCCAGAGTAGGTCTGCGGCGGCCGTCCCCAAGACAAATCGAGAACGTCGGGGAGGGGGAGATCGTCAACGCGAGAGCCTGCGCCTGACGGGCCGAGATGAAATTATGGCTGGCGCCACTATCGACCATCACAATCACCATGTGGCCGTCGATCATGCCGTTCATCTTCATTGTGCGGGGCCCGGTAAGGCCGCCCACGGAGAAAAAGGGGAGGTTAAGAACATGTAGGGCCGCGTCCTCGACCGGTGGAGAGGGGTCATCATCATGCATGGTGAGGGCGTCAAAGTCGGCCATGGTGACCTCAGCCTCGCCATCGCTGAAGAGTGCATGGAATTCCTTAACCGCACAAACATGCTGGGGAGAATAGGGCTGACGGCATCGAAAGCACAGGCCTTTGCGACGAAGTTCGTTGTAGTCATTGTTGGAGATGCGGTGGGGGGCCTCGGTGCGACCCTGTCGGTTGGGAGTTTATTGGCGTCGGACGAAACCCAAGGTCCGCCTCCACCGCACGAGCCAACTCCAAGGCCTCGGAGACCGTGCGGGGGTGGTGGGTACGAATCCGGGAGCGGATGGCGGGTCGTAGTCCTTGAAGGAAGAAGCCCAAGTAGTGGTCGGGGGGAAGACCCGGCACCTGGGTGACGAGAGCCACGAATTCGTCGATGTAAGCGTCCACGTCTGCCGTTTGGCGGGCACTGCACAATCGCTCAATTGCCGACCCGGTGTAGCGGGCATCGTAACGAGAAACCATTTCCTGTTTGAACTCCGGCCATGAGATAGTGGGTTGAACCTGACGAAGCCAACGCGCCCAATGTAGGGCCGAGTCGCTGAGGCCGACAATGGCCGTGCTGACCCGGTCGGTTGCCGGGGTGAGGTTAAGGTCGAAGAATTGTTTCGCTCGTGCGATCCATCCCAAGGGATCCACCCCGGAGAAGGAAGGAACATCCAAGAGCGGGGCGGCGCGGCCGGCCGGAGGCTGTGCCGGCAAGGGAATGGTGAAGACGGGCGGTACCCCCAAAATGGAGGCGGCGTCGGGCGGAGAAACGGACGTGGAAGCGGACGGCGCGGTGTTGGCGGCGGGGGATGGTCGGGCTTCGAGGCGGCTGAGAATCAGCGCCTGGCCGACGACAAGGGCGTCGATGGAGGACTGCATGGCGTCGATGCAGCCCTCCTGGCGGGCGACACAAGCGCGGGTGTCATCGGTGGTGTCGGACGGCTGGCCGCGGGTGTTGGGGGCCATGGCGAACACGAGGATCCGGCGGCAATGGGCGGGCGGACCGGCAGGTCGGACCAAATATTACCGATAAAAATAAAGAGTAGAAGAGGGGGAGGGAAGGAAGAGGGTAGGAGAGAACCAAGAGGGGTCAGCCCTCCTTTTGCTAATTGATCAAAAGATGAAAATAAAGAGTACACTACTACCTCTTTTATAGTGAGGGTTACATGAGCAACTAAAAGGAAATAAAACATTACCAAATAAAACATTACCAAATAAAACATTGCCTAATAAAACGAAAGCAACAACGGAAAGTAAAATTGCTGAATAAAACATTGCCAAATCAACCGGACATGCCCGGGTCTTGATCGTGGGTTGCCTCCTCCAGTCCGCCGGGCCCTTGGCCCTCATCCGCGAGGATGTTGTCCTGAACCGGCCCCGGTCCGCTGCTGTCCACGCGCCTCTCGCCCCGTTGTCGTCGCGTGTACACTTGCCATACCGGCTCCTCCGGTTGTAGATCGGTAACATAAATTGTTATAACTCTTCTGCAACTTTTTCCTGGACTTCAAATAAGCTCATCCCTTGACTTCTCGGGATGAATATTTTGAAATTCCTACATCAAAAATAAATTAAAATGACAGTAATACTCACAACTTTCACCAAATACTAAGTTACTCATATTTTATACTTTTTAACTCAAAATTTTCAAATATTTCAACCAAAAGGATACGAATTAAAACACAAGATAACTTCTTTTTGAGAAGTTATCACACTCTCACACCTAAATCTTTGCTATTCACTAACAAAGATGTATCATTGCAAGCCATTGAATGTGCAAATATCTACCAACATACAAGTTCCAATTTCCTTACTCTTGAACCAAATTCATTAAGATTACTCAAGTGATTTGCATTGAAAATTGGTAAACATAACAATCATTATAATTTCAAACATGCATAAATTCCTTAGTTCGATACAAGTTAAAGCTCCATAACGATTTTCTAGTGTTGTGTATGCTATTCCTTTAAATTACCTAATCTCAAACAACTTAACTCATTAAATTTCCTCATAAGTAGGAAAAGATAAAAATAGGCTAAGTCTTTGAGTTAGCTTTCGCAAGAGTTTGGTAATTGAAAAAAAATCATAAGAACTTGAAATATGATGAGCTTTGGCTTGGTTGAGAATTCATAATTTAATTTTGATTTGGTAAAGGTATTTTTCTAGCTAATATTCTTAATAACTTTACCTACTACATGATTTTTTTCATACTTATCATCATTTTTTAGTCCATAGAGATCTTTCCAAGTAGGTGTACACACACTTAAGCCTCATATCACTATGATATTTATATAATTTTTTTTCTTTTTTTTATAATCATAGTAGGGATCATTCCAAGTAAGTGTACACACACTTAAGCCACATATCACTATGATACTTTTAACCATTTTTCTTTTTTTAAACACCCATAGCTGGACAATTTATTAAGAAATAACTAGTAAAAAATACAGAGAAATTATGCATGAACAATTTAAATCAAAATGACAAAGCTCATACTCAAAGGGCTATGAATAATATAAATAATTATAAACTGCATGGTTCGAATTGATCCAAAGATGATCTTAATCATCTTTATCAATTAACTATGTAACCTTGATGTCTTAGCTTCTATCATTGACTGTTCAACTCTCCCCTATTATGTTTGGAAATTAATAAAATTACTTTATAGAACGCACATCATTTTAAGGAATAATGTGCATAGAGGAAATACAAAATGGAGCTCTAACATATCTTACTGACTTCAAAAGCCAAAAATCTGAACTATTATGTTTGACAAATCTACCAATCAGTTAAAATTGCAAAACTTGAAATAAGAGTAAGGCTGCGCAAATTAATATTTAGTAGGTTATTCGTCACCCAATTGGTGAAGGTTACTTCACACCCTCACACCTAAGCCTTTGTTAGTCCGTAGCAAAGATATTTCATTAAAAAAATTGCATACTATCTATCACTACTTGGGTAAATCAACATTTGAGCAATATAAATAAATATAATTGAAATAAATCACTCTCCTGAAATCAGAAATCTGAAACATCTTTCCTTCTTGTCCTTTTCATCCACTTGCATGCAAGCCAAGACCATGGTGTAAAAGTCAGCAGAGGCACGCATAGGTGACCTGAACAAACAATTGCCCAAAGTCAGAACAAAACTAGTTGCCTAGTTAAGGTTTTTAAAATCATATTCAACCATGTTTTATGAATGAAAGATTAAATAGATAGTAGATTAAATTTGGCGCAATAGATTAAATTACAAGTGTATGCAACACCCATTCTGAATTGGCCATCCAGTTAACAAAATGACAATCAAATCACAACACCAAGGTAATAGATTGTAGTTGACAACATGAGTTATATCAAAAATGCATATAAAATTCAACCCGAAATTTGCCCAATAGCATCAATATATCATATTGTAAAATTACCAAGTATCCTAAACAAACATTACGGAGCAATGATTAAGTCAGATAATGTCATGACACAATATGCAAAATAGAGCAATTTCCAACATATTAATAATACTACAAAACCAAATTTAAATTAACCTAGCAGCATAATCAGGAATAAAAGTAAACTGAGCAGACCCAACTCCTCACTCCTCGCCATCTTCTTCCTCTTCAGCAGCCACCATCGCGGGGTCAACTCTAGATCTGTCCGACGTGAGGAGGTATCCTTCAACATCGAATTGTGAACGAAGCCTATAGGAAGGCTCTACCATGAGGATTTTTGCCTTGCGCATCAGTTCCACCCGCTCTTGCCGTGCCTGCTCAAACCTAGACTCGAAATACACGTGCTGACACAGTGACATCGCAGATAAGTCTTAATATACTCAATGTTCTCTATCAGAACGTTAGGATTTGTACCACTATTAGCTATTGGAATGTCGATGTCAATGCGGTCGGCTGTCGACTCAGAGGGTTGTGCCTTGGAGCTCGAGTGCTTCAGGGCCCGTTCTGTGGACACCTTGATGTTCTTGAAGATAGCGATCTCTGTGTTGTGGTGTCCAACAGGGGTGCTGATGTCTCCCTCCCTCATGTCAACATCGGCAAACCGACACAACTGAGTGATCAAAGTTGGGTACCACAACTGTCTTCCTCCATCCGTTGCAGTCTTCTCGCGGAGTTGGTTGGAAATTAACTAGGTTGCGTTTATCTTGGCTCCCCTAAGTATGCAGTGGATAAACAATGCTCTATTTATGGAAATATGATTTGCGTGCTTTGTAGGCAGCAAGCTCGCATTGATGAACAATAGCCACACCTTGGCCTCTCTTGTAAAACTTGTGGAATTGAAAACATGCTTGCGTGGATTGGCCGAAACATCATCCTTTGTATGACAAAGGACGACATCAACTTCTTCCGTTGTAGTAGTGGTCTTACAAGACTTGAAATGTGGATGTAATCTTCTAGCGCAGTAGACAGGCCCTTCGTTCATCTGCCCTCTTACTTTTTTTTCACTGCTTTTCTCCAGTTCATTGGAACAAAAGTCTAATGCGCTTGGTATTATATCAGGCGCGCGGTGCCTTCTATCACCTTAAGAAGAGGGTGCGTGAAGCCTTCTATCACCTTAAGAAGAGGAACAAGAAGACACTGACGCCGGAGAGGGAAAACAGAGCAGATCGATTGGCGGGGGAATGATGAAATCCACTATTCTTCAGCTTGTTCGGTGCTATAGGCGAGGAAGAGGGAGCGGGAGCGTCTGCAATCGGAGACGGAGGTGGACTGACTGGGCGCCGAAGAGGGGCGGTCTCGACTTTCATATAAGCCTTGTCGTATGGTTTGAGCGAAACTCTTAAGGGGGCTGCCATTAGTGGAGAAAAATCTTGACTTTTAGGTTTTATTTTGACTTTTTCAGGGCTCCAAATAATGAGTTGTAGGCTGCTTATATAAATGCCCATTATTTAACCTCCAATTTTGAGTTCCAGTGCAGTGGCAAAGATCAAAATCTCCATTTTGAGCTACATTTCCCATCGATGGGCGAGGGCTCCATTTTTTCATTGGATCTCCATTTTTCACTAGGGCCTCTAACACCCAAATGGGGCCTAAATGTAAAAAAACTCACCGAGCTATTGGGTGGATGCAAAACAACATGGTTGATAGATTCGTGTGTGATGGGAACGACATACGATTGTGCGGTGAGTGGGGGAAGGTTGAAATGAAATGTTAGTGCTTCAGGTGGCTAGGGGTTTTGGAGGAGTGAGGTGGTTGAAGGGGCAGGCGGTTGTTCAGGGTACTGTATTGTAGGTCAGGACTATGAAAGGGAGGTTAAAGGAAGAGGGTTAAGCTCTATGGTTGAGGGAGGGGGTTGTGCTACCAGATTGCAGCTGGAAGATGGCTGATGGAGAGGTAATAGATAGTTGTAGCTCTATGGGTGTGCAAGGGAAGGGGTTGGTGTTTGCGATCGAGGAGCCAATCAAATGATTAATATCTCCACCAACGTAATATGAATATATGAGGTGATGCAGTGGAAGGTCGACTCCAAGCGGGGTTTCCAAATTCAAACCTAATTGCAACGCAGTGTAATGAAAGTGCACAGTAGTCCGCTCCTAAATTGCAGCAAATATTAACTTATTATATGATTATTAGCAGACACAATTAATTAATTAAAAGGAGAACAACATATTAATTTTGCAAACAATTGAGATGCAGACAATTTTAAGCGAGCACATGATAAACTCCGCAAGACATACGAGCGGCGGTACTAATGACAAATAAGAATAACATCCAATACACAGTATAGGTGCCAAATACCAACAATAGAAAATAATAACTGCATACCACAATTTGCACTAGCAGGCGGCAGGGCGGTTGTTAGTAGGAGCATCCAAGGTCGTAGCAAAAGGAGAATGCTTTGGGAGTAGGGATTGAGGCGGGTGTTGACTGTGCTCGGGTTGCGTACAGGTAGTTGGGAGGAGATCAGGATTTTGGCTGAAATGGGGTTATGGAGGAGATTGGGGCCGGTCGGGTAGGGAGAGGGCTTGGGCGGAGAAAGAGGGAGAGGTGGCTCCTCGGGAGGCTAGCAGGTGGGGAAGGAGAAGGGGTGGAGGCTTAGGAAAGTTGCGGGCAGGACGGGGGGGGGGGGTGGCGGGAATGGAGAAACGGCGGCGTCGGGCGTTGCAGGCAGGGATAGGGCGGGATCTACAGGGGAGGATTTTGACGGGGGTGTTGGAAGGGCTAACCAGGGGGGAGATGGAGGCGGCGCCGACGTCGCATCAACGGTCAGGGAAGGAGAAGGCGGCCTGGAATCGCACCAGGGGCGGATGGGAATGGCTCCGACGTCGCACAAGAGCAAGACCGAGTGGTTTCTCGTTTTTGCGTAAAACCTCGATGCCACCTTCTGAACCGCCGGCTGCTTCTTATAAGCCTTGTAATAAAACTACCTATTAACTGCACATCATAATCTGAAATTAAATCACCCGATCGGACGGCCAATACTGTTTTGGTCCGATCGGGGCTAAAAACACCTCAAAACAAAAAAAATATAAAATATAAAAGTGACTAGAAACGATCATCCGGACGCGACAATGGGCTCCAATCGCCCATCCGGGCAGCGGATCACCGCCTCCTGCGGGAATATACGCGCGTCGGTCGTGGTCCGCCGTCATGAGGCCAGGCCACACACAAAGAATGAACTGGAATATGATGATTAATTTGATTGGCTTTTAATTAAGTTTGACTTTAATAAAAACTGCGTCCTAAAATAATATTAATGACTAATTATTAATTTTAGTTTTGGAACTGAAAAACACAATATTTGAACCGAATATGCATAATCCGAGAAATTATGACCCCTTTTGAGTTTTCAGAATTCTCTCTCGCATGACGATTTTGAAACTATCACCCTAAGTGTTTTTTTGGGAACGGTTTGCAGTGAGAACCGTGAGAGAGGTGCAGAGACGGAAGAAGACTTTGAGAGACGAGACTAATACTTCGTGCAAGGAGCGACTATTTTCTTCCTTCCGTGACACCATTGTCATAACGTGGTGTCAGGTTGAATGTTCTAATTACTTGGTGGCTGATCATCTAGAGTC
Source organism: Platanthera zijinensis (assembly GCA_039513925.1). Lineage (NCBI taxonomy): Eukaryota > Viridiplantae > Streptophyta > Magnoliopsida > Asparagales > Orchidaceae > Platanthera > Platanthera zijinensis. The sequence continues at coordinate 117,861,113 of CM077098.1, read as the reverse complement.
AAATCCTCTAAATCAAATATATAATATGTACAGTGTACACGTATTTTTAATGATATCAAACTTATAAAACTTTAGCTCAATCTCTCTAAAACAGTGCAATTCTCCTAGCACTCAATTTCATATCAATTCTCAAAAAGATCCTTTCAGATTGTTTGCAAATCATCACCTGGTCATCTTTTTTGAATTTTTGCTCTCGCCTGTGACTACACGTGTCCCTCACGGGATTGACCCCGTGTATGAGACACACTCCCAGCGCACGATCTTTTCACTTAGCCCTTGGTCCTAAAACGTAGTCTTCGCCACACATGTCGCTCACGAGGTCTTCGCTAGCAGGGCATCGTACTTGTTGCACACACTCTTTATATAGTTCTCTCATGCAAAGCATGATTCTCACATTTCACCACACTTAGACGGTGCGGCGTTGAGCTCGCCCGCATAGCTGGATGCGACGTAACTGCTACCCTACCCGTATAAGTACAAACACTAGTTCGAGGTGCATAGATCGTGTGTTGGGAACATAGCAGTGGGGCTTAACTATATGGCAATGACTTTGTTATACTTGAGGTATATGCGTTTGCTACCTTACACATGTGGCAGAACCGTGCAATTCGCCTAACACTCAATTTCATATCAATTCTCAAAAAGATCCTTTCAGATTGTTTGCAAATCATCACCGGGTCATATTTTTTGAATTTCTGCTCTCGCCTATGACTGCACGTGTCCACCACGGGATTGACCCCATGTATGGGACACACTCCCTGCGCACGATCTTTTCACTTAGCCCTTGGTCTTAAAACGTAGTCTTCGCCACACATGTCGCTCATGAGGTCCTCGCTAGCATGACATCGTACTTGTTGCACACACTCTTTATATAGTTCTCTCCTGCGAAGCATGATTCTCACATTTCACCACACTGCGACGTTGCGGCGTTGAGCTCGCCCGCATAGCTGGATACGACGTAACTGCTACCCTACCGTACAAGTACAAACTCTAGTTCAAGGTGTATAGATCGTGTGTTGGGAACATAGCAGCGGGGCTTAGCTATATGCAACAACTTTGTCATACTTGAGGTATATGCGCTTGCTACCTTACACATGTGGCAGAACAATTATAGTCATAATTCATAGTGGATCCTTCACCACGTGTCAACAACATATTCAATAGGCTTAACACTTTGCGGACACCTTCAAAAACGAGCTATATTGGAGGTAGGCGGCCCATCCGAGGATGAGGAAGAGGAAGAAGCTCCCGAGATCTCCATTCTTGCCATTGATGGGCCACATTTTGGAGAGATTTTTTTAGCTTTCGGTTCTTGTTACTAATTGCGTCTTGGTCGCCCTGCTGGACACCGTGAGCATGCACATATTCATTAGCGCGAAGACCACTAGCCAGCTCCACTTGATCGTGACCAGTCATCCCCTCTTGAGTGTGGCAGTGGCCAATGAGTGCACTATGGAGTGCCCTGATATCTGTCTGGTGGTGTCACTTATGGTAGAAGGATTGATCTTCGAGGTTTCTAGGTGGTCTCAGGCACCTTTTGGTTGCGCAAACTTGGCCCTCTGACGTGAGATTTTGTTCGCCTCACCGTGGCTTGACACTAGGGAGGCAAGTAGACAGTGTGACGGGGGTGTTTGACAGGGAAGTCACATAAGGTATTTGCCTCTCTTTCCATCGAGAGTCGAACGACAGCTTCAAGTATCTGCTACAGGAGTGTGGGGACATCTTGGCCCCTCCTCAGGGACTTCCGCCACTATGTTGGCACAATCACTGCATCTTCCTCCTTCCAAATACCGCCCCTGTCGTGGTAGGACCATATTGCTATCCATTCTGTCGGAAGGACGAGATCGAGCATCAATGCAATGCCATGCTACAACAGGGCATCATTCACATAACATCTCCCAATTTTCCTTCCCTGCCCTTTTGGTTCAGAAGTGGAGGCCACTTGGCGATTTTGTATGGATTATCGAGCGTTGAACGCCAAGACCACGAACGACAAGTTCTCGATTTTTGTTGTGGAGGAACTGTTAGACGAGCTCCATGGCGTCCGATTCTTCTCCAAGCTCGACTTATGTTCGGGTTACCATCATGTGTGCATGGATTCCGAGGACATGGAGAAGACGGTTTTTCACACTCACCATAAACACATTGAGTTTTTGGTGCCCCATTGACCTTTCAAGTCATGATGAACGAGGCATTTCACGAGCTGCTTTGTAATTATGTTCTTGTCTTCTTTGACGATTTGGTGTATAGAAAGACCCGAGAAGACCACCAGCGACACCTGCTTGCCGTTTTTGACCTCCTCTGCCGACATGAACTCTTTTTTGAAGCAAGCTAAGTGCTCCTTCGGGACAGACCGAGTGGATTCCTTGGGCCATGTGATCCATCGCACATGTGTTTCAACTGTGACCCCAAGAAGATTCGTGAGGTGATAGACTGACTGGAGTGGAAAGAAGTATTTTACTATTGAATGCCCTAGAAAAGAGCAGAAACATACATATATATAGGGCCACAACACATGACATATCACGTGGATAACATAAGTGCGATGGCGGAAAAATAGAGAAAAACGGACAAATAATGCGTATATTCAACTCTCCCCCTCAAGTTGAGAATATATATTGATCATTCTCAACTTGTCAGTGTTGTCCTTGAACTTGTCATTGCATAGTCCCTTGGTGAAAACATCAGCAAGCTGGTCAAATGAGTTCACAAATGGAGTGCAGATATTCCCCTTGTCAATGTGATCTTTGAAACAGAGGCAGTAGTCGGACCATTGGAAGGGGAAATATGAGGAGTGATAACAGTCAGAAGAGGAGAGTCGACAATCGGAAGAGGAGAGTTGATGGTCTCGTCACTGCTACTACTTGTCTCCCCTTGACGAGGACCAAAGTACGACTCTCCCTCACGGAATGTAACATCAATAGTGCAATAATGGCGACGAGTCGGAGGGTGATAACACCGATATCCTTTGGTGGTAGGAGAGTACCCAACAAAAACACATCGAATGGAACGCGCATCCAGTTTATCACGGTGCGGGGTATGAACGTTGACAAAACAGACGGAACCAAAGATACGAGGAGCAATATGAGAGGTGTGGACGATGTGGTTCTTGGCAAGACGAGAGGGGCGTATCATAGGAGATGGAACAGGACGGAAGACGATTGATGAGATGCGCAGCCGTGAGAACTGCATCACCCTAGTAGGATTTGGGAAGGTGCATAGCAAAAAGTAAACATCGAGCCACCTCCAGCAAGTGCCTATTTTTCCGTTCAGCGACCCCATTCTGAGTGGATGTGTGGACACATGTGATTTGATGAATGATGCCATGATTGACAAGATAGGCCCCAAACGCCCCCCGGTTATCATATTCTCCACCATTATCACTACGAAACACACGAATTGTGCCACCAAATTGTTGGGCCACCATCTTATGAAAGGACTGAAAACAAGAGAGCACGTCACTTTTCTTTTTAAGTAGATAAAGCCACGTAGTGCGGGAGTGACAATCAATAAACGTAACAAACCATTTATACCCAGATAAAGATACCACCGGGGATGAACTTCAAATATCAGAATGAATAACATCAAACGAAAGCACATCCGACGGGTGTCCCTTAGATCTCGATGCCGAAAGGAACACCGGAGGATGTGAGCACAGTGTCTCCGGCAGCCTCCATGGAGGACAAAACAGCCGGCTGGATCGGAAGAGGAGAGACGCGGAGGCGGCTTGAGCGGCAGGTGCGGGAGGAGACTGGATCGGGCTACGGAGCCAGCGACACCAGCGAGCGGGATCGTAGTCGGGCTACGCCAGCGAGCGGGATTGGAGTCGGGCTACACCAGCGAGTGGGAGCGAGCGACGGTGCGGGATCGAAGGTTGGCGGAATCGTGGATGTCGGCGGAATCGCCAACCCTCGCCTCTGATACCAAGTGGAAAGAAGTATTTTACTATTGAATGCCCTAGAAAAGAGCAGAAACATACATATATATATGGCCACAACACGTGACATGTCACGTGGATAACATAAGTGCGATGGAGGAAAAATAGAGAAAAACGGACAAATAATGCGTATATTCAACTACTGGTACCTTAATCCCTACGGGAGTTGCAGGGTTAACCGAGCCTTACATGCTACTCTCGTTGTTTTCTTTAGAGCTACATCACGATTGCGAACCCTTGGTGACGCTTCTGAAGAAGTATGCTTTCCTCTGGAGCGATCATGCCACCAAGAACTTCCGAGTCCCCAGCAGACCTTGGTTGCCGCCCCACTCTTCCGCCCGCCCCTTCTCCCAAGAGTTCCTCATTGAGTGCGACACATTGGGACAAGGCTGTGGCGTGGTACTACCGCAGGCGAGCTACCTGATCGCCATCTTTAACCGCAAGACAATGGCTCACCATCAACGACTATCGACTTACGAGCTCGAGTTGATTGGCCTCGCCAAGATGGTGTATTATTAACGACCATACTTATGGGGGCATATCTTTTCTGATCCGCACGGTCCATTTCAGCTTAAAGTACTTATCTGAGCAGCGCCTCAACACCGCTCCACAACAGTGCTGAGTGAGCAAACTCCCAGGCTTCGACTTCCGTGTGGAGTTCAAGGAGGGCACCTTGAACCATGCAACAAACACTCTTTCTCGCCAAGACCAGGTAGATGGTCTACTTTGTGCCATCTCCTTATCCATCCCTGCAATCCTCATTTGGTTGCGTCAAGAGTCCCAGGACTCCCCGATCTCATAGAGCTCAGTCGGCGGATTGTCGAAGGGCGTCTTCCTCCTCACTAGACAATGCATGAGGGCTTGATGCGTTACAAGGGACGCATTTACTTGCTCCCCTCCTCCCCCCTCATTGGTGACATCATGGAGACAACCCATACTAGTGGTGCAAACGAGTTGAGCTCGAGTCCAGCTTGGCAAAATTTCCAAGCTCGAGCTCGAGCTCAAACTAATCATTTCGAGCTCGAGCTCGATCTCGTCGAGCTCATTTTGTCCTGGCTCGCGAGCTCGAATTGAGCTCAAGCTGCTCACGAGCTTTTTAGCTCATGAGCCTGATTTTCTTTATATTTTTAATTTTTTTAAAAAAATATAGGAATAAAAAGCTCACGAGCCGGCTCGCGAGCTCATGAACAATAATATCCGAGCTCGAGCTCCATAGGCTCGAGCTCGAGTCGAGCTTTTTTCGAGCCAACTCATCGAGCTTTCAAGCCGGCTCAACTCAACTTGCACCCCTAACCCATACCTTGGATCACGTAGGGGTTTGTAAAACCCTTCAGCGGATTCACGCCAATTACTTTTGGAAGGGCCTACGACGCAGTGTCCAGAATTTTGTTGCTGCCTGCACAGTCTGTCAGCGCCACAAGGCGGAGCTTCTCCTTCTGGACGGCCTTCTTCAGCCCCTACTGATTCCCACACAAATTTGGGCCGACGTCTCGATGGATTTCGTCGAGGGACTGCCCATGTCGCATGAAAACTGATCCTCGTGGTCATGGTCGACCGTTTTTTCGAAGGGAGCACACTTCATTGCTATGCAGTATGCCCAGACCATTGACAGCGGAGGGCATTGCCCCTGCCTTCTTCGCGAAGTTTTTTCGTCTCCACGACCTCCCCGAGAGCATTGTCTTGGACCGGTATAATGTGTTTACGAGCATTTGGTAAGAGCTATTTACTCTTTGCGGTATCAAATTTCCTTCACATCGTCCTACCACCCACAGTTTGATGGCTAGGCATAGGTCGCCAATCACACATTAGAAATGTACTTGCATTGCATCTCCAGAGATCACCCCAAGGATTTATGGACGGGATCCCCCGCGCCTATTGTCCTTTGAGAGCAGCACAACCTGCCCGGACTCGGTCGACCGCGAGCTTCGAGACCAATTTCTCTCCCTAGCACGACACCACCTTCTTCAAACCCAGGTGCGTGTGTATACTACTTACAATTGGGGTCATTGCGAGCTAACATTTGCCCAGGGAGAGTGGTTATGGCTCAAACACCGTCCTTACCGCCAGTCCTCGACCGCCAAGACCCCATATCACAAGTTGGGACCGAAGTTCTACGACCCATTCAAGATCCTCCAGCGCATTGGCGAGGTTGCATACCCTCTCCAGCTTCCACCAGAAGCCCACATTCATGACGTTTTCCAGTTGAAACAGTTTCGTGCCCCCCCTTCGGCCCCCTTAGTGAACTCCCCACCGCAGCTAGATGACAAGTTTGGTCTCAACCAGGCCGGATATGTTAAGGACATGCACGCTACGGGCCCACGTTGGAGCATCATCTACCATCATCGTCGGCGATAGGCACAGAGTAAGGCGTCATCTCATTACTGCTGCATTTTCAATTTAATGTTGCTATTTAATGTCTCCTCTCTCCCTCTCCTCTTAAGTCTCTCATAACCTAATTATTCTGATCAAGCCTCTTCACACGCCGCCAGCCGCCAACCGACGATCCCGTCGCACCTCCTTGCTGAATCTCTCCTCCGAGCTTCTACTATAGGTTCCTGCGGATCTAAGAAGGGGAACTTCAATCTTCTCCTTGAATTCCACCTCTCACGACCACGAACGAGGTCTTAATCCGGGGCTCCTAGCATAATCATGGAAATTATAAACCAACTAACTGCATGGATTTTACTTCCTTTTGATTTTGTTCAGATTTGCTCGTCGTAAGGTTCAACATGATCCCATTAACAAGTCATAATTCAACAATAAAGATGTGATGGGAATCAACAACAATTTCAGCCACATGATCGACGATGGAGAGCGGGCCACCCCTTGGTGGGACCTCTTATGTGTATTTGCATAGGAGTCGTTGATCCGATATTCGATCTGATTTCACAAGCACGTTTGGAGGCACTGCTTTACTATTTTCCATATATTTCGATGACTTTTGGATTATTATTTAGTAGTGATCGGACACCGAGTAGTCAATCATAGCTATCCATGTCGGGTGCCCTAGTTAGTCTTTTATTATAAATAAGAGGGGATGACAATCATTGGGTGACATTTTTAGCCTTGTTAAGAAATCCAGTGCCGACAATCATATCATGATGTGATGCTGTGAGCTTTTGGGGTGCGATGTCTTGGTTAGTTTGCTATTTACTGCCCCATCCTCCCTCACGTAACTCCAAATCAGTTAACTGATCGCACTCCAAAATTAATAAGCAGATTCCTCGTGGGGCACTGGGCTGCCACGTGTCCTCTGTTTAAGCATCTATTACACTATACCCCCAGATCTATGGCCATCAGTGGCGGCGGCTTTGTCCTTCATGTCAGCTAAGGCATGTGGGGGAAACAGTTGTTGTGGTCTGGGGTGGGGCAGGCTTCCTATAGGTCAAGGTATCAGATCGAGAGGGGACCTGTCTCGTCCCAGACGAGCGGAGGTACTGCTCGTACACTAAGGCGAGCTGAAAGATCTGCTCAACACTCTATAGGTGATGGAGAATTAGCTCTTTTCGAATTTCAAAACGTAGGCCGGCCTTAAAATATGAGGCGACGACAATGAGCTACTCCGAAATGTCACTCCTAACAACAACCTCATCGAAGCGAGCCACATAATCGGCGACAGTAAGTGTCCCCTGATGTAAACTATGTCGCTGTTCAAGCAACTGGTCTCTGTAGGATGCATGAAGATACTTGTCTATCAGGATTTGCTTCATATCATCCCATCGAGTGAGATGGGATAATAGCCTTCCCTATCAACAGATCTCTCTGTGCTAGTCCATAATATTTTAGCCTGCCTAACTAATTTCATTTTGGCGAACCAGACACATCGTTTGTCTCTCATGTCGTACCACTCAAAGTAATGGTCCATGTCGAAGAGCCAATCACTAAAGGCCTTTGGTTCCATACGATCACGAACCATCAAAGGATGAGACATCGATGCGAATGCGCCTAGTGATGTCATACTCATACTGGTAACCACCTTTATGCGGTTCCATATAATCCTCATAATACTCATCAGGGACGTAATCACGTCGAGCAGGCGGGGGTCCACGCTCTCTATGACCTTAGTTATTAAAGGCGCAAGGCGCACCAAGGCGCAACAGGGTCTTGGAGCCTAGGCGCAAGGCTCAAGGCGCAGGCGCGCGCCCGAAGAAGGCAAGACGCAACCACATTCATTTTAAATAATCAGCATCAAACATCAATTCATCTTTTTGAAAAGGTTCTTTATATATTCTACTCATTAGTCATTCATTACTATCATTTATATCTCTTAAAAAATAAAATCAAAATGGTCTCTTGCATCATATCTAAGTCTCAACGATCGATTATGTTTCAAGAACACTAAATTGTGTAAAAATTAATGAGTTCTTACATCATTTTTTTCATTATTTTGAAAACAAAAGGTTTACATCAAAAATCGCATTCATGTGCACCTTTAATGTCCAAAGGCGCAAAAAAGGCGCACGAAGGCGCAAACCTCTGAGCCTGGTGAGCCTGGAGCCTTAGGCGCGCCTTTAACAACATAGTCTACGACCGGGATCAAAATAGTCATCACGGTCAAAATCACTGTGACCGTGCTGAGGTGCACGATCTCTATGATCCCGAGGGAATGTTCAGGGTTCTGTCGCAAGGGCGGGGAGGGATTCTGTCGGGGAGTACCACGATAATGCCGTTCACAGGGTGGTTGAACACCCCTCAAACGTGGTTCCTGAAATTGGGCACCCATGGTATCTAAACGGTCATGGACAAGTCGCTGAAATTCAGCTAATGTCGTACCCGAATTCGAACTATTTGCTCGGTTCTCGATGACGGTTGGGTCAGACATTGGGGATCTATAAACCCTACTACGACAGAGCATAGACATGGCACAAACCTTGGGCTCTGACACCAGCTGATGCAGGGTAGGGTGTGCAGTGAAGACCTGCGATGCACGACTAGTTGTTAGTGAGGTTCCGATCCAATACTTCTATTCTAGTATGATGTGATCATGCAAAAGTGACGCCAATAATTAATGATTTAGCAAGAATTATATTCGACACAATAAAATGTAACGAACAAGCGAGATTAAAATTTATTTAGGGAAAAAGACTATGACTTTCCTTCGCAAGGAGGGACAAAACTAAGCGCGCTACGAATAGTTCCGTCCTGCAAATCACAAGTGCTTCGAAACAATATTCCACAACACAAAATATCAAAGCAGCTTTGAGATCCAAAACAATGTAAAATAATATGAAGAAACAAGAGTTCGTACATAAAAAAACTCACAAAAAGTATGAGATATGCCCGAGGTGACGAGATCCAGTGAATCACAGCGCGGAGGAGGCGATCCGGAGGGGAACCAGGGACGGGAATGACTGGATCTGTTTGTTTGGAGCAGGATCTGGCTGTGATGACTTGGATCAGAGCAATGGTGGCCTGTTTGGGCCACGGGAGGGCGGGTGGGAGGGGGATTTGTGGTTGTGGGCTGTAGGGGAGGGGAGGGGTGGTGCCGTGGGCTGTTGGGGGGCCTTAGGTGGGGCGACAGATGGCTGGGAGGGGCTTGGATAGGCGGCGGCAGCAAGTGGAAATCTGGACTGGGTGGTGGCTGCAGGGGAAGGGCTGGACTGGACAGTTTTTCGCTCAACATCAAATAGGAGGGGTGGCGGTTGGGTGTTTGGGGGATTGTATGGGTGGCAGTGGAGGGATTTGAGAGTGGAGGAAGGTGGATAGGGGTAGGGGATATCTTTGGGGAACGGAGAAGGACTAGGAGTCGTCACCTAGGATTCCACGGAGTCGGCACCATGGAGGGATCGCTAGAATCCGGGATTTCAATTCTCCAAATTCTGCAATGAGATTGGTAGCCCCCATAACCACCTATTTGTAATAAAAATACACTTAGGGCACCCTGCATCAACGACTATGATTGACCGTGAGTGCGGAGGGCCCGATTACAATAAAACAACCCAAACACCATAAAGTAATATATGAAATCGACGGCAAACGATGAACCGAACGCATCCTTGAAGTCGGATTGCCAATCCCGTTAAGTCTTCCTTTGGGAATAAACGAACGTGGGCCCCGCCTTGCGTCGAGGAAACATCGATGGCTCAGATGGATCCCGTCACATTTACTTCAACTGAATATTTTTCCTAGTGCTATTTAGCAGAGATTTTGGATGTTTAAAAAATGTGGTTGCATGTTGTCACAATGTTTTAGGGATCTCATTGATGATTGAATGCATTTTAATTTGTCTACTATGAGTTATTTCTTTCTTTTGATATGCTTACTCATGAAAGTGGATGCGAACCTTAATAGATTGGTCATTTTAGATTCAAGTTTCTTCACCATTGAATTTGGAAATACATGTTTTACGAGTCTCCTAGTGCTTAGTTCTAAACGGGTTATAGTTTGGAAGGGTAGTTAGTGTTGATGTCCATGCTATCATTTATTTTAGTCACTTGTAGGCTTACACATTATTAAATCTCCAGACAACAAAGTGAAAGGGTACATGTAGGTTTACACATTTATTTCACACATGCGGGTCAATTCTTTATAAGATTATTCTAGAGAACATTAATTTTTTATGGCTGTGCATGATTTACGTCATCCATTGAAATTAATTCCAATGTGCTAAACACCGATTAATATATAAAAAGAAGTGCCAATAAAAAAATCCTACCACTAGTTTTCTAGCCATATGGTAAATATCTGATTTTGCTGTTCATGAAATTAAATTTTCATTTTTTGAGTTATGTGGATTACAAATATTTATTGTAGCTATTTTTTGTGTTTTTCCTTTTTTAGGTTTTACTTTTCTCAAGATGAGAGTTGATGTCTTACTACTTCATTATTGGATACGCATATTGATTGAAGTTTTATAAGTTGTTTATGTTATTCTGTCTTTTTTGAAGCGATTCTGGTTTTCATTTTTTCTCTTCAAAGTTTGATAATGCCGTTTACTACCTGCAGGTTGGAGTCGTTTCTGATTATGATTTGTTGGCGTTGGATTCCATTTCAGGTTCTTTCCAAAATTTATTTTGAAATGGTTTATCTGGTTACTTCTCGATTATTTCCTCCTCTGAGCTGTGTAGAGTTGCTTAGTTGTAAAATTGGAATGAACCTCTTTGAGGTTATAAGATCAAGTTTTTATTCATCATACGTTTAACAAGGCTTTTTTTGAAGTTGAGCATTCTGGTAAGTGTCTGTGTGGAATCAAAAGTGATAAAGGTTGGGAGATTTTAGTTTTAAGATCATAAATGAAGAGGCTGGGGAAGAGGCCTAAAATTAAAAAGAAGTACAAATAATTGAAATGATTGAAAGAAAATCCCAAAATCAAACTGTGGAAGTATAAGTTGAAGTTGTATTTATTATTGTTTCTTCAAGTTGTGTTTTTCCTGTATTACCCGTGAGGATTTCTTTCATCTTTTGTATCACCCCTTACTGAAGTATATGTATGAGTAAAGGGTTTTCTTTCAATTATATTCATTATTTTTCCTTTCAACTTGGTATCATAGCCAGATTTTAATCCCTCGCCGCTAAAATCCTCTTCCCGTCGTTCTCGCCAAATCTCGCTCGGAAATCTCATGAGCGCTTCCCGTCGTCCCCTTTTTTGCTGGTTTGAGGTCTTCTTCATGCTAACCCACGCGGCTCTTGCGTCGCGGGGTGTTATCGCTGAAGGAGACCTCCACCTCTCCTCGTGATGGTTGCTGCCTCGCCGTCGACGCCTTCTACTGTCCACTGCTAGCCAGATCTGGGTTGACTTCCTCATTCACAACCAGATCTGGGTTGTCTTCCTCATTCTCGGCCGTTGATTGCTTCGACTGCTTTTGGATCGATGACTTATGCCTCATTTTTTTCCAGCGCCTGCTTCCAGGGACTGTTGGGAAAATTGCCCACAATATTCCTAATTTGAAGAAGTTCTCACAATATAGATGAACACACTTGTATTTGATGTGTATGCTTTTGTTCTGATGTTTTTAGGAACATGATAGTACTAGCCTAATATAGGGCTAAACTTAGTGTTATCTGACATAGTCTTGCCAATGTAATCACTCATTATGCAAGGCACAATATCGACCTAAGATCTAGACTATGTTGGACTTGATACTCACTCTTAAAATACCAATAAACAATGTCCAAAAGGTTGGGTAATGCAAAGAAGTCAAGTATAAAACGATATGAATTGTCTAAGTAATAATTCGACTAGATATCTAGTCGAACTGTTGGATGATCTAACCGAGTGTACAGAAGAATTAAGTCGAATCTTGTAGATATCAATAGAGCACAAAATTTCATCAAGGCACTGATTCGACTGTATAATCAAACCAAATGTGCAGAAGAATTAACAAGAATCATGTGAAAGGTTTCAGAAAATTTCCCAAGTACAGATTCGATTGGAAGATCTACTCATTCATGCAGAAGAGTCAACCATTTGAGTAGATAAAGGAAAAATATGATTAAGGACAAGTTTGAATAGACATTGAACTGACCGTGCAAAACTATTGGAGTTATTATTATTATTCTGTAAATATTGTGTATGAGCATATTTGTAAATATTTAACTTTGAGATAATATATATTTGCTAGCTCTCCTCATTGGAGACTAAGGCTTTTCATTTCTGTACATGGTCTTAGAGGGATAGGGTTTCGTGACTCTGACTCTCCGCCTGCGTGCTTTCCGCCGATCGCGTCCCCGCCTGCGTGCTTTTCGCCGACTGCGTTTTCCGCTGTTCTCCGCCAAGTTCTTGTTCGCCTGTTGTCCCCGATCAGGGCATCCACCGATTTCGTGCCTCCCGATCGCTGTTGACGTTTCTCTCGCCTGCTTCCTGTTCGTCTGTTGTCCCTGATCGGAGCATCCGCCGGTTCCGTGCCTCTCCGTTCTCGTATATTTTCTTTGTCTCTCGATCCTCGGTCTCCGTTGCAGGAGGGATCTCGTTTTTTTGTATATTTTTTGCTCCATGGATTCCAAGGACACCTATGGGTCCTCTACGAGACGGATTACCAGCATCCTCCTTGATGAGAAAAATTACTCTTCATGGGCAATTTCGATGAAAGTGGCTCTAGTTGGCCGGAATAAGCTCTCATGGCTTACCGACGGCCCTCCTAGGCCTAAACCGACCGACAAGGATGACAAGAAAGAGAAATTAGTCAAGTGGTCGACGGAAAAGTACATGGTTATTGGATGGATTCAGTGCTCGATGGAGCCTCGCATCTTCAGTCAGTTCATGCGCTTTGAGGACATCTCCGAGCTTTGGTCCGCTTTCCAACGCACCTTTGGGCACACCCGTGTTGATGCCCAGATTTTCGGCATCTTTCAGGATATCGCATCCGCCACTCAGGGGGAGCGTTCTGTTCTGAAGTACTTCACCTACCTTCAGGATTGTTTTCTTGAGCTTAACGATCTTGAGCCTCTCAGTGCCCTGGAATCTCCTAATGATATCACACTTATTCGGAAACAGCGACAACGTCGAGAGACATACCCGTTCGTGATGGTTGCTGCCTCGCCGTCGACGCCTTCTACTGTCCACTGCTAGCCAGATCTGGGTCGACTTCCTCATTCACAACCAGATCTGGGTTGTCTTCCTCATTCTCGGCCGTTGATTGCTTCGACTGCTTTTGGATCGATGACTTCTGCCTCGTTTTTTTCCAGCGCCTGCAACGTCTGCTTCCGGGGACTGTTGGGAAAATTGCCCCACAATATTCCTAATTTGAAGAAGTCCTAATATAGATGAACACACTTGTATTTGATGTGTATGCTTTTGTTCTGATGTTTTTAGGAACATGATAGTACTAGCCTAACACCTGGCTAAACTTAGTGTTATCTTACATAGTCTTGCCAATGTAATAACTCATTATGCAAGACACAATGTCGACCTAAGATCTAGACTATGTTGGACTTGATACTCACTCTTAAAATACCAATAAACAATGTCCAAAGGGTTGGGTAATGCAAAGAAGTCAAGTATAAAACGATAGGAATTGTCTAAGTAATAGTTCGACTAGATATCTAGTCGAACTGTTAGATGATCTAACCGAGTGTACAGAAGAATTAATTCGAATCTTGTAGATATCAATAGAGCACAATATTTCATCAAGACACTGATTCGACTGTATAATCAAACCAAATGTGCCGAAGAATCAACAAGAATCATGTTAAAGGTTTCAGAAATTTGCCCAAATACAGATTCGACTGGATGATCTACTCATTCATGCAGAAGAGTCAACCATTTGAGTAGATAAAGGAAAAATATGATTAAGGACAAGTTTGAATAGACATTGAACCGACCGTGTAGAACTATTGGAGTTATTATTATTCTTCTTTAAATATTGTGTATGAGCATATTTGTAAATATTTAACTTTGAGATAATATATATTTGCTAGCTCTCCTCATTGGAGACTTAAGGCTTTTCATTTCTCTACATGGTATTAGAGGGATAGGGTTTCGTGACTCTGACTCTCCGCCTGCGTGCTTTTCTCCGATCGCGTCCCCGCCTGCGTGCTTTCCGCTGACTGCGTTTTCCGCTGTTTTCTGCCAAGTTCTTGTTCGCCTGCTGTCCCCGATCGGGGCATCCTCCGATTTTGTGCCTCCCGATCGCTGTTGACGTTTCTCTCGCCCGCTTCCTGTTCGTCTGCTGTCCCTGATCAGAGCATCCGCCGGTTCCGTGCCTCTCCGTTCTCGTATATTTTCTTTGTCTCTCGTTCCTCGGTCTCTGTTGCGGGAGGGATCTCATTGTTTTGTATAGTTTTTGCTTCATGGATTCCAAGGAAATTTATGGGTCCTCTACTGGACGGATTACCAACATCCTCCTTGATGAGAAAAATTACTCTTCATGGACGACTTCGATGAAAGTGGCTCTAGCTGGCCGGAATAAGCTCTCATGGCTGACCGGCGGCCCTCCTATGCCTAAACCGACCGATAAGGATGACAAGAAAGAGGAATTAGTCAAGTGGTCGACGGAAAAGTACATGGTTATTGGATGGATTCAGTGGTCGATGGAGCCTCGCATCTTCAATCAGTTCATGCGCTTTGAGGACATCTCACAGCTTTGGTACGCTCTCCAACGCACCTTTGGGCACACCCGTGTTGATGCCTAGATTTTCGGCATCTTTCAGGATATCGCATCCGCCACTCAGGGGGAGCGTTCTATTCTGAAGTACTTCACCTACCTTCAGGATTATTTTCTTGAGCTTAACGATCTTGAGCCTCTTAGTGCCTTGAAATCTCCTAATGATATCACACTTATTCGGAAACAACGATAGCGACGAGAGACATACCAGTTCTTGATGGGGCTTCGCCCCGACTATGAGTCTACCCGTGCTCAGATTGTGGGGATGTCACCTTTGACAGATCTTCTTGAGGCCTATTCCATAGTTGCAGAGCATGAGAAACGTATGCAGAGGCAATCTAGTCTCTCTGGCGCTCGTGCTACCTCCCCTCTTCCTACTGAGCAGATGGCTCTTGCCGCTTCTTACCTCCCTCCCACCTCCAGCACTCGTAGCCGAGGCGATCAAGGACAATCTACTCCATTTGGCGGTCGTAGTCCGTCTGGTGGTCGTGGCTCTACGGGTCCACCTGGCCCTTGCTCTCATTGTGGGCGTCTATATCATGACCGTAGTTGCTGCTATTAGCTATACCCACATCTACGGGGCTCTTAGTGTGCTTCTCCTGGTGGTGTCCCTAGGCATACCGTTGTTACTGCCGAGTCTTTCGGGCCTGTCGAACGCACCTTGGGTGCCAACTGCCAACCCCTCTGACTTCTTTCAGATGTTGGCCCAGTTTCAGCAGTTTCAGCAATTCCAGCAGTCTCAGCCTTCCACTCCTGCCGCTACCTCCACTGTCCCCTCTTCCTCAGGTACTCCGTTTGCTTGCTCCGTGACCACAGTTGACCAGGATTCGTTACCCTGGGTGGTTGATTCTGGTGCAACCGACCATATGACTTGTATGTCTTCCCGTCTGCTTCTGGTTGTTCCCTGCTCCCACCGGGATGTGCGTCTTGCTGATGGCTCGGTTACCCCTGCCCTTAGCCGGGGCACCGTCCCTCTTTCTTCCTCTTTCTCCCTTGACTCTGTTCTTCTTGTTCCTCGGTTGGCTCTTAACCTATTATCTGTTAGTAGTATTACACGTACTTTGGACTGCTCCAATATTTCTTTTCTGATCGTTGTGTTTTTCAGGACCTGAGATCCGGGAGGACTATTGGTACGGGATATGAGAGGAGTGGGATGTACTACCTGGAGCTACCTTCTCCCACTGTTGCTCCCACCGCCACCGCCACCTGCCCACCTACCTCTTCTGCTGCTTACCCTGCTTTGTCGTCGACCTCGCTTTGGCATGCACGCCTCAGCCATGCTAGCCCTCAGCGGATCTTGTCTGTTTGCCCTGATGTGTCTTTTGTTTTTTTCCTTTCCGCTGTGATGTATGTGAGCTGTCAAAACACACATGCAATACGTATGTTCCTTTTGTTAGCCGTGCTACTTCTTGTTTTGAGTTGGTGCATTCAGATGTGTGGGGCCCTGCCCCTGTAGTATCATTTGATGATTTCTCGTACTTTGTAACTTTTATCGATGACTACTCTCGTTGCTTATGGGTTTACCTCCTAAAACATAAATCTGAGGTTCTATCTGTTTACTCTCATATTTACGTATGGTACGGACCCAACATGGGACGTCTGTTCATATCCTTTGCTCTGACAATGGAGGTGAGTACACTTCTCGTCTCTTTGATCTTTTTGTTCCACAATGAGGGCACTCTACACCAATTTTCTTGTCCGGGTACCCCCGAGCAGAATGGGGTTGCCGAACGCAAAAACCGCCACCTATTAGACTGTTCGTTGCCTTCTTCAGGGAACGAATGTCCCTAAGTCCTATTGGAGCGCTGCCCTTCTTACAACGACTTTCCTTATTTATAGGACTCCTTCTCGTTCTCTTGGTGGTGTTACCCCCTACAGTCTCATCCATCCATCCGTCTCCGCCTTTCCCATCCCTGTCCGGGTCTTTGGTTGTGTGTGCTTTGTTCAGGATCGGCGACCTTCTCAGACTAAACTTGACGACCGGGCCATCCGCTGTCTCTTCCTTGGCTACTCGACTACCACTAAGGGTTACCACTGCTATGATCCCCAACTGCGTCGTGTTATTTACTCTATGGATGTGACATTTCATGAGGAGGTTCCCTTCTTCCCTGCACACTTGAACCCTCCTGCGGACTTGACCCTCCTGCGCTTCCTACTATTGTGCAACCTCTCCCGGCCGGCCCTCCACCACCAGACGGGGTCCCACCTGCTGCTCCGCCTGTCATGCTGACTTACTCTCGCCGCCAGCCGCCACCACCACCCGGTGCACCCATTTCTCATCCAGTCCCGGATCAGCAGCTTCTTTCGGTCGCAGGTACCTCTCTTGAGCCCCCTCTTCTACTTCTTCTATTGATTTACCCATTTCCTTGTGCAAGGGCAAACGTACTTGTGTCCATCCCTCTGTTACTGAGCACCCGTTGGCTAGTGTTGTTTCCTACCAACGTTTCTCACCCTCTTACCAGGCTTTTGTGGTTGCTGTTGATTCTGTCCGGCTTCCTACTTCGACTGCGGAGGCTCTCCTTGACCCACAATGGGTTCTGGCCATGGAGGAGGAGATGTCTGCTCTTCGTCGTACTGGGACATGGTCCCTGGTTCCTCTTCCTCCCGGGAAGCGCATGATTGGGTGCAAATGGGTCTATACTGTGAAGTACTCCGCTGATGGTACCATTGACCGCTACAAGGCTCGTTTGGTGGCCAAGGGCTTTACTCAGGCTCCGGACGAGTTTGGCGCCACGTTTGCTCCTGTGGCTAAGTTTACCAGTGTTCGCCTTCTGCTCTCGCTTGCGGCCTCTCGGGCGTGGCCTCTCTACCAACTCGACGTCAAAAATGCCTTCCTGCACGGAGATTTACAGGAGGAGGTCTATATGGCTCCTTCCCCGTGGTTTGCCCTTAAGGGGGAGTATTCGGGGAGAGTTTGCCGCCTGCACAAATCCCTGTACGGCTTAAAGTAGTCCCCGCGTGCTTGGTTCGAACGGTTTAGCTCGGTTATCCTTCAGTCCGGCTTCACTCAGTACCGTGCAGACCATACTTGCTTCATTCGTGTCACTCCAGAGGGACATCGTGTCATTGTCTTGGTTTATGTGGACGATATTATTCTCACCGGGGATGACCCTTCTGGCATCTCTGAGGTGAAAGCTACTCTTCGCTCTGCCTTCGAGGTGAAAGACCTTCGACACCTCCGTTATTTCCTTGGGATTGAGGTAGCTCGCTCCCGGCAGGGCATCTCCATATCGCAGCGCAAGTATACCTTGGATCTTCTTCGGGACACGGGTCTGCTTGGGTGTCGTCCTGCGAGTACTTCTATGGACACCAACCATCGCTTTCATGCTGAATCTGGTGATCCTCTACCAGACCCTTCTCAGTACCAGCGGTTGGTTGGCCGCTTGATATACTTGACCAATACTAGTCCCGACATCAGCTTCTCTGTGGGCATTTTGAGCCAATTTATGCATTCTCCCAAGACATCTCACCTAGAGGCTGCTCGACGTGTTCTTCGCTATCTTAAGCGCGCTCCTGGTCTTGGGCTATTCTATCGGACTGATAGTGCCTTCAGCCTCTCCTGCTTCATTGATGCAAATTTCGCTGGTTCTTTGACTGATCAACGCTCTACGTCAGGTTTCTGTTTATTCCATGGTGATCATCTTGTTTCGTGGCGGAGTAAGAAACAACCCATCGTATCCCGGTCGTCTGCTAAATCAGAGTACCAGGCCATGGCACACGGTGTCACTTAGTTGGTTTGACTTCGATCGCTGCTGACTGAACTTGGCCTACCCCTGGCTACTGGCTCGACTCTCTACTGTGATAATAAGTCAGCTCTTCTTCTTTCCCAGGACTCGGTGCTACATGAGCGCACCAAGCACATCGAGATGGATGTTTATTTTCTGCGTGATCACATTCATACTGGGACTATTCTTCCAGCTTACATCTCCTCGGCCGACCAGCTGTCTGACGCCTTCACTAAAGTTGTTGGCCCTACTCGTTCAGATTTGACCATTTCCAAGCTGGGCATGATTGACATCTTTGCACCAACTTGAGGGGGAGTATTGGAGTTATTATTATTATTCTGTAAATATTGTGTATGGGCATATTTGTAAATATTTAACTTTGAGATAATATATATTTGCTAGCTCTCATCATTGGAGACTAAGGTTTTTCATTTCTCTACAAGAACAAGCAAGACGATTCAGGCTGATGTACTTAGAATGCAAATAGTTGTGAAGATTTGACTAGGCATCAAACAGTTTGTGCAATTGAATCAAAATGAATCGTGTAGATGATAGATATGCATAAAACTGTTAAGTGCAAATTCATTTAGATCATCTATACGATCGTGCAGAAGGCTCAAGGCTATTCGACTAGAAGTTTCTTAAAGTTCAAAGTTGTCTTAAGTCATGGAAAAAGAAGTTTTTGTCTTAAGCAATAATTTGACTTAATATCTAGTAATTCAACTAGATCCATTTGACCAGACAGGGAGAAGAAGAGGTACTCATATAAAATTATTCTAAGTCTACATTCGACCAAATGTTCATTATTCGGCTAGAAGAAGCTCTGAAAGGCCATTCGACTATAAACTCCTGGAAGAATATGCACTAAGTAAGATTTCAGCTTGATATCAAGCTGTTCGACTGAATATAAAGCAGATTCAATCAGATCACATTGTATAGAAGACTGAATAGTCCGATTCAACCAGATGTGTATGATTCGACCAGAAGGAGCTGTGAAGAAGCAATTTGACTGAACATGAAGAAATTCAACTAGACATCTAGTCGAATTTTCCAGACAAGCTTGAATTCAAATTGACGCGTTGTTTTGGAACTCTCATTTAATGCCGCCACACAAAGGGTCGATCGAATTTGTTCTTTAAGGTAAAAGATTTCTGACATCAAATCAGTCTGAGATTCGGCCGTTAAAAAATCTCAACCATATAAAAGGAGGAGGACGTGAACAGTAAACCCAAATCGATAATCGATAGAGACGAGTTTGAGGTTTTCCGCCAATTGTCTTTTTGAAAAGTGCTATTCAATCAGAAAGTTCAAGATTGGAGAAGAAATCAACCGAAGCTAATCACTTGTTTCTCCAAAAGAAAAATCGATTCGTTTTATTAATCTATTCAAAGTTCGATCATCTGTCAGCAAGAAGAAGAATCTTCTAAAGTACAAAAGAGACACTTTCACTGAAGCAAATTTTCTCAAAGGCCTCTGCAAGAAGATTAGAGTAGAAGCCAGTACTCATCAGGCTTCGGGAAGACTCCAGATTTATGAAGATTTATTATTTTGAGTTTTTAGAAAGTTTTTGTATTAAAAATTTAACTGTAGGATCTCACTGAGATCTGAGTTGTAGGGTCCTAGTGACCTGAGGTAGGAGGCCAGTCAGTGCCTCTGAAGTAGGAGATTTTGTCTCCGAGTTGTAGGATTTCTTTGTGGAGGATTCCTTGTGAAATCTGAGCTGTAGCCTGTAGGATCCTGAGCTAGGGGATCTGAGGTAGGAGGCCAACCAGTGCCTCTAAGGTAGGAGACTTGGTCTCTAAATTGTAGGATCTGCGGATCTGAATTTTGGTTGGAGTTTGTCGAGGCTAGCTCACTGCTAGATAGGTGGAGGGGGAAAGTGGACGTACCAAACTCGGGAAATCACTGTAGTTTCCTGTGTTTTTGTTGTGGTTTTTTGTGACTCTGCGCTTGTCGTTTTTACTTCAATTATTCCGCATTAAATATAAAAAATGACATCACCTATTCACCCCCCTCTCTAGGTGAAGAGACATCCCTTGACTTTCAGGGACTCGTTTCGACGATTGTTTTGCTTCTTCCTGCCGGGTTCGACAGCTTTGCATGCTTCCAGCCCGTGACTGCTCCCTCCAGCTGCGAATCCCTTCGTCGTCTGCTTTTAGAATCATCAATGGTTTTTGTTTCTCTGTCTCTGGC
This sequence comes from Platanthera zijinensis, assembly GCA_039513925.1. Taxonomy (NCBI): domain Eukaryota; kingdom Viridiplantae; phylum Streptophyta; class Magnoliopsida; order Asparagales; family Orchidaceae; genus Platanthera; species Platanthera zijinensis. The sequence continues at coordinate 117,840,216 of CM077098.1, read as the reverse complement.
TGAAACTGCTCCCAGTATGCCTTCCTGGAGTTCTTGCCAATACAAATTTGGCTTCCTATAGTGTTTTCTTTCCTATTTTCTCTCTTTTTTCCATTGAGTCACCATGGTTGAGTCTTTGGTTTCCTCGTCAAGTATTGTGAAGCCTCCGATGAGTGACCCTCAGCGGTCTCATGACCACACCGACTCATTGAAGATCACAACTGTGCCTCTGGATGAAACTAATTACCTTGAATGGTCCTTTGCCGCCCAACACGTGATTCACAGTCTTCAAATGTACAGATATATAGATGGGACGGCGGTGGAACCCCCTAGGGATGATTTTACTTAGAAGCATTGAGATTCTAAAAATTCTCTCGTCGTCTCGTGATTCCTTCATTCCATGTCTCCTAAGGTCTACCAGAGCTATATATTGATGGATTTTTCCCATAAGATCTGAACTCAGGCTCATGAAACATACTCTCAGATCGATAATTCTACCAAGATTTATGAGCTTACACGTCATATATTGGAGTTGAGACAGGGATCTATGATTGCGGCCACCTATTTTTTTGAGTTCAAGCTCTCTCTCAGGAATTGGATTACTTTGAACAGTTTGCCCCTGCTTGTACTGTCGATGCAGTCATGTGGCAAAAAAAGAAAGAACGTTTTCGTCTACTTGTCTTCCTGATGGGTTTGAATATGGAATTAGATACAGGTTGGACTAATATTCTTCATCGCTCTCCTCTCTCATCTCTTCGGGACACATTCAACACCATAGCTACTCCTGATCGCTCTGTCTTTACTAGTGTTGGTCGGGGTAGTGCCAACCCCACCAACACTATTCCTACTGTGATTACTATGCCCGCAGGGGCCACACTCGGGATGTTTGCTTCAAACTCTATCATCACCTTGCTCCATTTGGACCCGGACGTGGCTGTGGATTCGAATGGGGGGGGGGGTCGATAGGTTGGTTCTCGATCTCATGATGCTGCCTACTTTGCTAAAATCTATGAAGAGTCTATTAGTCAGCCTTCTGGACATTTTATTGCTTATGAACTGGATGCTCTCTGGCGTTTTCTCCACTCAGCTGCCTGGGGTGTTCTTGAAGGATCCTATCTATGATTTGCAGATTTTTGGTCCTTGGATCATGCATAAACGGGCCGACAATACTAACTGCATATGCCAAGTTAGGTCTTGTATGTACTAGATATATTAGGCTCTGTTTGTTTTGGCTGTTGCTGATCGAAAGGGAGCTGTCTGTGAAAAATGAAGTTTACAGAAAAAACTGTTTGTGTAAGGCTTCATTTGGTTCGGCGTATTCACGCCGGTGGCGGGAGCAAACTCCGCCCGCAGGGCGAAAAAACAAACGGTCGGCCCGGCGTTTGCAGCGTTTGCTCCCGCAACAAGGAGAAACAACACCGCCTCCCCTCCGTTTCCAGCCTCGCCTCCCTCCCTCAACGACAATACTCGTTGAGAGAAAATAAGGAAAATGATACATTAGTAACAGTACTCGTATTTTAGTGGAAAGATGATAAGAAGGATGAAAAAGGAGTTTTAAAGAAAATTGACACCTGAGGCTATGACCCATGTGTGATCAACAACAATACTTCAAATATTATAGGATTTCATTTTGAACTTCGGTTCTTACCGGTGATGACAAGTGTGCAAGTACTAGTGGACTTATTGAGAGAACTAATGATGCACTCGAAGTCGTATCCAATGTGATGAATGCAATGCAAAAAAATTTCTTGCATGCAATTTTAAAATAAGAAAGCGATGTTTGGATTAACAAGCAATTTGAAGCTCAATCTGCACAAAATTAGCAATTTAATTTATTTAGAGGCGGAAAACATCAAATGAACATCAACCATGCAGTAGTCAATGTAATCCAAAATAACGAAATATTCGTTGAGAGAGAACCAACTTAGAGGAAAAGAGAAAATAAGGAAAAAAAAAAGACAAATAAAAAACAAAAGATTTCCCTCAGAAATCAGGTTAATTTCTATAAACTAGCCAGAGGCGTACCCGAAGATTATGATAGATCTTACCGGGAGTGGAGCGGTATGGTGGTCGTTGTCGGCGGAAAGCTCGATGGAAGATGAGAGATTCCTCACGTAAATAGAGAAAAAGCGGCGGCTACTTACATGGAAGATGGAGCAGTGATGGTGTAGAAATATGGTGGCTTCGAAATCCGTGGAGAGACAAATGAAGAAGAAGTCAAGAAGAGGTGGGGGGGGGGGGGGGGGAAAAGAAATAAATAAAAAGCTCACTGTTCTGTCCAGGAAAGAGGAGGGGAGAGTTCACGAGCCTTAAAAATCATTTCTGCTTTTTTCTGTAATCAACAAAACAATCGCCTTTTAATCCCATTGTTTCCCGTTTTTAACTTCTCCAAACTGCCGCCTATAGCCCACGATTTCACCGAAGTTTTGGCTCACGCAGCAGTGGGGCACGGGAAACAGGGGCCACGTCTCTTTTTTATTTTTATTTTGGTTTCTGTAATCTGACTTTGCGTGAATATAAGATAAGAGAATTTGGCTCACGTGACTGGCTTTGGCTGGCTTCACATTTTGGTTTATTTATTTTTAAAATCCTGTTTTTAGCAGGATATTTTTTCTTCCTTCTGTAAGACTTCTAATGAGGATATCTTAAAGGAATGCTCAGAATTATGATTGAGGCTCAAGATGAGAATATGAGAAAACAAGGTTTAACCTGACCAAATCAAAAATCATGCCTCCGACTAATCTAAAGCAAATAAATGTACGATCTAGTTAATTATGTCATAGGAAATACACCACTACAACTTCTCCAATACATTAAAAAAAATACAAGAAAATAAAATTGCGAAATAAGTGCACGACATAAAAGAAAAATGTTTGACATGAATAAAAAAATGCATAAAGTAAACTTTAGCGTTGTGAATGCCCGTTTGCATCAACTAAGGAGGGTTCACAGGCACTCTAACTCATCTTTGCTAAGAGTTGTGATGCCATCAATAGTACTGTATTTGACTCACACTGCATCTCATCTATAGTCAATGCTACGAAATCGCATACTGGGTATGTTATGCGTACCAGACATTGTGATACACATTAGCCTATTCACATTTCTAGCCGGTCATTTAGGCTTTGTTTGTTTCTGCGGATTACTTCCGTTTCTTTTCTTCCAAAATGTCGTTTCGTTAATATCTGTTGTTTGCAGGAAAAATTTTCCAACTGTGCTTTTGTATAAAAGTAGTGCCTAGTTATATTTTCAACCGCAGCTAATGGGTCCTTTTCAACCCTCCATTTCTGCTTCAGCACTCTCCATTTCTTCCTTCCAATCGTGCGATAGGAGAAACCAATCATTTCCCGATCGCACTCGCCCCAAATCCGCTCGCCGTGCCTCCATTCTCTTCTCCAGATCCGCTCGCCGCGCCTATGTATTTTTTCCCTCTTCTCCATTACGCTTGCTTGCCGTGCCTCCATTTGCCGCGTGCCTCCATTCAAGTCTTTGAAAATATTCTTAGATCTATTTATTTCATTTGATCACTTCGCTAGGTTATCCTTATCATTTCCCTATTTCTCTGTAAGGAGAAGATATTTTAGATCTAATTCTTTATCTAATTTTTTATTCTTTAATCTTAAAACTGATGCATTTGATCTTTTGGTTGAGAAGCCTGAGAAGTAATGGGCATTAAGAACATCATTGGTGGTTTTAATTCTTCCTTAACTTTGTCAATAATGTTTTTATGATAGAATATATGGGTTATTGTCTCTTTGTTAAAAATCTGTCAATGAGATGTTTTTACGTTGTTATTGTTGTGTCCAATGCAAGTCTGTTTTTCATTTATGAGATAGAGCTCCAGTGCATTTATAATTGTTCATAGTTTTGCATTAATTTTTTGGGCGTTTATATTGGCAGCTCACGAATGGCTATTTGCAGCCCGTAGATATTGGCAGCCCACTGGATATTGGCAGCCAACTGGATATTGGCAGCCCAATTTTTTTTTAAAAAAAACATACTAATTTCATATTTTATATAGCAAAGAACGTTGCAACACAATACAATCAAATAACATTTGCTATAGAAAACACAAATCCTCATCTTTTATAAACAGTGCCAATAGTCGCATCACCCAAATATGTGTTGTAACTTTCTAAATTCAAGTAACTACTTCTAAAACAACTTTTAATAGGTACTAAATCTCCAAAATCATAAAAAAGAAACTGAACTCAATCCAAAATCTGAGCAGTTTTCAAGCAATCCTACAACTTGTAATAGCAAATATTTAAAGTTTAATATATATATAAAAAATTACTGAAAGAATACAATGCTTACATCATAGACAAGAAACTGAGCATGTTCATGATATTTGCTCCTACAAATGCAATTCTAAAAAAAGCATCCCAACCAACACATGATTTTATATAGAAATATAGGAAAGGAATTGTATTTGACAAAATTTCTCAGAGGCATTTCATCAAACACCTTACAGGCAAGAGAAACGATGAGCAAGATGCCTATCCTGTTCGATAACACCACATCCTTAAACAACTCCAATGGGTTATCGCAGTCTAGTTTCCAGTCTTCTTCCTGAGGAAGATGTCGAAGCCATCTCTTCCACAACAAATAATCTTCATTATTTTCAAGCACGGTCTCAAAAAGTGGTTGGCGACATTGGTCAAACACCTTGCGTGCACAGGAAGAAAAGCAGTCACTGTGTCAGAGAAGTACAGAGAAACGATGAGCAACACATAACGAGGAGGAATTAAGAAGATGACGGGGAAGAGGAGGACGGAGCTACAGTTGCAGAGACCTGGCGACGAAGAAGACAGTTCCTCGATATTACGGTGGAAGGAGATGGTGTGGTGGAGGCGGCCTTGACACCAAGGACATCGCACAATAGCTTCTCCGACGTCTTCTCCGGCGACGAACGACGGTCAACAGCGGGAGGACTGTAGGTGGAGGCGGCGGTCAACATCGGTGGTAGGACGTGATACATGAAGTGGGGCGGAAATATGGAGCGGGATGCCATTAGAGGGAGTGAAAAGAGGAGTTTAAAGTTTTATTTTGACTTTTTATGGGCTACTAATAGCCATTTACGGGCTGCTAATATAAACACATTTTTTTTACAAAAATCCCTTTTAAACTAACAGTTTTATGCACTGCTTTTTGAAAAGCTTTGCAAATTCCATTTTATACAAACAATTTTTGCAGCAAACATCATTTTCAAAAAACAGCTACATTTTCAAATTCCAGTTCTAACAGCTCCTTTTGGAACAACAACAGTCGAAACAAACAAAGACTTAGTTTTCATTTTCCGCTTAGCATCCCTTGAGCTCCTCCTCTTCTTCGCTCAGCATCTCGATCCACGCTCCAAATTCTGATCTCCTCTAGATCCCGTAAGTAGCCGCAAATCCCATCGTCTCTCCTGTAAGAGGCCTCAGATCTCGTCGTCTCTCCCATAAGAGCCACAGGCCCACAAATACCGTCGTCTCTCTTGTAAGTGCTCGCAGGAGATCCTGTCTGCTCTCAATCCCGTAAGAGGCTGCAAGAGATCCCTTCTGCTCTCAATCTCGTAAGCCTCTTTTTCTTCTTATTTTCTGATGATGATTTCTAATTTTTTATTCTTCTTCTTCTGTTGATGATGAATTATGATTTATGATTCTGTATTCACTGTACCTGTACCAAGGCTTCATAAATAGTCATGGATGCAATAAGATTGACCTGATACATGGAAGCCTTTGAAACCTCCAGCAGGATGTAGAACTTGTTCTTTCCCATGAAGCTTAATAGTTTTTTTCTATAGTCAAATTTTATGTCGTTGGTGCACCAACGGTTCTCATGATTAGGCAAAAAACCTAGCTATACCAAAAAAACTATTGAGCTTCATGGGAAAGGATCGGGCATCGAAAGTCGTGTGTGATGGAATTTCCAAATTTTACATACTTGTTATGAGGACAAATACATTAGTTGGTTTTTCATCCATCATAACAACCTTACGACTCTTCACCTCCGGCAATATAGAAAACTTTAGAGAGTGAAGGAAGTCGTTCCTTATCAAGAATATGTACAAGAATGAGATCATATTCAGTGTTCAGTCTATGACAAACTCAGAGATCCTATCTCTCTCAAGGAAGGTTGTCAATGTGGAGGCATCTTTATTGAATTCCATCTTCAGATTGTGGTATTGATCTAGTTCTATTCATAGCCCTTTCAAGATCCCATACTAATTGATGACAGATAAATTCCCTTATTTCATGGGAAACTTTTTCGTCTTTAATTCATAACATGCAGCGATATCTTACTTCATAGAGTATATTTGATGAAGAGTATCCCGAATCTTCCCGGCAGTAGGCAAATACATGCAATTCTTGCTCATCTCGGGTGTCATTGAATTCCGTAACCATCTCACGGTCAAAGAGTCTTCCTTATCCCATTCTTCATATTTAACATCAGTTTTAGTAAAGGTAATTCCTTCAATGTGATTCAGTTTTCTTCTCCCTTTCAGAATAATGCAAATAACTTGGGCCCATTCAACATAATTTTTTTTCCATTAAGACAATATGTGAGATGGAGAAAGAGGAGTTCATTTTGGGCTAAGGTCAGTTATATATTTATAGTGGTCTGTCATTCTCATCTCCGAAGTCAAAATAAAATGACTAACAATGAGACCGCAATGAAGGTGGATAAGCCAGATTGGTTAATAGGTTCAACACAAGAAATTGGATTCAACCCTGTGGAAAGATTGATTCATTCAAATCGACACGAGGGTCCAACTTTATTACATTGCCAAAATCCTTGTTCTATATTTGAAGCAGTTGACCTCCTTGCTTCTCTCATAGTACAACCCTCTTCCCGTGGGGCCTCGTTTCTCCTCGATTCACAGAGAAAAAAATGCAGGACTAGTGCCAACAGTTCATCATGGAAGATAGGACTCGCTGAGCGGGATCACTAACTACACTTTTGCAGGATTCAAAGAACCCATGGAAGAGTATGTACACTTATGTTGGATTTAACAACAACACTCCACTGCAATCACAAAGAAATAGGGGATCAACACATGGTCAACTTCGACTCGATCAATGAAATGAAATGAAGAGGAGACGGGATCAGTGTTGACACTGAAACGTCGATAATAGAAGTCAAAGGATCGGGCGTCGAAGGGAGCAGGAGTTGAAGAATTAAGTGTCAATAGATGAAGGATCAACCATCAAATTGGCAATACCAGATTTGCCATCGAAGGGTGCAAGCGTCGACGGATGAAGGATCAGAGAGCAGGTGTCAACAAATAAAGGTCGACTGAATCAACAGTAGTTGGATCAGCACGAGGGCTAAAGTCGTTGAAGGGATCCTGCGTCCATGCATAGGAAAGATCGTTCAGCCGGACGAAGAATAGTAGCGAGGGCACAATCGCAATGAAGGCGATGACGGATGACTAGGGCACAAAACATCTCTTATACCATGAAGAAACTAAAAATCTCTTATTTTTCTTCATTAAGCATAAGGATATATATATATATAGATAACTCAATTGAGGCTATAAAAGCCATAAGTATTCTCAAATACGATATGAATAAAAAAACAATTATATGCAACCTGTACAAGTAATAATATTTGCAACAGTATTAGTGCAATAAAATCTTGTTAACGACACCTTGGTGGTAGCTAGAAACAAGATTTTATTGCATGGGAAGGCTCCTCAAGCAGAGTGCTAAAATCAGCGCCACAATTAACAAATTAACTCATAATAGTAATATTATGTCAGGGCTAGGGAAAAGAGAGGGAGGAAGGGGGAAGAAATTAGAGGAGAAGAGAGGAAAAGAAATCTAGAGATCCTAAATACTTTCAAGCATACCCAAAATACAACTCCGACTTATATAGACGTCGATCATAACATAACGGTACAAAAACATAACACCAACAATATAAAGGATACAATAACACCCCTTGATATATGTCGGCTATGCTGGCATGTTCGCGCTCGCGGTGTTGATACACCTACCACACTGATGGTTCGCGGGGTCGCCATCACCTGTCGGTGTAGCCGAAGCTTGAGAAACACTGACTCACCCTCGGTGAACTAGACGCCGCACTGATGGCAGTTGGCTGATGCCACCATCTTATCTTGGGCACGCTAGAGGTGTTGGTGCAGCTGACGGAGCATGGAATCACGGTCTTAGAGGAGGTCATCCACGACGACTACCGCACATTCACTCGGCACGACTTGTGTGATGACTGGCCTCCGCCTACCATAAACTGCCTCGAACGGTGTGGTGTTGGTGCTGAAGTGGAAGGTCGTGTTGGAGGAGTACTCCGCCCAGGAGAGCCACTTAGCCCAGACACGCGGGTGATCACAAACAAAATAACGCAGTTAAGTCTCTAGGCATCGATTCATGACCTCAGACTGTCCGTCCGTCTGCGGGTGGTAGGTCGTACTCATATGAAGTTGCGTACCCTGCATCTTGAACAACGTCTGCCAAAAGGAACTCAGGAAGAGGGGGTCGTGGTCACTCACAATGGAGCGAGGGAATCCATAGAGGCGGACCACCATGTCAATGAAGGCAGTGGCCACTCCGGAAGCTGTGAGCGGGTGATGAAGCGAAATGAAATGAGCATACTTGGAGAGGCGGTCCACGACCACCAATATGCAGTCCCATGTCTTGGAGCGAGGAAGCCGGGAGATGAAATCCATTGAAATGTTTTCCTAAATCTGTGTCGGGATGGGAAGCGGTTGGAAGAGGCCCCTCAGGAAAGGGAGCCTCATACTTGGCGCGCTAGCACGGTAGGCCGGCCGCGACGAAGGCCTTAACCCGCTGGAACATTCATGACCAATACATCGAAGCGTCGAGGCGGCGATACGTACTGGAGGTGCCCACATGACCCCCTTCCGGAGTCGCATGGAACTCGATAAGTAGGCGGGGAATCAGCTGAGATGTTGCAAAAAGTATCAGACGATCATGATAGTAGAGGCGGTCAATCACAAGGCGATAAGGTGGGAGAGCAGTGACATCCAACAATAAGGCCGCTACAATTGACTTGATATTGGCGGGATTCGCTGTATGCGATTGGTGGGAGAGGGCGTTGGCCGCCTGGTTGGACGATCCCACTTGAAACTCGATGTCAAAGCAAGGGCGGATCCATAAATTTTGCCTAGGGGGGCCCAGTCAACAAACGAAGCCAAAAAAATTTTAAATAAAATTTTCAATATAAAATAATATAGACCATTTTTTGACCAAATATATTTTATATCTTTAATAAGCAAAAAAAAAATACAAACGACAACATACACATTACTTCAATTGTGTACAGCGATTTTTCACTTCATAGAATTCATCTAAGATACAATCTTTGAGTTCAAGCGTATTGAGTTCAACTAATCTATGTTTAAGCGTTCAACTAAACTAGGTTCAGGCAATTGTGTCCACCATATTCATACATTGAGTATTGAGTTTAGTTCAAGCGTTCAACATTGTGTTCAACTAATCTATGTTCAATGAGTGCAACACAAAATAAAATACAAAAGAAGAAATCATATGTTTATTTGGATTTTGGAGAGCTGAACTATGAAAGGTCAAAATCATATTTCTAAACAAATATTTTTGGCATCAAATTAAAAAAACTAAATAAATATTTTTGGCATCATATTTCTTGAAAAAATCAAAATTGGCTCCAATAAATTCATCACTATCTAGATAGCAATAAAGAAAGATGAATCTTGGATTTTGAAATTATCAATAATAATAGAACAAATGCCAATATCAGAACTCCCAATTAATTAGGAAAAAAAGCAGTTATTAACTTATTTTTCTACCCAAATCCATGATTAATTAGGTAAATGCTTTCACCTAACAGTAAAATAACATACGACATAAGCTTATACCTCCCGTTTGCCAGCGGGTGAACCGTGAATAGAACCGAGAAGCCTGAGACTAAAACGATTAAACGATGATCCCAAACAACTTTAATTAGAAATCAAACCATAGATCTGTGCTCTACTTGCCATACGAATAGCTTTAATTAGAAACCATCAGGATTCAGGGGAGCATTCAACGAAGAAGAAGAAGAAAGAGGAGGGGGGAGAGGGAGTGTTTACCGGTGGGCGGTGGCTGGAGGGCGGTGACGGATTGAGATTGGGAGGATGAGAGGATCAAAGAAGCAGCGACGGTGGGCTTGTGCCGGATGAACACTCGATGAAGTCAAGAAGAAACCAAGGCACCAAGCAGAACTATGGAAGCAGGAAGCAGTACTGAGGTAGCCGGTAGGGTTACTTATCAGTTATCACTTTATCAAATGTTCTCCTCATCCAGTCTTGTCGCCAAAAACTGATGTCTTGTCTTGCAGAAACGTGGAGCTCTAGTCAAAGCATATAATTTTTTTTCTTGGTGGTGCCCGGGCCCCCCTTGAATCTGCCCCTGTCAAAGTCGTACCCCAAGAGTTTGGCCACCCAAACTGGGGTGGCAATCTTCTGGTGGAGAAGATAGCGTAGACTTTGATGATCTGTCGGAATCGTGAAGTGGTGGTCAAGCAGGTAGGGTGGCCAATGATGTACTATTAGAACCAATGCCATTAGCTCGGACTCGTATGCGGAGGAGGGCGCACAGTGGCAGCAAACATACAGCTGGAATAAGCGATGGGTTGTCCCGCTTGCATCAAAACTACATCGACGCCCGAGCCTGATGCGTCGCAGTCCACCATAAATGGTTGTGAAAAATCTAGCATTGCTAACACGGGCGCGGTGCTTAGGGCCTGCTGAAGGGTCCGGAATGCCGCCGCCGGTGGCCATTGAAAATACCAGTCTATGACTTCTTCAACAGGTCAGAGAGTGGTTTGGCAATCTTGTTGTAACCCTGAATGAACCGGCGATAGTACCCGGTGAGACCCAAGAATCCACGGACATCGCGCAGTGATCGGGGTGTGGGGGCCACTGAAGGACGGCCCAAACCTTGTCCGGATCCATAGCTACGCCGTTTGTGGATATGGTGTGTCCCAAGTAACTTATTTTTGTTTAGCCAAAGACGCATTTCTTGGGTTTACACAGAACGAGTGCTCCAGAAGGGTGGTGAGAGTGGCCCAAACATGGTCCAAATGCTTCTGCCAAGATGAACTGTAAACTAGTATGCCATCAAAGAAAATCAATATATACCTGCGCAGGACTGGACAGAACAAATAATTCATGGTAGCCTGAAAGGTGGCGGGAGCATTCGTCATGCCAAAAAGCATGACCGGGAACTCGTAGTGACCATCATGAGTGCAAAATGTCGTCTTGGGAACATCCTCCTCTCAGACCTGTATCTAACGGTAGCCGATGCATAGGTCCAATTTAGAGAAATAGACTACTCCCTGTAACTTGTCCAGGAGCTCCTAAATGACCGGAATAGGGTATCTATATGGAATGGCGACCTTATTGAGTTCCCGGTAGTCCACGCAAAAATGCCAGCTACCTTCTTTCTTGCGCACCAGGAAGACCGGGCTCGAGAAGGGTCTAGCGTTGGGGCAAATGATGCCAGCCGCGAGCATGTCGCCCGCTAGTGTCTCGATCTTGCCCTTCTGAGCGTGGCCGTAGCGGTATGGTCGAACCAAGATGGAAGGCACGCCCCCTTGAAGGGGAAGACAGTGATCCGTCGACCTGGAAGGGGGAAAGCAGGTCTTGTCAGCGAAGACGTACAAAAAGAGGTCCAAAATATCCTGCAACGCCGGGGTGGTCAGTGAGCATTAGGCGGACTACCCCTCCACATGCCACAAGGAGGCCGCCCAATCCACGTCGGTGGATTTCTAAAGGGACCTTAAGGAGACAGACTGATGAAGTAACTCCGATTTGCCTTCCAGCAAGCAGGGTGTGCCCCCATGAAGAAAGCGCAGTCACGTGGTCCCAGTTGATGTTGATGTCCCCATGGGTGCGGAGCCAAGCCACCCCGAGAATAACATCCATCCCGCCCAAAGAGGTGTAGAAGTTTGTCTGAAATGGTTTGTGGCCTATGGTGAGAGGGCCGCGCACAGGCCACACATAGCCCGTCGCGGCGTTGCCTACCATCTCTTAAGAAGACCGAGAAGCGCTCAACGGCCTGTATTGGCAGCGCCAGCTGATCCACCTGGTGCTGAGAAATGAAGTTGTGGCTCGCTCCGCTATCAATCATCGCCACTACTAAGACCCCGTGAAGTGTCTCCCGAAGCTTCATCGTTTGTGGGCCCGAGAATTCACCGATGGTAAACAGTGGAAGGTCCAAGCGGTGGAAGGTGGTCGTTGGGGGGTCCTCGGTCGTCGTATCCAGCTCAAGGGCCTTGAAGTCTGCGAGTGTCGCCTTGGGTTCCTCTTCGCCAATGAGGATTCAAAGATCTTTCAGCGAGCACTCGTGCGTAGGGGAGTAGGGTTGCTTGCGACATAAGCACAACCCCTTGGTATGCAAATCATGGTACTCATGATTGGAGAGTTGGGGTGGGCCATAGGCTGAGGAGGGCGGGGCGGCTGGGCGGCTCGACTGGGGGCCGGGGGTATCTCCAACTGTGGTGGATGGTAGGCCGCTGCTGGACGATTGATTAGCTGCGTCAGGGGTATGGGGGTGGCTTGCTCGTGTCCAGAGGCTGAGTTTGAAAGTCTGCTTCAACCAAATAGGCGAGATCCATGGCCTCCACAATCGACGGAGGATGGTGAGTGCGGATACAAGCACGAATGTGTGGGAAGAGCCCATGCATGAAGAAGCTGAGGTAGTGGTCCGGTGGAAGTCCTGGTACATGCGTCGTGAGGGCGATAAACTCATTGATATACTCGTCAAGGGAGCCCGTCTGGCGGACACCGCAGAGCCGCTTCACTATGGAGTCTGAGTAACGGGTGTCATAACGAAGAATGAGCTCCTACTGAGGGTCCGACCAAGACATGGTCGGTTTGTACTGTCAGAGCCAGCGCACCCCGGATGTGGTTGGGAGGCCAGCGTAGCATGAGGGCCTGCAACGACACGATCGAGTCATCTTGTTCATCCAAACGACGAAGGATGGTGGGATCGATGGGTGGGGGAGACAGCGTGGGGTCAATGTTGGCCATCGATCGCAATCTAGGGGGCATGCACTCTGCCGGATGGAGGAAAGGAAACTGGAAGTCGCTGGAAGCCTTAGGCGGAGAGACAGAGCCCGCTGGAGCCGCGTCTAGGGCAGGCGAGATGAGATGATCATGAACGCTGCTCGTGCGATGCGACCGGGTGGGGGGAAGGATCTGGGAGTCGTAAGCCTTAGGCAGAGAGAGGGAACCCGCTGGAGCCTAGTCTAAGGCAGGCGAGCCGACGGTGGACGCGAATCGTGCGATGTGAGGGAGGTGCCAAAGCGGAAGCGATGCACGACAGGAATTGGGACGATGAATGGACCACGCAAGGAGCGGAATGGATGCGCCGATGCAAGGCTGCTTAGGCGTGGGTACTTCGGGCGGCGGAGACCGCGGCCGAAAGGCGGCAGGTCGGACCAAATTGTTAGGGCTAGGGGAAAGAGTGAAGTGAAGAGGGAAGAAATTGAAGGAGAAGAGAGGAAAAGAAATCCAGAGATTCCGAATACTTTCAAGCATACCCAAAATACAATATCCTCCAGCTTATATAGACGCCGGTTACAACATAATGATACTGAAACATACAAACACCAATAATATAAAGGATACAATAACACCCCTCGACACATGTCGGCTATGCCTACATGTTCTGCACGCCGCACTCGTGGCGTCAATACACCCGCCACATTGGTGGTCACCCTTCACCCTCGTCCGCTCCATCGGGATCCGTAACATATTACCAGCCCAAGTAGCAACTGAGAACATGTAAAAGGAGATGAATTATACATGTAGTTGGGAGTAAAACATTGGAAATGAAGAAGGTAGATCCTATTAAGTTTTTGAGTCGGCTATGCCAACATGTTCTGCACACTGCGTTCGCTTCGTCGATACACCCGTCACACCGGTGGTCGCCCTTTGCCCTCGTCGTCTCCGTCGGGATCCGTAACATATTACCAGCCCAAGTAACAATTGAGAACAACATGCAAAAGGAGATGAATTATACATGTAGTTGGGAGTAAAACATTGGAAATGAAGAAGGTAGATCGTATTAAGTTTTTGAGTTTCTATTTTCGTGTTTTTGATCTCTTACTAATGACAATTTTGTGGAAGAGAAACCATGTTGATGCTGGATCTTTCTTCTTCATGTTCTTTTTATGATTAGGACCCGGACGAACTGATATAAGCATGTTCCCTGAGGTAAATAGCACATGGAAGGTATGCAATAATATTTTTTATTGGTAGAAGAAATGTTTTCCATCGAGTGTTCCTGTTCATCATTCGCTTTGTCATTTTTGTTTTTTCACTTGCGGTTTACAGATCATACGGCTTAGTTCAATATTGTCAATATTGTGATTAATGGTTTTCACATGATTATGTTATTTTACTGTGCTTTGTTTGTAGGAGATTTGGATGAAGGGAAAATGTACGGTTACAAATTGGAACCTTGCAAAAATAAATTGTTTCACATTTTTGTGATATTCATGCATAATACATGCAAGCTTCTAACCTAAGTGCAGGCTTGAAGGAAGTATGTGAATCTTTGTAGGTAACTTTGTGATGCTTTCCTTGAAGGTACTAAAGGTGCATGAAGGATAGAAGAAAGGGAATTGCATTACATTAAACGATAAAACGATACAATCGAGAACAAGTTTTCGCCAAGCATCTAGATGCTGGGTCCTCCTTGACACTCCATTCTCCAAGAGAGCCAAACACTCAAGACTCCAAAGATAAGAAATCATCCACCCCTAGGGCTCCTTATATAAATGGAGCCCCTTACTACAAGACAAAACACTAAAATAATACAATAAATAAATAAGTCGTGGAGTGACTCCTGCAAGGCGAGGCCGCGCGTCTGAGTGTATGCATGAGACGTGTTCCCTAATACAAATACATATCAACACCCACTCTTTAGAGTATAACTCCTCTGTATTTGTTAAGGTATGATGTTCTATTCAATAATAAAAATAAAGCTTGAATTTTACAAAATTGGAATGACTATCAATTAATTAATTTGCACAAACAAAGGGTATGAAAGAAAAGCCTAATTTAGAAATGGGCCATCATGTTTTCTTTCATATATGGCTATCTTTTTTTGTTAAATGTTATATTATGTTAATATATATATATATATTAGACTTGGTCCAAAAGGAGATACAAGTCATTATTTTCTCCCCATTACATGGTATCAGAGGTACGGACGCCGTCGCGCTAGGGTTTTCTCGCATCCGCCGTCTTCGCTCGTTCGCCGCGCTCGTTCGATCGTTCGCCGCGCTCGTTCGATCGTTCGCCGCTAGGGTTCGCTCGCTCCTTTCTCCGCCGCCGCTCGCTCATTCTCCGCCGCGCTCGCCCCTCCCGTGCCCTAGACGGAGGCGCATCGCGTGATGATGCCGCCTGCCGTCGCTGCTGCTTTCTGATGCCGTCGCCTGCTTGATTCCTATTGCTGCTGCTGCTTGATGCCTACCGCTGGATGCAGATTCCTGCTGCCGCTGCCTACTCTCACTGACCGCCGATACCTGCTTGCTGCCGATGCAGTCTTCCCATTGCACTGCTGCTGCTATTGAAGATGCCGATATCCTCTCCTCTGCTCTGCTACATTGAAGTTGCCCGCTGTTGTGTGGCTGTCTCCGGGTACTGCTTGTTGATGCCTCCTGCTGTCTATTGAAGGTTCTTGTCCAAGACCATGGGAGACTCAGCTACAAGCATCACTCAGACACTTGTTCCCTCAGGGGATTCTACCAATACTTTTCCTTCCAATACAAGGCTGGCTACCACTATCCTTACCTCCTCCAACTTTCAGTTGTGGAAAAAGGGGGTTACTATGTCTCTAGCAGGCATCCGACATACTCACCACCTTACTAGATTTCCTACTCATGCCGTGGGAAGTGCCGAATACGACGATTGGTACAGTGACGATTGTCGTATCTTTGCGCTCCTTCTGAGTTCCATGGACCCTTTTGTTCAGCAAATGTGCAAGAATTGTGATAGCACTAAGGAGTTGTGGGACACCCTGCATATGATGTTTTCTCAAGCTAACAACCTCTCTCGTCTTGGTGAACTCTTTCCCAAGATGGCTGAGCTACGACAAGGAGCACGTCCTGTCACTGAGTACTTCGCCGAATGGAAGGTTCTTGCCGATGAAATCCTGGATATTTGGGAGATCCCCTCTACTCGTGAAGGACATCAGGCTCAACATGAGCATCTGGTTCTTATCTGGCTTCTGAACGGTCTTGACCCAAACTTCTCAACAACAAGAACCGAAATGCTTGCGAGTCCTTCTACGTTGCAGACTGCTAGTGTGTACCATCGTCTGACTAAAGCGGGCTCTGCCTCTTCTCCAGCTGCTCTACATGTTTCCTCCAGCGAGTCAATTGCGCTGGCCTCTTGGGGGGGAAGGGGGACTAGCCGTGGCGGTCGGTTTGGTTCTGGGCGTGGTCGGGAGATTGATACGCGACATTATACTCATTGCGGACGTCGAGGTCACACAAAGGATACGTGTTGGCTTGTACATGGAAAGCCAGACTGGGCGGCCAAAACCTCGTCTGCTTCACCTCGATCTGCTCACGTTGTCGACTCGACACCGGCACCCCCGGGTCCCCGCACTGCCCAGATCTCTGAGGAGGAGTATCGTCGCTTGCAGGCACTTCCGATTTCTTCTCCACCTCATAGTGCTGTTGTGGCCTAGACTATTCAACCTGCCTGCACTTCCCAGACCACCCAGCGTCCAGTTCAGTGGCTGGCAGATTCTGGAGCTTCTGACCACCTTACTAGTTCTTCAGGTATCTTGCATTCATATCATCCCCATTGTGGGTCGTCCATTACGGTTGCAGATGGATCCACTGTTCCTATTATGGGCTTTAGAAGCTGCAATGTGACACCGGATATGCCTCTATTCTCGGTTGCTCATGTTCCTCAATCTGCTTACAACTTACTGTCTATTAGTAAACTTACTCGTGATTTAAACTGCACTACTATCTTCACATCTTCTGGTTGCATTTTTCAGGAACAGTCGACGAGCCGTATTATTGGTAGAGGAAAGCTGCGTGGTGGTGTTTATGTTCTAGATGAAGTTTCCCACATTGCCTGCTCTGCTGCTTCGACCAAACTCTTGGACCTCCACTACCATCATGGTCATCCCTCTATGCAGATCATGCGTCGTTTGTATCCTGAGTTTGGGAACGTTTCCCATCTCAGCCGTGAGTCGTGTTTGCTTGCTAAACTCCATAGAGTTAGCTATGTACCTCGTATAGACGTTCGTGCTTCTGCACCTTTTGATTTACTTCATTCTGATGTCCGGGGACCGTGTCCTGTCCCTACGTTGTTAGGACACAGATATTATGTTACCTTTATTGATGATTTTTCTCGCATGACTTGGGTTTACTTAATGAAAAATCGCTCTGAATTACTATCTATTTTTCAACATTTGTGGAATGAAATTTTCACTCAATTTTCTGTTCGTCTGAAATGTCTTCGTACCGATAATGAGAGGGAATACATGTCCCAGTCCATGTCTAGCTTTCTTTCCGACAAGAGTATCATACACCAAACCAGTTGCCCTGATACTCCCCAACAAAACGGGGTTGCCGAACGAAAAAATCGCCACCTTCTTGAGGTTACCCGGGCTATCCTCCATCATAAGCATGTTCCTAAACACTTTTGGGGAGATGTTGTCCTTACCGCTGCCTATCTCATTAATCATCTCCCTACTCATATCCTTCAGGGGGAGACACCTTATCACATCCTTTATCCCGACCACTCGGGGCCTCCTCTACCCTTCAAGGTCTTTGGGTGTGTTTGCTATGTTCGGGATGCTCGTCCCTACGTTTCTAAACTTGATCCTCGCTCTTTAAAGTGTATCTTCCTTGGATACTCTCAGACTACCAAGGGATATCACTGTTATTCTCCGGAACTTCACAAATATATCATCTCTTCAGATGTCGTCTTCCTCGAATCTGACTCTTATCGTACCACTAGCTCTCCCCTCCCACGTCATCTTCTGATCTCTCTCTCGATGATATGCTAGTTCCTCATCCTGAGTCTGCTCTCGTCTCTCCGACTGATATATTGTCCCCCCTTTGGGGGCAAGTCTACTCTCGTCGCACTTCTGACAGAACTGAAATACCACCATCTCAGCCTACCTCAACCATTAATGGCACAACTACTGTTCCTCAGATTGCACCTGCAAGTGAGGACCTGAACCAAATTGAAGTGCCTGCCGCTCCACCTCTGGACAGTACCGAGCGTCCTATTGCTCTCTGAAAGGGAAGTCGGACTTGCCAGAATAGACCTCTCTATGTGAGCTCTTATCAGGGGTTGTCTGCTTCTCATACCGCACTTCACTTGACGTTGGCTCAGTACACCATTTCCTCAACGGTTGGGGAGGCCAAAACTCATCCTGGCTGGATGGCTGCTATGCACGAGAAATTGACAGCCCTTCAACTGAATAATACTTGGGAACTTGTGTCTTTGCCTCCTGGCAAGCGCGCTATTGGTTGCAAATGGATCTATTCTATTAAAGCCAATGCTGATGGCTCTCTTGCTCACTTGAAAGCCCGCCTTGTTGCCAAAGGTTATGCCCAAACTTATGGCGTGGATTATGAGGAAACGTTTGCACCTGTTGCCAAGATGTCCTCTATTCGGATCGTGATCTCTCTTGCAGCCACTCACCGGTGGCCTCTTCATCAGTTGGATATCAAGAATGCGTTCCTTCATGGGTCCTTGGAGGAAGATGTGTATATGGAACAACCACCTGGGTTCATTGCTGAGGGGGAGCGTAACAAGGTGTGTCGTCTCCTTGCCTCTTTATATGGGTTGAAACAATCCCCGCGCCAGTGGTTTGCTCGCTTTCGGTCTGTTGTCACCAAATTCGGGCTTACCAAGAGTATCAAAGACTCATCTCTCTTTTATCGGAACTCCTCAGCTGGTACTGTGCTCCTAATTGTGTATGTTGATGATATTGTCATCACGGGTAGTGATCCTAAAGGGATAACCGATCTCAAAGCCTTCTTATACTCCAACTTCCAAACCAAAGATCTGGGGCCGTTGCGATACTTCCTTGGGATTGAAGTTACTGATCATGACGACTCTATCTTTATTTCTCAACGTAAATATGCTCTCGATCTGTTATCTGATCTTGGAATGTCTGACTGCCGCCCTATGGATTCTCCCCTTGAACCAGGAGAAAAGAGTCTTCATGCCGAGAGCAAATCTTTTGAATCACCAGAGAAGTATCGTGGAGTAGTTGGAAAACTTAACTACCTTACAATGACTCGTCCAGATATTACCTGTGCTGTGAGTAAGATCAGTCAGTTCATGGCCATCCCAACTATCTCTCAATGGGACTCTGTTCTCCGCATTGTTAGGTACATAAAGAAGGATCCTGGTTTAGGAATATCATACAAGAATCATGTTCATTCCAATATAGAGGCTTACTGTGACTCCGACTGGGCAGGTTGTTTAGCCACTCGGAAGTCCACCACAGGATTTACTATCTTTATGGGAGGAAACCTTGTCGCCTGGAAGAGCAAGAAACAAACCACTGTCACCAGATCTAGTGCTGAGGCAGAGTATCGGGCTATGTCACACACCGTTGCTGAGATCATGTGGATCAGACAGACCCTTTGTGAAATCGGATACCCTGTCCATGACCCATCTCTGTTATGGTGTGATAATCAAGCTGCAATACAGATAGCAACCAACCCTGTGTTTCATGAACGCACAAAGCACATCGAGGTGGACTGTCATTTCGTACGAGAAAAGTATGAAGAAGGTCTTATTTCCTTAAACCATGTGAAGACTGGAGACCAAGTTGCTGATATTCTCACGAAAGGAGTCACTGAGGTCAGAATGAACTTTATATGTAACAAGTTAGGTCTGAGAAGTTCCCACGACCCAACTTGAGGGGGAGTGTTAAATGTTGTATTATGTTTATATATATATATATATATATATATATATATATATATATATATATATATATATATATATATATATTAGACTTGGTCCAAAAGGAGATACAAGTCATTATTTTCTCCCCATTACATTTTTCATATTAGGTTCTGATTTTTTTCTTTTTCTCTGGTTGGCTCCTATCCTATTAGGTTTAGTTAATTTGGATTTTTGTTGGGGTTGTTGATTCATATAATATTTTTGTCATTGCCCCATTTTGTAACCAACCTAAGTCGTTTCAATGATTATTAGATTAACCTATCTAAAATACATACCAAAACAAGACCCACAACAACGTAAATTTAGTTTTATCTGAGAATAAATAATTATTATTCTAGAATCATTAAAGAATTACAGGTGCACTCCCCTCTTTATATAGAGTAGAGGAGGAGAAGAAAAGTATATTTGAAGATGTAGGACTAAATACATCAAGAAGTAAATGTACAATAGACACTCCCTTTTGGTTTTTTTATAAATGGGCTTCAATAGGCTTCAACACTTCCCCTCAAGCTGGAGCATTTATATCGATTATTTCCAGTGACACAAATATTTGAAAATGATGAAGAAATTGGTTTTTGAAACACGTTGGTCAACTCTTTATTAGATGTGACAAACGAAGTGCATATTTATTTTTTTAATGATTTCTTTGATGAAGTGAAAATCAACTTTAATATGTTTTGCTCTTTCATGAAATATTGAATTTTTAAATATGCAGATAACTTTTTTGTCACAAAACATTAGTAAAGGGTAATTATAGGTTTTACCAAAATCATTTACAAGTGTTCTCAATCACATTAACTCACAAGAAGTCTCAATTATACTCTTATATTCAACTTCTGCACTTGATCTGGACACCACAGTTTTTTTCTTGCTTTTCCAGGTGACAAAATTTCCTCCGATATACTTGCAAAATCCAGAAGTAGATTTTTCGAACTCCTTTACCATATGCATAGTTTGCATCAGAAGATGCTTCAATACGTAGATGATTCTTCGTTGAATAGTAGTCTTTTTGGGGGGGACTTTTTGATGTATTCTAGTATTTTTAAGACATTTCTAGATGTCATTCTCTAGGAAAATGCATAAATTAATTGATCTTTCCAACAACATAAGAGACGATAGGTCTGGTTACAATAAGATAAATGAGTTTATCAACCAATCATCTGTAATGAGTAATACCTTGGGATGTCTCATCTCAGAGTTTGTCAGCGCTCATAGGCATATGATTATGAGTAGGTTTTGTGCTAAGAGACCAATTTTGTTGAGAAGATCTAGGGCATGCTTGCATTGAGAGAGATCAATTGAGTTATTGCATCTCACAATTTTGATTCTCAATACGTTTCTAGGAGGACCTACATAGTATTTTCGAAGATGTTCCTTTGTTATCTCTATTCCGAAGGAGACATCTCCGATAAAAAAATTGTCATCTACGTAGACAACAAGAACAACCAGCCTTTTCGGTATTTCATATGAAAAAGGGTAATCGACATTGTTTATGGAGAAGCCAATGATAGAGACGACTTGTTTGAACTCGTCAAACCATCCTTTATTTAAGACTGTTGAAGGAGCTCAAAACTTGTATGTATTGCTTGTGTATACAAATACAAAGAGAGAATACATATATATAGGAGAGAGAAGGAGAGAAGATATCCTATACATGATGTGGGACTAAAAGAAGAGAAGAAAGAAAACAATAAATAATGGGCCCAATAATGGGCTAATTACATGGGCTTTTCTAACAAAGACTATAAGACCTTTTGAAGTTTGCACACCTAAGACTCCCTCTGAGCAAAATAATCAGGGGGTTGCTCCATATAGACTTCTTCACAAGTCATCATATATGAAGACATTTTTGACATCCAGATTGGACATTTGCTAACTCCGGTTGACAACGACGGAGAAGAGTATTCAAATAGTATTAATACGAGTAATCAGAGAGAAAGTGTCTAAGAAATCAATGCATATCTCCGGGTGAACCCTTTAACAATCAAACGAGCCTTATAGCGATCCACGGTGTCGTAAGGGAGAAATTTGATGCCAAAACAAAGTTGTAGTACCTCGCGATGCCAAAACAGATATTTCCTCATCCATGACCGTTTTCCAGCAAGAAGAGCTTCACGATAGGTACTCGACATAGTGGTGGTAAGAGTGCACAAGCAAACCTACTGCATGAAGGACTGATATTGACTTGGAAAACATTAGTAAGAGTATATTGTGCATTCTCCCTTACCCCTCTTTCACAGAACAATGAGAACATCCTGGTCCGAGATCGCGGTGTCCGTCTGAAGAGGAGAGAGCTGATCTAGGATCTTGCAGTAGGGACTTTGGAGTGTAAGTGCGAGGATAAAAGGGAAAGTTGGACTTCATCGATAATGATAAATGAAAGGTAAAAGAGGAGGTATATGGTTAGAGGTTGGTGTCAGTTGTGGGAGATTAAGTGATGAGCATGAATGATAGGGAAGAATGAAACAGAGGTAGGAAGAGTGATCTAAAGTGTAAGAGGCTCACCGTTTGTGGAGAAATTATGTGTATACTCAAAGAAGGTGACACCAACAAAGACATTGACGGTTGGAGACAAGATCAAAACAACGATATCCCTTCTGAGTAGGACCGTACCCTGCTAAGATACAATTGGTGGTACGAGCGGAGAGTTAGTGTCGACCAAGCATGTGGACGAAAGTAATACAACCAAACACACGAGTGGTGAGGGGAAAATGCATACTATCCAGATGAAGAAGAAAAAAATGTCTTGTCTTAAAAAGTATAAGAAGATAAACGAATAATTAGAAAATAAGATAATAGAATGAATTGAGCCCAATAAGAGAAGAGAACATTCATCTGACATAGGAGTGCCCGAGATACATCGAGGAGACGACGTTTTTTCCCTTGTCACTTTATTTTATGGGAGGTATGCACACAAGAGGTTTGATAAATAATTATGTTGGAGGTGCAGAAAGATGAGAAATGCTGACTCATGTATTCTTTAGCATTATCAGTCTGAATAATTCTAAGAGGTAAATCAAATTGAGTACGAATTTTATTACACAATTTATTAAAGACCGAAAATAGTTTAAAGCGTTCCTTCAAAAGATACACTCAAGTATATCGAGAGAAGTTATCAATAAAAACAACAAAATACAAACTTCTTCCGTCAGTAGACTTGGTGTGACTAGGACCTCAGATGCCCGAATTAACAATGGTCAAAAGGACAAACAAAACTCTTACAAAATTTGGCAGGAAAGTGTTTATGATGATGTTGCCATATTGGCAAGCTTCATATTCTAAGACGACGTCCGACTTAAGAGATGATAGGAGCTAGTGGAGCAGACGTAGCGGAGGATGACCAAGACGGTAATGTCACTGGAGCAGAGAATTAAAAACGACTGTGTTGGAACATGCGTTCCGCGTCTCTTGATTTGAGAATAACAAATCTCAGTTTGTATTTGATCATGATTGTTGTGTTTATAGTGTGCAAGAACCAAAAGTTCAATACTCCTTGGAATACAAGTCAAAATGATGAAGACGATGCTCTATCTGTCGCTACCACCAAGCGGTAACGATACCGCTGGCGCTAACACCGGTCATATCGTTGTATGAAGGCTCGTATCGTCGTGTGAAGGCTCATATCGTCGTGTGAAGGCTCATATCGTCGTGTGAAGGCTCATATCGTCGTGTGAAGGCTCATATCGTTGTATGGAGGGTCATATCATCATGTTGACAACAAAATTCATCATGAAGTGTGCTACCGCCGGGCGGTAATGGTACCGCTGGCACTTGCACCAACAACGGTAGGAGAAGCACACAAAATCAGGTGCTACTGCTAGGCGTTAACTCTGACGCTCGCGCAAGTGCTACCGCTAGGCGTTCCGCGTCTCTTGATTTGAGAATAACAAATCTCAGTTTGTATTTGATCATGATTGTTGTGTTTATAGTGTGCAAGAACCAAAAGTTCAATACTCATTGGAATACAAGTCAAAATGATGAAGACAATGCTCTATCTGTCGCTACCATCAAGCGGTAACGATACCGCTGGCACTAACACCGGTCATATCGTTGTATGAAGGCTCGTATCGTCATATGAAGGCTCATATCGTCGTGTGAAGGCTCATATCGTCGTGTGAAGGCTCATATCGTCGTGTGAAGGCTCATATCGTCGTGTGAAGGCTCATATTGTTGTATGGAGGGTCATATCATCATGTTGACAGCAAAATTCATCATGAAGTGTGTGCTACCGCCGGGCGGTAACGGTACTGCTGGCACTAGCACCAACAACGGTAGGAGAAGCACACAAAATCAGCTGCTACTGCTAGGCGTTAACTCTGACGCTCGCGCAAGTGCATGTGACAGAATAGGCAAGATTGTTAAAAAAGAAAAGTCTGCAAAAATGGATGTGTGGTGTTGAAAAAGGAAACTCCTACCTCTGGGCGTTATTGCTATTGTCGGGTGCTTTCTTTTGGAAACACCACCAATCCGCCGCTGATTGAGGAGCAAAAAAGGAAGGAGATCTAATAACATGCCTAATATGTCTACCGCCAGGCGTTATCGCTAACGGTGGGCGTTATCTTTTGGAAGGTCTAGATTCGAAAAAAGATGTTGCCAAAAATTCCTTTGTCTGTGTGCCAGAAGTTTCTTAAAGTATCTACTGCCAGGCGGTAGTGCTAACGCTGACGTTAGCTTCTGTGCCTATAAAAATAATAGGCCTCCTCCTTCCAGAGTATCGTAACCAAAGCCACAACTCTTGTACTTTCGTGAAAAGCCTCCTCCCTGCAGCAAGAGAACTCCCTGCACCGCTCAAGAGATCAAGAACTCGACGGAGGAATTTAGACGCTCATCCATGTCTTCGAGTCTTCATTGAGGGAGTTTTTCATTTATTGTATTTTTATTGTATTTTATCTTTTCTTGGGAGAGAAATCGCCACAGGTGGTGACGACTAAGTCTTGAAAAGCTTAGGGAAAAATTGTCCATAGTGGACGTCGGTTTATAGGAAGGATTCCGCAATTCACCACGTGTGGTGACGACTAGGTCTAGGAAGAGATCTAGGGAGTGGCTTGAGGCCTCATCTGGGGATAATGAGGGTAGAGCTAATCGGTCATTTGTAGAAGGGTCGGTATAGAAAACCAAAAAGTTTCTACTATTGCTTCGATCTCAAGCGTAATTGGGGTCAAAGTTTTGTAATCAATATTTCAAAAATAAAATCACCTTTTCTTTTATTGTCGGCTCATTAATTCTCAGTTCTGATTAAAAAGCAAAAAAGAGGATATTTGTTACTAACATTAAGCGGTATTTATTACTGCTGGCGGTAGCAACAGAAACTACATTCTATTTGTTTCTTTCTTATAAAATCTAAATATTTTTAAAATTCTTATTCACCCCCCCCCCCCTCTTCTAAGGGCGTCTATAGATCCAACAGACAGATGCAGAGAAAGTGGAAAGATCATCTAGGTAGTAGAGGCTTTAATGCTTAGTTCCAGTAACAATCCAAAAGGTCATGCCCTCTGATTTCCCACGTGCCTACACACCTTATTCCAGCAATCGGATCGACCCACTCCACCTCCTCCAGCAACCGGATCGGCCTCCGGCGTCCTTTCCGCACTCGATCCTCCCCGATCTACCACAAAGCCTCCTCCAACAACCAGCTGATCCAGCCGCGCCCCAACCCCGCCGCTACAGCCCTCCGGATCTTCTGCCGCCCAGGGCCTCTATTCTGTATCATTCTCTTTTCGGCGCCTGGCCCCGCTCCGCTCTAGGAATGCCACCGCCCCGGGCCTCTGTTCCGTTGTGCCGACCGTTGTGCCGCTATGGACATCGCCGACATCACATCCAGCCTACATCCTGGGCACCATGACCGCCGCCCAATCCGCTGCTCTCGGGCCGCTGTTCTTGCTGTTGCCGACCGCCAACCCTCGGCCAGATTTCTCTGACCTAGTTGCACAAATCTTGGTCACATGCGCCTCCCTCCACGCCAAAGTCGATCGTCTTTACGGTGGCCGTCCCTCCGTCGCTTCCACCAGCCGCATCACCTCCTCCCCCCCCCTGTCCGGTAAACTCGCCGCCCCCTCTACCGGCTCTTACTTCGCCGGCTCCATTCTTGTCACCTCCTCCGATCATCTCACTTTCTCCTCTCCCGGCTCTCGCTCTGCCGGCCCCTGCCCTGCCTCTTCCACCGGCCGCATCGCTGCCTCTTCTGCCACCCCGTGCCCCACTGCCCACGACGGATCTATTCCTGTTGTCGGTCGTCGCATCTCTGACATCCTTGTGGCGGCTGCTCACCACTGCCCCACTGACCTTGCGGAAGCCATTACTTCCGCCGTCTGTCCTTCCGATGGTGTCGCCGCTACTCACCAACACCGTCGTCATTGCTACGTGCTACCTGGCCTTGTTCTGGCGGGAGGTCAAGGTACTAGATAATTCAGCTACCCGTTTGGTACACGAGCTTGAGGTCAAGCTCGTTTTGAAGGAAGGATGGAGTGCTACGGGTCCAAATGTTACGGAACTACACAGACGACGAGCCACCATGACAAGTCTACACGTGTCGGACGCATATATCGCAAGGGCCCACCGAGACCGCGGAGAATATTTAATAATAAATAAGTTGCTATGTTTGTTGACGCATTTTTAATATTTCTAGTATTTTCTAATTTCAGTATTTCCTAATTTCCAGTATTTTCTAATTTCAGTATTTTCTTTTATATTCGCTCTTCGCCACTATAAGAGAGCCGACAGACCTTGTAATCTTTATCTTGGAATGTATGAAGGTTTCTAGGGTTGCTCCCTAATTTCGTCTCTTCTCGTCCTCCTTCATTCTCGCTCACCCCTGTCGGCCCTTCCCCTTGTCAGATTCCTCCTGAAATTTATCTGTGATCGTGTCACACTGGCTCACGCGGGACTAGCGTGTCCCACTCAATCGGACACGCGTGTTCCTAAGCTAGCCGCTCATAGTGAGGTGGGAGACAATTTATCATGGACGTGCAATTTTGTGAAAAATGTTTTATAATTTCATATACAAGAGTGATGACACATTTGCTAATGATTGATGGAAAAGGAATTGGAAAGTGTGTAAGAGTCTCAAGTAGTAATCTATTTGAGATGGAAAAAGTAGAAGAAGAGGTGAATTCTAGAATAGCGAGTCTTGCTCCTAAAAAAGTGTCTTTTGCCCCTTCTAACATTTCAAGTAGTGAAGGTAGATCTACTAGTGAGGTGAATTTTTTTTCTAGAAAAAAAAAGATTGAAAGTGGGGGAAAAGATTTGCTTGAGAATACATTATTTTTACTGATGATATATAATGATAATGTGTTAATGTTCTATCATTTTTTGACCTTTATTTAAATTTTATATTTGAATATTTGATGAGTAATATTTAAATATGACGTAGTTTATTTGAAAATCTGTTAATTGTTCATTTTTTTTACTGTTTTAGGATTTTCATAATTATAAAAAATAAATATTTAATATATGTGTTCCTGTGTGTTGGAATATAGTTTTCTTAGAATTAACGAGTCACGTGTCGTGTCCCGAGTCGCGTGTCGGTGTCGGTGCAACATAGCCTAGAGTACAAAACCACAGAAATCTGACCAATAAGTCAGTTTGCTATACGAGAAGTGATGCACATGCACCACGAGCTTAAAGGGCTGCTGGGCTGGTGGAGAGGTCCGAATGTCATCCGTGGACATGCAATGTTCGTGCATGAATTGAAGTCATCGAGGTCAGATGACGCTGCTCAAGCACGATCAAATGATATATAGCTCCTTTAGTAATCAAGCATAGGATTACAAGATAAATTCCCGTGTATATATAGCTCCCACCCATAACTCTAATTGAACAAATAAGAATTAAATCATAATTCTTAACATCATTAAAATGTGATACAAGGACAAATGCCGTCGATATCTAATCATGCCCCTTCATTTACCGTCTTCGTCTGGCTAGAGTAAATTCGCCAAATCTGGGTAATTTTCTCCTCCTCCATTCCCGCCATATTATACAAAAAGGAAGAATTGCCTCCATCTAACAACATTAGAAAGAAATAAATCTTTCCCATAAGAATAAATCTTTTAACTATCGTTAATCTTCTTATTGTGAAAATGATTCAAAATATAAAAGTGAAGAATCAAAGCAGAGGAATTTGCGGCAGGATACCACCTGAACCAAGAAGTTTTTGTGGTGATTACTCTTAAGAAGAAATGAAAAAAAAACCCGATATGAAAAGTCCATTCTTGGAGCTCATGTACATTCTCTTTAGTCCCACATCATAAGATTGGAGTTCACTCCTTCTCTCTCTTCTTATATAAATGTATGGATACATGTACCCATGATTATTGAAGTATGAGAAATTAATAAATCTGGATTATTTTTCTCTCTTCGGCTCTTCTTTACATGGTATCAGAGCTAACGGTCTCCCGGTTCTGTTCGTTGCCTGCTGCTCTCCCCTGCGGACTCTGCAATTCTACCCGCCTCTCTTGAGCCCTTGATACTGGGCGGATTGTGAAACTCTATCTGTAGCTCGTGTGCAGCTTCTATTAGTTCTTGTTTCCCTGTTTCTGCTATTCCTCAACTGACCTTTTATAGTTTTTCCTCCCTGTGGGGCCCCTTGCTTGCCCCTGCGGTTAATAAACTGCCTCGCCTGTCCGCACGAGTAGCCATAATTCTTCCCTCCCCATTGCGCTCTGCTCGCGGTCTGTCCACCGCGGCTTCTTTATTCGCAGACTCTGCTATTCACGGTTTCTCTATTTGTACGAGTGGGCTCTTCTCTATTCGCGACAACACATATTCACTGTGACTTGCTCTATTCGCTGTCTTCTCTAAACTCAATTATGCTACCCGCCACTGTTGACCGCCAACCCACAACTTGCTCTTGCCTCCCGACCCTTCTCTATTGTCCCCGCTACGGTCTGGCCACTGATCTCTCTTCTCGCCGTGGACTGTCTATTCGCCGACCTCTTCTCCTCAGGTCGCGTGCTGTTGTTTCTCCTCTAGTTGTTGCGGGCCCTCTGCGACCTTGTCGCTCTCTCCTCTACCCGCCGCTCTCCTCTTAGGTCACGTGCCTCTTGCTGACTCCTCTACCCGCTGTAGACTCCTCTATCCGCTGCTCTCCTCTTAGGTCGCGTGCCTCTTGCGGACTCCTCTACCCGCTGTGAACTCCTCTACTCGCTGCTCTCTTCTCTCCTCTCAAGTCGCGTGCCTCCTGCGGACTCCCGCTGCTCTCTTTTCTCCTCTCATGTCGCGTGCCTCTTGCCCGCTGCAAGCTTCTCTGTGACCTTGTTCTCTCTTCTCTACTCTCTCGCCAGTCCGCCCTCGTCTATTCGCCAAGCCGCCCCTCATTTCTCTTGTCGTCATGGACTCAACGACTATTTCTTCTCTTCCCGCTCGTGTCGTTGTTCCTTCTCTTGAAGTTTGTGATGAACTTAGGATTATCACCATCTTCGGAAATAGAATTTTGTGGAATGGGTGCATTCTGTTCGTCGCATTCTCTAGACCAAAGGTCTTCATCATCATTTTACTCGGTATGCTCCCATTGTCCCCACCGACGAATGACTCTGTGATGACGGCCGGGTCCAATCCTGAATCCTCAATTCCATAGACACCGAACCATACCAAATGACCATGTATCATGAGACGGCCAAGTCGATGTGGGAGGAGCTTCACTCTCTACTCTGGCTAAGACAACTTACTGCATTTGTTTGAGATCATCTTTGTGCTTCAAACATTGGATCCCGACACAATGGGAGATTTGACCTCCTTTGTTGCCAAGGCCAAAACTCTGGTGGAGGCCTATATACAACATCAGCCTCGCTCCACGGATATCGCTACACAACGGGCACAAAAGGAAGCTGTTGGGATTGCTATGATGATGACCCATATTTTTTCCCATCTTCACAGTATCAGGGCTCAGATTCTTTCTCCTTCTACAACGCCCTCTCTGTCTGATGTCTGTTCTATGCTGCTCAAGGTTACGCCACCATTCGAGGTCCCTGGAAATTTATCTCTGACTCTCCTCCAGCAGCCCCTTTTATCTATTCCTGCTTTTGCTCGTGGTTCTTCAGCTCGTGAAGGTCGCCTCACGTCTCGAGGACGAGGACGTGCTGTACGTTCTACTTTGAAATGTACTTACTGTGGTCGAGAAGGTCATCTTGAAGCCACCTGCTACCGAAAGCATAGTCTGCCTCTACATCTTACTGCCTCTACTACAACTGCTCCCCATCCCATTGTTGCTGCTCCACAAGATTCTGACTCTTCTACCGGCAAGACATCAACGCTCTCCGCACATAGCTTCAATAGCTCCAAAGAGTTATTAGTCGCTCGTCTGGCTCTGTTGCGTCTTTCTCCACTGAAGGTATATCATGTCTGTCTCATAGCCCCCACTGGATTGTGAACTCGGGGGCTACTCACCATATTACCTCTCAGAAATCACCTCAGTACATGCAGTCTGCCTATCCCAAGTTCATTACTGTAGGAAATGGCGACACCACTCCGGTTTCTGGCACTGCTGATCTACGGCTTACCCTCACTCTCTCTCATCGATTCTTCATGTTTCGGGTTCACCGTTCAATCTGCTATTAGTTAGTCTTCTTACTCAGGAATTTGATTGTTGTATAACCTTCTCTCCTTCCTCTTTTGTTGTGCAAGATCGTCAAATGCGGAATACCATTAGTAAAGGGCGGTTGTTGAATGAGCTCTATCTATTGGATGTTCCACCTACCCTTCCTTCTGCAGTCTCCTCTGTTGATTGACATCGTCGCCTTAGGCATGCTCCTCTCCCAATTCTCAAGAAGGCTCTTCCTGATCTCTCATTCCTAGTGTTTACATGTGAATCTTGTATTTATGGCAAACAACATTGTTCTTTTTTTCTCCTTAGTGTACTCAGAGTGATACTTTTTTATCTTTAGTGCATTTTGATATCTATGGCCCCTGTAAACTCCCTAGTGTTTTTGGATATCGCTATTTTGTTACCTTTATTGACGATTACTCCCGTCTCACCTGGTTATATTTACTTCATGATCGTACTGAATTTACCTTTGTTTTTGTTGGAACCCCACCTTGTTTAGGATTGATTTGGGCTAGGTTCACTATTAGGTTTGTTGACCCATCATGTATAGCCTATGGTCATTTGTTTGTTCTAAGGTTAAAGTTAGTCTTATTAGGTTAGCCTATTGAACATGCCTTCTGAAGACTTCAGAGACTCAAGAATTTAGAGACAAACAGTTTTAAAGACTTTAGTAGTTCTTCTCGACGATAGCTGAACTCAGCTCGACGATCGTCGATCTCCGATCGACGAACTCAGAGTTCCTTCTCTGAGTTGAGCTCGACGAAAGTCCAGCTGAGGTCGACGATTTCTGATCTCATATCAGAAGTTCAGCTCGACGAAAGTCTATCTCTGGTCGACGAACTTGGAGCTTAGATTAGCAGTTCTTTTTCAGATCATGATCGCTGAGCTCAGCTCGACGAAGGAGATTTCTCAGCTCAACGAACTTGGAGTTCAGGTCGACGAAATTCTTCCTGAGGTCGACTATTTTCTTTCAGGTTCTGTTCGACGTTTTCCTCTTCAGTTTCTCAGTCTGACTGTCATTTCTATTTGATTATATTTAAGCAGTAATACTCTGATAATTAATGTTTATATTCTCAAGAATATAGCCGTTTCATGGCAGCATTAATTACGACATTCACATAGTTATTACTTGGCTTATTTCAAGAGACAGTTAGGGAATTCATTTAAGACAATTTCTAGCCATTCAGTCTCCCAGAATTTCGGCAGTCAATTAAGAAAAGATTTCAAATTCAAAGGCTGATTTCTGCAAGGAATATAAAAGACTTTTTTTTAGAAAATTGCAGAAACAGAATATACAGAAGCTCATCAATTGTGAATACATAAAATTGAAAGAAGAACACAACTCTCATACAATTTCAGTCTTCCTCGGTTTTGCTTCCGGACTTTCAAGAGATAAACATTCTTCATCATTCTAAAAGTTTCCTGAAGATCTTTTTCAATCTGAAGGCCTACACCCTGAGCAAAGCTCTCATTCTCCTGAACTCTTCTTCATCTCAGGGGGACTTTGACAACAGCTACAATCCATTAGTCTTCTCAGTGATTTGAGAAAGAGAGGACATCATCATTTTCTTTTTACTTTTCTGTACAAAGGGTTTTTAACTCTCTTCAAAAGTTAGCTCTTTGGTTGTCAAGTCTCCTGATCAAAAGACTTGGTTTGGTTTTTGGGTACCTGGTCAAAAGCTCAAAAGGTTGTGAGATCTCCCTTGAAATAGATCTTGTGGTGACAGGGCACCTGAGCAAAAACCTGTGGTGGCAGGGCACCTGATCAAAAACCTGTAGTGGATTCCTACTAGGGTGGTAGAAGAGTGGATGTAACCAAGTTTAGGGGAGCCACTATAAATTCTTTGTGTCGTCTGGGTTCTCTACCTTTTGTTTTGTGTGATGTGATTGTCTTTGTTTTTATTTCTCTCTATACATATAGATATCACTTATTTTAATTCCGTTATAAAAACTAATTAAAGTTTTTGATACTCTATTCACCCCCCTCTAGAGTTAGTGTGATCTATCCCTTCACTTTCAATTTGTATCTGAGGGTGGTTATTTGGTTTCACAGGCTAACACCTGAACCAAAAGATCTTTGATAGATCCTACTTACTCTAGTGTCCTTTTATATCATGACACAAAACAAGGAGTACTCAAGCATCAGACCTCCAGTGTGCATCCTTTATAAGTTTGCACTTTGGAAGACAAGGATTAGGTTGTATATAAATTCCATTGATGAAGACATCTATAATTCCATCTTGACAGGTCCCCCTACTTCAACAGCAACAACAAGTACAAGTGCAGTGCCACCACCTGAGTAGACTGAAGCACAGAAGAAAGACAAGATTGTTGATGCTAAGGCAATGGATATTCTGGCCCAAACTATGTCTGATGACATTCCAGAAGGTTGCAGAATGCATATCAGCAAAGGCCATTTGAGACTCTCTTAACCAAATAGTAGCAGGATTAGCTGATGAAAGAAAAGATAGAAGATCTCATCTCATTTCTCAATATGAGAACTTTAAGAAAGAAGAGTCAGAGTCAGTTGCTGATATGTACAACAGACTCAGCTTGATCATCAATGAGCTGAAGAACCTGGACAAGAACATATCACTGACTGAGATCAATGATAAGATCCGTATGTGCTTCACTAGCACATGAGACTCTAGGATCTGGCCAATCAAGGAGGCCAGAAGCCTAAATGAAATTTCTACTGAGTCTTTGCTAAACAAGCTCAAGTCTTATGAGCAGCTTATCAAGACTAGAGAAGCTGCTGAACAGAAGACTTCTACCTCAAGAAGGAAGAAGCAAAGTATTGTATTTAAGGCATCTGATGAATCAGAAACACTACTAGTAAATGAAGAGTTGATGAGCCTCTTAGCCAAGAGATTCTTCAAAATGGCTAATGACTTCAGAAGAAGGTCAATAAGGAATGAAGACAAGCCAAGGTATAACAAGACTCCTACTAAAGAAGTTGGCTTCTATGGTTGCAGGAAGCCAGGACACATTCTTCCAGAGTGTCCAGAGGCTCAAAAGAAGGATAATATAAAAGAGAAGGAATACAAGAAGCACTACAACAAGCCCTCTTCCAGCATGAATAAGAAGGAAAAAGGCTTTGTTGTTGAGACTTAGAGTGAGTCTGAAGAAGAGTCTTCATCTTCCAGCTCCAGTGAAGATGAAGAAGAGGCAAAAGCCAGAGAAATTTGCCCGATGACAATTGATGCTTCATACAGTCATTCAGCAGCTGATGAATCAGCAGAAGAATCAGAATCAGAAGAGGATCAGGTAATTGCTTGTTTTGATTTCAATTCTGATCATTTAAAGCTGAATTCAAACTTTTATGTAATGATTTAATTAAGTCTGAGAAGGAAATCAAACTTCTCAGAGATAAACAAATTGAATTTGATAATTTGTTTTCTGAAAACATAAAATTAAAAGATGAACTAGATATAGTTTTAACAAATCATTTCGTTAAAAACTAAACTAAATGAAGAAAAAAAATTTGAAGAATCTCTTAATGGGAGAAGTATAAAATTAATGGCATCTCTAGCACAGTCAATGCCAGACTTAATGGTAAGCTAGGCTTATGAGCTTCATCTAGTCAGCCACCTATTCTCAAGAAAAATATTCTTTCAACTCCTATTAAATTTATATCTGAAAAAGGAAAAGAAAAAATAGTAGATAACAACCAATAAAATAAAGTATTTCAAAAATCCAAATCAAAGAAAAATAAAAACTCACATAAAAATTATTTTCAACAAAATTCGTCGAACTCAGATCGACGAAATCAGTATTTTACGTCAAACGGCGATCGACGAACTCTGAACCTAGATTTTGGGTATGATTACTCAAGAGGGGGTGCTCGACGAAATCAACATGTTTCGTCGAACAGAGATCGACGATCTTGGAACGCAGAAAGTGAGCATTATCATTCTGTGAACCGAGATTGACGACATAAATACTTTTCGTCGACCTCAGCTCGACGAACTCAACCAAATTCATCGAACTCAAACTTAGAAATTCTAACTTTAATCAAACTAAATATCAGAAACCAAAATTTGTTAATCCCTTTACCCAATAGATAATTCCACCTAGAAGATTTCACCCCTTAGGATATAAAGACCAACCTGATTATTCCTATATTTCTCGTTATAAATTTGAGAAGAATCAAGGATCCAAGGTTACCTGGGTCAAGAACATCTAATCTCTTTTTATGCAGGTGATGGACTATCCTACCACAGAGCAACAGTAGTACTTGGATAGTGGATGTTCAAAGCATATGACAGGTAACAAGAGAAATCTCACTGATTACAAGTCAAAGCTTGGACCAAATGTGATCTTTGGAGATTCCAACTGTGGACAAACAAAAGGATATGGGAATGTCAAAATTGGAGCTGTCACCTTCAAGAAGATAGCATATGTGAGTGGTCTAAAGCATAATCTGATATCCATAAGCCAATTATGTGATGAAGGTTATCAGGTATCATTTACTAAATCTTCTTGTATTATTACTTCTGATAATAATGAAACTTTTTTAACTGGACTTAGACAAAGAAATACTTATGTTGTTAATTTCAAGTCAGCTAGTTCAGAAATTTGTTTGTTCAACCAGATTAGTAATAATAATGATTTATGACATAAAAGACTAGGACATGTAAACCTTAGAAATATTGCTAAATTATTTAGGGACAACCTTGTTAGAGGATTGCCTTCTGGCCCCTACAAGAAGGAAAGTCTCAAACTAAAAATAGCTTTAAATCTATTAATAAGAGTGATTCATCCAGAATCTTGTATTTGTTTCATATGGATCTCTTTGGACCCATTACAGTACAGAGCTTGAGAGAGAAATCCTATACTTTAGTTATTGTAAATGACTTCTATAGATTCACTTGGACGTTCTTTTTGAGAAACAAGTCAGATAATTTCAAATTTCTTACAGACTTTCTTAGGAGCATAAAGATTGAGTACTCTACTCTAGTTGCATTAATCAGAAGTGATCATGGTACTGAGTTTGAATCTCTTCTTATGCAAGAATTCTGTGAGAAGAAAGGTATCAGACATTGCTTTTCTGCTCCTAGAACTCCTTAACAAAATGGGGTAGCAGAAAGGAAAAATAGAACCCTTATTGAAGCTGCAGGTACATTGCTTGCAGATGCTTATTTGCCCCAATCTTTTTGGGCAGAGGTTGTAAGCACAACAAACTATGTTCTGAAGCACAACAAACTATGTTCTGAATAGAAGTTTAATACATAAACTTAAGGGTAAGACTCTCTATGAATTGCTCAAAGGGAAGCAAACTAAAATAGATTATTTTAAGAGTATTTGGTTATAGATGTTATATACACAATAATAACAAGAAACGTCTTAGAAAGTTTGAAGTCAAAGATGCAGAAGAAATTTTTCTTGGATATTCCCAAGTCAGCAAGACCTCTAGGGTTTTCAATAAATCAACTTTAAAAATGGAAGAATCTGTTCATATATCTTTTGATGAAGCTAACATGTATTACAAGAAGAAGGATTCTTCTACCAAAGATTTATTGCAGGTACCCCAAATGTGTGAGAAATTGGATGATTTAAACCTCACCCAAGAGGTTATATCACATCCTTCTCCACAAATTGATGAAGACAGTGAAGAAGATATCATTGAAATGATTGCTGAACCTACAACAGCCAACATAATTCCACAAGAGGAATTAATTCTCAATGTTGTTGATGAATCAACTCTTCCTACTGATTTTGTCACACTTAGAGATCATCTTATATCTCAAGTGATTGGAGACATATCAATTGGTGTGCAAACAAGGCATCAACTCAACCAAGACTTGATGCATGTTTGCTTCATATCTCAACTTGAGTCTCAATCTATAAAAGATGCAGAGCAAGATCCCCACTGGATTATTGCAATGTAAGAGGAGCTCAATCAATTTGAGAGATGCAGAGTTTGAGATTTAGTTCCAAGACCCAAAGACTATCCAGTCATTGGAACTAAATGGGTATTTAGAAACAAATTGGATGCACAAGGAGTTATTATAAGGAACAAAGCAAGGCTAGTAGCACAAGGATATTCACAGGAAGAAGGGATTGACTATGATCAAACCTTTGCACCTGTTGCAAGACTTGAAGCTATCAGAATCCTTCTTGCCTATGCAGCCTACAAGAAGTTCAAAGTCTATCAGACGGATGTCAAGAGTGCATTCTTAAGTGGAGAACTCAAAGAGGAATTATATATTGAACAACCACCAGGTTTTATCTCTCCAACTCATCTCTCTTTTGTTTTCAAATTGCATAAAGCTCTCTATGGTTTAAAGCAAGCTCCAAGAGCTTGGTATGATACCCTAACTAGCTTTCTTTTAGAACATAAGTTCTCTACGGGCATTGTAGATAGGACTTTATTTTTTAGGCATCATAAAAATAAAATTTTGTTATTACAAATATATGTAGATGATATCATTTTTGGCTCTACTGATTTCAAACTATGTCAAAGATTTTCTGACCTGATGTATTCCAAGTTTGAAATAAGTAGCATGAGTGAGCTTTCTTACTTCCTTGGTCTCTAAGTGAAGCAATCTCCTGATAACATTTTCATCTCTCAATCTAAATATGTTAAAGAGCAAGTTAAGAGATTTGGGATGTTTGATGCCTCAACTATAAAAACACCCATGTCTTCCAATGCTGTGGTTGATTATGATGAACAAGGCAAATCAGTTGATCAAAAAACATATAGGGTTATTGTTGAGTCCTTGTTGTATCTCACAGTC
The DNA here is from genome assembly GCA_039513925.1 of Platanthera zijinensis. Lineage (NCBI taxonomy): Eukaryota > Viridiplantae > Streptophyta > Magnoliopsida > Asparagales > Orchidaceae > Platanthera > Platanthera zijinensis. Next base: position 117,803,003 of record CM077098.1, on the reverse strand, counting down.
AGTAGGACAGATATAATGTTTGCTACATGCCTTTGTGTTATGTTCCAAGTGAACCCTAAAGAATCTCACCTTATTTTACTTAAAAGAATTTTGAGATATATAAAGGGTTGTCCTTATCTAAGACTCTGGTATCCAACTGAGTCAGAATTTGAATTAACTGGATTCTCAAATGCTGACTTTGCTGGATGTAGAGTTGACAGGAAAAGCACATCAAGAACATGTCAGTTCCTTGGTGATAGGTTTGTGTCTTGGTTTTGTAAGAAACAAACATCTGTGTCTACTTCAACTGCTGAAGCTGAATATATAACAACTGACAGTTGTTGTCACAAATTTTGTGGATTCAAAATCAACTCCTGGATTATGATCTCAATCTAAATAATTCAACTATATTTTGTGATATTACCAGTGCAATTTCTATTACACAAAATCCAGTGCATCATAGTATGACCAAACATATAGAAATTAGACATCATTTCATTAGAGATTGTGTGGACAAAAATAAAATTAAACTCGTCTTTATCTCTACTGATTTACAAAGAGCAGACATCTTCACCAAACCTTTGGATGAAAAGAAACATCTGTTCTTCTTAAATCAGTTAGGTATGATTAATGGAGAATGCTTAATTTGATTTCTGTCCAAGGTCGAAGAATTGGTCATATTTCGTCGAACGGAGATCGACGATCTGTGAACTCTTCTTGAGAATTTTCGTCGACCTGAGATCGACGAAATCTCTGTGTGAAGTCATTTTCGTCGAACGGAGATCGACGATCTTGCTTTAGAAAATACTTCGTCGACCTGAGAACGACAATATATTTTCCCTCTCTTCAAACTGAGATCGACGATATCTTTTCTTCATGAAATTTTTTCGTCGACCTGAGCTCGAAGCTTTTCTTTTTCGCAAGACGGAGTTCGTCGTTTCGCCTTCTGAAAACTTATAGTAGGGTTTTCATCGAATTCCATCCCGCGCTTTTCAGTTCTTTTGCACTTGATCTTTTTGCTCTTGCAGGTAATGACGATTTCGACGACGACTCTCTCTGGAATGAAATTTGATGCCGGCTTCGACATCGACATCTATTCCTCCAGCCATTCTGATCAAGTTTTTCAGAACATCTTACAACTCTTCGAGGCTCAGTAGTTACAGAAACTTATGACTACCAGGATCAAACTGCCCGTAACAGAGATAAAGGAATGGGTTTTCACAACCAAGATTCAGGAAACACCAGTTCTGATTGGAACAATTTCAGGTCCCCAGGTTCCTCTCTCTCCAGACATTTTGACTGAAGTATTTGAGTTTGTTAATGTTATAGATGAAATAGAGTTATCTAGCAGTGAATTTGATGAGATGCTAGAAAGGTTAAGACATACTGCAGGAAACCCTAACCACATTCTTAAGAAAAATATTTCTATAGAATATAGATTTTTGGCTGATGTTGTTGGCAAAGTTTTATTGGGAAAACACTCTACTCATGATCATATCTCCAGGCACCAGTTTCATTTGATGTGTGCCTTAGTTAACCAGAAGTCAGTGAACTGGGGAGGTATTTTGTTTTATTTGATTAAGAAGAAAATTAGCAAGAAGGATGTCAGTTTAGGAAGGATTCTAGGAATCTTCCTTCAGGAAAAGGCTCCAGAGTTATTGGTCTCCCAGACCAGTTTCATTAATGCCTCTAAGAGGCTTATGTTACGACGTTGCATTTGACTGAGCACACCATCTGGCAGGAATCACGGGAGCGCATATGGAAGCCGCTATACTCATGGACACAGTCACTCAAGTGGACCCCCCTCGTCATAATGTATGAAGCGCGCAATTGGAAACCACTATGATTGTTCCCTGTAATAAATGTGTGTTAATTAATTTAATTAATATTAATCCTTTTAATATTAATGGGATTAATTAATTACTTAAATGAACTTTAATTTCTTTGTATGGTTGCCTCCCTCATCTATATAAGGGGAGGAGTTCTTATTGGAAGGCATGCTTGGAATGTATGGAATTAATTAGGGTTGCTCCCTAAGTCTCATCTCTTTCACCCTCTTTTCTTCTCCCTCGCCTCCGTCGGCCCTTCCCTTGCCGGATTCCTCTCGAGAAATTATGGAAACTGTATCAATGGTCCGACTTACCGATCTCCACCCGCTGCCCTTGCAGCCGCTGGGAACCAGCCCGGTGCCCGCCTTTGACTCCACCTTCATCAACAACATGCGCAAAGAGCTACAGACGGTCAATGCTCTCCTTGCCAAGCACCGCGCTATCGCCAATCGCCAATCGCCAATCGCCAATCGCCAACAGGAGGAAAGAACGAAACGAGCTCTGGCACGCCGCCAGCGCACCCTCCCCGAGGAGCACGACCAACAGAAGGGTGCGGCCTCGCCGCCGCCTAGCACGAATTTGACGCACATAACCGTGCTCGGGACACTACCACCTCCAGCATCGATTCCGACAGCAGAGGTCGTCGCCGCCCCTCCAGCATCGCAGATGACACCCGTCGTAGCACCAGCAGCCGACTGCCCGCTCCAACCTGCGCCTGCAGCCAGACCCCGCGACATCAACATACAGAGTCGCCAGATCCAGCCGCCTCCTTCAGCACTGCCTCGCGGCCAGATCCAGCCCGCCAGATTCCGCCCGCACCTTCAACCACATCTTCTTTGCCATCTCTCTCTCCGACAGCAGTCGTACCTCCAACGTCGTTTCCGGCGCTGAAACAAACGCCGGCTGCGTCATCCAACTTCTCCCGCCCATTGCGGTATCCAGCTTCGTTGCCGACGGGACATGACGCGAACGACTTCTTCCTCAGCCGATTCGGCTGCCCGAGCTTTCCTTCCCAGCGGGATGACGGCCTCCGGGGAAGCACACGCTGGATTCATTGACCCCTCCCCGCCGACGCGCCGGTGATCCCCCTCGCTCTCGACGCCCCCGCCTGGCACACCTCCAGATCGTCTTTTCCCCCTTCTCACGCTACCCTACCATTCTCCTCTCGAGCCCCTCAAGCGCCTGCCCACTTTTTTTTACCATATCTCGTCCCCTCAACTGCCAGCCCGTCCCCTATTTTTTGTCTCATCCTGTACACTCACCCCTGCACCCCTCACGTCACCCACTCCCTGGACTTTCCAACCAGCAACACCATCATTGCCCCCTGTGTCTTTTTTTTCATTAAGCCCACAGATAGCCCCACTTCCATTATTGTCTTTAATTTCCGTCTAACCGGACTCCATTTTATCATACCCCTTCCACCCAGCTGCCATAAATTATACGTCCCTCCTATTGTTAACCACCTTGACAAATCTGGTAATCTTGACCTTGGGGACAAAGTCAATTTTCAAGGGCGGTATATTGTTACGACGTTGCATTTGACTGAGCACACCATCTAGCAGGAATCACGGGAGCGCATATGGAAGCCGCTATACTCATGGACACAGTCACTCAAGTGGACCCCCCCTCGTCATAATGTATGAAGCGCGCAATTGGAAACCACCATTATTGTTCCCTGTAATAAATTTGTGTTAATTAATTTAATTAATATTAATGGGATTAATTAATTACATAAATGAACTTTAATTTCTTTGTATGGTTGCATCCCTCATCTATATAAGGGGAGGAGTTCTTATTGGAAGGCATGCTTGGAATGTATGGAATTAATTAGGGTTGCTCCCTAAATCTCATCTCTTTCTCCCTCTTTTCTTCTCCCTCGCCTCCGCCGGCCCTTCCTTTGCCGGATTCCTCTCGAGAAATTATGGAAACTGTATCAGCTACCTCTGCCTTATTTGGCAGATGGGAGAGGACTATCCCCAAGCCCTCCAGGGCCTCTTCTTCCAGGATTGCTTCTGAGAACACCAGGGCTGACACAGCCACTTCTCCAACCCCAGAAGAAGCTTCTGCTCCTCCTCCATCTCCACCTCATTCCATATTTCCTTGATCAACTCCACTTCAACAACCCTCTACCTCCACTCCTCCAGTCTCACCATCTCAACCACAATCACCTATCCATATTTCTGAGGATGTACCATCTCCACCACCTCAATCTCCTCAACCATCTCATCTTGATGATCTCCTATCCTCATCTACTCATCCAGATCAACATATATCACTCCCTACATTCAATCTTCTTTCATCTCCATCTCCACAACTTTCTCCTCTCCAAGATGAAATTCCAGATACCATCCATACATCAAATCTTCCACCAACTTTCCCCCATTTCCAACAAACTGATCTACCTCAATCCATGTCCATCTGTCAAAACTGTGGACACCAATCCAACTATACTCCATCTTCTCCTGAGCCACTGTATCTCAATTTCTCTGACATTGATTCAGATCTTCTCAAATTCACCTCTCCATCTCTGAAGAAGCTCATAGATGAGGTCATTTCCCCTCTTGCTGCTTCTATCTCTATTCTCTCTGCTCAGCTTGCTTCCTCCTCTTCTGCCCCTTCTTCTTATAGGGGCCTGGCTTCAGGACTCTCTGAAACCAGGCATGGGGAGATGTTTTGTGAAGAAGCTCCAGTAGTTTCTTCAGCAGCAGCAACAACAGATGTTCCAGAGACAGAGATTCTTGAAATTCTTGATGATGATTCAGAGATGTTTTGTTTTGCAGAAGAGACAGTTATTACGACAACAGATACTGTTGGTGATTTCATTATAAATCCCTCAGTTGACATTCTTTCCTTATTACATTCTTTTGATACACTGTATAGCAGTTATTTACCAGTTTTTGATTCAACAGTTTTTGATAATTCTCAAGTCATAGTGTGCTGCACAGCACCTATTGGCCTTGCAGTTTTGAAACAACTCAGGACAAGTTTTTCAGTTAGTAAAAAGGTTATAGATTCAAAAATCTCAGAGCCAGAGGCTCTTTCTCCTCCAACTTATGGCTGGGCTAAGTCCCCTATGCCAGATCTTGATGATATTATGTCTCAAGACATGGATGTAGATGCTCTGTAACAACCCTTCCCAGTATTTCAGAAATCAGCCGTCCGGCCGTGTCAGCGATATAAAGAAAATTAGGAAACGATATTAAAACTAGTAGCAGCAGGTAAAAAAAGTCTATATTAATCAATTTAAGACTAACAACGGAAGTTAAAAAGTAAATTAAGGGTAACCACATACCTGACATCTGGATTCACAGAGCCACTAAACAAGATTGGAATTGAAATAACTTAAAATCTGCATAACAATAATAGTCTGATACAAGTTATATAAAATATTAACCAGGTACATTGTCCACATCTACAAGTACATGCTGAAATAGAGTAAACTGAATGAGAAAAATACTACAAACTGACGCCACCATAATGCTCATCCTAGACGTAGTTTCCCACCTGGGTCACCTGAAAAACATTGCCCACGAGAGGTCAGAGTAAGGAAAAATAACTCCTCCTAGTGACACTAAAAACAGTTTTTCATATGAATGCATGAATGCCTTTAAAATAGTCTCGTGCACTGAAAACATTTTATGTTATATGTTATGCATGCCTTTCCTATACTTCTATGTCAACACAACTATTCGTTCTATGTTCGTGACTTCGTTTATTTACCCAAGTCCTGACGTTCACTAACTAGTGTACTGACTCACGACAGGTCTATACTTGAGTTCTATGACTTTTAACCTGCTCATCTACTAGGAAGGCTCTAGGCAGAGTAGCTCCTAACGCGCAACTGAAACTGACGACCCGAGACCATCTGACGAACTCAATTGTTCTAGTGTCGCGCGGATACGGTCTCGAATCTACTAACTGGCTCAAGGGAAGTCAACTCCCTAGTCTGTACTACTCATAAGGTTCCATGTGCCTTATGAGAAAGGTAGTGCGTCTCTACCTAGCACAAAAGAACTCTGTGTGCTGTCCGACCTTTTTGGTCTGACGCTACTCTGCATGGGATATCTTTTCTGGTGTACTACTAAACGACCATTGACTTTCTCGTGGTCGACTTGAAGGGACCTTCTCGCCCTTGGTTGGACAATCTTCAAACTTACGTACACGGGTAAAGTTTCGTACCTAAATAACTGTTCATGACTCTACTAACGTGGTTATGGAAAAGGGCGTTATCCTACGCGTTTCCACGATTATTTTCCTACTGCCACACTTTTCTATGCATGGTTATAATGCTTGTACAAAACCCCAATTTCATAATTTTCCCTTTAGGGTTTCCGGTGGAAAAACTCCAGAACATCTAAGGTTGCAAAAATACATGTGCTAGCTTCACATATTACCTTTATGCGGAGAGATCGGGGCTCTCAATGCGTCCCACACAAACCCCGCGACGAAGCACGAACACCAAAACCTAAAATAGGGCAATAGGAACAAAAATTTGTTTAGTTTAACCTCCAAAATGAAGGATCTTCATGAGGAAATCGAGATAAGGGAGGAATCGACTCACCGGAACCAAAACGAAACTCAACCTCCTTCGGTTAGGGTTAGGCCCGATTCTCCCATGGCTAAGGAAGGAAGAGGAAGGCTTGCTGGCGCCTGCAGAGGAGGGAGGAGTCAGATTGGACTTCTGGAGGAGAATCGGGCGTCGGCTAGGGCAGCGGAAAACGTCGGGAGAGGCGTCAGGCTCGCCGTTCGCGGAAGAGGAAGGAATCGGGTATCGGCTTGCGGTTTGCGGCCTATTCCCGTAAAAAAGAGCTGCGGCTTTTATTCACATTTGCGGATTTGCGGTTTTTGTGATAACTGCAAGAGTAGAGGGGGAGAAAATGCTATTGGCACCCCACTCCACAAAATTTCTGTTGAGCTTAAATGATTCTTGCCGCGAATCGTTACCTAAATTAAAAAGTGCGTCTTACAATAGTTATGACTAACCTAAATCTCATATTAATGAATGCGGTTAGTTGACCAAACTTAAATCATACCCCGACGACGCGCTGCCTCAGTCAGAATTCGTCGCGACTCGACCCTATAATAATAAACTAATTTCGCGTCAAAACTAACGGATGTTACAAATCTCCCCTCCTAACAAAAATTTTCGTCCTCGAAAATTGTAACCATACCTGAATCGAAGAGAAAAGAATAGTCTGCATTGCTCTTAAGCTCATCCTCTCGCTCCCAAGTATACTCTGGACGGCCACAGATCATCCAAAGGACCTTGACCATACGAATCTCTTTACTCCTGAGCTTCTGAATCCTTGAATCCACTATCTTGACTGGTCTAACTCCAATATTAAGATCTGTCTCAATTGGTGCTTCCTCGGTACTGATGATCTGACTGGGGTCTCTGACTGCTCTCCTCAGATAGGAGACGTGGAATACATCATGTACACCACTCATCTCCTCAGGTAAGGTCAACCTGTATGCAACCTCATTAACTCTTTCCAGTACCTCGAAAGGACCAACGAATCTGGGGCTCAGTTTCTTCATCCGCTTTATTCTAGAGACTCCTCTGACTGGTCTGACCTTCAGATAAACGTAGTCTCCAACACTGAACTCTACTGACCTGTGCTTCTGATCATGATACTTGGCCTGGTGATCCTGAGCTGTCTTCATACGCTCCTGAATGAGCTTGATCTTGTCAGTGGTCTTATCAATCCATGACTCTCTGATAGAAGATCTTTCCTCACTCTCAGCCCAACATAACGGTGTCCGACAACGCCTACCATAGAGGGCCTCGAACGGTGTCATCTCAATACTTGTCTGAAAACTGTTGTTGTAGGAGAACTCCACAAGAGTAACATACTTCTCTCACTTTCCTCCAAAGTCTAATATGCACATCCGTAGCAGATCCTCCAAAGTCCTATTTGTGCGCTCGGTCTGTCCATCGGTCTGGGGATTGAAAGCGGTGCTGAAATGTAATCTGGTACTCAACCGCTCCTGTACGTAACGCCACTCCCTGGAGGTAAATCTTCCATCTCGGTCTGAAATTATAGTCTTGGGAACACCGTGAAGTCGAACTATCTCGTCTAAATATAACTGTGCCAGCTTCGGACCTTGATCCGTCTTCTTAAGAGAAATGAAATGGGCGACATTAGAAAGTCGATCAACTATAACCCATAAAGAATCATTCCCACTCTGCGATCTCGGCAGAGCATGAATGAAGTCCATGGATATATCCTCAAAAGTCCACACGAGAATGGGAAGTGGCTGCAACTTGCCTCCAGGCCTTTGACACTCGGCCTTAACTAACTTGCATGTCTCGCACTTCCCTACATAATCTGCAACATCACTCTTCAAACCTGGCCACCAGACTACCTTCTTAAGATTTGCATACATCTTCGTGCTACCAAGATGTATAGAATACCTGGAATTGTGTGCCTCGAAAAGAATGTCCTCGCGAAGGTGACTAACATCTGGGATACACACTCTGCCATCATGCAATAATAACTCATCCTGAATAGAGAATCTCTCTTTCTGACCTGACTGCACTGAGATCCAAATCTCTGCCATCTTTGGATCCAACGGTAGAGCTGTCCTGATTCTATCTCTAATATCGCAAGTAATCTCCATCCAACTCAATCTTGCAGAACCAAAACTACAACGGGGCACAACGATGATGTCCAGTCTCTCCAGTTCTCGCACTAACTCCTTATGCTGAGTGAGAAGGAAAGAACACGAACCTCTCCGGCTAAGGGCATCAGCTACCACGTTCGCCTTTCCTGGGTGGTACTGGATGTCTACATCGTAGTCTGATAGAAACTCTAACCATCTACGTTGCCTCAAATTGAGCTCTCGCTGATCAAAGATATACTTGAGGCTCTTATGATCAGTGAAGATCTCGCAACGCACTCCATAGAGATAGTGTCTCCAAATCTTTAGAGCATGAATCACTGCTGCAAGCTCCAAGTCATGCACGGGATAGTTCCTCTCATGAACCTTTAATTGTCTCGAGGCATATGCTACGACCTTTCCATGCTGCATGAGAACACAACCCAAACCCTGACCTGAAGCATCGCTATAAATCTGAAACCCGTCAGGCCCTGAAGGTAAACTCAAAATCGGTGCGGTCATCAACCTGTCTTCAAGTCCTCAAAAGCCAACTCACACTCAACTGTCCAAACCAAGCCCTTTCCCTTCCTAGTGAGGGAAGTCAGTGGTAAGGCTATATTTGAGAAATCTCTGATGAATCTCCTGTAGTATCCAGCAAGACCCAAAAAGCTGCGAACCTCTGAAACTGTCGTCGGCTTTGGCCAATTTTTAATGGTCTCTATCTTCTTCGGATCAACACTAACTCCTTTCTGACTGATGATGTGGCCTAAGAATGCAATCTCTGAAAGCCAAAACTCACACTTTGAAAACTTAGCATACAACTGGTTCTTCCTGAGGGTGCTCAAAACAATCCTGAGGTGTGTGGCATGATCTTCTGCACTCTTAGAGAACACCAAGATGTCATCTATAAAGACGATGACAAAACGATCTAAATACTCCCGAAATACCCTGTTCATCAGGTCCATAAATACTGAAGGGGCATTGGTCAGCCCGAACGACATGACCACGAACTCGAAGTGTCCATATCTGGTACTGAAAGCCGTCTTCTGTATATCCGCGTCACGAATCTTTAACTGATGATAGCCTGACGTCAAATCTAACTTGGAAAAAGTGTTCGATCCCACCAACTGGTCGAACAAATCATCAATCATGGGAATCGGGTACTTGTTCTTTACGATCAGCTTATTCAATTCACGGTAGTCTATGCACAGTCTCAGACTATCATCCTTCTTCTTCACAAACAGTACTGGAGCACTCCAAGGCGAAGTATTGGGGAGTATAAAACCCAAATCAAGCAGCTCCTGCAACTGGCTCTTCAACTCTGCTAGTTCCCTTGGAGCCATCCGATAGGGGGATTTGGCTACCGATCTAGCCCCAGGCTGCAAGTCTATCGGGAACTCAATCTCTCTATCTGTAGGGGCACCAGGGAGCTCTTCCGGGAAAACATCGGGAAACTCCTGCACCACTGGTACCTCTGACAAATTAGCCTTAGACTCTGCGCTCATCAGTACTACGAAGGTTTCACAACCCTTACTAATGCACCTTCTCGCTTGGACTGCAGAGATGATCATCTTCACTACTCCCTTCAAGCCCTGAAAAGAGAAAGATGTCTGGTTGGGGCCATCGAACTGAATCTGCTTCGCCCTACAGTCAATCCTGACGTTGACTGCCGAAAGTCAGTCCATACCAAAAATCAAGTCAAATCATGCTATAGATAGCTGCAAAGCTTCCATAATAATCTCGGTATCACCAAACTGCACCGGTACCCTGCACTTATCTCTAGTCTGCAGAAGGGATCCATTCGGCATCATGACTTCCAGCGGTACTACCTCTGAGACGACTTCTAAATCCAACTTAGGCACTAGAGATTTCGCGATAAACGAGTGCGAGGCACCCGTATCAAACAGAATCTTAGAGGGTAAATTTTGAATCATAAGGATGCCTACATGAATGATTTATGAAGGATGGAAAAATAAATATATCACTACGGAGGATTTAAATAAACTTTTTAAGCAAATCAACACTTACCAGTCACCACATCCTCCTGATACTATTCAAAGCCAAAAGCCTATTTTGAAAGGCAATATCAGAAGAGCAAGGGCAAACACGCTTGATGTGTTATTTTGATGATGATTGTAGACATTGGTTGCCCCGACAAAGAACTTTTATTTATATATATATAATTTAAATGTTTTGACTGGGAATGTGTTTAATTCTTAATCTTATATGTTTTGTTCTTTCTATGTTTTATTATTACAATTCACCTTAGCTTGTAGGGTTCTGATTTCTTCAAATAAAGGGAGATTGATATCATCTTGTAGGGACATGGTGCTACCAACTCTCCCAAAAGCCCGGACTATTTGAGTACGGTCTACCACTCCTTTATGAAGCTGACTACCCTAGGCAGGACCCACGGGGCGGACAGTTAGGCCCAGGGTACACGCCCTTTTGTTCGACTAGTGTGGGACATAGCGCCTTGCGCCGTACCTCTCAACACCGGGGGCATTGCTGGACCCCAACAATCCCCCCCCCCAGAAATGATACCCCCCAACAATCCTCCCCCAGAAATGATCCCAGAGTTTTGAACTGGTGACCTCCTCTGATACCACTTGTAGGGACATAGCGCTACCAACTCTCCCAAAATCCCGGACTGTTTGAGGACGGCGCTACCACTTCTTTATGAAGCTAGCTACCCTAGGCAGGATCCACGGGACGGCCAGTTAGGCACAGGGGACACGCCCTTCTGTTCTACTAGTGTGGGTCATGGCGCCTCGCGCCGTACCTCCCAACACCGGGGGCATTACTGGACCCCAACACTTCCCTCCCTCGTCACCAGTGAGGACGAAGACCTGTCTTCCTCAGCCATGCCTTTCGCCTTTTTCCTCTTCTTCACTCTGGATTGCACGCCAAATACATGTTAATGCAGATGGATCATCCAAACACAGATGCATGCAGATGGATAATCTAATAGCTTGTTTATTCCCAAATAATTAAAAGTAAACATATTTGCTATGAAACTGCAACAAAAATGCTCCTATGAAAACAGATTTGCTTGAACAGCAAAATGCTCCTATGAAAACAGATTTGCTTGAACTACAGCAAACAAGCAGCAAACAGACCATATATATACGAAGAAATAGCAAAAATGTCATGAAAACAGATTTGTGCATTACTTCAAATAATTAGCCCCTCTAGAGTTAGTGTGATTTATCACTTCACTTTCAGTTTTTCGTGCATTTATTATTGAGACACGTACGCAATTCTCTGCTAGCTTAAAAATAATCCGCACCGACAATGCTCGTGAATATACTAGCCGCACCTTCTCAAATTTATGCACCGAGTTTGGAATTATTCATCAAATCTTGTGTGCATATACCCCCCAGCAAAACGGTGTGGCCGAGCGGAAAAATCTTCACCTTCTTGATGTCGCCTGGTCACTCATTTTTCAAATGCAGGTGCCAACATAATATTGGAATTTTGTCGTTTCTGTTGTCTGTCATCTCATCAATTGCATGCCCTCCTGCTCGACTTCGCATCTCCGTTTGACCTGCTCTTTCCCTCCAAGTCTTCGTTCTCCCTCACGCCTCGTGTCTTTGGTTGTACAGGTTATGCCCGCATTCTTGATCAGCCTACTGACAAGTTTGCTCCTCGCGCCACCAAATGTATGTTTGTTGGCTACCCCCGCACTCATAAGGGTTATGTCTGCTACTCTCCTTACTGATGGCAAGCTAATTGTTTCGGCTGATGTAACTTTTCTTGAGGATTAACTGTTCTACTCCTCTCTCCCCACCATTTTTCCCCGCCGCATTCTTGATCAGCCTACTGACAAGTTTGCTCCTCGCGCCACCAAATGTATGTTCGTTGGCTACCCCCGCACTCATAAGGGTTATGTCTGCTACTCTCCTTACTGATGACAAGCTAATCGTTTCGGCTGATGTAACTTTTCTTGAGGATTAACTGTTCTACTCCTCTCCCCACCGTTTCTCCCTTCCCCTGTCGCTCGTCCGGCTGTCCCTGTCACGACTCCGTCTCTCCCACTTCTTCCTCCACCACTCCCGATGCCAGCTCTATCTAAACCGCCTCTTCATGTTTATATTCGTCGTCCTTCCAAGACTGATGCCCTTCAGCAGCTCCAGACTACCAGCGTTATGCCGCGGCCTGTCGATCCATCATCAACCTCTACGGCTCATCCCTTGTCGAATTGTGTATCTTTACATCGCCTCTCTCCGTCACTCCTCAAATTTATCATCTCTCTTTCCTCCATATCTATTCCTAATTCTGTACAGGAGGCTCTTCAACATCCGAGGTGGCGTGCGGCCATGGATAACAAATTGACTGCCCTCTGGGCTAACCAGACCTGTGATCCGGTTCCTCTTTCTCCCGGCCAGTCATGTGTCAGTTGCAAGTGGGTCTTTGTTATCTAACATGCTCCGAATGGGACTGTTGAACGCCTAAAAACTCATCTCATGGCCCGGGGTTTCGCTTAACAACACGGCCTTGATTATGCTGAATATTCTCACCGGTCACCAAGCTAAATATCATTCGAGTCCTGATCTCCTTGGTCGTGCATCGTCTGTGACCCTTACATCAGCTAAATATTAAAAACGTCTTTCTGAATGATGACCTCCAAGAAATTGTTTATATGCACCAACCTCCCGGGTTTGAGACCATGAGGGAATCTCGTGTATGTCTGTAACACCCCAAAAAGACCCCAAAAGACTCAACATGAAGTTTGAGTAGCAGGCTGGTTTACACGGCCTGGGACACGGGCGTGTCCCAGGGCGTGTCGGGTGTACACGGCCTGGGACACGGGCGTGTCCCAGGGCGTGTTCGATTTATTTTGCGGAATTGGCCTATTCAAGTCAGAGCCGGACACGGCCTTGAACACGGCCTTGAACACGGGCGTGTCAGGCTGGACACGGGCGTGTCAGCTGCCGTGTTCAGACCCGTGTACTGGTTGCAGCTCAATGAAGCAGGAGACACGGGCGTGTCTCAAGTTCGACACGGGCGTGTCAGGTTCGACACGGGCGTGTCGATGACCCGTGTTGTTCAGTCGGTTCAAACTGTGTGTGCCGCTTAAAGGGTACACGGCCTGTGACACGGGCGTGTCACAGGCCGTATCGGCCAAATATTGGTTTTTTGGGAAAATCTTGGCCGTTCAGTTTTCTCTCTTTTGATCCAAGGGCTCAGGTGGTTTCCTGGCTGGGTTATTACGTGAAGTAAGGATGAAGAGTCATTCTTCATTTGTGCTTAAGAGAGAAAGAGAGAGGAAGAGAGGAAGAAGGAGGAGGAGAGCAAGCCACCGGCGGAGCTCCCGTGGTCCGATTCGTGATCCGAAGCCGGCGTTGTGAAGGCAAGGCTGCTGCGGTTCTTTCTCACCGGCTAGTTTGCGATGGCACCGAAGAGATCGACAAGGGTAACGATCTCCCTCCTTGGACATGTGAAGTCCTTCTTTTCTGCATTGCATAGGGAAAGCCCTTCCCCGCGAGTGTGCGGTGGGTTGTGGTGTCCCTTGGGGTAGATATGTGAAGTCCCCCTTGTTAGAGGCCGGAATTGGAGTACGGCTCTAGGCATGCTGTGTGAAGCCCATCTGGATGTAATCTGGATTGGTGATGCTTGTTTGCATATCGGAGAAGGCTCCGTGATTATGGCTTGTGATGCCTATGGCTTGTGATGCCTTGTTCCTACCTGTTGCTTGGTGCGGCAGGAAGTACTGGACGATGTCCAGGAAATGAAGAGGGTTGGATGCAACTCTTGTGGCCGTGTGTTGCCACTTTGTGAGTAGTTGAGCCGTTGGGCTGCAACTCGATGAAAAGGCAGATTGCCGAACAGGAAAGGTGAAACCGACCCGCGCCTATAAAAAGCCATGGATACTTCCGTATTCGAGGTGGCTCGGCGACTTGAGCAACGGGGGGTGGCTGATCCGTACCTGCGTTAGGTCCGTCCGACTTGGAAGCCTGGTATAGGTTTTGTTGGAGCGCCTAATGAGAGTCTTAGGCCCGCGCGCCGGAAAGACTAGAAATGCTCAAATACCGTGTAGACGGTGGTGTTGACCCTGGTATTCCGGTACACCGAAAATGTGCCCTGAGTGCACGGACTGTCGGGCCGGGTGGCCGATGGTTGCGATGGCTTGAATGTGCCTGCGCGCACATAGTTGCTATTTGATGATGTCATGCTTGCAGGGAAAGAATGCTCATGCCCCGAGAAAGGGGTAGGATTGTTATAATTGGGTCAGCTGAATGCTGACCGTTGCATTGTTTGCCACCGGTTGGGTGGTTTGTTCCCGTGCAGGTGCTGGAGAGCCAAGTGGGAAATGATGGGCTGAAGCCCTACTGCTGTTGCTGCTGCTGCTGCGGCTAGCCCTTGAAGGCTAAGCGAATGGCTTTGTTTTGTTTTCTCTTGTGCTCATGTATGGCCGGCCTGCGCGCCGAAGTTTGTAAAACATGCTGTATGTTCAGAGAAACTGTAAGGCCTTAAGGCCAAACTCTTGTGGTTGTGTACATTCCGTGGTATATATATAAAGGTGGTTTTATATATTGGACATTCCGGTTGAGAGTTCAAAGTTGTAACTTAAAGCTTCCGCTAGAATGCTCTGAGTTAGGATTCGTATTTGGTTTGGTATTATCCTGTGACCTCACCGTCTGTTTGTGGCATATAGTGTGGGGCCCCGGCCGGACCTTCTACTATACGTCATTTAACGGATGGGGTCGTTACAATGTCATCTCTGACTATCTATATATGGTCTCAAACAGTCTCCTCGAGTTTGGTTTGAAAAATTCAGTAAGGTTGTTCGAGAAGTTGGTTTTACACGGAGCTCGGCTGACTTCTCCTTTTTCACTCGTCATCAACCAACAGACACTATTATTCTCCTCGTGCATGTTGATGATATTCTAATTACGGGCGACGACTCCACGGGGATTCAACAAATCAAGCAACATTTAAACTCATCATTTCAGACAAAAGGCCTGGGGAATCTTCGATACTTCCTTGGGCTTGAGGTCGCAAGGCGACCTGATGACCTTGTTTTATCCCAACAGAAGTATTGTATTGATCTTCTTCAAGATGTCGGTTACTCAGGGTGCAAACCTGCGGACACCCATATGGATGTAAATCACAAGCTATCTGCACATGGTTCTGACTCCGACCCGCTGCTTACAAATCCAGAGTACTATCGACGCTTGGTGAGGAAATTGATTTATCTTAGGGTTACACAACTTGATATCTCATTTGTTGTTGGGGTTGTGAGTTGCTTTATGCATGTTTCTCGGGCATCTCATCTCCAAGCTGTCGAGCGCATTCTCAGATATTTGAAGACTGCTCCGGGACAAAGACTTGTTTACAAGCCATCTTCCTCTCTCTCTTGTTGCGTACTCTGATGCTGACTATGCGGGTTCTCTTGATGATAGACATTCCACAACTGGTTTTTGTACATACTTCGGTGGACATCTTATTACCTGGCGTAGCAGGAAACAGTCTGTTGTTGCTCGCTTGTCTGCTGATGCCGAGTACCGTGCTATGACAACTGTTGTATCTGAGTTAACCTGGCTTGAAAGTCGTCCTAATGATTTGAGACTTAAACTCTCATCTCTGGTAACCTCATTTTGTGACAGTCAAGCAGCTATACATATTGCTAAAAATCTCGTATTCCATGAGCCAACAAAGCATATTGAAGTTGACTGTCAATTCATTCGGGAAAAAGTTCAACCAAAGAAGTTAGAATTAGAGCATGTTCCTGCTACAGGGCAAGTTGCTGACATCCTAACTAAAGCTCTTTCTCGACCGTTATATCATCAGTTCTTATTCAAGCTTGGTGCCTACGACTTTTATGCTCCAGCTTGCGGGGGAGTGTTAAGAAGAAATGAAAAAAAAACCCAATATGAAAAGATCATTCTTGGGGCCCATGTACATTCTCTTTAGTCTCAAATCATGGGATTGGAGTTCTTTCCTGCTCTCTCTTCCTGTATAAATGTATGCATACATGTACACATGATTATTGAAGTATGAGAAATTAATAAAATCTGGATTATTTTTCTCTCTTTTCGGCTCTTCTTTACAATTACAATATTTTTCACTAACGTAGCAGTGGTAATTACCACTGCAAGATCTCTGCTCGGACCATTCTGCTTTAGTCCCTGGAGCATTTTTTCATTGAGGGGGTAATTACTAATGCGACTAAGTACTGCTAACATTTGAAATTTTTGGCAGTGACATGATTATATTTGAAATTTTTTGCAGAAACAAGATTATATTTGAATTTTTTTGCAGACATTCAATGAAATTCAGAAACTCTTGAGTAAAACAAATGGCAAGATCGTTGGTGAGGTGATGACGCCCGCACCTCTCGTTGTTCGTGAGACAACTAATCTTGAAGACGCCGCACGGTTTCCTACTAATCTGACAGCATCTCAAGTGTTGCATTAATCTTCAAATGCTTGCCAATCTAGTTTACTTGGTTGCAGATTATTGCTTGAAACCAAGTTCCGCAGGCTTCCAGTAGTTGATGGTGCCGGCAAACTGGTATGTATTTCAATCTTTCATTCCTTCCTCAATTCATAAAAAAAAAATTCTTAAAGTTTCTCCTCCTTGTCTTTCTTCTTGAAGGTTGGAATCATCACACGGGGAAATGTGGTTAGAGCGGCGCTACACATAAAGCATGCAAATTCAAAGGGTGCTTAAGAAAGTGGATTTGCTTTACCTCTTATGTTAATCAGCTACTCTCGATCTCTGCTTATAAATTCTTCGAAGTGGACGCACAGTGCGAAACGAGTATGATTACAGCAACAAAAAAATCTCGCAATTCCAAAAAACATTTTAATAAGAGGGAAATTGGTCATCAAACTCAGGTACATACTTGATTTTTTTCACTCTATATTATTTATAGTTCTAGACTTCCTTCAAGAGCCCTTCAACAACATTGCTTGGTCTTTTGTGAATGTCACTTGCTTTTTAGTTTAGTTCAACACAATTGATAACAGATTAGCCCAGTTGCAAACTTCTTGCTATCCTGCATTAACTTGTCATGCTCTGTAAACAAACGAAAATTAACTTGCTAGCTCAGTAAATTTTATTTCCTTCTCATTTATTGTCGAAGATCTTTCTCTGCTCTGAATAAGACACGAGTTAAAATAACTATCATGCAAAGACCGTCTTGTTGGGAGTGGGGTCTGTGTGGTTGTGAATTAAAGAGATGACAGTGAAGTTAGTAAGTGATCATGATAGTTTGTCTCAATGGAAGCATCATATGACTTGAATACAACTGCCAAGATTTTTTTTATTGAAAGATGCCGTGTGGCTGTAAATATTAAATTCACCGTAACTTGTTTCTATTCTTAGCTAGTCTCCCATTTTCTCCTTTAACCTAATTATGCTTTTTCTTTACTATATACCTTTTTTTTAACTTCATGGTGTGTGGATGGGGAACTTCTATTGTTTATGTTTGGAGCTTTCTCCCTCATTTGGATGATGGACCCACAAGCTTTGCCAGGGCAAAAATGAGTTTTATTCTCAGATTGCCAACTCTTATCACTTGTTTGCTGTGGCTGTGTTCTTATTATAAGGTGTGGTTGTTGTTATCTTAGGCTCCGTTTGACACGGTGGTGGCGGTCATGAACGCCGTGGTTACGAACCGTCGTTCGTGACCGCCCGACCTCACCTAAGGAACTTCATCCGCTTCTATGTTCAAAAATAGTTTTTTTTCTTGGTGGCGGTCATAACCATTGTCATGCCAAACATATATTATATAATTGTGGCGTTTTTGACCGAACTCACCGGAACAAAAATGCCACGCCAAACGGAGCCTTAACCTCCACTAAAAATCATCATTTGGTGGTAAGGGTTGAGAGAAACTTGAAGGTCCAAATAAAGTGTGATGGCAAGGGTTCTATAAGGAGTCGGACTAAGATGAAGCATCTTAGGACTAAATGTTTTGTACCATAAACTATAATAAAAAATTACCATTTAAGTTAGTTGGCTTAGGGTTTGTGTAGAAGAATATGTGTGAAAGTTTGAGATCTCGGTGTTGATGTGCAACATGGTCGAAACATAAGAACAAACCATTGCTCAGTTTCTTTGAGGTTTGAACACGGGGATAACTGTTGTGATAGAGATGCAGTAGTTCTAATTCAGCTTACAACTAAAGTGGAGAGACAACTTAAGAGGAAAAAAAGACCCTCCTTCAGAGATGGAAACAAAGTAACTGAGCCCAATAAGGGAAGTATCTTGAGGGACAAGCCTCTGAAGTTTGACATTGAGAAAGTGCGGAAGTACTTTGGCACATGAAAGTTCCCACAAAGATCCAAGAATCTGAAGTTCTTCAAGTGTCTCGGACACAAGCACATGACATCAGAATGACCCAACTAAAACACAATGATCATCAAAGCGTTAAATTGATATGAAGTATCAGCCCAGGACATTGCAGATGCCCGTTATGAGCCTGAGGATGATAATACCATAAAATATGTTGATGAATGGTGCTTGCTTGTGATAACAAGAGGGTCATGAACAGGTTCAGGAATATGATGAGCGGAGACAATCTTTTCCATAGTAGATGAAGCATTTGGAGAAGCTGCGTGAGCTGATTATTGATGATGCTATAGTTGCACCAATGTGACATTTACAACAATTCCGGGGAAATTTATCAGTTTGCCTATATATATGCACCCACGTCCATACAAGTTATAATAGCTGAGCAGGGATGGTGGAGTAAATGTTTCCAAACAATTATTGGCTTCTTTCTCAATTTGGGAGACTTACTAAGACTTGTAGTGCATATAATATCCTCGTTGTTCGGCCTTGATAATTGTGTAGGAAGATAGATGGTAGCTTCTCGAATGCACTTCCACTCTTTAGAGATGACAAATATGTTACCTTGGATCCAATTCAGCCTTATTAGATAGATAGAAGTTTGAACATGGATTCTACTAGAACAGGCTTGTTTTGAGTAAGGCGCACTAGCTATTTCCAAGACAAACATGTGTTTGTTTTGTTGATGACTGAGAATCACTAGCTAATGGACGACACCATTACTTAGTTGAACTTGTCCTAGTAGAGTTTTCAGATCTTCCTAGAGGAGCTAACCGCAAGTTCTTCCTCCGTTGAGGAGAATTTAGCATCATATTGATCTTGTTCTGGGTGTAGAGCTTCGAAATCGGCCGACCCATAAGTGCGACGACCCTATGAAGATTTGAGAGCTTGAACCGTGTGTATATGAGTTTCTCACCAAGGGATGTGTCAGGGAATCTATGAGCCCGTGCTTTGTTCCTATCATCCTTAAATGCATATTGTTAATTTCGAAACTGTTCAAAAAATCTAAAATTGATCATCCAAAAACGATAAAATCATGACAATGATGTATAGAAAGACTCTTTCTTGGATCCATACATTGAATTCTAACATGCAGCCAAATAACAGAATTATTAATTCCAATTCCTATGACAGAATTCTTGTATTCAGTCAAACAACATAATTGTAATTGACTTCAATTCCATTTCTTGCGGGACCAATTCCAATTCCTTTCTCTCAATTCCTGCGAAACAAACGGAGCCTAAGTCTCCTAGAAAGGTTGGAACATTGTGTAGGTTGATAATAGGGTTTTGAACATGATCACGATGAAGTACTAAACCGTCAAAAATTAGTTGTGCGCGTTAAGGTTAATGTCACCGTTAGCCTCGACACAGTCTAAGATTTTTAACATAGTAGAGGCAATGAGGAATATTCCTCACCACGAGGAATCTTCATGTGGAAATTCTCCTTAACGGCAAAATGTCCGCAATGAAATACAACATTGTTTGAAGACCGTACCCTTCAACCAAAACGGGAAATAAATTGCAAGAAAAAAGAACTTCGTGTATTCGGAGCCATGTTTAGTCACTATCATGATTTTTGGACTCTGATGGAGTTGTTGTAGCCGCAGAGTAGTTGTCATGTGATTCTTTATCATTTGCTCCTGCATCATTCATCATGCTCCAGTGTGCGTACTTTTTTTTAGTACAAAATGAGGGAGCTAAATAGGATATCACATTGATGCGTTTTATCCTTTTACACAGTGTGGAAGTACCATCCAATTTTGAGTTCCCATGCCACTACTCCCTTGAGAGTTCGCATGCGTTTGCTCTCATCTGACACAATGGCTCTGCTTCTTGCCGAAGCCACGAAAGTACAATTTTATTACGGTAGTGATGAAATATACATGAATCATTTCGTGAATATTATATGCCAAAATGCACCGCGTTGATCATATGTGGTTCGTGATCTTGAACATCATAAAAATTAAACTTTGGGCCAAATAAATTAATTCATTAGTTCCAAACTGTCATTGTGATCTTTGTGTTGTGATCCCCTACATGATTGGGGAGGACTTGCTACTCAATTTCAAAGATATCCAAAATTGGGCAAATTAGGAGGTGTGTATGCCAGACATAGAAATGGTAAGTGAGGACATTGTTGTAGCGGAGTCCCTTAAAGTGTTCCTACATCACCCCGAGAGATGGATGATCATGCCGAAGGTGTGTGTGTGTGTGGGGGGGGGGGGGGGGGGGGCTTCTAGAAGCCTCCCTTCAAAGGAGTAGAGATTGAATTTAATCTTCTAGTTCGAAGGTGCGCGAGGAAGGGAACAAGACATATATGCTAATGTGGGGACGTTTCATATGCAAGCTAGCTCACATTATGAGAAAATGCTTAATATTCAGTTTGATGACATCATTTGTGAGGAACAACTCTGCGGTAAACCAAAAGATGAAGGTGCAAACCAAATTAGTTTTTTATTTTGCAACTCATGAATATTTAGGATTCCTTTGGGAGAATTTATTTTCACTGGTCAAGCAGTCATGACCGCATGAACCGTGAAAATAAATCCTCTCAAACGGAGCCTTAATATTGCAACGACGACAACAAGGCTTTAATGGAGCCTAGTGACAAAAGGAGCCTTGCTATAAGCTCTGTTTGTGAATTGTGGCACCGATTTGGCTCCATTTCTGTGGCAAATGGAGCCTAGTGACAAAAAGAAAACTCTTTTTGGGAAATCGTTTTTTCTTTGATTTTGTTGATACTCTTTCAAATCGGAGCAGTGACATTTTTTTTTTGCGCTAGCACTTGAGTTCCATTCTCCTTTTTTTTAAATAGGGGCACTTTCCCACCAGAATGGAGCTTGAACGCCAACTTTCCGGTCTTTCTTCAAGGGGGCATTAGCCTATATTAGTATAAATAAAAAACCAAAAGAATTCCATCTAGGTCGAGGAGTCGGACGAGAGGAGATTCGGAAGGCATTTTCCCAAGCTAAATCAATAATACAAGCCCCCTTTCAAAAGTAATTGGTCACTGTTAGCTTCATGGCCTACAAGAGAGACACATGCGGGGTAACCTAAAGCGCACTTGTCATCTCCATCTTAGGCACGGAGCGACTGTGGATCTTTGCTCCTTTTTTTGATAAGAGTATCCACCCATTGTCCCGAATAGTACGACCCAAGCCCGCCAAAGAATTTTCTCTGACCGCGCTGTCAAAATCGTTCCGATCTTCCGGACAAACAAAATCGTTGAATTGAGCACAAATTTTCGTGGAAGTCATGAATAATTGTTGATATAAGGAGTGTTGAAACATACCTAGAGATCCGAAAAGGAGAAAGATAACGACGGATCAATTTCGTTGATCGAATCTTGATTTCAGCAAGTGTGCGCCAAACGTCTCCAGGAGGTTCCAAATTTCATGCTCTCTGTGAATGGATGAGGAAGACATAGGGCTTGACATCTCGCTGAGGTCGGCACCTCCTCCGGTGGCTCGGGGGGACGCCGGCAACCCACATGCACTGCCTGGCGATCTCGGGTGTTGCATTAGTCCAGACCCGCCTGGTCCAACTGGGTTTATTTCCTTGGCCAAATAAACTCAAATTCTAATAATTATGATTTGTTGGAATAGCTGAGTGTGATGATTTTTTAGGTTTATTTTTCCAAAATTTATAGAAGCATCCGTGAATTTTAAGATTTTTTCAAAAAAAATCCAAGAAACAGATAAGATGTGTGCTGTCATTCATGTGAACCTTTTGGATGCCCGTACGAATTTATTTGGGTAGGAGATCATTTTGATTTCCTAGGATATAAAAGGAGTGGTGTTAAAGGCACACCATCTTCGGCTTTGTGCACACCAATACTATGTGCACCCATTGAAATTTTATGTGCACACCATCTTCGGCTTTGTGCACACCAATATTATGTGCACAGTCTGAGCAAACATAACTGCAATGTATGTGGACTCGTTGGGCGCCGTTGCCGTCTCCTTCATCAGAGCAAACAGATCGACGGCAAGACGACCATGGCCGTGCATCGCGAGCCCTCCGATCATCACGTTCCAAAGCACGACGTCTTTGCTCGAAACCCAGCGGAACACCTCCAAAGCTGCTTCAACACACCCGCATCTGCAGTACATGTCCACAAGAGCTGTGAGGAGGATGACGTTGCCGTGATTGCATAGTTTTTATTAAAATGAAATACGCGCCTTTTTGAACCGCGTCTTCTACGTGCATTTTTATGTAACGTATTCAACATGAAAGTTGTAGATCTCGACGATATCTACAACTTTCATGTTGAACACTTTTTGATTTAAAGCCGTTTAGGCCCCCGAAAAAAATCACGCGTGATTTTTCAAATCAAAGTGTTCCGCGTGATTTTTTTCGGGGGCCAAATCAGGGGCCTAAACGGCTTTAAATTAAAAAGTGTTCAACATGAAAGTTGTAGATATCGTCAAGATCTACAACTTTCATGTTGAACACGTTTCATAAAAATGCACGTAGAAGACACAGTTCAAAAAGACGTGTATCGGAAAGGGGGAGGCGGGCTGCTTCGGCTTTAGTTGGGTGGGGTTTAGAAAACCTAAATTATTAAAGATTATATTTTTGATGGGTGTGCACATAGCCGAAAATGGTGTGCCTTTAACACCACCCTATAAAAGAGGGGGAAGACAGTGAATTAAGAGATCAAAGAGGGGGAAGAGAGTGAATTAAGAGATCAAAACGGTCTCCTAGGGTGATCGAAATGATCTCCTACCCGTACAGAAATTTGGATCAATAGCCCGGTTCTAAAAAATCCACCCTTTTGGCGTGGCGGTAGTTGTCATGAGCAAGTTGGTTATGAACTATATATCCTTCATGTACAAAAGGAAATCCCAAGCCTGGAGCGATCGAGAACAGTGGTCAGACTTAGGCTCTGTTTGGGACAACAGTTGCGGATCAGAAAGCTGCTCTCTGATGCGTATCTGCTATTTTTTGACGTTTGGATGAGTGGCGGTTCAAAAATAGCGGCTCAAAATTTCACGGATCCACAGATTCTTTGAGCGTTGCAGACCCCTCGCGCCTGGCTCCCGCAAAAGCACGCCTCCTTTTTCGCGCTCGCTTCCCCCTTATCCTCTTCTGATCGCAGGTGACAGATACGTTCTCCCTTCCCGATCTCAGGCGACATCAAGAGGTTCTTTTCGATCTATGCCCTAGCTTCCCTCGACGACAGGAAAGCTCCCGACGTTTCATCTTCGCCGCTCGCAGGAACCCGATCGCGCTGCTTCCGCCATCTCTTGAAAAATCATCTTGATAGCTTTCTTCCCGAGGTTGTTGCGAGCTCAGGGACAAGGATCTGTTACGCGGGTGTCCCTTCCCGATCTTCTCCCTTCTTTGATTCCCAACGTCTCTGATTGGCAGGACGAGGAGAATGCGAGTTCAAAAGATCGTGCATCAGGGTTGGGGAGGAAGGCGGTGGAGCCGTCGGATTGGGCCAGTCGATTCTGCCAGGTGAACGACATCGGGATAAGGGATTGGGCCAAGTTCTGATGGCATCCGGGAGAAGAGGGCAAGCGGCGAGTTAGTGCATCGGGGAGAAGAGTTTTGTTGTGTCCAAACAACCTGCATCTCTATCATTAGAGTTTTTTTGAGAGCTCTTTCTAGCAGTTCTACTCCACCGTCACTTTTCCATCTACCAGAGCTGTCTCAAACAGAACCTTACAGTTATTCATATAGCTCCATTGATTCACGAGTTGAGTTTAAGGCTTCGTTTGACGTAGCTTATTTGCTTTAGGGAGTTTGATCAAAAATGTCATTATCATAGAATGTATTTTTGTCAAGACAAGCTATGACCGCTACCAAGAATATAAACTAATTTTGAGCATAAAATGCATGAATTTTTTAGGCGAGGTTGAGAGTTCACGACCACCGCTTTCACGACCGCCATCACAGCGCCAAATAAGGCCTAAATAAAAGCTTTATAGTTTCATTGATATCAAAGAACATCCCTAAACCTCATTAAAAAAGTAAGTGGTTTGAAATTAAAGCCAAAAGATATTCTCAGAAAAGGCAAAGGTTTTTTTACAGGTTTTCTTAGCTGTTAAAGCCAAAAGAAATTCTGGTTGTTTTCAAAATTATCAAACAAAAAAACTGTAAAATGTCCGCGTGCAATATCAATATATACTATATAGCCACCAGAAATTAGGCCAAATTCTCAAAATCTCTATTTGCTCCTCCTTAAGGTTTTGTTTGGCGCGATATTTTTGCTGGTCAGACGGCAGGTAAATAAACGCCCTCCGACAATGTTTGCTCCGTTTCTCCCCGCCGCTCCGTGAAAAATGCGGCAAACCGCTCCGTTTTGATCCCAGCTCCCTGCCTCCAGTTCGATCGCTGTGGGAGGAAACGCCGGATGGGTCCGCCGCCGCAGCGCCAAATAAAGCCTAAGATTCTCCAAATATTATAATGCGGTAAAATAACAAGGGATTGTATGTCAAAAACCAGATTTACATAAGAGAAATTAACCCTAAAGTGTGATGCCCAGACCTTCGCTGAGAAGTGCCACAAGGGAGGATATGCTTCGGTCATGACGCGGCCAAAGGTTTTGCTTACTGCAGATATGGCGAGGCGGCCGCTTTGGAGCGCAGGAGGGGTCCGACAGAGGAGTCGGCACTTGGCAGGAAGTGTTTTGTTGAGTGCAAATAGTTGTTTTGAAAAGCCCTAAAATACTAATAGTTATTTTCATAGTGCTAATAACCAACGTTTTCAGAACCAGACCAGACATTGAATTGGAAGAAGGAGAAATTCAAGATTTAACCGGTTGAATCGGGGTTGAACATGGTCTAACTACACATGTAGAATAAAGATAAGTAGATACTAGATAAATTATAAAATATTTAACAACAAAATATATTAAAAATTAGTCATGATATATTTGTTTCACACATTAAATCAACCAACTGTAGCAACTTAATAAACAATCAATGTTTTCTCAAATACAATGTTACATTAATATATATAAATAAAAAATGTAAATACACAATATTATTTAAATATTAAATAAAAATGTAAATATATAATATTATTAATATTATATATTATTTGATGCAACTTTACATCAAATACAATGTTACATTAATATATAGAAATAATATATATATTAATATTTAAAATATTTGATGCAACTTTGTATATAATTATATCAGCTATTAAATAAAGAATGATCAAATAAACGTTAATTATATCTGCTACTATATAAATAATATTTTTAATTTAAGTATTTTAAAACTTTGGAGTTTAAGCATGCAATTGGAATATCTCCACGTGGAGTGATTTGAGAAACTTCTGACATTTTGAATAGTCCCACATGGACTAGATGTAAAGATTTGCAATGGAAAGTACTGTAAGATGCCGCTGTCTGCTCCAAAAATATCATGCGGCCAAGATTTAGAAACTAGCTGGTTGCCTGGAAATCATCCCTGTTTCCGTTAACCGGTCCAACCGGCGATTAACCTGTTTTGGGCCGGTTTTTGATCAGGACAATTTTAAGAACCTAATTGGACCGCTTGAGAAATGGGTTGCTGATTCGGTTTTTAAAATGTTACTAATAACAGTCACGTTAAAAAAAAAATGCAGACCGACAAAACAATAACTAATTAAATATGACGTTGAAATTAAAAAAAAAAGATAATGATTAGGTCAAATTGTCAAAACATTTAAAGATGTATAATAAATGTAGGAGTCGTATGAGGTTAAGAGCTATATTTCAAAAAGTGGAGAGCTGCGAGGGGGAGACAAATGTATCCTCTCTTCAATATAAACAGAAGAGAGGAAATTTTAACCTATCTAAGCATACAAAGAGCATAAATTGAAGCTCGTATAATATGCTAAATTTCTGGAGGTATTTTAAATTATGACATATTATATAGAGAGAGTGAGAGAGAGGATCAGACTTATGTACGAAGGCAGCTCCGTGCGAAAATGCGAACAAGAAATCATATCCGTTCATTATGATCAGCGCCTGTATGCGCGTGAATAACAAATACCGTCCCTCCTCCTAGCAGCGGTCGGCCGCCGGCCGCCCGGGTTCCGTAAACGCCGACGGAACACGGGCACCGGCCAGCCCGCAGCCGCCGGCGAACACACAGTAAATTTGAAAAAAAAATTGCAGTGGCGGCGCCGCCGGTTGCGGGCTCGCCGGCGACCGGTCGCCTGGGGTTCGTCAGCGTTCACGGGACATTGGATCAGGCAATCGGACGGCGCACAGTCTTCTTCGTATCTTCGCACCAGACTCTTCTTCGCACCAGATACCGCCCATATATATATATATATATATATATATATATATATATATATATATATATATATATATATATTATAATACAATAGTCATATCTCAAAGCACACCATGAAAAGCATCATAACCGTCTGATCTCCGGGAAATAGATTTTGGTCATTGGATTCAAACATATTGGCCTGCAATTAAAAAACTCTCATACTGATTTACTGTTCATCCAGGAAAAAATCCTGACGCCCCCCCCCCCCCCATTCCGCATGCACGTCCAGCCCAACTCCTCTGGCGCCGGCGGCCTACCCGGCGCCCACCGGCGGGTTCGCCGGCCTCCGGCGAACCTGTCGGGGGCTGTCCCGCGGCGATCTGGGTCTCACCGGCGGTGGCCTTGCCCGCTCACCGCGGGACAACCCCCGGCGGGTTCGCCGGAGGCCGGCAAACCTGCCGGTGGGCGGCGGCAGGCCGCCGGCGGCTCCGAAGGATTTTGTATTTTTTTTCATTTTTTTTTAAAAAATAAAAAGTTATTATATAATGATTTATTAAATTATAATTTGATTTTAAAAATAATAATAATTTATTAAATTATAAAATTATTTAAATTTTTTCGGAGGCGCGCGGAGGGGACGGGCGTCGGGGCAAAATTTATTAAATTATATAATTATTTATATTTTTTCGGAGGTGGGCGAAGCCCGCCGGAGGGGACGGGTTTCGCTCGTCGGGGGGCGGGCAAAGCGCGCCAGGGGGCGAGCGAAGACCGTCGGGGGGCGGGCGAAGCCCGCCGGGGGGAGAGGGGCGAAGCCCACCAGGGGGTCAAGCGGGCGAAGCCCGCTTGATTGTGGGCGAAGCCCGTAGCGACGCATCGAGAATGAGCGAAGCCCGTTCGAAGATACTAGTATATATATTATATATATATATATATATAAGTATTGCTAAATTTAAGCATTGCTCTGAAGAGAAGATTCAGGCAATGGTAATACAAACGATGCAAACATGTTTTTTTATTGATGGAGGCAAAGAGTTGTTCTACCTCTTTATGCCAAATGGCTTAGGAATAACAACTTTGATGACACCAAACACTATTTATTTAGGTAGGTATAAAGCTTATCTCTCAGTATTCATTGATGAAGTTTTGGAAGCACCTTCATTGTTTAAAATGTTGAAGTGGAAGTGGTGGTCTGAATAGTGCAGACCGCAGTAACAGCTCGGTTAGCGCGATTAGGTGCTGGCGGGTAATCATTTTCTAGCTAGTATTATTTTCCTGTAGTCTGTCTCAGCAAGCTCCCTGGAGTAGTAACAGGGCGGTTCGAGTTTACCTAACTGCGGCTTATGCGGTCTGGATTGTGAGGTCGCGGAGACTGCTGAGTTAGCGGGTTTTCTGGTCCGTGTGGAAGCCGCGCGGTTAGTGGAGATTAACCGCAGAGCTTGTTGTGCTCTGTTCGTGTGGTCTATTGCTAGAGGTCATTGGAGTTGTTGATTTGGTCACACTGATGTGTCAGCGGTACAAGGCTCGCCATGTAGCTCGAGGGATCACGCAATAATACAGGGAAGACTATGAGAAGGCGTTTAGTTTGGTGGCCAAGATGATTTCAGTTCGGGTGGTGATTTCTTTGGCGGTTTATCAAGGGTAGAGGATTTGACAACTCGATGTGAAGAATGTTTTCTTTTATGACGAGATTGATAAAGACACCTTCATGATGCAGCCACCTGGTTATGTTTCTGAAGAACATTCAAGATACGTTTGTAAGCTCAAGAAGGCCCTCTTTTGCTTGAAGTAGACGCCTTGAGTGTGGTATGAAAAGATTGCAGAATACCTCAAGTTCTACGGATATTTTGCTTCGGGCTTTGATTTGAGTCTATTCTTAAAGAAGAGGGGGGGAGCTTCAAGTCTTGGTGTTGTCGCACGTTGACGATATGATCGTTGCGGGGAACTCGGAGAAGGAGGTGGCTAGACTCAGGGTAGTGCTAGCTATCAGGTTCGAGATGAAGGATCTTGGGGAGCTCTACCATTTCCTTGGTCTCAAGGTGGAGAAGAAGAAGAGCGGTGTGCTCGTTTCCTAGAAAGGCTATGCAGAGCGGATCGTTAAACAGTTCGGCATGCCGGAGGGGAAGAGCAGCTCTACTCCACTGGAGATCAATCTAAAACTTCGGCGTGATGAGAGAAGGGTTATTTCAGATCAATCTCTTCGTTTTCTGGGATCTGGTTGGGAGTCTCATATACTTGACGATTACAAGGCCGAATATCACTTATGATATGGGTCGAGTAAGTCGGTATATGCAGAAGCCACGTAAGCCTCATCTAGTAGCGACAAATAATATTTTAAAGTACGTGAAATTCACCTCTGATATGAGTCTCTTTTATAAGAGGGGCACGCGCTTCAACCTGCACGGTTACATGGATGCTGAATATGGGAAAGATACCGACGATCGGAAGTTGACGTCTGGTTACGTCTTCTTATGCGGATCAACGGCTATTTCGTGGTGCAGCAAGAAGAAGGATTCAGTATCTGTCTCCACTACTGAAGCCGAATACAAGGCGTCTGGCTTGGCAGCTCAGGGGGACATCTTCCTGAGGAGATTAGTGGAGGATATCCATGAGGAGATGTGAGGTCCTACTCTGTTACATGGTGATAATGAGAGTGCTTTCAAGCTGGTTAATAATCCAATTTGTCACGTGAGGACAAAGCACAACGAGATCGAGCATCATTTCATACGAGAAAAGGTGCTAGCGGGATCTCTGATGGTAGGGTATGTGCAAAGCCAGGACAACGTCACAAATATATTCACGAATTCACTATCGAAGGGACCGTTTGTGCGGTTATGGGGATTGCTCGAGCTGATTTTCACTTCCCACTTCAAGTGAGAGTGTTGGAAATGTTGAAATTGAAGTGGCGGTCTGATTTGTGCAGACCACATAGATCATAGTAACCAAACAATTAGCGTGGTTAGGTGTTGGCAGGTAGCCGTTTTCTGACTAATATTCTTTTGCTACGGTCTGTCTCAACAAGCTCCCTGGAACTGGGCAGTTAGAATTTAGCTATATGTGGCTTATGCGGTCTGGATTGGGAGACCGCTGAGTTCACGGGTTGTCTGGTCTGTATGGAAGCCGTGCGGCTAGTGGAGGTTAACCACAGAGCTCGTTGTGGTCCGTCCATGTGGTATATTGCCAGAGGCCGCTGGAGTTATTGACTTGCTCACACCGATATGTCAAGTCTGTGTTGTTGCCTAGTTAACGGAGACCACATGGGTTGTGCGGCTTGTTTCTAAAGTCATCATGTTGTCTAGTTGCAACCCGACTTTACGGTCTAGTTCTGGTGTCTGCTCTGGTGTGCGGTTTGTTGCTGCTTGTCGTAGTATGTTGAGTGATTGCCCAATCGCTTATGGGCGATGACCGCACTCCCCCGATTGTCTATAAATAGTGGTCCCCGACCCGACATTCATAATGAGAACAGTGAGAACTCGGCTCTCTTCTTGAATTTGTGGTTAGACTTTTGTTAACCGCGTGACTAAGTGAAGTTGACTTGTGTTGGCTGTGCGGTTTACACCGAGTGACTAGACAACTAGTATTGGCGGTTCGTCAGTGAAGGCTTAGTGTGGTTCAGTTCGCAGATAACAGTTTGCGGTTTATAGCAAGTCGCAGTTAGTGCGACTAGAAGTATTCTTCTCGGAGTTGCGGATAGTTAAGTAAGACAGTTCGTCTGGTCTCAGCGGGTTAGCTGTTTCCTAGTTCGTCAACATCTGTTCGGGCGGCTTCTGGTTAGCCGATCCTTGCGGACAAACGGGCAAAGTTGTAGACAGGTTGTATTCAGCAGTTATTCGGTTTGGCGGACATGCGGCTTCAGCTTGCGGTTTGCAGCTAGGCGGTCTGGGAGTTCTGACCAGCCGGTTTTCCCTTGCTTGTATTTTTTGGTTGTTTCTATCGGATACATTGTGAAATCATGTCTCGCAATGTATGTCTCGTATTGTAAAAGAAATAGTTGATTCAATTACAGCTCTTGTTCTTCTACTGCTTCTTGTTACTTAGTTTGATTTGGTTTAGTGTTCCTGCGACCTTTCCCGGGTTCACAAAATCTTACATTCATGAGTCACATGAATGTGGTCCGGACAGTGGTTGACTTCTATTCATCGCATCGTGTGGTCCTGAGCTCATCATAATCACATTGTGTGTGTGAATGCATTGGCACTATGCATCATGTCAAGTGTGTCGTCCATCCTGGGTTCGGGACACGATACTTCATCGTGTGACCCGACTGTTCACACATATTCATCATGTGGCACACTACTTTGATACTAGTAGGGATGGCGTCACATGCGTTCTCATGCTCTCCATAGTGCTCGTCACCGTGCATGAAGTCTCGGTACTTTTGGTACACAGTTTTATCATTGTTTGTTGGGGGAACAAGAACTTTCATCATATGTAGTGTAATGAGTATATTGTGGTATATTTTTAATTAAATAGTAACAGAGTCTTATGCTATTTTTGAAGGTCATAACTATAGCCTTGTTGTACTGGTTCGACGCTCTCACGGGCCGATAAACCTAAATCGTCTAAGCTCAAGTGTGAGTCAGCGTGCAAACAGTCTCAGAAAGGATCAACGGTTGACAAAAAATCTTTTTACGTCGAAAAACCTTGGAAAGGAAAAAAATTACGAGGTCGGGTATGTGCCGCGACCAAATTTTACTATTTCTTCAGGAGTTACAAAAAATTTGTTTCGAGGGTGACCGACCACCACTTGTTACAACATTTTTTTCAGACCACTGAGATTGTTTGGAGTGTGATGGTGGTGAGCGTGCTCGGGAGCAATCTGGACTGAAGGTTGCGGCGCAACGGGGTTCTGAGCTCGGAGTTCAATGAGTTCTTCAAACCGTCTTCAGAGGGACATTCAAGGAGCAAAGATGATCTTCGAGGCTCCGAAGGGATCTGCGAGGGTCGAAGGAGATCTTCGAGCCTTATTCTAAGCCAAATGAAGTCTGTGAACCTTCTTAAGGAATCTTCGAATTCATAAGGTGATCTTTGAGTGCCGATGGAAATCTTCCAAAGAATTTTCAAGCTCTGAAGGAGATCTTCGATCGTCGAAAAAGATTTTCGAAGGAATCTTCCAGCGCACAAAGAGAACTCGGGGAGGCCTTCAAATGAAGGTTCTTGAGCTCTCTCAAGCGTAGAATACAATGTGTATTCACAAGAGGGTTCTCAGTCCCTTTTATAAATTTTGAGAAGGGAATTTTAGTAATTAAGTTGCTAGGGAGTCATCCGATTTGCACACCCATGATCATAAATTTGGTTATGCGCACCCATAACATTGGAATTTCGCTATGCACACACCCAGGTACATAAATTTAGCAATGCACGGCCTTATCGTGGGAATTTCGAAGTGCGCCCATGTTCATAAATTTGGTTATACATGCCCCTATCATAGGAATTTTGCTATGCACGCACCCACATACATAAATTTAACTATGAGCACACCCACATACATAAATTTAGCTATGAGCACCCCTATCATGAGGATTTTGTCATGCGCACACTCATGTTCATAAATTTGGTTGTGCGCACCCCTATGATGGGAATTTTGCTACGTGCCCTGTGTATATAAATTTAGCTATACGCATCCATATCATAGGGATCTCGCTATGCACACCCAATGTTCATAAATTTGGCTATGTGCACCCTTATCATGGGAATTTCGCTATGTGCACACCAATGATGAGCGGTTTTGCAAAGAACGAGGGCGCAATGGCGGTGGTACGAAGGCCATTGTGGGGAGGCGCGACGGCGGACACACAGGGTTGCCCAACTAGGTAGGTCGTGCGGGGTTGGCGCCGACGGATGTGCTACCGGGGTGTGCGGGGTGCACGCTGCGGGCCGTGTCGCGGAGGCCACGCGCGGCGCGGGGCCGCCCGGACATAGAGCCACACGGACGGAGCGGTCGCGTGCTTCCTGCCGCATGACGGGGGCCATGCAGTCGGTGCAGGGTCGGGTGGTGATAACTTCACACAATAAAGTTATCTTGTACGTCAATTCGTCTCATTTTGACTAATTTATTTGAAAATTGTTGATTAAAAGCATATGTAAACGAGCAAATTATTATTTGTGAGAAAATTCAGGAATTATTAATGTTTTAATTTGTTTTTATGATAGATAATCATGAAGAAATTAATTTGGGCGGCTGATGTTAAAGCATTCAAGAAAAGTTTCAGAAAATTCATATTAATTTCGGAGCAGTTTTTTGCTAAAAACTGACCTGAAAAAATATGTTACGACAAATAAAAATTTGTTGCAACAAATCTGTGAATTTGAAATTCGAATTTCTAAAGTATTCAAAAGATAACAGTTATGGAAATGAAAGAGGTCTCCTTTCAGAACTCCTGGAGTCCATATGAGACGTTTACACTTATAAATAGAGGAAGAGAAAAAAAAAGAATCTTTTGTCATTTTGGGGAAGGAAAGAAGATGATCTTTTTTCATTTTGGAGAAGAAAGGAGATTGTGGCTAGGGTTTTTGAACTGAAGAACCTGTGTTTCAGTCACTGGAAAGGATATATCCGAATTTTTGACGTCATGTGCTGTAAGATCCCTCTAATTTTGCGGCGTTTTATCTCCGTTATGAACTAAACTCTTCAAGTCTTGTATGAAGAGAGTACTATGTGTGTTTTGGTGGTGAATTTCTCTTATGTTTGAATATTTGTTCATTTATCTTGGTTGAACTTTTGAATTTGTTATTGAAACTTTTAAGTTATGCTTTCATCTTCTATTGCGTTGCGAGAATCGAGAGATGAGTGACATATTATTAATTTGAAGGTTATCTTATCGCACCGCAAGAATCGAGAGACGAGTGGTGTGAATGTTTACCTTAAAGTTTCTACTGTTATACTATGCTTCGAGAATCGAGAGAGCAGTGTAAGTGCTCTTAAGTTCGCTACGGTTTAGAGAGGAGAAAGAAATTTTCCTTTCTTACTAGTAACTCTGATTTTAATTATTCGCGGTATCCTTCATTCTAAGTTAGAGATGACTAGAGGAAGATAGGATATCAAGATTTTCGATATTCGAGAGATGATGATTTCTTCTATAAAAATCGTTGCAAGATAACTTGATCAAACATTTTCAAAAGATATTATTTTCATACATCACCTCAACGCATATAGGAAATCAAAAATACAAGACTTTCTCTTCAACTGATAAAAAGGTATCTCTTTGATTAGTATATTTAGTTTAAATCATTGTTACAATTTTATTACTTTTCAAAAATCATCTCATTAAATATTTTTGAATTTAAAGAAATGGAGTATATAGTACTTGTAAGCTTTAAGTCAACCACTTCTCCGAGAGAACGATCTCTATTCACACTTTATTACTTGATCTGGCATGTGCACTTGCGTATAAACAACTTTTCGCGTATCAGGTGGTCGGACAAGGGTCACACGGCCAGGTGGTCGTGCGGTCGGGTGGTCGTGCGGCCGGTGCAGGGTCATGCGGTTGGGTGGCCGTGCGGCCGGACTGGGGCCACAATGCTAGGTGGCCGCGCGGCGGCACGAGGCCTCATTGTTGGAAGGCCGCACGGTCGGCGCGGGGTTGCGAGTCCGGGGGGCGGATTGGGGCCGCACGAACTAGGGGCCGCGTGTCGGCGCGGGGTCGCACAGCCTGTGGTCGCGCGGTAGTGATCTTTTGGACGAAGCCTGCCGTGCGGTGGTGTTTTCCCGACCGCGCGGTAGAGGCTGCGCAACCGGTGTAAGGCCGCGCGGCCGAGTGGTCACGTTGGGCGGCCGTGTGGTAGGAATCGGCTGCGCGGCGGCGGGTGGTCTCACGGCGCCATCCAAAAACCAACAGATGTGTATCTCTCCTCCAGCCTCTCTCTTTTGTGCCTTCTTATATCTTTTCTTCATTTCTAGCACCACCGACGATCTCTCCGTCGAATCCGCAACAACATTTGCGTCCCAATCCGCAACAACATTTGCGTCCCTGCAGCTCCTTGGCTATGCTTTGTCTAGCAATTACACGTTATTCTGAAATTGCAGTCATCAAGCCAAAGCAACTCCCCAATTGGTATGCTGACTCTAGAACTAGGGGGCTCTGAGCTTTGGA
This sequence comes from Platanthera zijinensis, assembly GCA_039513925.1. Taxonomy (NCBI): domain Eukaryota; kingdom Viridiplantae; phylum Streptophyta; class Magnoliopsida; order Asparagales; family Orchidaceae; genus Platanthera; species Platanthera zijinensis. Next base: position 117,767,976 of record CM077098.1, on the reverse strand, counting down.
AATAATCCGAGTCCAACATCTTACAATCTATCGTGAATGCAAGCATGTTTTATTCGTGTATCAATTGCTCACTCTAAAAACCAGAGGTTTAAACCAGAGGTTTTTTAAGGAAAAAAATACTGTTTTTAACCCAAATTTGCATTCTTTCCACATACATTGGACTCCAACCTTCCCATCTTTGTTAAGAGAAAAGGAAATCCCCAAAACTAAACAAACAGGGACAAGATCATTATTAGCTAGAAATCAATAATCTATCCTACACCTGCTGTGCCTCTCAGATCACGTCATCTCATTGGGCTGAGACCTAGCAATCTGCAGAGAGAATCCTGATGATGCTGCTGCGGTGGCAGCGGTGAACAAAAGTGAAGATCTCTTATCGTGCCAGCTTATGCCACCACCTGTGGGAAGATGGCCGCCTAGTTCTCGACCGACGCCGCCCACCGATAAAGTAAGCTCGCCGGAGACTCCACATGCTTCCCTCACTCCAATATTGCTGCTGCTTCCAAGCTGCATTGGCATTCAAGTCAGATTATAGTCTAAAATAATCTAACATTTGTGGAACTGAGGTGTGAATAATTGAATATTGTTGAAGATTCTACTCACTTGGTGATGGCTGAGTAATGGAAAGCCATTGGAGGGGAAGACAGCGGGTATTTGGAAGTGGCGGCCGGCTCTTAATGGATGACTAGTGGCTCCTTTGTTCTCCATTTCTGGTAGTTTGAGCTTTTCTTCATACTGCAGATTAGTGTGGAGGTGGTTTTACTTTGACAAATTTGTTGTGGGCGCGTGTGTTTATGGTGTGAATTGAGAGAGCTTATATGTTAATATACCTTTGTTCTTGTGTTTCTGATACAGTCCGAGTCCAAAGCAAGTGGACGTCGCTGACAGCTGCTTCTTCCGAGGCTGAGCTCGAGGTTTTGATTTCCGTCATTGCCTGCCAAATTAAGGTTACTTATGTGTCAGCCAAACTATGAATTCATAAAAAACTAGGCAACAATGAAAGATTAACAATTTGTTGATGGCTAAAGTTGACAAACAAAGCTGCGGTAGTTAATTAAAGGTGACATGATCAAATTGTTATAACCATTACGTGATAAGAAAATGCTAGCACCATGGAGGGAGAAGACGGGTCTCTAGAAATAACATGTGGATAAAAATGGCGAGTGAGACTATGGATCAAAGTCTTGTGAGGATGATTTGTTAGCCACATCCTACCATGACAAAGAAGAGGTGTTGAGGAGAGGCCTTAAGCAAAAGAGGTGGTTAGAAAACAACTTGTAAAGGCCCGCCCATTATAGGCTTTATTCTTCCACTTGTATTAGTCCCACATCATGAAAATGGGATCTATCTCTCTCTATCTTCTCCCTATATATTTGTATTCATATTTGTGTTTTACAATTCAAAAAGTATATACAAGGTTTACTCAACTCCTCTACATGGTATCAGAGCTCCACTGATCCTCCCGGGGGATAACCCCTTTTCTGACCGCCGGCCTGATTTCCTGTCCGCCTCCTACTTTCCGGTTTCCTAACCGCCCACCTTTGGGCGATCTCATTTTTCTTAACTGCATCCCCTTGTGCGGGCTCGCTTTTCTCCTCGCTCCCTCTCGTCTCTTCTCTCCTCTCCCTTTTATAGGGATTCGTCTGGGCCCCACTTCCCCCTGACCGCTCTGATTTTTACCGCTCGACCTCTTCCTCTTTCTCTCTTGCGGCTTCTGAACAGTCGGTATGCTTCTATCCGCTACGGTATGTCTCAATCCGCTGCGGCCTCTTCTACTCGCGGACTGTTCTTACCCGCTTGACCTCTTTTTGTCGCAGATTGCTTCTCTCTATCGCGGACTGTTCTTCCCCGCTCGACCTCTTCCTGTCGCGGATTGATTCTCTGCATCGCGGACTGCGGACTGTCTCTATCCTCTGCGGTTTCTTCTCTTCTAGCCACCGCGGACTGCTTGTTGTCTCTTGCAACGCGGAGTTTTATTGCTCTTTACGTGGGCTCCTCTTCTACCCGTGGTGCTTCTCTTTTATCCGTTGCGGTCTTGCTCCCCTACCCGTTATGGTCTTGTTTTGTCTTGCCGTTACGGGCTTGCTCGGTTCTTCTCTCTCCATCCTCTTGTTCGACGACTTTCTCTTTGTTCTCGCTGCGACCTTCTCTATAGCCGCTGTTCGCCGCTATTTGCTGCGACCTTCTCCGTAGCCGCTATTCGCCATTGTTCACTGCGACCTTTTTCGTAGACGTTCGCCGCTACTCGATGCGGTCTATTCGCTGCAACCTTCCATTCTCTGCGGCCTTCACTGCTTCCTGGAGTCCGCTGCGATTTCTTCTCTAACTCGTTGCGGCTTTATCTTTGTTATTCACTGTTGTCTGTCTCTCTGGCTGTCATGGACTCCACGGTTGCTTCTTCTCTTCCCGCTCGTGCTGCGACTCCCTCTCCTGAAGTCCGTGATAAGCTTCGGATCACCACCATCTCTCTCAGTAGGAAGCACAATTTTGTCGAATGGGTGCATTTTGTTCGTCGTGTTCAACAAACTAAAGGTCTTCTTCATCACCTTACCTGTGACGTTCTCATTGCTCCTACTGACGAATGGTTGTGTGATGAGGACCGGGTCCAATCTTGGATCCTCAATTTCATGGACAATGAACCTTACCGCATGTCTATGTATCATGAGACGGCCAAGACAATGTCGGAGAAGCTTTATTCTCTCTACTCTGCGAAAGACAGCTTGCTGCATCTCTTTGATATCATCTCTGCACTTCAAACTCTGGAACCCGACACAACAAGTGATTTCACTTCTTTTGTTGTGAAGGCCAAAACTCTGGTGTAGGCCTGGATACAACATCAGCCTCCCTCCACATATCTTGCTACACAACGGGCAAAAAAGGAAGAAGTTGAGATTGCAATGATGATGACCCGAGTTCCACCCCATCTCCACAGTGTCTGGGCTCACATTCTTTCTCCTCTACAACGTCCTCACTGTCCAATGTCTACTCTATGTTGCTCAAGGTTACCCCCCCCCCCCCTCTCAGGTTCCAACAAATTTCTCCCCCACTCTCCTTCAGCAGTCCCTCTTACCTACTCCTGCTCCAGCTCGTGGCTCTTCAACTATGGGAGGCCGTCATACGTCTCGGGGACGAGGACGTAGTGGCCGCTCTGCCTTAAAATGTACTTACTGTGGTCGAGAAGATCATCTTGAAGCTACCTGCTACCGCAAACAGGGTATGTCTCCACATCTTGCTTCCTCTGCTACAACTAGTTCTGCGCCCACTGTTGCTCCTCAATAGGATTTTGATTCTTTTACCCGACAGGATATCACTGCTCACTGCACCCAGCTTCAACAGGTCCAAGGCATTATCAGTCGCTCATTTGGCTCGGTTGCGTCTTTCTCCACTAAAGGTATATCCTGTATCTCTCATAGCCCTCACTGGATCGTAGACTCAGGTACTACTCACCACATTACATCCCAGAAACCGCCACAGTATATACAGTCTATTTATCCCAAGTTCATTACTTTTTCCAATGGCGACACCACTCCGGTCTCTGGCGCGGCTGATCTTCGGCTCACCCTCACTCTCCCTTTATCCTTGGTTCTTCATGTGTCAGGATCTCCGTTCAATCTTCTATCAGTTAGTCGTCTTACTCGGGAACTTGACTGTTGTATAACATTTTCTCCTTCCAACTTTGTTGTGCAGGATCGCCGCACGCGGAGTACCATTGGTAAAGGGCGGCTGTCAAATGGGTTGTATCTCTTGAACGTTCCACCCATCATCCTCTCTATTGTCTCCACTGATGATTGACATTGCCGCCTTGGGCATGCTCCCCTCTCGATTCTCAAGAAGGATCTTCCAGATGTTTCATTACGAGAGTTTACTTTTGAATCAGGTATCTATGACAAATAATATCGTACTTCTTTTCCTCCTACATGTACCCGGAGTGATACTTCGTTCTCTTTAGTTCATTTTGATATCTGAGACCCTATAAATTCCCTAGTATTTTTGGCTATCGCTATTTTGTAACTTTTATTAATGATTACTCACATCTCACTTGGTATATCTTCTTCATGATCGTACTGAACTGACATCTATTTTTCGTACTTTTTTACTGAGACGCGCACACAGTTCTCTACTATGTTAAAAATCATTCGCACTGACAATGCTCGTGAATATACCGGTCGCACCTTCTCAAATATTTGCACCGAGTTTGACATCATACATCAAACCTTGTGTGCTTATACATCTAAGCAAAACGGTATCGCTGAGCAGAAAAATCATCACCTCCTCGATGTCATCCCTCATGTTTCAAATGCAAGTGTCCGTCAAATACTGGAACTTTGCGGTCTCTACTGTCTGTTATCTTATCAACCGCATGTCTTCATCAGTGCTCAACTTCACCTCTCCTTTTAGTCAACTTTTTCCTATCACATCTCCTTTCTCTCTCATACCCCGTGTCTTCGGGTGTGTGCGTTAGGTTCATCTTCTTGGTCCACCTACTGACAAGTTCGCTGCTCGTGCCACTAAGTGTATGTTCGTTGGCTACTATCGCACTCAGAAAGGTTATATTTGTTACTCTCCTCCCAACGACAAACTCTTTATTTCGGTTGATGTAACCTTCTCTAAAGATCAATCATTCCACTCATCTCCTTCCACCCCGTGCCCACGTCCGCGGCAGCTCGTCCTGCAGTCCCAGTCACAACTCCGTCTCTCCCACCTATTACCTCACCACTCCCGGTCACCTCTCTACCTACTCCACCTCCACCACCCCTTCGTGTCTATACTCGTCGTAAATCCAAAAATACTTCTCTACAGCAGCACCCTTCTACAGATGACACTTCGCGGTCTGTTGATCCAGCTTCAACCTCTACGGGTTATCCTTTGGCGAATGATATGTCACTACATCGCCTCTCTCCGTCACTCCACCAATTTGTCATTTCTCTTTCTTCCATTTATATCCTTAATTCTGTGCAGGAAGCGCTTTAGCACCCGGGGTGGAGGGCGGTCATGGATGAGGAAATGACTGTCCTCTGGGCTAACCAAACCTGGGATCTGGTTCCTCTTCTCCCAAGCCAGTCTTGTGTCAGTTGCAAGTGAGTATTTGTTATCAAACATGTTGTGGATGGAACTGTTGATCGCCTAAAAGCTCACCTCATGGCCCGGAGTTTCACTCAGCAGCAAGGCCTTGATTACGATGAAACATTCTCCCTGGTTGACAAGTTGAATATTAAAAATGCATTTCTCAATGACGATCTCTAAGAGACAGTTTATATGCGCCAACCTCCCGGGTTTGAGACCACAGGAGAGTCTCATGTATGTCATCTCCAAAAGTCTATATGGTCTCAAACAATCCTCGCGTGTTTTGTTTGAAAAATTCAGCAATGTTGTTCGCGAAGTTGGTTTTACACGGAGCTCCGCCGACTTTTCTTTCTTCACCCATCATCAGCCAACAAGCACTGTGATTCTCCGTGTGTACGTTGATAATATCCTAATTACTGGTGAAAACTCCACAAGGATACTACAAATCAAGCAACATTTGAACTCAGCATTTTAGACGAAATACCTGGGAAATCTTCGATAATTTCTTGGGCTTGAGGTCGCAAGATGACTTGATGGTCTTGTCTTATCCCAATGAAAGTATTGTATTGACCTACTTCAAGATACTGGCTACTCTGGGTGCAAATCTTCGGACACCCCTATGGACGTAAATCGCAAGCTCTCTGTACATGGCTCTGATTCTGATAAACTGCTTACAAATCCAGAATACTATTGACGCTTGGTGGGGAAGTTGATTTATCTGACGGTTACTCGACCTGACATCTCATTTGTTGTATGGGTCGTGAGTCGTTTCATGCCTTCTCCTCGAACATCTCATCTACAAGCTGTTGAGCGCATTCTCAGAAATCTAAAGACTGCTTCGAGAAAAGGACTTGTTTACAAACGAGCTACCTCTCTAACTCTTGTTGCGTACTCTGACTACGCAGGATCTCTTGATGATAGGCATTCCACAACTGGTTTTTGTACATATTTTGGTGGACACCTCATTACCTATCGTATCAAGAAGCAGACTGTTGTGGCTCGCTCCTCTGCTGAGGCCGAGTACCGGGCTAACATGGCTTGAAAGCCTTCTGAATGATTTGAGACTTAAACTATCATCTCCGGCGACCCTATTTTGTGACAGTCAAGTAGCGATACACATTGTTAAGAATCTAGTCTTCCATGAACGAACAAAGCATATTGAAGTTGACTGTCACTTCATTTGAGAAAAAGTTCAATCAAAGAAGATAGAATTAGAACATGTTCCCGCTACAAGACAAGTTGTTGATATCCTGACAAAAACTCTCTCTCGGTCGTTTACTACCAGTTCTTATCCAAGCTGGGCGCCTACGACTTGTACGCTCCAACTTGCGGGAGAGTGTTAGAAAACAACTTGTAAAGTCCCATTTAGTGGCCCATTATAGACTTTATTCTTCCACTTGTATTAGTCACACATCATGAAAACGGGATCTCTCTCTCTTCTTTCTATATATTTGTGCTCATACTTGTATTTTACAATTCAAGAGGTATATATACAAGGTTTACTCAACTCTTCTACGGAGATCTTGGATGAAGTTGTGGGTGCTATGAATGTGACCAACAACATGGAGGGATAGATCCAAATAAAGACATGAATGTATATTTCATGGCTTCATTGGCACAATATGGAGGGATCCATCCTGCTCTCGCCCTCTCGGTAGTGAGTACTATACTTCGTGATCATGTTGACAAGCCACTTAATAGCATGAAATTGAAAACTATGTTAGGTTTGTATAGAACAAAAGAGAAGTGATGGCATCAACAAAATTCTCAACAACAACAATACTCAAGCTTTTATCCCACTATAGTAGGGTCGGCTATATGGATATCCTTTTTTCTATTGTGTCTAATCTTTAGTCATAATCTCAGTATTAATGCCTAAGTACATCATGTCTTTTAATATAGTTTCATTCTAAGTTTTTATTGGTCTACCCCTTCCCCGTTTAACATGCATAGTGAATAAAATCTCACAACGCCTAACAGGTGCCTCTAATGGTCTCCTTTGTACGTGTCAAAACCATCTTAGTCGAGTTTCTCGCATCTACTCTGCAATTGGTACCACTCATGTCTTATCCCTGGTATATCCATTCCTAATTTTATCCAGTCACGTGTGTCCATACATTCACCTAAGCATTCACCTAAGATATGTAAAACGCTCACTGTAAGAAATATCTGGATCACCCAAATTAAAGTCTCAATACTCAATATTAATGTTGATGAGCCATTCCTCAGAAAGTACTTAATATAGGAATTCTACAAGCTAGTTTTAGAGCTAGGATAACTAGTTTGCATATGTAGATTAAGGCTGTGTTTGGCGCAGCTTATTGCGACTTATTTGCTCTGTTGAGGTTGGACAAAAATGTCATTGTCATATCAAAATCCTATACCTCAAACTAGTTTTTTTTTTGTAACATTTATCATACCAAACATACATTCTATGACAATGACGTTTTTGTCCAACCTCACCGGAGCAATTAAGCTATACGATAAGCTGCGCCAAACATCGTTTTTGCTCCGGTGAGTTTGGACAAAAAGGCCACCATTATAGAATGTGTGTTTGACATGACAATGGTTATGACCGCCACAAAGAAAAAAATTAATTTTGAACATAAAGTGGATGAAGTTCCTTAGGCGAGGTTGGGTGGTCAGGAACGACGGTTCATAACCACCGCGTTCACGACCGTCGCCGACGCGCCAAACATACCCTAAAATCAACCGGCCTGCTTTAATTCTAATTGCCTTCCATTTCCTTTTAAGACTGGTTCACTTCTTCATTTCTTGCAATTAAATCAACTACTTTTCTATCAAATTGCAATATTGATCGTCATATTTATATCAAAACTTCAAAGAACTAATCTTGCCCTAGGCTCCATTTGGAGCAAAAGCTGGGATTTTTTTCACAAATCAAGCAGTTGAGTCGCATATATTATATTGTCGACTTACTTCTAGGATAGAGCTCTTCTTCATAAATGCTCGGATCAAAGTTGGTCACTGCCTCCTTCCCGTTGCATTTGATCGCAGCTTTATCATAAGCCCTGAAAATCAATCCCAAAAACTAAACATTGGGACCTCAATATAACCAAATTTCACGAGGTTTTGTATAATAGAGGAAGGCTTATAGAACCAGTACCTTGCAGCTTCAATTTCAGTGTCAAATAGGCCTAAATAAACATATCTGTGAGGAGGAAATTTGGTATTAGGAATCAAAAGGATTGAAGAAACAGTAGATATAGTGGAATTATTGAGTACAGAAAAGGAAGATGAGGTATATACTTTCTTCCTAAGAATTGGCCCAATCTTGCTTCCCATCTCCCACATTTGTGGAGGGTGACTCCTCTGAACTTGGAACTTCCACGAGGAAAGCCCGTGCTTTGCCTTCGAAGAAGATGAACAAACTCCTCCTTGCTTAAATTGCTCAGCTGCAGAATAAAATTGAATTCCCTGAATTGAAAATCACGTTTCCTTAATAGATTCAGCAATATCTATTGATTTCTACCTCTTTCAGGCCATCCTCGTACTCCTCGAAGGTGAAATTAATGTCTGCATCCGCACCGCGAAATTTGATAGCTGCTTTGTCGTAGGCTCTGCAAATCAGAAACCTCTGAATTTTAATCTTAAATATATCAAACTGAGTTTGAAATTTTATGAAGAGGAGGAAGAAGAATAAGAAGATGAGGGAGAGGGGGGATACCTTGCGGCGGCATTAGAGGTGTCAAATCCTCCTGAGGAAGAGAACCAATACCAAAGATGACAGATTAATTTGAATGCAAAGTATAACAAAAACACCGAAAAAGTTCATATTTGGTGGTGCAACATACCTAAGTATACTTGTTTCCCACAGTCCCTGAGAAGGAAGGAGGGTAGAATAGATTGGTATAAACAAGAAGAAATGAAAGATTTTTACGGCGAAAAATGAAAAATCGTATCTCTAGCTACCATATATGGGATTCCCAGCGCCCTGTTCTTCTGTAGAAGGTGACTCCACGGTACTGCGAGCTCCTTGATCGCGGGCCTCGCCTGTTCTTCTTTATCGGCTGCACAGCCGGCACCGCCACTTTCGCCTCCGTCAAAACTTCGCCCGCTTTGTCCTGCGCCTCGTTGGTCGGAAAGAAGAGGCGGGTGGCGATAGCGGAAGAACAGCTGTCGTCGCCGTCGGCGCCTATGGATAAAGATAGCGCTAAAAAAGATGGCCGGCCTTCAAAGTCTCCATCTTCGGAGGAGGTTTCGATGAAAGTGACGGAGGAGTTGGAGTTGTTTGACCACAACACCACGCACTCATCTTCCTCCGTATTTCCGGCAGCGGCGCTGCAAACGGCCGGCTCTGGCACAGCCGGCCTGTCCTCCAGATACGGCAAGCAGTTTAAATCCAGCATCTTTCGCCTTAAATTTTTTGTATTTGTTCTCCGACTAACCGTAAATAAAGGCGGGATAGCTCTCGCCGGGACCCTATCGCCGGCAAGATTCCTTCTTTCTCTGTTTTCCCCCCTCAATCGAAGCAGAAGAGTTAAAAGTTTCTTCACAATACTAGAATTACAAAACAAAGTAATCGGAACAAACAAAGTTGCAGCTGGAATAAACCAATGTTGAATGCATTAAGTATCTCTCTCTCTCTCCCCCCCAATCTCCACTGGACCTTTAAGAAGCTCTGGTCTTGGCGCAGGGAAGAATTCGAAATGGGAAGGTTATAATGAAAAGGGGAAGAGCTCCGTTCCTAAATTAGTTATTTATATAGATATCTCACGTTAACTAAAATCGAAAAGAAAAAAAAACCCATGCGTCGGCTACCTCTTAAGCACTTGGTCAACAAAGGTTTAGAGTAACCAGTTCGGCCTGCACAGTCGACTGCCGTTCGTGTAATTACCACTATTTTTACAGTAACAAGTTCTATCCTTGTGCTTATAAAAAACAGGGGAAACAACATAAAATGGGAAGCCGGTGATTTATCTACACAAATGGCTGTGACACCCAGAAATGTCCAATACAGGCGTACCATGATGGCCTGGTTTTCCCTTTTTTTTATCCCAGGCTGCAGTCACTCTCCTCCACCCACGCAATCAATGCCCGCCTACCAGCAGCGTCAATATGGGCTTCAGTCCCAACCATATTCGTATCGTTACCTTTGTTGCCTAGTTTTAACCGGAAAAGTGGGAAATTTTCTGATGCTTTCGGATTGATTTTTTTCGGGTCTTAAATTGGGGGTCTAAACGACTTTAAATCAAAAAATATTTCACATGAAAGTTATTCGTCTCGGAAATATCTACAATTTTTATGTTAATCACTTTTTATAATTCCTCTCCGTTATTGCGCAAATGAGAAACTCTGCCTACCAGCAGCGTCAATATGGGCTTCATTCCCAACCATTTTCGTATCGTTACCTTTGTTGCCTAGTTTTAACCGGAAAAGTGGGAAATTTTCTGATGCTTTCTGCCATTGGGTTCATTTGTGCGCCCAATCCAGAGTGAATTAGATATTTGGAAGGCTGATTAGGCCCGCAATTTGAGTAGAAGTAGCTCGATAGTTCGATGAGTCGCCTTGAAAAAAACTCGACTTTAGCTCGAGGTTGTCAAGGAGCTCGAGCCTATTATCGTTTGTTCATCGGCTCTAGAATTTATTTTTAAAAGATAAATAATACTATTTTTTTATGCCACTAGATATCAAAGATGTAGAGCGTGACATATATAAAATTGTTCGAGTTAGAGAAAGAAAGACAAGATATCAAAGATGGAGAGCATGACATATATTATAAGGAGCATATTACCTACGAAATTTTTTTGTTTCTAAATTCCTTGCTAAATAAAATTAGCAAGGGATTTAGCCCTTTGCTATTTAAAGTTTTTCTTGTAGAAGCAGTGAATTGTGTACATGAGCAAAAATGAGAGTTGCGGAGATGAGAATGCTTAGGTGGATGTGTGGACACACGAGATTGGATAAAATTAGGAATGAAAGTATCAGAGATAAGACAGGAGTAGCACCAATTGCAGAGAAGATACGAGAAGCTCGTCTAAGATGGTTTGGACACGTACAAAGGAGACCATTAGATCCACCTTTTAGGCGTTGTGAGAATCTAGTCACTAGGCATGTTAAACGAGGGAGGGGTAGTCCAATAAAGACTTGGAATGAAACTATAAGGAAAGACATGATGTACTTAGGCATTAGTGATCAGATTATAACAAAAGATAGGACACAATAGCGACAAAGGATCCATATAGTCGACCCTACTCTAGTGGGATAAAGGCTTGAGTGTTGTTGTTGTTACATATTACTTATTAGTAATGGGTAATGTTATATGTAAACCAATAATGGTTATATACAAACCAATATATTAGAAAATTTTAGGTGTTTTAAAACACTATACATAAACCAAATAAAACCCTAAAAACCAACCCTATTCCTCATTTCACTCAACCGGTGTGGCCGCCCCTCTTCCTCTTCCCGCATTCGCCTTATCGCATCCGCCAGTTCCGCGTCGTCGGCCATCCCCGCATCCTCCATTGCCGGCAACGATCCTCCCCCCCCCCCTCATGCAGCCCGTCTCTGGTCCCTTTCCGGCGTCTCACAGGCGTCCGCAACTCCCGCATACGCCATTTTCGCATCCGCTGCGACGATCCTTCCCCCTCACGCCGCCCGTCTCTGGCCCGTTTCCGACATCTCACAGGCGTCGGTCGGCGAAGTAGAAGCATGGCAGACGATGGCAGCAAGGTCCGCCCTCTTTCTCCCTCAACCTATTTCTCTCCTAGTCGGGATCAAGGTTTACCCTAAACTCTCATTACTCTTCAATCTCTGCAGGTATCTCAATCGGTGGAACTATCTTCAAGTTTTGGTGGATCTAGCATCATTGAGTTGCAAGATGTGAGTTTGTCATTGTTTGGTTTGAAAAATTTCAAAGTGTGTTTTTTTTGGTTGATCTAGCAAAATTGAGTTGCAAGAGCTTGTTCAAAGTGTGTTTTTTTTTTTTTTAGGAAACAATGCTGTCACTTGGATTGAAGGAGGAAGAGGATGCGAAAATTCCTTGCAATATTTCCGAATATGGTATTGTCGACTATATCCTAATTTTGCGTATATTTGTTGCATAGATTGGGTAAAATATGGTTCTTTTTTGTGTTTTATTTTGTAGATGTGACGTCTTTCTTCCAAACAAAATCAATTTTTGCGTCTAAGGAAGAATTAATTGATTGGGCACGTAAAATCGGTCGAAGTCTAAGCTATGTTGTGACAATATTAGGCTCTGATAAAGTAACTGATAGACCACGGCCACGTGTACTTTTGGGATGTGATAGAGCCGGGTATAACCGTATCAATCCTAAACAAGTGAGGAAAAACATGCGAAAGACAACTTCCAAAAAATGTGGGTGTCCATTTCAAATCAGAGGTCAGAAGGACATATGTGTGGATGAATGGACAGTTGAGGTGTTGTGTGGCAAACACAATCATGGTTTTGTACATCTAGAGGCACATTCATTTGTTGGTAGGTTGGATAAAGATGAAGAAAAATTGGTTGGAAATATGTATGCTTTAGGCGTTAAACCCCGCAAAATCCTTTCTTCCCTTAAGAAAAGGAACCCATCAAATACAACAACAATAAGGACAATTTATAATCATAGAGCTGCAGTTCACAAGCATGAGTTGGGAGGCAGAACACCGATTCAGTTTCTTTATAAATGTGTTACAGATGGTGGGTATGTGTGTTATAGCAGGGTGAAGGAGGATAGTTCACAACTAGAAAGTATGTTCTTTTCACATCCTTTCTCAATAAAGTTATGTCGGATGTTTCCATCTGTGTTTCAATTGGATTGCACATACAAAACCAACAGATATCGTATGCCGTTGTTATCAATTGTAGGTGTGACTTCCACAAACCAATCTTTTTTTGGATCATTTACCTTTATGCAAGATGAGACAGAGCGTAGCTACTGTTGGGCGCTTGAATGTTTTAAATCTATTTTGGATTCATGTTCCTTACCACTTGTTTTAGTGACAGACAGAGAATTGGCTTTAATGAATGCTATCAAGCATGTTTTTCCTCATTCAAAAAATTTATTATGCCAAGTTCATATTCATAGAAACATTTTGGCGCATTGTCGAAAGTTATTTACCAAAGGCATTGAGTGTGACCATTTTTTGGGTAAATGGCAAAATTTAGTGAATGCAAAAACAGAGATAGAGTTCAACATGGAGTTCAACCTACTGCTCATTGCCTATGTAGAAAAAAACCCAAAAGTTTTCGCTTATGTTGTTAGTACATGGATTGATCCCTACAAAGAGTACTTTGTGTCGGCATGGGTAGATAAATTTCTACACTTGGGAAATGTTACAACCAACCGTGTAGAGAGTGGACATTCTTTATTAAAAAAATTTCTAGAGGTTTCTATTGAAAATTTAACCACGGTATGGAAAAAATTTGACCAAATGATTACTATACAACACACCGAAATTAAGAGATCATTTGGACATAGTGTGATCCAAATGAGCACCTTGTACACTGGATCACTCTACACAAATCTTGTTGGTTGTATATCACTAACTGCATTAAAGGTTATCAAAGAAGAAGAAGATAAAGTCAAGGTCACAAATTATTGCCAAGCATGGGAATGTACACACAAAATACGTTATTTGATGGACTTACCTTGCGCTCATGAGTTAGTCTCATTTATTACTCAGTCTACATCATTCTCTTTATGCATGATACATCACCATTGGAAGCAATTATCTCTAAAGGAAGAGTGTGAAGTTCATATTTCAGATGACATCGTTGTAGAGTTTGAGGGGATTAATAGAAGGTTTAATGAAACTTCTACTGAACAAAGACAAGAAATAAAAAAAAAACTAAGGGAGATAATGGATCCTACTTCATCGCAAACAAGAGAGCCAAAAGTACCATTAAGTTTAAAGGAAAGACCAAGAGGAAGCTACAAAAGATTGAAGGGTGATCCTAAGTCTACAAAACGTGATCCCTCTTTATTCGAACATGTTATGGAGGAAGAAAACACAAAAGCCCAAAAAAACATTTCAAAGAAGACAATAGCAAAAAAAAGATCGGCTACCATATGAGAACACAAACACTAATTTCAACTCAGCGGTTCTACATTGAAGTTTGTAAGCAAATGCCATCTCATTTGGCGGAGCACATCAAAGAGGCGATTAATGTTATTGGGGATGGACATTGCGGATTTCGTGTTGTTGGTCGTGCATTAGAGATGGGTGAAAATTGGACACAAGTGCGGTTGGATCTTTCCAACGAATTAAAGGTTAAAGAGTGCAAGTATCTTAATCTTTTCGGCAAAGAGAGGTGGCAAGAACTATTATATTCTCTTGATTGTAGTGAGATACCGGCCCCCTCAAATAAATGGATGTCTATGCCGGATATGGGGCTTGTGGTGGCTTCATGCTATAATATAGCTTTTGTCCTAATTTCTAAATTTCAAAGTCTCACCTTTTTTCCAATGAATTCTCCACCTCCGGCTTCACAAAAGTTAGTTGTGGTGGGTTATATAGATGGAAATCACTTCATACAGTTGGTGATGCATGAAGGGTGTCCTCTACCACATATTGTCTCTTATTGGAGACAAAAACATGATCTAATAGCAAGCACATGGGAGGATATATACAAATCCCGATTACCAAATCCAAATCAACAATTTGGCACATCAAAGATGATCGTAAATGTGGACAACTAACTCAAAAGGTAAGCCAATTTTTTTTCTTGTTTAGAATTTACTATAACTGCATGTATCTAATTTTTGGGGGGTCATTGCAGGATGATCTAACAATTATTTGCTTGAAAGGGGTAGAAATGGACGATCAAATATTGTCTCTTTTTGATTGAAAATGTAAGAATGATGATTTTTTTTAAAAAATGATCATTTAAGCTTTTGATTGACACTCTAAATTTCATTGTACAGATATTTTTGATTTTGGAGCTTGAAGAATATCCAAGATGATATGGATGTAGCATGTAGCCGATTCCAATTTTTGGGGTTGTATTTAGAATGTTTTGAAATGTTGATATCAGTTAATTTTGTTTTTTATATGTTGAACTAATTTGTTTTTGAAAAGATCATATTTATGGGTTGCCTTTAAATTTAGTTTTTGTTTGATTTAGCAAATTTAATTTTTTTTAATTTTAAATTGGTTTGTATATAACCATTAGGTTTGTGTATAACAAAAAAATATTTACATTGGTTTGTATATAGTAAATGTTTGTATATAGCCATTATTGGTTTACATATAACATCACCCTTAGTAATATGGTGCTAATATATACTAAAAACTATTAACTAATTGTCTTGATGGGGATTCTCCTAAGAATTTACGAGTCAAACCGGGTGGACTTCGACCAAAATACTCAAGCGATGCGACCCGACCGAGCAAGCGGCACACTCGAGTCGCGCGCGCTCGAAGGGACCAAAATCTCCCTTAAAGAGGGGACGAGACCAAGCCCGCACACGTACGCACAACCAGTACCCACGGTGCATACGCACGTTGGACCAGCGTGCGCTGTGCCTGGCTGCGCGCTAGCGCGTGACTCTCTCTCATGTCACGTGCGCACGTGCCCCTCACGAGCGCCGCATGCACGCGTGGAGCGCACAACCCCCATGTACGCTCCTCGCGCACGCGACACAGCCCTTTGTGCGCTCCTGCGCGTTGCGCCAACATACAGCCCTTGCAAGCGCGGCCCCTGTGCAATTTCCGACATGTCCCTCCAAAACACTATAAAAGGCCCTCATACCTTCATTTGAAGACAAACAACTCCAGATAGATAGTTTGTTTGAGGTTTTTCGGCGAGAACGTGAAACTTAAATCATTCCTCCTCTTGTAATTCACTCTGCTCCCTCTCTAGTTTGCTCAACGTCCAACGCTCACTTGAACTCTTTAGTGATCCCGAAGGAAGGCTCCAAGGAACGCTTTCGCGAACATGCTCGCGGACGACACGCCAAGCTTCCGCTTTATGGACGGATTCCATCTGGGGACTTAGCATTTTCCCTTCTTTTCTTGGTACTCAAAGCTTGTAACGGAGAGGTGGTCTACCACCCTCCGAGAAACTCCAAGCATTTGTAAATAAAGTTGAATAGTGGAATTCAGCCCGTCACAAATCCGACCACCTAGTTTTTCGACATTTCCTTGTTTTCCACGATAAAAAATCTCTTGTCATTGCTACTTGGTTCTCATTAATTGTTTGCGCGGCTAGTCCGACTCAAAGTTATGGCAATCTGATGCTACGGACATGAGGAAAGCTGGATGACCCGTAATGATTTGGTGTCGTCTAAAAATTTCATATTGAGATTGTAAATCTCATAGCATACTTCAATTTTATGTTTTTCATGACTCTTAAGGGATTGACATACTTAAGTTTGCATGGAACTTAAACACAAATGATTTGTTTATGTTGGACTTTGACCTTGTTGATCAGGTCAATATGCTTTTGGAGTTACTTGAATATTTATTATGAGTTGTTGTATTTTTAATGCTAAGTAGATGGTGGTTAGGAGTGACATTAAGTGTTGGACACTTGTCCGTTTCCTATTGGTCTTGTAAGCCTATATAATGACATGAAAGTATTCTTTTCATCATTGTTGGAATATAGAGAGATAAACTCCCAAATTCCTGGTTTTTTAGAGAGAGAGAGAGCGCCGCAATGCCAAGTTTTTCAAAGTAAGGAGAGTGAGTGAGAAGGCAGAGGGAGCGAGCAGCTCGCCTAAGTCCTAGCCGTGCGAGTATAAGCTCTCGTTGCGCGACAAGGGATCCCGCCAACTATTCTTGGTCATTCGCTCTCGCCCGCGGTATTGAACTCGCCGCGCGAGAAGGAGCTCGCGGTTTGGTGTGGTTGGATCTCGCCAGGTTACCTCCCGCCGACGAGTATGCCATCTTGCCGGACTGCCGGTCTCGCCTGGTGTGTGTTTGGTCTCGCCAGCGAGAGGAGAATTCGTCTGGTTGCTTACCGCGCGGGTAGACGGTCTCGCCGGGCGGTCTCGCTAGGAGTGTTTGTGGTGTGTAGAAGTGGGGTTGAGTTGTAGTTGGAAGTTGGTTTGTGTACGGAGGGAACTCATTCACGTTTCCAACAAGTGGTATCAGAGGAAGGTTGCGACCCCTAGAAGTTGTTTGGAAGAGTTAGTGACTAGAGGAGATGGAGATGGGAAGTGTCATGTCAGGGCAAGTCCCCAAGTTGACGAAAACCAACTATGGAAATTGGAGATTGTAGAGGAAGGCTATGAAGAGCTTACTGCAGAAGCATAGGCGGTGTTGACTAACGCACAGAGGACGGCGTTGAGAGAGTCAAAGAAAAGAGATGAGAAGGCATTGTTCCTACTAAGGTGTAGACGAAGCGACATTTGAGAAGATCTCAGATGTGGAACCTCGAAGTAAGCATGGGAGATATTACAACACTCCATGCAAGGAGTTGATAAGGCTAAGAAGGTGAAGCTGCAATCCCTTCGAGCCCAGTATGAAGTGACAAAGATACAGAGCTCAGATAAGGTTGGTGACTACGTGACCCGTCTGCGGACGCTCACAAATGAGATGAAGAGGAATGGAGAGACGACTGATGACGTAAGCTTCATGGAGAAGCTCTTGCGGTCTATGTCAAAGAAGTTCAGGCATGTGGTGGTGGCAATTGAGGAGTCAAAAGATCTCACCCTGATGGCAGTGGATGAACTTGTTGGCTCGCTACAAGCTCACGAGTACCACATGCTGCAAGACGATGAAGAGTCGGGTGGCTTGGGTAAAGCACTCCAGACTCAGTTAAATTTTGGAGAGAGCTCAGGAAGAGGAGGAGGCCAGCGTGGCCGTGGCTACCAAGGAAGAGGTAGAGGAAGAAGAGGAGGAAGAGATCAAGGGAGGAATCAAAACCACTAGAGAGAGGCATAAAAACCTCAAGGTTGGAGGCAAGATGCAGGAGGAAGAGGAAGAGGCCAAGGTAGACGCCAAGGTAGAGGTCAAGAAAGAGGTAGAGGAGATATGTCCCAAATACAGTGTTTCAACTGTAACAAGTTTGGACATATGAGCTATGATTGTTGGGCTCCAAGAAAGGGAGGAGAAGTCAACCATTACGCAGAAGCAAGCACCATAGGAGGCGATCCGATGATGTTCCTAACCTACAGAGGAGCTGAAGGTGGAAGGAACGAAGTATGGTATTTGGATACCGGAGCTAGCAACCACATGTGTGGGGAAAATGAACTATTCACCAGCCTCGAACCAAATGGTGGTGAGGTCAGTTTTGGAGACGCCTCGAAGATATCGGTGGAAGAAAGAGGAGTGATAGCGATCACCATGAATGGGAAGGAGGTGCACCTAAATGATGTGTTCTATGTGCCAGGCTTGAAGAGTAACATCTTAAGTCTTGGACAGTTGGTCGAGAAGGGTTATTGTGTTCAGCTGAAGGATGACACATTGGCCATGAAGGATCATAAAGGAAGAGAGGTAGTGAGGGTTAAAATGACGACGAATCATCTCTTCACGCTGAGGATGGATGCCAAGGAGATGGTGTGTCTCGCGAGGACTGAAGAAGAAGAGGAAACATGGTTGTGGCACCATAGGATGGGCTATCTGGGGTTCACTGGGTTGAAGCTCCTATCTCACTCCAAGATGGTGGAAGGACTGCCTATGATCTCGCCTCCACAGAAGTTCTGTGAGGCATGTACCAAGGGTAATCTGAAGAGGAGGGTAGTCAGGAAGCCGGAGCTGAGATGGATGAAGCTGAGCCACCATCACCACCTAGCAAAGAGTCAGGGAGAGCTCTCACCCCCTACTCAAGTAGAGCAAGTACTAGTGGTGGCAGATCTGGTGGAGCTAGCACCAGTGGAAGCAAAGATGATCGTCCTCAACCTAGGATGAGGAGGTTGGAGGAGATCTATGAGGAGACGGCACCAACACTTAACAAATTTTCTTTATATTGCCTCTTTGCATATTGTGAGCCGCACTCATACGATGAAGCTGCCCAAGAAACAACTTGGAAGAAAGCCATGGATGTGGAGATAGCATCCATCAAGAAAAATGACACTTGAAAGCTGGTAGATCCACCTATTGGCCACAAGCCCCTCGGGGTGAAGTGGGTCTACAGGGTGAAGAAGAACAAGGATGGGGGCGTGGAGAAGCACAAGGCAAGGCTAGTCGTGAAGGGCTACCAACAAGTCCAAGGAGTGGACTATGATGAAGTCTTTGCTCCAATGGCGCGGATAGAAACCATCTGGTTGATCATCGCACTGGCTTCTCACCATGGCTGGAAGATTATGCAGATGGATATGGTATCTTCCTACCTGAATGGCTACCTGGAGGAAGATGTGTACATCGAGCAACCTCCCGGATATGTGGTGAAGGGGCAAGAAAGGAAGGTGTGCAAGCTGGACAAGGCCTTGTACGGGCTGAAGCAAGGGGCTCGCGCCTGGAATGGGAGGATTGATGCATACCTCCAGTAGCATGGCTACATGAAGAGCCCTCATGAGTATGCCCTCTACACGAAAGTTGAGAAGAACGGCGACATGATGATCATATGTCTATACGTAGACAATATGATATTCACAGGCAACAATCCTCACATATACGAGGAGTTTAAGAGGATGATAAAGAAGGAGTTCGAGATGACAGACCTGGGAGAGCTCAACTACTTCTTAGGTGTGGAGGTGAAGCAGAGTGAAGATGGGATCTTCATCTCACAAAAGAAGTATGTTGAAGAAATCCTGAAGAAGTTCAGGATGGAGAATAGCAAGTCTATCTCTACCCCGGTCGATCCAGGACTGAAGTTGAGCAAGGAGTCGAAGGAGGGAGCGGTAGACTCCACCTTATTCAAGAGCCTGGTGGGAAGCCTATGTTATCTGACCTTCACCCGACCCGACATCATGTATGCAGTTAGGGTTGTGAGCAGGCACATGGAGGAGCCAAAGGAGGATCACTTCACAACTGCGAAGAGGATCCTGAGATATGTAAATGGGATAAGAGGCCATGGGCTGAAGTACTCTACTGGAGAAGATCTGAAGTTTGTTGGGTACTCGGATAGCGACTATGGCGGTGACGTGAATGATCAGAAGAGCACTTCCGGATATGCTTTCCATGTGGGAACGGGGGTGTTCTCATGGAGTTCGAAGAAGCAGACAACGATTGCCTTATCATCTTGTGAGGCAGAGTACATCGCGGCGGCGGCTTGTACCTGCCAAGCTATTTGGCTAAGGAACCTCCTGCAGGAGTTGCACCATGGAGTGGATGGGCCTATGACCATGTTTGTTGATAACATGTCAGTCATCCAGCTCGCAAAGAATCCAGTGCTACATGAACGTAGCAAACACATCGAGACTAGGTATCACTTCCTCCGTGAGCAGGTGGAGCTGAAGACGGTTGAAGTGGTGTATTGCCCTATCGGAGAGCAGGTCACAGACATTTTCACTAAGGCATTGAAGGTGGAGACGTTCCTGAAGCTCAAAGGCAAACTCGGTATGTGCTGCCAAGTTTAAGGGGGAGTTTGTTGGACTTTGACCTTGTTGACCGGGTCAATATGCTTTTGGAGTTACTTGAATATTTATTATGAGTTGTTGTATTTTTAATGCTAAGTAGATGGTGGTTAGGAGTGACATTAAGTGTTGGACACTTGTCCGTTTCCTATTGGTCATGTAAGCCTATATAAAGTCATTAAAGTATTCTTTTCATCGTTGTTGGAATATAGAGAGATAAACTCCCAAATTCCTGATTTTTTAGAGAGAGAGAGAGAGAGCGCCGCAGCGCCAAGTTTTTCGAAGTAAGGAGAGCGAGTGAGAAGGCAGAGGGAGCGAGCAGCTCGCCTAAGTCCTAGCCGCGCGAGTAGAAGCTCTCGTCGTGCGACAAGGGATCCTGCCAACTATTCTCGGCCATCCACTCTCGCCCGCGGTATTGAACTCGCCGCGCGAGAAGGAGCTCGCGGTTTGGTGCGGTTGGATCTCGCCAGGTTATCTCCCGCCAGCGAGTAGGCCATCTCGCCGGACTGCCGGTCTCGCCTGGTGTGTGTTTGGTCTCGCCAGCGAGAGGAGAATTCGCCGGGTTGCTTACCGCGCGGGTAGACGGTCTCGACAGGCGGTCTCGCTGGGAGTGTTTGTGGTGTGTAGAAGTGGGGTTGAGTTGTAGTTGGAAGTTTGTTTGTGTACGGAGGGAATCCATTCACATTTCCAACAATTTATTGGTATCTTTCTTTTCCAATTATTTTTATCCTTATTGGCATTCTTTGTGCAGGTTTTACTCCTGAGAATATATATTCAGTTCATAATCATAGGGCTTTGCAATATATGCTTATCAAATTCCTATGCTTCTTGTTTTTACGGCTGGATTCAGACGATCGTATGTGTGCTTTGAGATATATTTCTTGGCTTTGCTTTATTTATCTTATTTCCGTTTGTATTCATGTATTGTATGTATGCTTTAAGGTATTAGTTAAATAGTGACTAAGCAAATCATAGTAGACTCTGTGATGAATAATTGTAGGGGTGTTCCGTAATATTGATCGGTAGAAGATCAAGCGGAGCAAGTAGAACTCTGTGATGAATTTTTTCAAGTATTGTTTTTGTGATGAATGTTATGAGTCTTGTGAATCTTTATTTCTCTTACACAATTGTCTTTTGATTTAACACATTAGTAACATTGTAACCTAGATTGATGTAGCTTTGGTGAAAATTTAAATATGAACGGACAGAAAAAAATGTCTATTCTTATCACATTCATGTTTCAGAAGAAGTTAAAATCGTAAGAGTCTCTTCGACATGTAAAAATCCAATTCAAGAGAGTGAGAATGAGAAGTTTCCCTCATCTCCATTTGATGATACTAAGAATGTAATTCCTTTAATATCACCACAACTTCAAGATATTGTAATGAGCTCTGTATTGGATGTGGAGTTACTTCCACAAGATCTGGGAAAGAGAAGATATGAGAAGTGGCGAGAGATTTGTTAATTTGAAGGACCTTCGTCATCTATCTATGAAGCTTATTGAAACTGATAAGCATGTTGTTTATCAACAAATCTACAAGTTTTTGAAGTTTGTATTGATTCTTCATGTGACTACTGCAAGTGTAGAAAGAGTATTATCATACATGAATTATGTCAAGAACAAGTTGCGCAATAATATCATCGATCAAATGTTGAATGATTGTATGATTACTTTTATTGAGTTAGAAGCATTTTTGAAAGTCAGTGATGATGATGTTATCGACCATTTTCAAAACATAAGGACTTGTCGTGGTCAATTATAATATTTTACTAATGTATTTTGTATTTTTCAGGGTTATGTAATTTTATATGATTTTGTAATGTCATAGAGTTAATATTGATTTATTATTTTATTTAAAAACAATTTTGTGCCCCCCATTATAAAATTCTTTGATCTGTCATTGGCTGCAAAGGTATTTCGCAGTAGGGATTTAAGTGTTTTGGTGTAAGGAATACACAAATTTTTTTCAACGCTCCATCTCCTTTGCACAAGACTTCTCCAGCACAAAAATAACAATTCTACAGTTCTATCTCGACCGAGTCACTCTTGTTGCGGACTAATTCGACGCCCCGGTCGAACCGGATAATCTTGGACCGTCTCAGCTCACGGAGCGATCGAGCGCGCACACAGTCGATGAAAATGGACAGTGAAGACAAGTCTTGATGACGTGGAAAAACTCCTGAAATGGGTAAAAAACCACATGACCGGCTCTGTGCCGGTCAAATTCCACTAGCTTTGGGTGATTACAGTATGCTTGGTGAATCGGGGCGACAGGCCGCTCCCGTTAAAACTTGGGGGGTAGGAGAGAGAGACTGTAGTCTCCTGCGGGCAACAGGCTGCACCGCGGGAGTGACTTGGACAAAGGAATGAGTGGAATGCTTCTGGCGCGTATGCTCGAGGCGGCGCGCACTTGCTCGCTCCCAATATCCTGTTCTTTCAATTTCCTCGGGGTCTTGAGCGTCCTCTTGCTGTCAATGCGTTGGTGGAGTGCCTATAGCCGCTGGTGGATATTGGTGGCCGCCGGTGGCTGTTGGTGACTGGAGGTGGTTCACGGCGAGCGGAGGCCGACTTGGTGGAGGAGACGGGAGCGCTCTCACCTTAGGAAGAAGGAGAAGAACCAGGGAGGAGAAAAGTCCCCAAATGAGGACCCCCTGGGGGTCCTTTTATAGCCTCCAGAGGAAGATCATGGCGGGCCCCACTACTAAAGTGGTGGGATAGTGGGTGGTTACCCCCTTGATCGGACGGCGAGGAGGGGCTTCCCGGGATCGGGCGGTGGGGAGGTCTCTCATGATAGCGAGCCGCCATAACGGCGGCGACGGCGGGAGCGGCCGGCCAGGCGGCTCATGGCGGTGGCCCGCCAGTGGTCCGGCCGCAGCAAGGGTGGTCGTGGCCGGCCACGGCCTTGCCGCGGCGAGGCCGGCCGCGGCTAGGGAGGCCGCGGCCGGCCATGGCCAGGGCGGTCGGGCCTACCGCGGCTCGGCCGCCTCCGGCTAGGCCGGTCGGGGCCTTGCTGGCGGCTTGCCACGGCCGCCCCGACGGTGGGGCCGGCTGCGGCGAAGGCCGGGGGGCCGGCCGTCGACGGTGGCTAGGCCGCCCGTCGGCGGCGGTTCTCCCGGCGACGGTTTCCCCCATGAGGGGAGGGAGTGGGGCCCGCTTCCCCCATAATTCTCATCATGAGAAATCATGGGGGGTTTGGCACACCCATGATCCTCTTTGAATGGAGATCATGGGGGCTTGAATTTTTTATAAATGATGGTGTAACCCATCAATTTCCCCCAGATCTCTGCTGTCTGGGAGCAAAGTGAGCGTGAGAGGAGAGATTTTTCTTACTTCCTATTGCCATGATGGTTTCTGGTGGGAAGACCGAGGCGGCGGCGGCCAGTGCTTCCAAGGTATCTGGCGGGAGGCTTGACGGCGCGTGGAGGCTTTGCGTGCGTCATGCGGAGATCATGGGCGTCGGCGGGGCGCGTGGAATGCGTGTGTGCAGGTCGGTCTGGGGTGGATCGGCTCCTCCCTGCGCCGGCCACACGCGTGCTAGGCTCATCGGTTGCGTGCGTGCATGCGCCGGTCGCGCGCGCACCGGCCGCGCGCGCGCAGGCCGCGCGTGCGCCAGTCGTGTGCGCAGGCCGCGCGCGCTGATAACTTCTCAATTGAAGTTATCTTGGCCTATTATTTTTACATCTTAATTAATAAAAAAAGAGCATAAATGGTAATAAATCTGATTAATTGTTGTTTTAATGATTATGATACTAAGTCAGCCTTATTCTATGGTTTTTATGCAAGGTTTGTTAAGGAAATCAACTAAGAAGAGTGATGCAGAATTTCTATTTTCGGCCTGTCCAGAAACTGCAACATCCAATTCTGAAACTGCAACATGTGTCTGTCCGAAATTCAGAATTTAAAATTTGAATTCCCACCATTTTTAATTATGGAAGGTTGTGTCTCTTGGGGAGGATGGACGTTTTTAATGCCAAAAACTGATTAGAGGGGATTAATTCATCATTAATTTCGGATCTAAGAGGGAGAGCATCATCTAGGGTTGGCTTGGGAAGAAAACCTCCATTGGAGAGCGCCGGCAAGAGGAAGAAGAAGGAGATCTTCGCACGGATCGAAGAAGCGACTCTAGGAAGAAATTCCTGCAGCGATTAAGCGTGAACCGCGATGTTTTGTAAGATCTATTTCACTATTTTGAGTGATTCCTCCAACGACATGAACTAATTCTTCCTTAATCTTGTATTATGAGACTACTAGGTTGTGTTTGATGGATATTTTCTAGTTTATTTTGTTGTGGATTCTTGGTGAGTGTTCTTTATCAAATTTATGATCTTTATTTTCTGAAATGTTTGGCCAATGTTTCATTTTTATGCTACGCTTCATAAATCGAGAGAGGAGTTGCGAGAGCATATCATAATTTTGATATAGCATTTGAAGAGAGAAGGAGACTTCCTCTTGGTGTTAGCAACTTGGGTCTTTGTTCTTTGAGCGGTTCTTATTTCACCCGAGGGGAAATATAGAACTAGGGATTGCCGATATCGAGAGATACGGTTATCTATTTTAAGATCGTTGCAAGGCACATTCACCACGCATTTCACAATGATACTTTCACTTATCCGTCATACTAAACCTAGGAAATCATAATATAAGATTATATCTCTCCCTTGATAAGAAAAAGTTTTGTTCCTAAGATTTGTAGTATTTTTATTTAGAAGTCTTTATATTTAATTTTAGTAGTTTAAGACAATCACCAATTTTCTCTTACTTGGATTTAAGGAAAAGGCTTAACTGGTATTTGCAAGCACTGAATTCACCACCTCCCTGTGGAGACGATTCATACTCACTTTTATTACTTGACACGACACGTGCACTTGCGTTTAAATACGTATACCATTACGGGCGTATCACGCGCGCAGGCTTGTGCGCGATCAGGCGGTGCGCGGCGCGGTCCGCGATGTGCGGTTGCGCATTTTTCTACTTTGCGTGTTGCGCGGTTTTTTTTTATTTTCGGGCTAACCTTTTTTTTTCTATGCACAGGCTTCGAAGCGCTCTTCTGGCCCGATGCGCCTGCGCTCTTCTTTGACTGATGACGGTGTTGACATCTGGAGGGCGAAGTACGGTCTTCCTGCCGATTTGGAAGTGAGGATCCCCCGTCCTGAGGAGCGGGTTCAGAATCCTCCCCGTGGTTGGTTAACGATCTGCGAAGTTTCTCTGAGATCCGGCTTCCGCTTTCCGCCCTGCGAGGAGGTGATCGAGATTTTGAAGTTTTGCGGATTGCCTATCTCTCAGTTTGTTCCGGCTGGGATTGCTCGAATTATGGGTTTAGCCGTTTTCTTCCGCGAGCATGGGGGCCAGCTTTCTTTAGACCAGTTTCGAGATTGGTGTGACGTGCGCTCGGATGGTGGTGAGCAGATGGAGGTGTGCAGTAACAAGGCTTGGTTGGAGTTTGAAGCTCGCAAAGATCGTCGTCATGGCAATACTTTGTTTGGATATGTGAAGAATTTCTTGGGTCTTCCTGAGGTGTGGAATGCGCTTCCTGACCGCTGCCGTCGTGTGAAAGGGAAGGTGCGGGATTTTTTCCCCGGTGCTCGGATTTTCTGAGCCTCGCGAGTTGGCCAACTGTCTCTTTAATATCTATGTTTATGTGGAGGAAAAGCGGCTGCTGAGATGCGGTATCTCGACGGGAACAATTCAGGTGGTGGCGACTTCTCAGGGAGGGGGTCGTAAGAGGAAAGCGGTGACGGCCCCTGCTAATGATCTTGATGTTATGGTGGTAGCTTCTGACGATTCAGCCCCAGAGGTGCAGATACCTGCTTCCCCCGCTCCTCGCGTGCCTGCCAATACAGTGGCTCCGCGGATGTCCTCTTCCTTGCGGGCGATAAGTGATGCGGTAAGGGTGTAACTTCCCTTCTCTTTTTGCTCTCTCCTTCTTTTCTTTTTCGTTAAAGGAGGCTGATTGTGTGTTTTTCTCTTGCAGATAGAGACTCAGGCGCAGATTGCAGTGACCTGGAATGATCATTTTGTTAGCCTGAAGGATGGGTATCCTTCTCTACAGGAGAAGCTTTGGCTGTTGATGAGCTCGCTCGCCTCCTTGAAGGAGGAACATGACCGGGACATTGCACGATTCCATCGGATCGGTTCAGAGCTGAAGTCTGAGTTAGAAGATACGCGTGCGGCCTTGGACGTGGAGAAGACTCTGATGGAGAGGACCACCCAGATGCTGAAGCATGCAAAAGAGGAGACATCTGGCTTAGGGACCTAGCTGCAGGCGGCCCGAGAGGAGGTCTCAGGCCTTGAGACTCAGCTTCGGACCGCGAAGGCGCAGGTGGAGATGCTTTCTTCTGACGATCATGCATCGGAGCTGAAGGTTGCAGAGCTTGCGTAGTATTTGGAGTCGCTGGATTACCTGCGAGACCGCAACTTGATTGCGGAGGAGGTTCGTGATGATATTTGGTCCAAGGAGGTGGAGCCTCAGATGGACGATATACGCGAGCTAGCGCTCCGTCGCAGCATTTCGAAGGCCTTTCGCTTTGTTGGCAAGCGCCTTGGGTGTGACACCTCCAGTTTCAGCTTTGCATATGTATCCTGGGACGAGCGCTCTGACTCAGATGTCGAGGGAGAGTAGCTGTAGCGTTTACATGTTGTTGTACGTTTTGTTGTTTTATGTAGCATCATATCTCTAGACACTGGTTGTACATGTTTTATTTTGAGTTTGGCTTTGTTATGACATTGTTGTCTCTTCTTATTTCTTTGGACGTTTGTCCGTATTTGATTGGTATTGACTGCGCGGCTTTGCCCGGGCGTAGGATGCTTAGTTCGCGCGAAGGATATTCGCGGCTTCCTCATGAGGGGGTAGGCTCTTACGGTGTTGCACGAGGGTTGCACGCGGCTTAGGTTGCGCGAGGGATGCTCGCGGCTTCTTCGTGAGGGGGGCAGGCCCCCACGGTGTTGCGCGAGGGTTGCTCGCGGCTTAGGTTGCACGAGGGATGCTCGCGGCTTCTTCGTGAGAGGGGAAGGCCCCCACGGTGTTGCGCGAGGCTTGCTCGCAGCTTAGGCTGCACGAGGGATGCTCGCGGCTTCTTCGTGAGGGAGGATGTCCCCCACGGTGTTACGCGAGGGTTGCTCGCGGCTTAGGTTGCGCGAGGGATGCTCGCGGCTTCCTCGTGAGGGGGGCAGGCCCCCACGGTGTTGCGCGAGGGTTGCTCGCAGCTTAGGTTGCGCGAGGGATGCTCGCGGCTTCTTCGTGAGGGGGGCAGGCCCCCACGGTGTTGCGCGAAGGTTGCTCGTGGCTTAGGTTGTGCGAGGGATGCTCGCGACTTCTTCGTGAGGGGGGACAGGCCCCCACGGTGTTGCGCGAGGGTTGCTCGCGGCTTAGGTTGCGCGAGGGATGCTCGCGGCTTCTTTGTGAGGGGGGCAGGCCCCCACGGTGTTGCGCGAGGGTTGCTCGCGGCTTAGGTTGCGCGAGGGATGCTCGCGACTTCTTCGTGAGGGGGGAAGGCCCCCACGGTGTTACGCGAGGGTTGGTCGCGGCTTAGGTTGCGCGAGGGATGCTCGCGGCTTCTTCGTGAGGGGGGCAGGCCCCCACGGTGTAGACTTGATTAATGCCATGTGTTTGATTTGATTGCGTGACTTAGCGTGAAGAAGTCATTTCTTGATTCTCATACTGCCAAGGTAAATGAGGAAAGGTACAATATTCCATAAACAAAACGAACGAATAAAACAACTTAAGGACGGTGGTATCATGCACGGGGTTGATCCCGCAGCTTAGATTGTTCAAAACAAAATGTATGCGATTAGACAATTGTAAGAATGGAAATCACTGATAAAATTGGCGCAGTTTCTGCGCGTTCCAGGTGCGGGGGAGAGTCTTTCCTTCTGCATTCCGCAACTTGTATGTCCCTGGCTTCACCATTGCCGTGACGATGAATGGGCCTTCCCAAGCCGAGGACAGCTTGTCTCCTTGTGTTGCCTTCCCTGCTGCTTCGAGTGTGCGCAGGACCAAGTCCCCTACGTTGATTAAACGTGGCTTTACTTTGTGGTTGTAATAGCGAGCTGCACGTTGTTGGTATGCTGCGGTTCGGAGGGCGGCTTCTTCGCGGGTCTCGGAGATTAGGTCTAGATTATCTCTGAGTGCGTCGTCGTTGGTCTGGAGGTCTAAGTGAGATATTTTGGGGCTTGGGACGCCAATATCAACTGGAATGATTGTTTCAGTTCCGTAGCAGAGATTATACGGTGTTTCTCCTGTAGGGGTTCTTGCTGTCGTTCGGTATGCCCATAATACGTTGGGAAGCGCGTCGGGCCATTGCCCCCCCCCCCCCGCGTCTTGGAGTCTCGTCTTTAGCCCCTTTAGGATGGTTCGGTTGGTTACCTTGATCTGCCCATTGGACTAAGGGTGTGACACCGCCGTGTGTCGCAGCTCGATCTTTAAGTCTTCGCACAGCTTGCTGAATGATCTTCCAGTGAATTGAGTGTCGTTGTTGGTGAAGATAATTGCAGGTATGCCAAAGCGGCAAACAATGTTCTTCCACACGAATTATTTTGCATTTTCCTCAGTAATCTTGGCTAGAGGTTCTTCCTCTACCCACTTGGTGAAGTAATCGATGGCCATGATAATG
Organism: Platanthera zijinensis; assembly: GCA_039513925.1. Lineage (NCBI taxonomy): Eukaryota > Viridiplantae > Streptophyta > Magnoliopsida > Asparagales > Orchidaceae > Platanthera > Platanthera zijinensis. Next base: position 117,738,871 of record CM077098.1, on the reverse strand, counting down.
AACTTCCTTTGTCCTGAAGCCAGGGGCAAAGGGTCGAGGAGATCAATTCCCCACTGTACGAACGTCCATGCTCCCTGTAGCGTGGTAAGGGCAACGGGTGGTTGCTTAGGAAAGTTGGCGTGCATCTTGCGGCTTTTGCATTTTTGAACGAATTCTGCCGCTTCTCTTCTCATGGTTGGCCAGTAGAAGTCGTGGCGTAAGATTTTGCGGGCTAAGGCTTTTCCACCCAAGTGCTCTCCGCAGACTCTTTCATGGACTTCGCGGAGGGTGTACTCGGCGTCAGACTCTGCCAAGCATTTTAGGTAAGGCCCTGCAAAAGATCGCTTGTAGAGTTCTTCGTTAATCAATGTGAACGTTGCTGCCCTTATTCTTAACTGACGGGCTTTTTTCGGATCATACGGAAGTTGCCGCCTCTCTAAGTAATCGACCAGCGGGGTGATCCACGATTCTTCTAAGTTTTAAATTTCTGCTATCTCCCAAGGTCCCTGGATACTAGGAAGGACAATTTCTTCTACCCTGCGCCTCCTGGATTGATAGCGGGTGTGAGACGTGGCTAACTTTGATAGGGTGTCTGCTCGGCTGTTTTGTTCCATGGGGATGTGGAGGATTTGGACTTGCGGTACCTGTTGCAGGAGTGACTTTATTAATTAGAGATACTGAACAAGCTGCTCATTCTTGGCTTCGTAATCCCCTTCTACCTAGGATACTATGAGTTGAGAGTCAGAGTAGATTGTTAAACTGGTGGTATGACAGTCTATGGCGAGCCTGAGTCCTGTAATTAAAGCCTCATATTCTGTTATATTGTTGGTTGCGGGGAACTTGAGTAAGAGCCCGTATTCTAAAGTAATGAGCTCTGGACTTATGAGGAGTAGCCCGGCTCCTGCACCCTCAATGTCAGATGCTCCGTCAACGTGCAAGGTCCATTACTGACCTGGCTCTGCTGGGACAACTTCCGGTTCTGCTGGTAGGGTGTTTTCGACGACAAAGTCTGCCAAAACTTACGACTTGATGACGGGACGTGGTAGGAAATGGATGTCGAATTCGCCCAATTCGACGGCCCATTTGACTAATCGGCCGGAAGCTTCAGGCTTTTGAAGAATTGTACGGAGAGGTAATTCTGTTACTACCTTAATGGTGTGGGCTTCGAAGTAGGGACGAAGCTTTCTTGCTGAGAAAACAAGTGCGAAAGCTGTCTTGTCTGCGACGGGATACCGAGCTTCGGTGTCGGTGAGGATCTTACTAAGATAATAGTGGGGCGTTGGACACCCCCCTCGTCCTTTACCAATACTTAGCTTAGCACGACTGGTGTGATGGCGAGGTATAGAAACAGAACTTCTCCTGGAGCTAGCTTTGACAGTAATGGAGGGGACGCCAGATATTGCTTGAGTGATTCGAAGGCTGACTGACACTCGTCTGTCCACTGAAATCCGGTAGCTTTAGCTCCCCGGAGAATCTTGAAGAAGGGGAGATACTTATCTCGGGTCCGTGCAAGGAATCTAGAAAGTGTTGTGATTCTCCCATTCAGCCTTTGCACTTCTTTGAGAGATCGGGGCGGCGACATCTCCTCCAAGGCTTTAATTTTCTTGGGGCGCTGGGTTACCATAAACCCTAAGAATTTTCCTGACGTAACTCCGAACGCGCACTTGGTAGGGTTGAGCCTCATGTTATACTGTCGTATTATCTTGAAACACTTTTCGAGATCCTCTACGTGGTTCTCCCGACGAACACTCTTTACTAGCATGTCGTCGACGTACACTTCCATTGTCTTGCCGATAAGGTCTTTGAAGATTTTGTTCATGAGTTGTTGGTAAGTGGCTCCGGCATTATTGATCCCAAAAGGCATAACTTTATAGCAGTATATTCCTTTATCAGTTCGGAATGCCTTGTGCTCTTCATCGGTTGGGTTCATTCGAATCTGGTTGTATCCGGAATAAGCGTTCATGAAGCTAAGGAGTTGATGTCCAGCGATTGAATCGACTAGATTATCAATTCTGGGGAGCGGGAAGCTATCCTTAGGACATGCTTGATAAAGGTTGGTGTAGTCCACACACATCCGCCATTTTCCTGAAGACTTCTTTACTAAGACAACATTAGCTACCCAAGTAGGGTAGTTCACCTCTCGGATGAAGTGGGCATTGAGGAGCTTCTCTACTACTTCTTCGATTGCTTGGAGACGTTCGGGAGCGAAGTTTCTCTTCTTTTGGATGATGGGCTTGCATGTCGGGTTGATGTTGAGGGAATGCTGGATGACACGGGGATCTATGTCGGGCATATCTTCAGGGGCCCAGGCGAAGATATCGTTGTTGCTCTGGAGATAGGCGTCAACTCCTCCTTTTATTGTTGTGGGAGGAGTGACCCGAGCTGGACGGTGCGAGTCGGGTTTGAAGGAGAGAGAGGGACCTCGATTAGCCCTTCAATGGGAACCCCTCGATGTAGTACTGCCTCATCACGGAGGTCGAAATCATCAATGTTCAATGTGGTGGCATTTACTGGTTGTGCCTGCTTGGAGTAGCAATTTTTGGCGGCTTCTTGGTTACCACGGACGACTCCAATTCCCCCGGGAGTAGGAAAATTCATGGCTATGTGAGGAATTGAGGGAATTGCTTTGAAGATAGTTTGAACTGATCTTCCGAAAATGGCGTTGTAGGCGGAGCTTGAATCCACAACCACGAACTGGATTTCATGCGTCACTTGTCTTGGAAATTCTCCTATAGTAACTGGGAGGGTAATCGTTCCTAACACCTGCACTGGATGGTTGTCGAAACCGTACACTGGTTCGGCTACCTTAGTGAGATGCTGAGTGGAAATATTCATATTCTGCAGAGTAGCAGAAAATAGGACGTCTACAGAGCTTCCATTGTCGATGAGAATTCGTTTGACATTATAACATGGATCCCCGATTCCAGCACTGATCACTAGGGGATCTTGGTGAGGTGTTCGGAGGCCGACCAGGTCTTCATCCCCGAAGGCTATGGTGGAATCCTTTTTGAACTTTTTATCTTCGTGGGTCTCCCCCTGCATATTGACGGAGAAGATTTGAGTAGAAAGAATGGGTGACCCGGCTATGGTTTCGATGTTTCCAACCATCTGTTTACCACTTGCTCCTCTAGGAAGGGGATTTTGTTGATCTCCTTGCTGTCTAAGCGGGTCGCATTGATCTTGCACATGTCCTTGTAAGAATCTGTCGAGTAGTCCCAGACGGATTAGACATTCAATTTCTTCTTTTAGGCGGACACAATCCTCTGTCGTATGTCCCGTAGTTCGATGAAACTCGCGATACTTAGATTGGTCGTTCCTGGGATTGGGTGCTGGTTGCCTCGATCACTGCAAGGCTGGTTCATTCTGGATGGCATACAACACATTGGTGTGTGTCGTGTTGAGGGGGGTGAAATCTCTGGGGGGCTGATCTCTCTGAGGATTCCGTCATCGTTGGCCATTGCGGCGATCTTCACGGAATCTTCCTTCCTGAGGCTGGGGAGGTTGTTCCCTTTATCTTTTGCATTTCTGGGCGCCATCAAATTGCTGGCGATGAGCTTCAATGGCCTCATCCGCTGAGATTTGGGCTTCAACCCGATGTACGAGGTCGGGATAGCTGGGAACAGTTTCTCGCATCAGTGCTGAGTAGAAGCCGCTTGGTCGGAGGCCTCCGAGGAATACACCTCGCAATAACTCGGGGTCAACACCTGGAATTTGACGGGCTTCGGCAGTAAAGCGCCAGAAGAAATCTTTGAGGGTTTCCCCCTCGTTCTGGCGGATTCCTGATAAATGAGAGGGGTCGCGCACGATCCGGCGGTTGGCAATGAATTGGTCAACAAACTGCCTTGTTAGCTCTGCAAAGCTAGCGATGGTACTAGCTCTTAGCGAATGGAACCACGTTCGAGCTTGTCCCTTAAGAGTAGCTGGGAACACCTGACAGAGGAGTTGGTCTGGAGCATTGTAAATTCTCATGATGGTAGTGAAATGGTTGACATGCTCCAGCGGATCATCGGTTCCATCAAATGTTTTGATGCTCGGGAGTTTAAATCCGTTTGGAATTGGATGTTCCAGAATCTGCAATATGAGAGGAGAACCTTGGCATAACGGTCGGCGGGCACGAACGTCTCTTGCTCAAGCCTGGCGGTATTCTTTGGCGATAACTTCTCGAATTTCTTCTCGAGTAAACCTTTCTGGCGGGGGTAGGCATACTTCATTTGCGGGCTCATGATAATGATCCGCCCTTGCCCTCCTTGGGATTTGGTGAGCAAAACTGACAGCCTCAGAATATTCCTCGGACGTCTCTTGTCTTGGAATAGCTTCCTGGGGTCGACCTTGATTTTGTAGCGGCGGTGGATCTGCTCGAACTGGTTGATGTGCGGGAGCCTGAGGTGCTCCAAGGTTTTGCAGCAAGGTGAGCATTTCGGTTTAATGCTCCTCCATCAGGAGGACGCGCCCTTCCAGGGCGGTAACTGGGGCTAGCACGGCTTCGGTAGTCAGCGGCACGTCCACCAGAGAATGTGAACGTGCGGGCTCAGGGTTTCCGCCAAGGGCGGAGACTTCGGCAGTACGAGTGCTTCTCTTCGCCATTAAGGCTAAACTTGGCAGGGGCGATGCTTGTGATCTTGCACTTTGAATGATGTTGGCACTCGTGTTCCCACAGAGGGTGCCAAACTATTGCGGACTAACTCGACGCCCCGGTCGGACCGGATAATCTTGGACCGTCTCAGCTCACGGAGCGGTCGAGCGCGCACACAGTCGATGAAAATGGACATTGAAGACAAGTCTTGATGACGTGGAAAAACCCCTGAAATGGGTAAAAAACCACGTGACCAGGTCTGTGCCGGTCAAATTCCACTAGCTTTGGGTGATTACAGTATGCTTGGTGAATCGGGGCGACAGACCGCTCCCATTATAACTTGGGGGGTAGGAGAGAGAGAGACTGTAGTCTCCTGCGGGCAACAGGCTGCACCGCGGGAGTGACTTGGACAAAGGACTGTGTGGAATGCTTCTGGCGCATATGCTCGGTGCGGCGCGCACTTGCTCGCTCCCAATATCCTGTTCTTTCGATTTTCTCGGGGTCTTGGGCATCCTCTTGCTGCCAATGCATTGGTGGGGTGTCTATAGCCGCTGGTGGATACTTGTGGCCGCCGATGGCTGTTGGTGACTGACGGTGGTTCACGGCGAGCGGAGGCCGACTTGGTGGAGGAGGCGGGAGAGCTCTCACCTGAGGAAGAAGGAGAAGAACCAGGGAAGAGAAAAAAGTCCCAAAATGAGGAGCCCCTAGGGGTCCTTTTATAGCCTCCAGGGGAAGATCATGGCGGGCCCCACCAATAAAGTGGTGGGATAGTGAGTGGTTACCCCCTTGATGGGACGGTGAGGAGGGGCTGCCCCGGATCGGACGGTGGGGAGGCCTCTCCTGACGGCGAGCCGCCATAACGGCGGCGGCGGCGGGAGCGGCCGGCCGGGCGGCTCATGGCGGTGGCCCGCCATTGGTCCAGCTGCGGCAAGGGCAGCCGTGGCCGGCCACGGCCTTGCCGCGGCGAGGCCGGCCGCGGCTAGGGAGGTCACGGCCGGGGCGGCCGTGGCCGGCCACGGCCTTGCCGCGGCAAGGCCGGCCGCAGTTAGGGAGGCCGCGACCGGGGCGGCCGTGGCTGGCAACGGCAAGGCCGGCCATGGCCTTACCGGGCCGAGGCCGGCCGCGGCTAGGGAGGCCGCGACCGGCCATGGACAGGGCGGTCGTGGCCGGCCATGGCAAGGCCGGGCCGGCCGCGGCTCGACCGCCTCTAGCTAGGCCGGCCGGGGCCATGTTGGCGGCTTGCCGCGGCCGCCCCGACGGCGGGGCCGGCTGCGGCGAAGGCCGAGGGGGCGGCCGTCGACGGTGGCTAGGCCACCCGTCGGCGGCGGTTTCCCCCATGAGGGGAGGGAGTGGGGCCCGCTCCCCCCCATAATTCTCATCATGAGAAATCATGGGGAGTTGGGCCCACCCATGATTCTCTTTGAATGGAGATCATGGGGGGCTTGAATTTTCTATAAATCATGGTGTAACCCATCAACTCTGATAAGCCTGTTGCGGCCAAACTCGACGCTCCGGTCAATCCGGACTAACTTGGACCGCCTTAGATCGCGGAGCGGTCGAGCGCGCACACAGCCGATTGAAAAAAGGGAAATGTACACCATGAGTTTTAACGTGGAAAACCCTTCAATCGGGTGAAAAACCACGTGATCGGTTCTGTGCCAGTCAAAATCCACTAAGTTGTTGGAGGTTACAAAATGTTAGGAGAATCAAGGGCGACGGGCCGCTCCTTCTTACAAAAGTGGAGCTGAGAGGGAGACTTGCTCTTCCCACGGGCAACAGGCTGCGCCGTGGAGAGGGCTTGAACGGTGGAATCTGCGTGAGTCTTCGGAGCTTGGAAGCTGGCGCGGTGTTCCATGCAAGGATGTCTTGTAAGCCTTCTTCTTCTTTAGGTTTGGGGACTTAGTCGTTTTCACCTCGGCGGAGCTTCGCGGTGGCTGGAGAATTCTCTACGGCAGGAAACGGGAGGAGCTCTAGCGCAAGGAAAAAGAAGCTACGGAGGAAAAAAGGTGAGAAATGAAGAGCCCCTGGGGTCCTTTTATAGGCTCCAGGGGGAGATCATGGTGGGCCCCACCACTAACGTAGTGGGTTAGTGGGTGGTTTCCCCTTGATCGGACGGCCGTGGTAGCGCGCCATGATCGGATGGTGGAGGTTCGGGCGGCGAGCCACCGGCTGGCGGTGGTTAGCGGGAACGGCCGACCGGTGGCGGTCAACAGGTGGAGGTGGCCGGCGGAGGCCGGTCGGCGGCGGCCGGCCGGCGGCCGGTCGGCGGTCGGCGACGGTCGGTTGTGGCGGCGGTATTCTCTCTCCCCTCTTTGTCCTTTTTGTGGATCTCATTTTTGGTGGGAGAGAAAGAGGGGGGGAATTGGATGGAGGAGATAATAGATGAGAGAAAGTGGGCCCTCCACTTCTCCCATCATGAAGGGAATCATGGGGTTGACTAGTCAACCCCATGATTTCATTTTGGGGATTGCTATGTGCACCCCAAAAGCTATAAAATGGATCCAATCCCTATCAATTGCCCCCCAAATCCTTTGTTGTTGGTGAGCCGTGTGAGAGACAACTTAGGATTTTTAATCATCTTCTTCCCCGCTTCCATGTCTTCCTCTGGAGAGAAGGCCGAGAAGGCGAATAATGGTGCCTCGAAGGTATGCTCGTACTTAAGCGATTGGCGATGGCGGTGCTACATCAAATTGAAGGAGCGGAGACGGGGGCTTCGGGCAAGGTGCCGGTGAATCCAATCATGAGGGGGTCCACGCGCTTGACGGTGCGAAGGCGCGCCGGCGCAACGGCGGGCGAGTGTAAAGGCGCACCCGGAAGCCCTGCGCGCGGGTGCGCATGCCTAACCCAGCGCGCTCGCGCGGGAGCGCGCGAGCATCTCAGCGCGCGGGTGCGCGCGAGCATCTCAGCGCGCGGGTGCGCGCGCGCAAACTCGGCGCGCGGGTGTGCACGCGCAAACTCGGCGCGGGGGTGCACGCGTGTAACCTCGCGCGCGGGTGCGCGCGCGCGGGGCGCGCGGGTGCGGGTGTGCGCGCGCACGACCCTGCGCGTGCGCTCCCTGCGCAGGGGTGCGCGCTCGCGCGGCTTTGCGCGCGCGTGCGCGTGCGCGTGCGCGACCCTGCGTGCGGGTCCTTGCGCACGCGGGTGCTTGCGCGCAACCTCGCGCGCGAGTGTGCGCGTGCGCGACCCTGCGCGCGGGTCTGTGCGCGCGCGACCGTGCGAGCAGGTGCGTGTGTGCAACCCGTGTGCGTGTGTTGTGTGTGCGGGCTCTTGCTCACCTTGCGCTCCTGGAAGTGCCGTTATGGGCCTTTTTATACCTGCTTGTTTAACATGATGGCCACGCTTAGGCCCTGACATTTTGTTTTTTGCTACTTGACCTTCCCCTTTTATTCTTTGGTTTTGCAGACCTCGAAGCGATGTTCTGGTCCGATGCGCTTGCGCTCCTCGTTGACTGAGGATGGCATTGATTTGTTTTGCCACAAGATGACAACATAAGAGGGCGTTTGTAGCGCTCTCCCCGAATCTTTGGGAGCTTGTCCGAGCCGTCTTCTATTTTGCGTCCTAGCTGCAAAAATAGAGAGGGAGTAGACCCTTGCGAGGGTGTATGAGTCAGGCTCGTGGCTTAATTGCGTGTAGTGGGTCCACGGCTTTGTGCGTGAGGCTGGCTCGCGGCTTTGGTTGCGTGGAGCTGGTTCACGGCTTTGTGCGCGAGACTGGCTCGCGGCTTGGTTGCATGGAGTTGGTCTACGGCTTTGTGCGCAAGGCTGGCTCGCGGCTTAGCTTGAGCGGGGGTTGCTCGCGGCTTAGGTTGCGCGAGGGTTGCGTGAGAGATGCTCGCGGCTTAGTTTGCGCGAGGGATGCTCGCGGCATAGTTTGCGCGAGGGATGCTCGTGGCTTCTTCGTTAGGGGGGCAAGCCCCCACAGTGTCGTCGGAGAGTGTAAGTACTCAATCCGACCGTCGGAGAGCGCAGGTGCTCAATCCGGGCACCGGAGAACGTATGTGCTCAATCCGGGTGCGATCGCGAGGGGGGCAAGGCCTGGCGATGGCGTCAGAGAGTGTAAGTACTCCATCCGACCATCAGAGAACGTAGGTGCTCAATCCGGGCACCAGAGAACGTATGTGCTCAATCCGGGTATGATCGCGAGGGGGCAGACCCTGGCGATGGCGTCGGAGAGTGTAAGTACTCAATCCGACCGTCGGAGAACGTAGGTGCTCAATCCGGGCACCGGAGAACGTATGTGCTCAATCCGGGTGCGATCGCGAGGGGGGCAGGCCCTGGCGATGGCATCGGAGAGTGTAAGTACTCAATCTGACCGTCGGAGAACATAGGTGCTCAATCCGGGTACGATCGCAATGGGGACAGGTCCTGACGATGACATGATGCTTGAGGGGCAAAGTTGCTGAAGGACCTGCTTGTTCGGTTTGTAAACTCAGTTTTACCTTAAAACAAATATGATATTGTACTTGGAAATAAACTTGGTTCGCGCGAGCCTGAGCTCATGACTTTTACTGTTCTAAAGTGGCAAAACAAGATGATGGAAAAAGCAGACGATTAACATCATTAATAAAAGATAAAAATGCGGAGGGATGGATGCGATGCAAATTCCGAGCTGCAGGTGTGTTGTAGATGGCCGTCCTGCATCGGGGAGAGCGTCCGTCCTAGGTATTCATTGCTGGGGATCCGACGATGTTCTTTATGTTGCCTACCATCTGCCTTCCTCCACTGTTTCCTTGTGCTGGGATATGTGCCTGTCTTTGCAAAAATCTCCCGAGGAGCCCCTAGCGAACAAGACGTTCAATTTCATCTTTGAGATTGGCGCACTCTTCAGTGTTGTGACCCGTTGCGCGATGGAACTCGCAGTATCTTGTCTGGTCTTCCTTGGGGTTTGGCCGCGACGCTCTTGGTCGTTGGAGGGCTGGATCATTCCGAATGGCGTACATCACATTTGTGCGGGTAGTATTCAGATGGGTATATTCCTGAAATGGATGTTACCCCCCATTCCTTGGAAGGTCTCGTTGACGGCTATTGCGGCGACGCTCACTCTGGTGTCGTTCTTCTTGTCTTGTAAGAGTTGGTTCCTCTTCTTTCTTCCTTTTCTGTCCTCCTCCAAACTGTTGTCAGTGCGCTTCAATAGCTTCTTCGGCTGCTATTTGGGCCTCGACCCGATGAACGAGATCTGGATAACTGGGCACGGTCTCCCTCATGAGTGCTGAATAGAATCCGCTGGGGCGGAGTCCGCCAAGGAAGACGCCTCTGAGAAGCTCGGGGTCGACGCCTGGAATTTGACGTGCCTCAGATGTGAAGCGGCAAAATAAGTCCCTGAGAGACTCCCCTTCATTTTGTCGAATACCTGAAAGGTGAGAGGGATCGCGAACAATTCTCCGATTTGCGATGAACTGGTCAGTAAATTGTCTGGTAAGCTCTGCGAAGTTAGTAATGGTGCCAGCTCTCAGGGAATGGAACCATGTACGAGCCTGTCCTTTGAGTGTTGCTGGGAACACTTGGCAGAGCAACTGGTCTGGAGCATTGTAAATCCTCATGATGGTGGTGAAGTGGTTGATGTGTTCTAGTGGATCATCGGACCCGTCAAACGTCTCGATGTTTGGAAGTTTGAATCCATGTGGAATGGGATGATCGAGGATTTGCGGCGTCAAGGGAGAGCCTTGGCAGAGCGGTCGGTGAGTCTGAAAGTCTCTTCTTCCAGCATGACGGTATTCTTCGGCTATAACTTCCCGAATTTCCTCCCGGGTAAATCTTTCGAGAGGAGGGGGGTGAATGTCGTCGGCGAGGTGGTGATGAAGATGATCTCCTCTTACTCTTCTTTGAGCTGGGTGAGTGGAGCCGACGGCGTCAGAATAATCCTCGGGCTCTTCCTGGACCCTTTCCGAGTTTGGTTGCAGCGGAGGATTTGCTGGGGCTGGCGGCATCGGGGGAGCAGGAGGTGCTCCCATGTTTCGGAGTAATGCAAGCATTTCCGTTTGTTGTTCTTCCATTTGGCAGACGTGCCCCTCCAGGGCGATGACGGGGGCGAAAGCTACTTCTGCAGTAAGTGGCACGTCCACTAGTGAGTGGGATCGTGCTGGTTCGATGTGTCCTCCAAGTGTAGATCCTTCAGTGGTGCGAGTACTTCTCTTCGCCATGGAATCTGAGCTTTGGAAGCCGTAAAGATGAGTGACTTGTCTTCTGAAGGATGTTGGGAATGTTTCCCACAGACGGCGTCAAACAGTTGCGGCCAAACTCGGCGCTCCGGTCGATCCGGACTAACTTGGACCGCCTTAGCTCGCGGAGCGGTCGAGCGCGCACACAGTCAGTTGAAAAAAGGGAAATGTACACCAGGAGTTTTAACGTGTAAAACCCTTCAATCGGGTGAAAAACCACGTGACCGGTTCTGTGCCAGTCAAAATCCACTAAGTTGTTGGAGGTTACAAAATGTTAGGAGACACAAGGGCGACGGGCCGTTCCTTGTTACAAAAGTGGAGGTGAGAGGGAGACTTGCTCTTCCCACGGGAAACAGGCTGCGCCGTGGAGAGGGCTTGAACGGTGGAATCCGCGTGAGTCTTCGGAGCTTGGAAGCTGGCGCGGCGTTCCACACAAGGATGTCTTGTAAGTTTTCTTCTTCTTCAGGTTTGGGGACTTAGTCGTTTTCACCTCGGCGAAGCTTCGCGGTGGCTGGAGAATTCTCTACGGCAGGAAACGGGCAGAGCTCTGGCGCAATGAAGAAGAAGCTGCGGAGGAAAAAAGGTGAGAAATGAAGAGCCCCTGGGGTCCTTTTATAGGCTCCAGGGGGAGATCATGGTAAGCCTCACCACTAACGTAGTGGGTGGTTTCCCCTTGATCGGACGGCCGTGGTAGCGCGCCATGATCGGATGGTGGAGGTTCGGGCGGCGAGCCACCGGCTGGCAGTGGTTAGCGGGAGCGGCCGGCCGGTGACGGTCGACAGGTGGAGGTGTCCGGCGGTGGCCGGCCGGCTGCGGCCGGCCGACGGCGGCCGGGCGGCGGCGGGCGGCGGGCGGCGGCGGGCGGTTGCGGCGGGCGGTATTCTCTCTCCCCTCTTTCCCCTTTTTGTGGATCTCATTTTTGGTGGGAGAGAAAGATGGGGGAATTGGATGGAGGAGATAATAGATGAGAGAAAGTGGGCCCTCCACTTCTCCCATCATTTAGGGAATCCCATGATTTAATTTTGGGGATTATTATGTGCATCCCTAAAGCTATAAAATGGATCCAATTCCTATCAAAGTCATTAATGTTCTTCTCCCTCTTACACACCTGTGTAACCCCTGCTCAATTTTCTTGTTGATTTTTTTTTGCAGAGCTTCTCTTCATTTCGCAGAGTTCCTTCCTCAGCTTAAATTGTTTCTTTTTGCTGCTTCCGATATATACTACCAAAGCATTGCTACCCTTAAGGACACCTCTGTCTACAATTTTTATGTCGTTGGAGGAGAAGTTTTAGGCTTCATTTGTTTGGGCGTTTCGTTGCTCCGTTTTAAGCAAACGCCGTCGGAAGGAGGAAAAACAAATGAACCTCCGGCGGCGTTTGCTCCGTTTCCACCCGCCCCCCTTGAGAAACGCCCCCCAAAAAGCTCCGTTTGGAGCAGCCACCTCCCCCCTCCGGTTCGAACACTCTGTTTCCACCCGCCGGATCGACCCGCCACCGCCGAACCAAATGAAGCCTTAATTATCTAAATATTTGATTTTCCTATTCTCTTAGTTTTGTACTGAAATTATTGTCTGAGCTTCATTTTTCTTTTGCTGCAAGAACATGAGTTAGCTTTTTAAGTTGTATGCAAGAAAGCATGTAAGTATCAGTTGTTTGCATAAACTTGCAATTTAGGACATCCTAGCCCAAAACTTCCCTCATTTCTTCAACAGATACTCTTTGTATATGAATAAAAAAGTATCTAATCCCATAACATTAGAAAAAAGTTTCAAGAAGGTGAATTGATTCGGTATAAAAACACATATTGTAGGTTCTCTTTATACTTTTCTGGTTGTATATTATTCATTAGTTGAGTTTTAATTACCTGCAAATATATATATTTTTCAAAGTTTTAATTAATTTCTGTAATTATTTGAATTTTTTGTAGATACGGACTCTGTTTGTGATTATACTAGTCTGATTATGCTAACCAGGAAACCATCGAATGAGTAATTGGTGATATGTATTCAATTGTGAATGAATTGGGAAACAAAGCTAATAATTATACTCTTGAAACTTGTTCTGAAATGAAGGATGACAATGAGAACCTACGAAATGCAAAAAAGATTGAAGAAGTCATCTATTTTGTTAGAATTTATAGAAGGCAAGGATAAAGACGGCTTATTAATGATTTTTTGCAGTCATTGTGAAAAGAGTTTTGTCAAATGCAAAATCACTCCAACATCTCAGTTTTATAGGCATCTACAAAATTGTGTTGCACATCATAAAGCATAGGCTGAGAAGGGGAGATCTACCCAAATACAAACACAACTTAGCTTTGTGTTATCTACTATAGATCCATCTTCTTTCCCCGCGTTACATATGGAGAAAGTTGACATGAAAATCATGAAGGAGTTGATAGCTAATTGGATTTTGATGCATGAGGACCCATTTTCTATCATGGAGCAAGAAGGATTCAATTTGATGCAAAGACGGGAAATATCTGAGTGGAAGAGCAATTCAAGGACAATGGCGATAATTTTTTGTGTGAACATATATGAGATGGAGAGAAAGAAATTGAAATAGTTATTGAAGATTGTTACTAAAATTAGTCTCACTGCGGATTGTTGGGAAAAAAATCAAAGGAACGAATACATGGTAATGTATGGTCATTGGATTGATCAGAATAGGGAGCTACAAAAACCTGTCCCCAACTATGTTCACATTCCACCCCTTGTCGAGGTCTTGAGATTGCAGATGTTATACGACGGTGCTTGAAAGATTGGAATATTGAGAGTAAGATTCAAATAATATCGGTTGATAATGCTATCTGTTTAGTTTCGAACAATTTCTGGTAATAATAATCCTTAATTTATTTTTTGTTGTTTAGTTAATTAATCATTAGTTCCAAATTATTACCAGATATTATTATAATTACCATCTATTAAACTAATTCAATGGTGTAGCTAATATATAGAGGTATGATTTTGGTGTTCAGTATTCTCTTATGGGAAGTCATTGTGAGATCATAATCTATGGTGAAGTTCATGAAAAAATTTACCCAGACAAAATATTAATTTATTGTCACTTTCTGTCACATTTTTTAGGATTTAAATATTCTCAAAAGAAATTGTCTATCATGAAAGTTGTAAGGAGAACTTTTCTACCACTTTGATGTTTATCATTTTTTCTCAATTGGCCTCTAAATATTTTATAATTATCTCAGTAAATTAACTAAAATAAAAGGATGTAGTTCATATATTATTAAGGTAAGAAAGGTTGTGTTGATCTCAAAGCCAATCTGACGGCTCTAATTGAGTTAGATGACTGATTCCTTGCACAAAATGGTGCCACAGATCAAATCATTCCTCCAATCGTATCTTCTTTTTCGACGGTCCTGATTAACTTTACATGGGATCAAACGATGGTTGTAAGCCACCATCTGTCCAAGCCTTGTCGGGCTCCGCCATCGTCGTGGATGGGCATCACTGCGGACCACCGCCGCCCATTTACTCATTGGTGGAAAGATTATCGGTGGTGGGCATTGGTCTGGTGCCCCGCCGCCTCCGACAATGGTGACTCTTCAGAGAGTGTTGGAGAGGTTTTGGTGGGCCTCACCTTCAATATATTACAATGCCTCGCCGGCCACCGGCCACTGGTGGTGGTGGTTGTCCGTCGAAATATAGTAGGCCGTACGAGGACTAGCCTCGCTAGAGCCAGCTTCCTAGTGGTCGTAGGAGCCTTCTAGTTTTTGTAATGTTCTTGTAGAAGGATGAGTTGGAGGCACTACTCAATGGAATGATATAGAGACAATTGGATCTCCGATTAGCTGCCATGGCCCTCGGTTGGACGTGGTTGTCGTCGGTGATCATCGGAGAGGCTGACTTCCTCCCCTTACCGTATGGAGGTGACTTTCACACAACCGGCGCCACTTGCTACGCAGCCTACTCCACCGTCGTTAGAGGATGGAGAACAATGTTTTGGTGATTGTTGAGTTTGATTCAATTTGATTGTGTGTGGTTGGAAAACTGATGTTTGGTTGTTTAGGGTATAAAGTATGATCACTAGAAGGATTGGCCCAATGTAGGTGATTGTTGAGTTTGGTTCAAGTTCTTAATTTATATTAACTAGTTCATGGCTTGATTCCCATATATCTTGTTGAGTAGTGTTAGGAATGACGCCTACCAACTCTCTCAAAATCCCGGAGTGTTAGGAAGGACGCTATCAATTTCTTTATATTATTTTAGCAGGACCGGTCAAACTATTCGCACGGCTCCCTCGCACTTAAACCGTGCCCGGAACTTCCCTGTACTCATGCTCGGAGCAACCCCGACTTCCTTGCACTAAACCGTACCATGGAGTTCCCCTGCACCCATGCCAGGAGCCAACACGGGTGCGCCCGGGAGACACCACATCCAACACCTGGATGGCGGGCCACGCCCAACAGAGTAGAACCAATGTACTTAGTTGTATATATAACATGAGTCTCCCTAGCCCTAGAATATGCGTCGGTAGCGAGTATAAGTTGCTAGAGCCGTTATCTTAGGCTCCGTTTGGGGGGGGACTTATTTTCACCGGTCAAGCAGTCACGACCGCATGAACCCGATCTTAATTAAGATCGGGTTCATGCGGTCGTGACTGCTTGACCGGTGAAAATAAGTCCCCCCAAACGGAGCCTTAATATGAAAGTCTTTGAAGTTGCTACCGCAGTTACAAGGAAATAATAGGTGGAATGAGACCTCCCTACTTGAGGTGGTAAAGAAAAGTATGTTGTTAATTTCTTCTCTATCCTCTTTCAGCCAAACAAATTGAATGCCTCCATTTTACTGCAGCCCTCGTCCAGCCATCATTTTTGGCGTATAAACAAATAAAATACATTGCCTTTTCAAATGGATGGCTCTGCAAGTTGTTACTTTATTTTACAGCGATTACAATAGCAATAATGGGTTGCAATGGGGAGCTCTACTAGTTCAAAAAATTTGGTATTTATATTTCTTTCTATCAGTATCATTTATTAAATTTATATGTATTTATTGTGAAACTTACCCCTCCGGTGCGATTTTTGAATAATTTAGTATGCATTCCTTTGTTATTTTTCGGATCGGACTTTGTCTCTAAGTCAGGGATCCATTAGGAGCGTACTTGTGTAATATATTTGTACATGTCACGCGACCAATTCAAACAATGTTCGTGCATCGGTCTTGATGGGTCTTCTACAGTTTATAGGAATTTCGGGCTGCAATTAGCCGGAATTTCTTGTCTCCCACTAACTGAGTAGGGAGTTATGGGAAAAACCGCCTTACGCGTAATCCGCGTGTCCGATTCACGCGCGATCTGCGCACCAACCATCGCGCACACGATCCACCACCGCACACGCGATCCCTCGACTGCACCAACCGCAGCCACACCACTCACCGGCCGGACGGGGCCGCGCCTGCGGCCCGCCACCCCAGTCGGCTGCCCTTGGCCGCGCGCCCGCAGCATGCGGTCGAGCGCCTCCGCGGCCGGCCACCCTTGGCCGCACGTCCGCGACACAAGGGCCAAGCGTTCCCACGGCCGGCCTCCCGCGGCACGGCCCTCCCCGGCCGGCCCCGTCACTGGCCGGTCCTCGACCGGCCGGGTCTTGCCGCCAGTCCACGCCTCCTCACTGTCGGCGAGCTCTTTGGCAGCTGCCTAACCGCCGCCATCTGATCGTCCCCGCACATCAAGCATGTGCAAAGTCTGTGCGGAGGCGGGCAAAGTCCGCCTAAATAGGGTCAAAGACCGCCCGAGAGCATCGAGCACGGGCATAGCCCGTGCAAAAATGCTCGTAATAGTATAAATGCTTGTATTATATTAATAATATTATCATTTATAATATGAACTTTTATATTATTAATTTTTATTAATACATATATTATATATAATAATATTAGCATTATTATAATAACATTTATATGATTACTTTTAAGCTTTTCACTGTTAAGTGATTAAAAATTTTTAAGCTTTTCACTATTATTGAATGTTGGTTGAATATGTAGCCTAAACTGCTACTTGTTGAATTTTCTCAAGAAGCTTAGCAAGATAGTCCAAATACCAAATCATTATCTTCGGAACTACCCAAATCACAACTTGACCAACCGGAAATCAGGAAGAATACTCAATCAACCAAAGTGCATAGACAGAAACAAGCAGATCAAAAATTTATCAATGTTCTTTACATGGCGAGGTATACGTGGCGAGACATGGTTTCGCCAGTACATGAAAAAACAGAAACTACAAACAATTCGGGCGGACAGAACACTGAGACAGCCGAGACCGCCTACCCGTAGAGACCGCCCGAACTGTGCTGAAGCCGAACTGAACACGAAGTCCGCCGAGACCGCGAGGTCGCGCGGACACACCGTTATTCGTTGAACTGCCTGCTGCTTCCGAATTGAGGAACAGATCGCCTACCCGCCGAGACCGCGAGCTCGCGCGGACAGGTTATTGAACTGGGAAAGTTGATGCAGAGAGAAAACTGGTAACCGCTGAACGCAGTCCGCAAACTTCACTGAGCCTGACCGAGATCAAAACCAAACTCTTGACTTCACAGTGCTAGTCGCGCCACCTGCACACAGAAACCGGTTAAGACTGATCAACCCACGCGGATACAAAAACCGAGTCCGCAGCCTTAAACCCAAGTCCAACTTACTGTTCACTTTGTTGTCAAATGACAAGTTGGGGGGTCCTATTTATAGGCGGGGTGAAGAGTGTGATCACCACCCTATGAGATAGTCTAACCGCCCCTTGATCGCAACTAGCACTGCCAGTCCGCCGAGTCCGCACCGACAAGTCAGACTCGCGAACAGCCCGCCGATACCGCAAGAAGCCACCAGCTAAGCAACATGTCAGTCCGCATGGAGAGCGGACATAACATCTGTCTGCATGCACAAGTCCACGACCAACAGGAAACCCGCCCGGTCACAACGGACTGTGCGGACACCAACTTAGCACGCAATGTCCACGACCAACAGGCAAACTGCCCGGTCACAGCGGACAATGTGGATACCCTGGACTTCACAGAAGTGACCAAGTCCAGATAACAAAAGCGCGCGAGCTCGGCGGACACCAAGTCAGTCCTCCAGCTCCAAGGCCAGATCGCTACCAGATTGCGGCTCACCGCAACTCCAGACCAAACGCAGATCACGCGGTCTCCAAGCCTCAGTCCGCACAGACCGCGGACATCATCCTGCACTGCTCAGCCAGCCACTGTCGGACTCAACCAGTCCGCGCAGTCCGCGGAATTTAATCCGCAAACAACAGCCATCAGGACCTCAGCCCGCCAACACCAGACCGCCGAACTCCTGCTCCAGTCCGCGCGGACAGTCCGCCCAGGCCGCCCGGACTGCCCGATCACCTACTTTCACTTCACAAATTTCAACACTACTTTTTGCAGTAATTAAAAATGGTTCCTTGTTTTATGTTTAGCCAACTGTTTATGAATGCTGCAAAATGAAACGTTCAAAATATTCTTCATATATATCTTTCTTGCTCTCTTGTGATCTTATTTTTGTTGGTTCTCACGTTTTCTTTTACTTTCTTCATATATATCTTTCTTGCTCTCTTGTGATCTTATTTTTGTTGGTTCTCACGTTTTCTTTTACTTTCTCCACGCTAAAAGTTAGTAGTGTATACATGGATATGTGAAGCGATGGAACCTAAGCTCTTTTGTTTGCACAATTCAAGCGACTGACTTCGTACAAATTGACCTTCCTGAGCTAAGTCAATCATATGAAAAACAAGGAAATATTTGCCGGCCCTATAAAAATTGCATTAAATAATTAAGAATATTCTTGATAGTACGCAAGCAAACAAGCCAATTAATATTCATAACACAGTGACAATCGCAAAGATTTTGATTCTAATTTCGCATATTTATATATCAGCCGAAGGATCAATTCCCCACAAAAATTATTTATATAATCGTTGACTTAATTTATTTATGTATTATCTAGCGATTTATTAAACTATCATCCAACGCTGCTTTTATTTGAAGTAAGGTTGGCCTTCGAATTTTTAACCCATTTTTGTCAACGGTATGATTCAGTAGTAGAGGAAGCTTGACTAATACATAAATGATAGTCAAAACGTACAGTCCAACACAAGTAATTAAGTACCTCCAAAGGTATAATTGTATAAAGATGGCGACGTGGTATAGTAGAAGAGGCTGACTGCGGTGAAGTTACCGGCTGCTTACGAGGTCAAACTGATGTCCTGCGGCCAATTGGGCCTCAAGGCTCAAGCATCGATCGAAGTCAAACCAGCAATCCTAGTGAACTCCGCCTTCATGGCCAGGTTAATTAATGGCAATTATAATAGTTTAGGGTTACATTTAATATCATAATTATCATTTGTTATTTCTTGCCGGAATCAGTCAAAGAGGATATCATACAGTGGTTATTGACGTGTAAAGATTTTGTTTATATATTTAAAAAAAATAACAAATTAGTATGTACACTACTATCATTCAATCAAGCATTTCTCCTCCGCCCGATCAAAATCAAAATAAAATTAATTATTCATCATATATCTTTGAATTAATTAAATTCCATAAACCTTAAATGAACAAGACTTGGGACTTGTTTGGTTGGACTTATTTTTCTCAGCTCAGCTGTAAATGATACAAACAATCATGATTACGAAAATCGTTTGGGGGGAGGATTGGTCCAACCGCATCCGTCGAAAAAAATGGATTTCATGTGTTTGACCCCCCGTGATTTTGAAGCGTACAAAGGAGATTATTAGAGACATCTGTTAGGCGTTGTGAGAGTCTAGTCACTAGGCATGTTAAACGAGGGAGGGATAGACCAATAAAGAAGACTTGGAATGAAACTATAAGGAAAGATATGACGTACTTAGGCATTAGTGAGATTATGACTAAAGATAGAGCACAATGACGACAAAGAATCCATATAGCCGACCCAACTATAGTGAGATAAATACTTGAGTGTTGTTGTATTTTAATTTGAAGGTTTCGCGGGCTCTTAAATTTTTACTGCGCAAATCATCTTGAATAACTTTCATCCAATTATCATGTTGGGATATTTAAATGCAATAAAGAACAATGAAATTTAAGGAAAAAATAATCTAGTTGTACAACCCCGTATCCCGCGAGTGGTCGACAGGGGTTGAACCGGCCGGCTCAGATCAACTTGGACCCAGCTTGCCGAGCCCGAGCTCGGCAATAGTCGAGCTAAGCTCGGCGATGGCCGAACGAAGCCCGGCATGCCGAGACCGAGCTCGGGTGCGGAAACAGGGCTCGACGATAGTCGAGCCAAGCTCGACGATCTCCGTGCCGAGTCCGAGCTCGGCGATCGTCGTGCCGAGCCCGAGCTCGGCAATAGTCTAGTCGAGCCCAGCGCTAGCCGAGCACAGTCCGCCGAGTCCGTGCCCGCCTAGGCCCAGGGCGAGGCGAGTCGGACCCCTTGCCGAGCGAGTGCCCCCTCAGGTCCAGCTCGCATCTTGGCCATGGCACACTTTTACTGTGTGGCCCCTTTTGGTTTGCCTGTAGTCCTCGAAAACAGTGAAGGTTGTATATTGGCAGGCCATCTTTTCCTATAAATAGGACCCAAGGGGTACCTCAGAAGGCACGCTTACTAATTCCCCGGCCTACTAGCGCTTTCTGAGGTACCTTAGCCCGGCATTTGGCTAAGGAGGGGAAGCGCTCTGAGATCTTCCGGGTGTGTGGTGGGACCTCCACGCCGGGCCCTTGGTCTAGTCCTTGTCTCTCCTTTTCTTTGTCGTTTTCTTACAGGAGTGAAGTAGGTGCGCGGCCACCCCTTCCCCAAGGGTCGAACTCCACAAGAGACCGGTTTTCCGGTTTCAACATTTTGGTGCGGTGAGCGTGGAGAGTGGTCAGCAGAGAAAACCTCCTACAGGCTCGATGACTGGAGATGAGGGACAAGGATCAGGCAGGGGCAACTCGCCACCTCCTCCCCCACCCCCAGCGGCGAGCATGCCGGCGGAGCTCAGAGAGGAGATCCTCGGGCTCGTCAGGACCGCCCTCGGCATGCGAGCTGAGAGTGCGACACCGGCTGTCCCGGTGGTCGCCGTTCCCGCACTCGGCGACGACGCCCCGCTCAGGCGACCAGGGAAGGAGCCCGCCGAGAGGGGCGAGCGCGAGTTCCAGGGGCGAGTTCTGTTCCCCGGCTCGGCCGCCGAGTACCACTTCGGCGAGACGGCAGGGAGGGAGTTCCCGACTCGCCCGGCTGAGGGGGGGAGCCCCTTCAGCGAGTTCGTTTCTTCAGCCCCCGTTCCCGAGGGGTTTCGCGAGCCGGAGATGACTTACTACTCCGGGAGAGGAGACCCGGTCCACCACATCCAGTGGTTCGAGGACATGGTCTCCATTCGACAGATGTCAGACGGCTTCAAGTGCCGACTCTTCGCCATCACCCTCAGGGAAAAGGCGAGAGAGTGGTTCCACCAGCTCCCGACCGGGTCCATCTACTGCTTCGAGGATCTGCGACGGGGTTTCATGCTGAGATTCACCACTTCTAAGAAGAGGAAGAGGGAGGCGGAGTCTTTGTTCCGCATCAAGCAGAGGGTGGGAGAGACCCTGGGGAGCTACCTGGACAGGTTCCAAGAGGAACTGTCCCAAGTTCAGGAGATGCCAGGACACACCATGATGGTGGCCTTCACCCTGGGTCTCCAGTCCGGGTTCTTCGCAATGGAACTGAAGAGGTCACCTCCAGTATCTTTTGAGGCGCTTCTAGAGAGGGCGGCCAGGGAGGCCGAAATGGAGGCGGCACATCCAGAGTTCGCGCGAAGGTTGGCCAAGTGGGCCGTGGAAGAGGAAAGGCCAAGGGGTGGCCGAATTCAGGAGGAGAGGAGGGCTGAACCTCGACAGAGGGAGCAGCCGCAGCAGCAGCCGCAACCCAGGTGGGTGCGTCCGGAGCAGACCCACCGTCTAGGATGGAGGCCCGAGTGGCAAGACCAGGCACCACGAAGGGGTTATCAGGGAGGAGATAACCGCCAGGGTGGCCGAGGGCAGTACAACCCCCAGGGGGGTAGGCAGGGTCAGAGACCCCCTCTCCCCGACCAGGAGGAGGCAATGGCAATTGCCATGAGGGGGAGGAGGAGAGGACAGCCGAGGAGAAGGAGGGAGGTCAGGGTGGACCTGCCCTATTGTGACTTTCATCGGGAAGAGGGGCACCTCACATCCACGTGCCCGGAGTTCCTCGAGATGAGGGGGAGAAGGGAACAGCAATAACAAGACCATCAGGAAGTTCGGATAGAGGAGATCCGGCCTCGGGAGGAGGGGGATCGGTGTGAAGACCGGGCTGATGTGGGCACCCGGGGAAGGATCGGAGCGATCCATGGGGGGGGGGGGATCGAGGCCTCCCGTAAGTCGAGCCTCCACACTATGTACCGGAGGAGCGTTGGCTCCACATCCCAATCCCCTCCCCCGGAGGAGAAAATCACCTTCTCCAGAGAGGACTTGCCGGGTCACGAGGACCCCTTCTGCGATGCGCTAGTTATCCAGACAGCCATCGAGGATTTCACTGTCTCCCGGATCCTCGTAGACAATGGGAGTTCGGTCAACGTCATCTTCAAGAAGGCGTTTGATGCGATGAAGGTAGAGGCCAGGAGGGTGTTGGCCTCGGACGGGCCTCTGTTCGGCTTTTCAGGGGAGAGGAAAGAAGTCGAGGGAGGAGTGGGACTCCATGTCACTCTAGGGGGGCAGTCGCGCAACTGCAAGTTTGTTATCGTGGACGCCCCTAGCAGTTACAGCGCCATCTTCGGGAGACCCCTCATCAGCGCCTTCCGCTGCGTCCCCTCGTCCTTCCACCAGTGTCTAAAGCTCAACGTCGAGGGGGTTCAGATCCGAGTTCGAGGAGACCCTAAGGAGGCAAGGGAGTGCTACGTCTCGGCGGTAAACTCCATCTCTTGGTTGGAGGGGGCCGAGGAGATGGGGCAGAGGCTGGAGGAGGAGCAGGAAGCTGACAAAGAAATGGAGGTGGAGTGCCGCGCTCGGGGGGAGGTCGCGGAAGAGACTCGGGGGTCGGCCGAAGCCATGGCCGTCGAGGAGGCTGAGGAAGAGGTCCTCGCCCCCGGAAGGGGAGGTATCGAGGAATGGGAGGAGCAGTCCCGTCTGGAGGCAGCGGAAGAGGAAGAGGTGGAGGAGATGGAGGTCCTCACCATTGGAGGCAGGGTGGAGAAGGTCCGCGTCAGCGGAGGCCTGACCCCGGAAGCTCAAGGCAGGATGCTGGAGTGCATCCAGAGGAACGTGGACATCTTCGCCTGGAGCGCCGCGGAGATGCTAGGGATCGACCCCGACGTGGCCTGCCACCGCCTCAACCTGGACCCGGAGGCTCCCCCCATCCAACAGAAAAAGAGATCCATCACGGACAAGCTCGCCGAGCCAATCAGAGAGGAAGTCGCCAAGCTCCTCGAGGCTGGCTTCATATCTGAAATCCAATACCCCGGCTGGGTCTCCAACGTTGTAATGGTTAAAAAAGGAGACGGCCGGTGGAGGATGTGTATCGACTTTTCTCTTCTTAATAAATCATGCCCGAAAGATTGTTATCCTTTGCCTCGGATCGACGCGCTGGTTGACTCAGCCGTCGGTTTCCCTGTAATGAGTTTTCTGGATGCTTTTTCAGGTTATCACCAAATCAGGATGCACCCCCCTGACGTCAAAGACGTCTCGTTCATCACGGGGGACGGATGTTATAGTTACAAAATGATGCCCTTCGGGCTGAAGAATGCAGGGGCTACCTATCAAAAAATGATGGATAGGGTCTTTCGAGAGCAGAAGGGGAGGAATCTCGAAGTGTACGTGGATGATCTCATGGTCAAGAGCTTGGATGTCGACTCCCACATCCAGGACTTGGAAGAAACTTTCTCCACTCTCCGCAAGTTTAAGATGAGGTTGAACCCCTTGAAGTGTGTCTTCGGGGCAAGCCGGGGAAAGTTCCTAGGGCATCTTCTCACCCCCGCTGGGGTAGAACCTAATCCAGATAAGGTGAGGGCAATCTTGGAGCTAAGGTCGCCACAAAACACCAAGGAAGTACAGCAACTGACAGGGAAGTTGGCAGGGCTGAGTAGATTCCTCTCCCGGGCCGGAGAGAGGTGCTCCTCGTTTTTCAAAACTTTGAGAGGGGTCGCAGGTTTGAATGGACCTCGGAGTGCGAGGAGGCATTCCAGGCTTTAAAGAAACAGCTGACTCAGGCCCCCCTGCTCCAAGGGCCTAAGGAGGGGGAAGACTTATTCCTATATCTGGGGGTCGGGGCTGAAGCCTTGAGTTCGGTTTTGGTTCGGGAAGAAGGAACGAGGCAACTCCCCGTCTATTATGCGAGTCGGATATTGAAGAGGGCCGAGCTCCGTTACCCCATCCTGGAAAAACTGGCCTTCGCCTTAATCATCTCAGCCCGAAGGCTTCGGCCTTATTTCCAGGCACACTCAATTCGAGTAGTGACCGACCACCCCTTGCGCAACATCTTCAAGGGGGTAGAGCATTCAGGTAGGTTGGCCAAATGGTCGGTGGAACTGAGCGAGTTCGACATCTCCTTCGTCCCTCGCCTCTCAATCAAGGCCCAAGCTATGGCTGACTTCCTGGCAGAGTATGTGGTCGAGGTGGCGGAGGAGAGGCTCACTCGCCCCCTCCCCTGGAAAGTCAGGGTGGACGGTGCCTCGGGAAGCATTCTTTAGGGTTGGGGTCATCTTAGAAAGCCCCCAGGGGATAAAGATCGAGCAGACCGTGGTAGTGCACTTTCCTATCACCAACAACCAAGCCGAATACGAAGCTGTAATCGCAGGTCTGCGCCTGGCAAGAGACTTGGGGGTGCATGACGTGGAGGTCCTCACTGACTCCATGGTGGTGGCTTCCCAGATCAAGGGGGAGTTTGAGGCAAGGGAGCCCACCCTGCAGCTCTATTTGATGAAGGTAAGGGGAGTCATTGGGACCTTCCAGACCTTCTCAATCAAGCACGTGCCAAGAGGGGAAAACGAGCCAGTCGACCAGCTAGCAAAGCACGGTCCCCGGATGGGAGGCACCATTACGGATCTCTTCCGACCTTCCATCGAGGAGGGGGAGCTAATGGAAGTAGAATAGCACCCCTCATGGATGGATCCCTTCGTCATCTTCTTGTCCACCGGAGAATACCCGGAGGGGATGGACCGAAGAGGGCTCAAGCACAAGACGGCATACTACCTCCTACGTGAGGGACAGTTGTACCGCAAAACCCTCTCAGGGATGTTGGCCCGTTGCGTGGCCGAAAGAGAGGTGCACAAAATTTTAGAGGAAGTCCATTCCGGTGAATGTGGAAGTCATTCGGGGAGTCGGACCCTGGAAGGGAGAATCGTCAGGCAAGGGTACTTCTGGCCCACCCTCGGTCAGGATGCAGCCGAATTCGCGAAAAAATGTCATAAGTGTCAATTATATGCCCCGCTCCAGCTCCAGCCGGCTCAGAGGTTAAGAAGCATCATGGCACCGTGGCCCTTCGCCATATGGGGGCTGGACCTCGTAGGACCTTTCCCCCAGGCCAGCGGGCAGAGGAGGTTTTTGTTGGTCATGATTGATTATTTTTCTAAGTGGATGGAGGTGAAGGCTCTAGCCAAGGTGACCTCTCAGGTAGTCAGGAACTTCATCTGGGGAGAGATCATCTGCAGGCATGGGCTGCCACAAGCTATCGTCACGGACAACGGACCTCAGTTCGCCAGCGCGGAGTTCATTCGTTTCTGCGAGCAACTAGGGATTGACCTTCGGTTTGCTTCTGTCCATCACCCCAGGAGCAACGGGCAGGTGGAAGCGGCCAACAAAATCATAGTGAACCTCTTAAAAAAGAAAGTGGAGAATTTGAGGGAAAGTTGGGTGGAACAGCTTCCATCAGTCCTCTGGGCCTTGAGGACCACCCCCAATACGGCCACAGGGGAGACACCTTTCAAACTCTCTCACGGTTGCGAGGCCGTTCTACCTATCGAATTCGAGGTCCAGACGCCTCGGGTCGTCGAGGCAGGGACCGGAAGGGAAGAATGGAGGTCAGAGAATGAGGAGGAGCTTCGACTCTCCCTTGATATGGTGGAAGAACTACGCGACTTGTCCGTCATCAGGCAGGAAGAGGCCAAGCGAAGGATGGCCAAGTATTTCGACAAGCACGTCCGTGTCAAGCAGTTCGCGGAAGGGGACCTTGCCTTGAAAAAGGTGGACGCAGCAGGAAGATCAGCCGCTGTGGGAAAACTCCACCCCAATTGGGAGGGCCCCTACATTGTGCAGGAGGTCTTGAAATCGGGGGGGTATCGCCTCCAAGATATAAGAGGGGACACCCTCAGCCACACCTGGAGTGGCGATGATCTGAAACGTTTCTACCCTTGAAAATATTGTAAATATCTCGGCTTTAAGAATGAAAACGAATCTCATTGTCGTATTTTATGCTCTGTCAAAATAGTGGGGGTAAAGGGGCTCTCAGCTTAAACCCCCAAGGGGCAAAAGTTTCTAAGTCTTCTCGCTCTGGGGTTAGGTCTCGTCACTCCCCTGCCAGGCTCCCACCTAGCTGGCACGGCCGAGTCTCGATGGACATCGCTATGACCCTGGGGCTGAGCCCGGAGGATGTTCAACACCCGCCCTCAGGCTCTCACCTAGCTGACTGGCCCGGTGGTAGCACCCGGGAGAGGCAAAAGTTTCTAAGTCTTCTCGCTCTGGGGTTAGGTCTCGTCACTCCCCTGCCAGGCTCCCACCTAGCTGGCACGGCCGAGTCTCGATGGACATCGCTATGACCCTGGGGCTGAGCCCGGAGGATGTTCAACACCCGCCCTCAGGCTCTCATCTAGCTGACTGGCCCGGTGGTAGCACCCGGGAGAGGCAAAAGTTTCTAAGTCTTCTCGCTCTGGGGTTAGGTCTCGTCACTCCCCTGCCAGGCTCCCACCTAGCTGGCACGGCCGAGTCTCGATGGACATCGCTATGACCCTGGGGCTGAGCCCGGAGGATGTTCAACACCCGCCCTCAGGCTCTCACCTAGCTGACTGGCCCGGTGGTAGCACCCGGGAGAGGCAAAAGTTTCTAAGTCTTCTCGCTCTGGGGTTAGGTCTCGTCACTCCCCTGCCAGGCTCCCACCTAGCTGGCACGGTCGAGTCTCGATGTACATCGCTATGACCCTGGGGCTGAGCCCGGAGGATGTTCAACACCCGCCCTCAGGCTCTCACCTAGCTGACTGGCCCGGTGGTAGCACCCGGGAGAGGCAAAAGTTTCTAAGTCTTCTCGCTCTGGGGTTAGGTCTCGTCACTCCCCTGCCAGGCTCCCACCTAGCTGGCACGGCCGAGTCTCGATGGACATCGCTATGACCCTGGGGCTGAGCCCGGAGGATGTTCAACACCCTCCCTCAGGCTCTCACCTAGCTGACTGGCCCGGTGGTAGCACCCGGGAGAGGCAAAAGTTTCTAAGTCTTCTCGCTCTGGGGTTAGGTCTCGTCACTCCCCTGCCAGGCTCCCACCTAGCTGGCACGGCCGAGTCTCGATGGACATCGCTATGACCCTGGGGCTGAGCCCGGAGGATGTTCAACACCCGCCCTCAGGCTCTCACCTAGCTGACTGGCCCGGTGGTAGCACCCGGGAGAGGCAAAAGTTTCTAAGTCTTCTCGCTCTGGGGTTAGGTCTCGTCACTCCCCTGCCAGGCTCCCACCTAGCTGGCACGGCCGAGTCTCGATGGACATCGCCATGACCCTGGGGCTGAGCCCGGAGGATGTTCAACACCCGCCCTCAGGCTCTCACCTAGCTGACTGGCCCGGTGGTAGCACCCGGGAGAGGCAAAAATTTCTAAGTCTTCTCGCTCTGGGGTTAGGTCTCGTCACTCCCCTGCCAGGCTCCCACCTAGCTGGCACGGCCGAGTCTCGATGGACATCGCCATGACCCTGGGGCTGAGCCCGGAGGATGTTCAACACCCGCCCTCAGGCTCCCACCTAGCTGACTGGCCCGGTGGTAGCACCCGGGAAAGGCAAAAGTTTCTAAGTCTTCTCGCTCTGGGGTTAGGTCTCGTCACTCCCCTGCCAGGCTCCCACCTAGCTGGCACGGCCGAGTCTCGATGGACATCGCTATGACCCTGGGGCTGAGCCCGGAGGATATTCAACACCCGCCCTCAGGCTCTCACCTAGCTGACTGGCCCGATGGTAGCACCCGGGAGAGACAAAAGTTTCTAAGTCTTCTCGCTCTGGGGTTAGGTCTCGTCACTCCCCTG
Organism: Platanthera zijinensis; assembly: GCA_039513925.1. Classification (NCBI taxonomy): domain Eukaryota; kingdom Viridiplantae; phylum Streptophyta; class Magnoliopsida; order Asparagales; family Orchidaceae; genus Platanthera; species Platanthera zijinensis. The sequence goes on along the minus strand of CM077098.1, from coordinate 117,710,996 downwards.
CCAGGCTCCCACCTAGCTGGCACGGCTGAGTCTCGATGGACATCGCTACGACCCTGGAGTTGAGACTGGGAGTTGGCCCGAGGAAAATACCAGGGCGCAAGCTCGCCAGTTAAGACGGCGAGCTCGGAATATCCTACCCCCCCCCCTCCTCTCACTCTCCAGCTCGCTACTAAGGAAGCCCTGGTCCTGTCCCAGACTTAGGGGAAGGAGAGCGGCTCTCTCCAGCGAGCCTATCCTCGCTCCAGCTAACTCGGCGAAAGACACGCCCTGATGTCTAAGGCGGATGCCGGCAACATCTTGACCCAAGCGTATTTTCACTTGTCTGAATTATCGAAAAACTAAGGCGAGACATGGCAGGGGAAGGTGAGGCGCGAGTAGAACATGGCGCGAGCACGTGTCCTAGGGATTCGCCGCGAGCACCGCGGGGGCTGGTCCTAACTCAAGACATTCTACAGGCGAGGTCGCTCTACCTAGCGCGCGGGTATAACATCGCAAGTGAGCTCAAAAAGAAGATAGCAAAATTGTGCAAAAATATCTTTGATTTATCATTACAGGTTTACAAGGCCCGCCTCGGCAGGGTACAAAAAAAACAGAGAAAAGAAAACAAAGTTAACTCTCGCCCTCCCCCCTCGAGTGGCGGTCCTCCTCGTCACCGAGCCGAGCGTCCTTCTCCCTCACCCCAGCAAAGAGCGAGTCAAAGCTATCTTCCTTCTCGCTGAGCGGGCTGGGCGGGAACAGGGTTGGCAGGAGCTCCCGGACGGTGACCTCCTCGCAGCCTTCCGCCAAGATCCCCGTCCCCCTCATGGCCTGTAGAAGACACTCGGCAGCCTCGACGGAGTTGACTCGCAGCCGCTCCGCGACGTCAGCCTCGCCAAACACCCGAGGCCTCTTGAAGGGGAAGGCCGGCTCGCTGGCGTCCGGGGGAAGGAGAGCGTCGGCTTGGCGAAGGACCTCTCCCAGGAGCCCCTTATTCTTCTCTTTCAATTCCTCCACCTCCGCCCCTAGCCGGGCGGCAACAGCCTCCTGCTCCTGGGAATATGTCTTCTGATCGGCGAGCTGGGCTTCCCGCTCAGCGAGCTGAGCCCGCAACTGAGCTATCTCGTCTCGCATCGCGTTAGCGGCTTCGGCGTCCTGTAAGATTAAAAGTTCAGAACACGCGCAGGAGTAATCTTAAGCAAGGTAAATAGAGGTATCCAGTGATTACCAGGCCGCCGACAGACTTCGCGAGTAGAGCGTCCGCGAGGCCGAACCGCCTTTCCGCGTCGACCGCGCTCTCCTTCGCCAGGTCGCGCTCCTGCTCGGCAGTCAGCAGGGCGTTGCTGAGCTGGAAGCCGCGGCGGACCATCATGTGATGGAGCTCGAAGGCCCGCAGGTGGGCCCGCATCCCCTCGTAGCCGAGCTGACTGGGGGTAAGCTTCTTGTACGACTCGGCGCTGTCGCGGCTGTAGAGGCCGAAGCCGAAAGCGAAGGCAAGGGCGGTGGGCGGCCGGCGAGCTCCCCAGGAGGGGGCGCGAGTGGAGACGGAAACTCGGTGAGCCCCCTCGTCCCACTTCAAGATGGGCTCGCCAGCCGCATCTTTGCTCTTGCACCCCTTGCCGAAGTTGGGATGATCCTTTGGCAGACTGGGCTCGCGGACGGTGTCCTCCCCGGTAGAATCGGAGGACGGCCCGCTCTTCTTCTTCCCCTTTCGGGGGGAGGAGGCTTCTTTCAGCGGACTCAAGGGCGGCTCGTCGGACAGAGCCTCCGGCGAGCTCATGAACTTGGCGGAGACGAGGGAAGGTGCAGCCGTCCGCGCGAGACCACCTTCGCCCTCTTCTTCTTGGGGAGCGAAGAATCGGGGCGCGAGCTCGACCCCCCGGACTCCGAGCGCTTCTTGCCGGGGGGTTGGACTCGCGGTTGCTCCTCGCGACAAGCCAGTGCCGCCGCCCGGGCCAGCTCCAGAGGGTCTGAGAATATCCCCGGGTCGGCGAACGGCGGATGCTCCGGCAGAACCCGTTCCCCTGCAGAGAAAGACTTAGTCAAAAAAAAAGAGGGAGGGAAAAAATTACATGAGATCCACCTCGATAAAGTCCGCGAGAGGGCTGAGCGAGATATACCTTCGCCGGGGAGACGGGCTGAAGCAAGTCAAGGCCGCGGCGGAGGAAGGCGACCTCGAAGTCCTTGTGGAGAAAGAACTTGTGGAGGTCGGCGTCGCTACCGGACAGGAGAAGGAGGACGGTATATGTCCTCGCTCTTCTGCAGGGGGCGAAAGGGGATGTTGCCGAGCTCGCCCTTGATGAAGACGAGCCGGGTCATCCAGTTGTGATTCTTGTTCGCCAGCTCGCGAACCTTGATGAAGGACCCGCCGAAGTTGGCGACCCCGTCGGGGGTAGCCTTGTAAGAGAACAACTTGCGGAACACCGCGAGGTTGAACTCAATTCGTTCCCGGCGGAGGAAGCAGGCGAACGCCACCATCATAGCAATGGCGTTGGAGTTCAGCTGCGCGGGCACCGCACCGTAGTACTTCAGGATCTGGCGGATTTCTGGCCAGAGGGGGAGGCGCAGTCCCACCTCGAAGTGCGAGATGGGAAAGGCGAGCTCGCCCTCCGGGAAGGAGTTGATGGCTTCATGCTCGGCGGGCCTGCGAGCCTGGAGCCGGGGGGGACGAACGCCGCCGTGAACTCGACGAGCTCCTCCTCTGTGATGTGCCCCTCGAAAAAGCAATGATCCACGAAGTGCTGGGCGCACTTAGACCGACCGTCCGCATCAGGGTTGGTCTTGACCATGGTCGCAGAGGAAAAGAAAAGCGCGAGCTCGGGAAGACAGAAGCGAGGCAAGGATTCGAAAGCAATAAAAGCGTGCCTCGGGGGTAGGTGAGAAGGTCTATTTATAGAAGAAGGTAAAGAAGGGCGAGAGAGAGGGCGAGTCGGCCGATCGGTCCGATCTCGCCGCGCCACCTCGCCATCCTCTCCTCGCAAGTCCTGCGAGCCAACCAGGCCCCCGAAGGGGGAATTCGAAAAGACTCGCCAAAATATTGAAAAGCGTCTACATATACAAAGTAGTTAAAAAATTGTTCCAAGATTATTACATGCAGACCATTCAGAGTAAATAAAAGGAAAAATACAAATAGGGGCGCGAGGACCATGAGAGGGCGGGGGCGAGTACCGGCCGACTGACAGAAGAGCCGTTTCATTCTCCCCGGTCTTGCCGGCCCGCCGTCGCAGGCCGCCGCGCATGAAGTTCGCGAAGCCGCCCCATGTTCCTATTTATCACCCGCAGGTTCTCGTCGATTTCGTCCATCAGCACCAGGGAAGACGCCTCCTCGAACGCCAGGCTGACTCCAGCACCGTCCGCGAGACGCGAGCACTCCCACTGCAGCCTGTTGTTGTCCTTCCGCAGGTCGTGGAGCTCGCGCACCAGCTTCTTGAGAACCTTCCGCTCCCGTCTTGCGCGTTCAGGGTTGCCCACCTCGGAGTCCAGGAAGGCGTCCAGGGCGCTTGGAGAAGGGAGGGGCGAGTAAGGAGGTCGATCCACGGACTCGCCGTCCTCCGTCCGCCCGGGAAATTCTGGGTGAAGAATTGAAAGACGGTCAGAAAAGCAAAAATCCACGGAACAGAAGAGCAATGCCGGAAACTTACCGCGCGAGCCTGGCTCCTCCGGGTTGGCGCGAGGAGAGAAGTGGCGCAGGTCCTTGCCACGCCCCAGCAGTTCTTGAGGAGCGAGTTGGTAGCCGGGAACAGGGATAATCCCGGCGCCTCTCCCCACGACCAGGGATCCAGGGGAGGGTTGCCGGGAAGGGAGGCGACTCGGCGACGCCAGTTCTCGCGAGCCCGGCTCCTTAACCTCGGGATCCTGCCGTGGCGAGTTGACGGGAGCACTTTTGGTCCGAGGGTGGACGCTTCGCCGCTGTTCTCTCCGGTCGGAAGACAATTCCACGAGGTTTTTAGTGGAGGAGCCAAGAACTGGCTGGTTGGAGGAACCGGCCCCGTTCCCCAAGGCGGCAGTAAAGTCGGCCAGGATGGGTTCGGCCCCCGGGGGAAAGGGCTTCGCCCGCTTGGCCGAGCTGAAATCGGCAAAACGGCGAGCAGGGGCTTCAAGGTTGGTCAGCCCCGCGGCCTGGGCAGCGATCTCCTCGCGGGAGCGTGCGAGTCGCTCTAAGACTTCCTTGGGGAGCGGCATCTTGTCAGAATTTGGGGAAGGGCAAAGGTCAGCCAGATGCGCAGGGGTACATATATATAGCTACCTGTGGGGCCTACCAGAAGATTCCTTTTTGCCCCTGTCGCGCTCGCCGGATCCCATGGGGTTGGATGTTTCTTTCCGAGCTTGTCCCAACCTCGCAAAGAGCGGGGATTATGTACAACCCCGTATCCCGCGAGTGGTCGACAGGGGTTGAACCGGCCGGCTCAGATCAACTTGGACCCAGCTTGCCGAGCCCGAGCTCGGCAATAGTCGAGCTAAGCTCGGCGATGGCCGAACGAAGCCCGGCATGCCGAGACCGAGCTCGGGTGCGGAAAACAGGGCTCGACGATAGTCGAGCCAAGCTCGACGATCTCCGTGCCGAGTCCGAGCTCGGCGATCGTCGTGCCGAGCCCGAGCTCGGCAATAGTCTAGTCGAGCCCAGCGCTAGCCGAGCACAGTCCGCCGAGTCCGTGCCCGCCTAGGCCCAGGGCGAGGCGAGTCGGACCCCTTGCCGAGCGAGTGCCCCCTCAGGTCCAGCTCGCATCTTGGCCATGGCACACTTTTACTGTGTGGCCCCTTTTGGTTTGCCTGTAGTCCTCGAAAACAGTGAAGGTTGTATATTGGCAGGCCATCTTTTCCTATAAATAGGACCCAAGGGGTACCTCAGAAGGCACGCTTACTAATTCCCCGGCCTACTAGCGCTTTCTGAGGTACCTTAGCCCGGCATTTGGCTAAGGAGGGGAAGCGCTCTGAGATCTTCCGGTGTGTGGTGGGACCTCCACGCCGGCCCTTGGTCTAGTCCTTGTCTCTCCTTTTCTTTGTCGTTTTCTTACAGGAGTGAAGTAGGTGCGCGGCCACCCCTTCCCCAAGGGTCGAACTCCACAAGAGACCGGTTTTCCGGTTTCAACACTAGTCATCCCATATTGTTTGTAGGTTTTACTCTTTGAAGTATATAACAAGACTTTCTCTAGGCTAGAAGTTGTCTATATATGGACCGCCATACACTTGTGCAAGCCACATCGGACCCGGCTCCGCAATCTTGGGGCATGAATTTCATTTCAAAACGGCGTTGCGCACTTGAAAGTGCAATTTTTATTTTTACTTTATTTATTTTTTAATTTTTGTGATCAATTTTATTTATAAAAGTTATTGAATACAATGTTTGTGGCTCATTTCAAGATAGATTGGTTGAGCTCAAATGACTTATTTTATGTCAATTGCAAAGACTAATCCATTTTTATTTTCCACATAACATTTTTGAGGTATTCAATCTGGATCTCTTGCCTCTAATAAAGCCTTGTATGGTTTATCAAACTTTCAACTCAGTTCACTCTTTTAATTAAGAAAACTTAATGAGGAAAGATGAATGAGGTGTGAATGATAATAAAGATTAGCTAGTTATTATTGTTGAGGCTCTTCGTCCTGAAAATGATAATTATATACGCAAAGAACGATCAATTCTATCGATTTCGGCTCATTGAAGAACTCACTAACATGTGAAGAGATTTATGCGAAAAAGATCTCTCTTTATGCATCCAAAAAAAAATCACAAAATAGAAGGCATGGCTTCCATTGAGCTCTGAACCACATGAATTTCAAGCTTACTCCTAAGCTCATACTACCCTGTCCGGCAAGGAGAGTAGTGTTTAGTACCAAATTGGTTTGGATCCAAAATCTGAACAAAATTCAGATCCAATTTGAATTATAGTATCTTTTAAATCTCTTTGGAGACTGGGCGACTATGATCCTTAATATAATAGAACCACAATTCACGATTCTGAAAGAAGCCAACAGTGGTGTCGCTCGAGTGATCCTTAATCCCCTCCTCCTTTAGGCACGACAACAACAAGGCATGGAGGGAAACAGTGTAAAAATTTATGAGAAGCTGAGCAAGAGGTCGCAGGAATACTCAACCATAACCAAAGCCAAGTAGAATTCAACATAACAAAAGCACAAGAGTTCTAATCTGGAATTCACAAATCCGAGTTACAGAACGAGACATACATTGCGAGATATAATTTCACAATGTACCCGATGGAAACGGAAAAGTACAAACAAAGTAACCGCGCGGTCTGCAAACTGATTATGCGTATTACTGCAAGTGTACATGTCGGACCAAGTAATAAAGTATGAATAATGATCGTTCTCACAGAGAAGTGTTTAATCTAGAACTTGCAAATACTAGTTACTCTGTTTCTTTAAATTCAAAGAAATCAAAATAGAAGATTTAAAAGAAGTAGTTAAGATCAATTTAAACTAATGTTAATATATTTTTTATCAGATGAGAAAAACAGTCTTGTATTTCTAATTTCTTATGTCTATTGAGATGATGCTTGAACGAAATATTTTCTAAGATTGTCTGATTAATTTATCCTGCCGCGATTTTAAAGAAGAAATCCTTATCTCTCGATATCAGAAATCTTAATATCAAATATTCCTCTTATTTATCTCTAACTTATGTAGAATAGAGGATATTGCGAAGAGCGAAAATCGGAAATGACTAGCAAGAAAAAGGAATCTTTTCCTTCCTTCTAAGCAATAGTGAACTTATGAGCCCATACATTTCTCCTTTCTCGAATCTCGAAGCCCAGTATAAAGGTAGAAACCCTTAATTAAGATTCACACTACTCGTTTCTCGATTCTTTGCAGTGCAATAAAATAGTATTCAAAGTAATATTACGCAACTCATTTCTCGATTCTCGCAGTGCAATAGATGATATAAGCATAATCCAAAGGTTTCATTATCAAATTGAAAAGATCCACAAAGATAAATAATCAAGCAACTCAAAATTAAGGGAAAGTCATCATCAAAACACGCGTAGTACTCTCATTATATAGGACTTTCATAGTATTAGTTCATGACTGAGATAGAATACCACAAAACTAGAGAGATCTTACAGTACATAATGTCTGAAATTCGGGTCTACCCTCTCAAGTTGCTAGAACACAATTCATACCGCCACCCTAGATTTAATCTCCTCTTCTCTCCAAAATGTTCAAAAAGATCCTATTTTCTTCTCCCTTCTCCTATTTATGGTTGTGCTCGTCCTCTATGGTATGCGAGTGTCCCGAATGGACGCCACTTTTCAATTTCGTAACTGTCTTCATTTGAAAAAAATGGATTTTCGAAATTCAAATCTGCCGATTTGTTGCAAGAACTTTTTTCTGCCCGTTTTTCTTCAAAAACTGCTCTGAAATCTATATGACCCTTCTACAGCTTATGTTTGACATTTGTCACTCAAGTTAATTTCTTCATACTCCTATCATAAAAACATACTAAAACACCAATTATACGTGAATTTAATCACAAATAAGAACATTTTCATTTATATCTACTTTTTATCAATATTTTTCAAATAACTTAGCCAATAGGAGAAGAATTGACGCACAAGATAACTTCTTTTTTGAAGTTATCATCTAGTTAACTTTGATCATACTCTTCAAGTATGTATTTCATGACAAATATGAAAAGGAGTAGTCATCATTGACCTAGAAATCAACATCTGCATTTTATTGGGTTCCCCGTGAACCTTCTAAGTTGAACCAAAACTCGACCAAAGATACGCAGAGGAGTCAACGGGACCAAGCAAGCCCGTACGCGAGCGCCACGCGCAAGCGCGCACGCAAGACCCATGCGTGCTTCGCCCACGCGCTGGCCCTAGATGCGGCCAACTGCGCACAACGGCACTGCCCCAATGGCGCAGCAGCGCTGACGCGGCTCCACGGGCGCAGCGGCCTACGTGTGGCATCCCGCGCAAGGCAGCACTGCCGCGGCACCGCGTGCGCAGCAGCCCCGCACGCGATTGCACTGCCATGACACCACGCGCGGGCAGCATCGCGCGTGGCGACGTTGCCACGACACCGCGCGTGGCGACGCTGTCGCAGCACCGCGCGCGGAGACCTGCGAGCAGCATCGCTACCGTGGCACGACGCAAGCAACACGCCAGCCCGCGCGGCCGTAGGGCCACACTACAGTTGCACCTTGCACGTCTTCATGCTGCAAAATCGCGCGCGGGCGCTTGCAGCGACCGCCAGCGACCCTTGCCGTCCCCGGCTGCCTCCTTCTCCAGCGACCACCTCTAACCGCCGCCGCCTCCGGGCACCATGCCCGGGGCCACCCGAACTGCCCGAAGGGGAGGAGAGGGCACTCTCATCATTTTGGCAAAATGGTGATGCAGATGATCAAAATGGAGCAACATCATTCGCCAGCACAAATCACTCTCTGACGCAATTATCATCGTGAACCTCCGGAAAATTATAAATAGACTTACAGACCTTCATTTGAAAAGAGACAACTCCAGAGCCAAGAGAGAGCTTTGAAGTTTTTGGCGAGATCATGGACTTAGGCCGATTCTCCGCTCAAGAATTCTCTTTGCTCTCCTCCTTGTGCTCAGGCTCCACCACGCCCCAAGTCACGTCGATCGCCTCCGCGAGAGCGCTTCCATCAAGGCTTCGCATCAACGAGAGCGCTCCCTCCATAAGCTTCGTGAACTTAGAGAATTTTCCAGCAGGAACGCTCCCACCCAAGTTCTGCGAGCTCAAAAAGATTCGAAGATCAGAGCGCTTCCATCGAGGCTCCGAGGATTTAACCGTTTTTCCTCATTTTTTGCACTAGTAACGGAGTAGCAGCATGTCGCCCTTCAAGATCAAATCAAACTCTATAAAACCCCAAGAAACTAGTAAATTTTGGCTCGATACAGTTCCAACCACGTGGTTTTTCACCCTTTACGGGTTTTCCACGCAAAAAACATCTCTTGTCATTTGCTGCGATTGATTTTGACTGTTTATGCGCCCAGTCCGATTCTGAGCTAAGACGACCCGATTTCTCCGGACCGGGAAAAGATCGTACGACCCGCAACAACTCTTAAAGGAAGCTTCTAGAAAGTTATTCAAAAGAAACTTTATGTCAAATGACATGTGTTTTTAACCGAATGAAGCTTCATGCACATGTCATCTACCACCACTATCTCCTTAGTTTTGACACTATAAATAGACATGAAGAAAGAGGGGTAAGACATACATTTATCTCCAAACAAAAGCATTAGAAGATTTCTAGAGAGTCCTTTGTGGTAATCGTCTTAATTTGGGAGAGCTTTCGAACGTCGTTCTACGACGTTAACGAGTAATACTTTGCTTACACGGAATGGATTTGGAGCGGATTTGGGCAAGATTCGAAGAACCATCTTGAAGAGGATTTGTGTAATCCGTCTCGTCCGTCACTATCGATAACTTACAATTTTTCAGCTACTGTTTATTGTGTAATATTGTGTAGTGCGAAGCTAGTGATGATACTGTGTGGATTGAGAAAGAAAAGTTTTATAATTGTATGTTGTTTTCATACATTTTTAGTAGCGGTTTTCCTTGTTGAACTCCGATCGTCCCGTGGTTTACCCTATTGAGTTTCCAAGTTAAATCTCGATGTCACTTTTATTATTTTTATTTTGTGTTGTGTTTTGATTGTGTATCGACATACCGCTAAGTGATCGTACAAAAAATTGCTCGAACTAATTTGCAGGTGCTCTTATCAGACGTATATGCTCTATAGCCCAACATGTAATTATATGGATTGCAATAATTAAGTTGTATTTTACTCAACCAGTGGAGGCGTCTAATTCTAGTTGTGGTGGACATTATCGGACATATATTTCTTTTAAGTAAATTCCTATATTTATTATGATATAAAATTATGTGGATGAGATTTTACATCCGCGGGATTGCCAAATTTTATTATTTTGTGTACTCTTGAGTTAACACTTACTTGTAGTTGTGCAACATCGGTCTGCATCGAAGAAGGTATAAACTTATTATTATTGTATGTAGTGCGGTCAGATTAGGTGGAGTTACCCACACGTGCGTAGAGTTTTTATAATTGGATATTAAACATCAGTGCTTCTTAGTACATGTGCTCAAAGACAATAAAGTTTAGTTCATTTGAGGTGATGATTGGGTCAGTCTTTGTAGGTGATGACTCAGCACTACTTCAGATCACAAGAACAAGGATAGTTGACATTGGATGCATGACAAAGTAATGCATAGGCTTGAGAGGGTACACATGATACTTTAGTTGCACAGAAATCTGATATCGATGGGCAGATTGGACTTGATTTGTTGTAGTTTTGCGGTGAGGGTGGAGTACTGATAATGGCATGCAGTGTTTCTTTGTCATGTGGGATGTGTAGTTCGATGTCGTTTACCGATTGATGGGGACCACATTGCGATATGATTCACCCTTGATGAAGGTGCAGTGGATCGCCTTACGGTGACTCGAGTTTGACGAGAAAGATTGTCTTTTTGGCAAGTCATGATCACAAAAGTGAATCAAAGCAAGGATGAAGTATACTTGCAGTAGGGCTAATTTTTAGGTCAGGACTCCTGACCTAAAGAAAGGTCAGGACAACCAATGAGGAGCTAGAAACTGCATGGGTCCCGCGCAAAAGTGTATGACACAAGTCACTAGTGTGTGGGCCCCACCTTCATTGCAAGCTCCTCATTGGTGGAGGACCATGAGCATAATCAGGAGTCCTGACCTAAATATTGCTCTGTCGGCTAATGCTTCGGGCTTTACGCAATGTTCAATGTAGTTGCTCCTATATGCATAATGACAATACATTGTGCAATTGATGCTTCAGGCAAAGAGTGTTGCATGCTAATGGTGGCTCCAAATCATGATTGAACACGGGTGATGGTTTGTTAAGTATTGGATTAAAATTCTAAGAATTAAAGAAAGGTGATTGTTATTCTAAAGCATGAACGCCCATAAATTAAATTGATATCCGCAAACAAAACTTTTGAGAAATGAAAACTTAAAGGATTGTAAATTGGAGCACTACAATTACAATTAGATTGATATCAATGTACTTTTCAAAGCACCATCAACATGCAAGTAATGTCAATTATTTTGAGTCCATAAAAAATTAACATTCAAAATTAGTCATGTTTTGCTTCAAAATTAGACAATGTTTAGCCCTACAAGCACAAAAGAAAATCGTAAATTTGAACACAAAAAAACAATGTTAAAGCTCTGAAATCACTACAGGAAAGACAAATATTAAAAACATGTTGAAATCATGAAATGCTCCATGGAAAGTATACAAAAATCTAAAGAAGGAAACAACCCATGAAATGCTACATAAATACTACATAAAAAAACCCTAAACTCAGAAATAAATATCTACAAAAATCTCAAATCGAAAACAAATCATAAATGCTTCATGGAAAATCCTAAACTTAGGATCTAATAACTGGTCGGAAGGAGTACTTGTTGTAAAATCCGTACACACACATGCACAGCTATAAAATAATGCAGGTAAACAAGAACACAAAATAGTCACCGAATTTATAAATGAAAATATAAATTGAAATACAATAAAAATAGGAGAAAAAATAACCGTCCGGTGAATACGCCAAGGGTGCACCAGACATGTACGATCCGCGGCGAGAATCTGAGATCTAGACTGCAATCCGCCTTGCGGACGCACAAGGTTCACCGAACCTTCAACGTCGAAGTCCGACGTTCAACCGCACCATCACCGGAGAATAACGCCGTCACCGGAGAACAACGCCATCACCAGAGAGAAACCTCCGTCGAGGCTAACTGCACACGCGCACGCCGTTGACACCACGCCTCTCCACTCCAAAGAACGTTCTTTGAACCGCCGACAACAAACTATAACAAGCCCGACGACAACTCCCTCTCTCAACGCCGGCGGCTACCTCCTCCAAGACCGGCGACAACACCCAAGGTCAATGGCCTCTCCGAGTGCACAAGCGAGAGAGAGAGAGAGGAGAGAGAGAGGCGGATCTCTCTCACAAGCGGCTCCTCCAAAGGCTCCAGGCGATGTCTTCTCCTCCACAAAAGCAACAGGCCGACAGCTATACTATTTCTCACAGGCGGAGCTACTTCAAAAACTCCAGGCAGCACTTATATCTCATGGGATGATTGATCCCATGAATATAGCCCACGGTGGCTATTTCCATTAGAGCTACAGGTGATGATTTATTTCCCAAAATGCTTCTCCTCCTACTTTATTTCAATGGTGTTATTTATGGGATTAGGTTCCTAAAATCTGAAACATGAAATCTCAAAATAGGAAGAGAATCAATTCCGGACAGAACCAAAAATAACAATCCACCACCTTGGTTCGGATCCGGAGCCACCACCTGCACGAAGCACTCCCTGCACAAAGCATCATCTGCACCGGGCAACACTGCACGTAGCACGATCTGAACGAAGCACCTGTCTGCACGAAGGACCAATCTGCACGAAGCCCCACCTCAAGTCTGAGGCGTCAGCCGACCTGCTCCAGTCGACTCATCCCTGCTCGGGCTCAACCTCTGAATGTCGACGCAATTGGATCGCTGAATCTGACTCGCCTAGTCAGACTACCAGAAAGGCGATCCCCTGCACCACCTCGACCATCAACTTTGTCAGCCGTAGAAATCATGGACACACCACCTCGCATCGTGGTCCCCATCAGCCGGTAAAAACTACCGCACAGCATAGCTCGCATGAGCACGGTGCGTCCTCGTGTCACCGTCAGAACTCCACCTCTCGCCGCAAAACTGTATCCTCTGGAGTCTAGTCTGTTCAGCGATATCAAATTCCTGCGCAGCTTAGGTACCAGGTGTACCCGCTCAAGCCTACGCACTACTCTATCATGCATCCTGATGTCCATCGTCCATGTTCCCGTGACCTCACATGCTGAGCCGTCACCCAGAAAGACCGACCCAGTCGTCACCTCCAGTGAACTGAACATCTCTGCATCCAAGCAAATGTGTTGAGAAACACCGGAATCCAATACCCAACTATCAGAGTCACATGGACTCTCAGTGATGAGGAGAGATACATCATTATCATCTGCCGTAGTTACCGACGCCTTGCCCGCACCCTGGACGTCACCAGAAATCTGTGCACGTTGCGGACAATATCTCTTGATATGACAACTCTGCCTGCAATGGTAGCACATCACTGCCTTTCTCGATGCGGATCTAGCTCGTGCACTTCCAGATCCCTTCTCAAACTGCCTCCATCGTCGTCCTCCTACTGCCAAAGCATGCTCACCCTCGGGAGCGGGGTCTGACAGCATCTGACTAGACAGTAATGCAGACGTAATCTGCTCCACGTCTACTATATCCTTCTCATACAGCAGGGTGGTCTGCATGTGCTTATACGACGCCGGGAGCCAGGTAAGAAACAATAAGACCTTGTCTTTTTCCTCCACCTTCACACCAACCACATGCACTTGACTCAGAAGTCCATTGAACACGTTGAAGTGTTCCTGCAGGTTACCACCTTTCTGCATCTTCAGGTCGTACAATCTCTGCTTCAGTAACAGCCTCGTGGTCAACGACTTGCTCATGTAGAGTCCCTCCAGCTTATCCCACAGCGTGACAACGGACTCTTCAATACCCATGTTGAACAACACCTTTTCGTCGACGCACATCCTGATAGTGCTAGTGGCGCGCTCATCCATCTCCGTCCACTCAGAATCCTTCACCGATTCGGGCAAAAAATCACGCCCCCGCAGCACTTGGATCAACCCCTGCTCAACCAGCATATCCTTGACCCGAATCTGCCACTCCCGCTACCGTCAAATTTCTCCACCGAATATCTGGCCAACACGGTGTTCTTCCCTGCCATAGCTGCCTGCAGTATCTCTAGGTAATCTGATTAATTCACGGATCAGATCTGGGAAGATAGGGAGCGGACCGATGTCATCACCTACCGTTGACCCAAACCTAAAACCGGAACGTCCAATCAGTCACCTACTCGGAACCTCCCTCTGATACCACTTGTTGTAAAATCCGTACACACACAGAGATAGTTATAAAATAATACAGGTAAACAAGAGCACAAAATAGCCACAAAATTTATAAATGAAAATATAAATTCAAATACAATAAAAATAGGAGAAAAAATGACCGTCCGGTGAATACGTCGAGAGTGCACCGGATAAGTACGATCCGTGGCGAGAATCTGAGATCTGGACTGCAATCCGCCTTGCGGACGCACAAGGTTCACCGAACCTTCAACGTCGAAGTCCGACGTTCAACCGCACCACCACCGGAGAATAACGCCGCCACCGGAGAACAACGTCACCACCGGAGAGAAACCTCTGTCGAGGCTAACTGCACACACGCACGCCGTCGACACCACGCCTCTTCACTCCAAAGAACATTCACTGCAACGCCGGCAACAAACTATAACAAGCCCGGCGGCAACTCCCTCTCTCAACGCCGGCGGCTACCTCCTCAAAGACCGGCGATAACACCCAAGGCCAATGACCTCTCCGAGTGCACGAGCGAGAGAGTGAGAGAGAGAGAGGAGAGAGAGGGGCAGATCTCTCTCGCAAGCGGCTCCTCCAAAGGCTCCAGGCGATGTCTTCTCCTCCTTCACAAAAGCAACAGGCCGGCGGCTATACTATTTCTCACAGGCGGATCTACTTCAAAAACTCCAGGCATCACTTATATCTCACGGGATGATTGATCCAATGAATATAGCCTACGGTGGCTATTTCCATTAGAACTACAAGTGATGATTTATTTCCCAAAATGCTTCTCCTCCTACTTTATTTCAATGGCGTTATTTATGAGATTAGGTTCCTAAAATCTGAAACAGGAAACCTCAAAATAGGAAGAGAATCAATTCCGGACCGAACCAAAAATAACAGTACTCTCATAGGAGATCGACGGCCATACTCTGGATTCTATCGGCGAGGACGCGAGAGGCAACAAAAATCGCTGTCCGGCAAGAAGAAAAGGGCATGCCCTTGGGCGAAATCTAACCAGCGGCGAAAGAGAGTAGAATTCGGTTGTTTTGATTGGGAGAGGGAGAGTGAGTTTGGTTAGTCTTTCCCTAAAACCCTAAAAATGACTAAATTTGAGTGCTGTTAGCTAAATTTGATGTGAATTGTGATAATAACAATCACCTTAATAAATTTGATTTCCCATAACCGTTCCTTTTTATTGCTTCCCTACTATTTGAGGGTAGCGTTGTTTTAGGGTCGGTGTGACTTTGGCTTGGCGGCGGGGGTCATGAATGCAATGGTTCTGAGTCATCATTCATAAACGCTTGATCTCACGTAAAGAACTCCATTCACTTCTATGTTCAAAATTAATTTTTTCTTCTTGATAACGATAATAACCATCGTCATGTGAAATATATATAATTTATGACGGTGGTGTTTTTTGTCCCAACTTACCAAAGCAATTAAAAACATCACCCCAAATAGATCCTTAGTGGTGCTCAAGCCCCACCAAATGACAACATTATCGGGCGGTTTCGGTAACCTCATTAGAACAGCTAGCTGACCTCATCGTGCGATCTTGTCGGGATACCTAGCCACCTCTGCAAAACAACTCTCCGGCGTAGTTGAGATCCCTGTTTTGATTACTGAGATTTGTTTGTTTCTAGTTTTTGAATATGTGAGAAGAAGAATAGATAGAGAATAATGCTTTGGTACTGAAATTTGCAAGCTATAATCACAATTGTTTATTTTTTTTCTTTTCCTCGGGCTAATTATTATGTTGGCCTTTTTGAGAAGAAAAAAAAAAGGAGAGAATAATGGGTACTCAAAGCTTAAGTTGCTTTAATGAATTGCTAATGGTCCTTCATTGTTGACCCATTACACTGTTCAATAACATAAATCCTCATAGGTCTTTATTGTGGGCCTATTATAGTCCAAATATCTTTGAATATTTTATGTGACCGCGTGCTTGTCAATCTAAAATCTGTCTTCCCAGTAGAGTTGTATATAAGCAGCCCAATCAAGAGTGTAGTTATTCAAAAATGGGTTGCATGGCCAAGGCCCGGGCTTTATTCCTACCGGACCCCAAGCCGGCCCAGCAAAACCACTTCTCCATGCAAGGAACTTGCAAGTGCAGGAATAGAAGGTTTTCTACCCCCATTTATTCCTTGATTTGGAAACCTTTGAATTTACAACATCCCTTAAATTCTTGATTTGTAAAGCATTGTGACGTCACTCACCAAAATCACGCTGTTAGGGGAGAAGTGGTCACCCTGCTTATACACCCAGGATCAACGAGCACGCTATGCGGTGTGGAACTAATCCTCCCCTTTTAGCGAGTCGCAACACGCGCTTGCAGTGACAGAACTAGGATTTTTGTCCAACCCGGACAAAATTTAAATATAAAAAAAAATATTATGTTAGATATGAAGGTCAAAAGCCGGGTATTCAACTTGCATATTTACTTGTCTAATACAGTTAAAGCTCAAGGTTAATGTTATAGACCTATAGTTATCCTTGAAAGTTCAATATAGGCCTAAATAATAGAAAAAACGTACTATGAAATGCCATATTCGTGCAGGATTTACTGAATGAGAGATCAACCCAAGCAGCGCCGCCCACCAAGTAACACCTCAATGAGCAGATCCAGGTAAGAAGGGATTTGCTGCGTGATACATAATACTTGGCCAACGGGGCTCAGGAGATGAAGATGCTGGAGCCATTTTCATTGAGGCAATTTCACAAATACCTGAACTACGTTTGTGCACAGAATCCTGAACACAAGGGTATTTTGCCTTCCAAGCTGACTTTTTCTGCTTGGGGGGAGGAGAAATAGTCTTCTAGGAAGATATCAGAGAGCTGGAACGAAAGGTCGACTTGATGAAGCTCTCACCTTGAGAATCCACGGACTCATCCAGAACATTGCTAGAACCGAGTGGGTTGGAAGAGATCAAGTAATCAACTGCGACTTTACTGGCCTTATCCTTCTTCCTCACCAATTGCGGTAAAAACCAAAATAAATCAGCTCCTCAAACAGCAATGGAAGAACAACGATTTGGTAGCAACACCAAACCATACGGGATCTGCACTTACCGTTCGTGCCCGGGTGTGTTTTCGCGAGTCTGCCTGCTATCCCCATAGCCGGGTGTGTCTGAATGTGGGTCCGCCCCTGCACGCTCGGACATCACCGTCCATTTCACGTGGCACACTCAACACCTCCACGCCACGCGCACACCTGCTCTGATACCATGTAAAACATTGTGGCGTCACTCCCAACAACCACACGGTTAGGGGAGGAGTGGCTACCCCGCTTATACACCCAAGACCAACGAGCACGCAGGCGGTGCGGAACTAAACCGCCCCTTTTAGTGAGTCGCAACACATGCTCGGACATCACCGTCCATTACACGTGGCACGCTCAACACTTAATTCTAGAGGAGCTTATCCCTATAGCTGAATTCATTTTCTTTGGTGGTTGGGTGTTAGGTCCTCTATTCTTGCAGCCAAGTTTTGTTTGCCTTGCAATACAGATGTACCAGTAATATTGCCTGGTAATGAAAGCATGTAGTTATATACAATTACATCATTACATGCAAGTGTTTTCTTTCATTAGACAGAAGCATATGAGGGACTCCAATTTTAATTTCAAAACCATTAGTAGAGCCAACATGATGATCACTAATCTCTGAACTCATCTGAACCATACCAATGTTTTCGGTGGCAAACTCGTCTTCTTCTGCATTTAAGTATGCAATAACATTACCGAAGTAATGAGGCGGCTGTGAAGAAACAAAACCTTTAGGAAAATGATGGGGATCACAAATTTGAGAAGCAAAATCATGTGTAATTGTGTAAACTAATCTTTTGCTTTATTCGAGTGAGGATTGCTTTGCTAGGGCGGAAGAAACGACGGGTTCGGATAACAAACGTGTGACGGGTGCACTGTTTTGTGGATGCGATTTCTCATCTTCACGTAAGTACACGTTGAAATATTTGAAGAGTCATCCATACATTCAGGTGAATTTTGAACGAGAATATAATTTTGAACTACAAATATAATTTATTCACTACAAATAACTATAGATAGCTAATAACCATTTACATACTGATAACATCAATCCTTTTCTTATGCAAAGAGTTGTCCATAATATATTATGTTTTCACACACTAATTTGCAGAAGAGGCACCCGAACAAACATTCCCATGATCATAACATCAAAGATAGAAAAATAAGTTATCTATCCATAAGCATCTTTTCTTCAATTTTCTTGAGGAATTGCAAATATTGGGTGTGATTAAAAATATTAGTTGTGAGCTGCAATTATTTATGAGAATTGTTATAGGTACCATAATTTTGACTATTGACATCATTTTATTAAAGGCACCGCACATAGATGAAGACATCATAAAATGTTAATTGCACCGTAAAAAATTTAAAGACACCACAAATAAATTTTTGTTAATTGCATTATATGAAACATAAAGATTCAACTGTCAATTATAGCTGAAAATATAAACAACAACATATTAGAAGTCACAAAAGATTCAATTGCATTATATAACAGTTTTGGCTATTGGCTATGGGCTGAATGTTTCTAAACAGGGGCAGAACTTTCCATCCCTTTGATATGAGATACCCTGCAACGGGTGAGAGGAATGCCTAGGGTTCGGATGTGATCGGGAGCGGCAGCGAAATGGAGAGGTGTGAATTAAAGGGTAGGTGCCCTTAGAATTTTTTTTAAGAATTGAATTTATCCCAACATTTAACAATATGTGCCGTCATTAGCCAGAAATACAATGCCTAATTGCCTATAACAATTTTCTTATTTATTATTGAGCCTAAAAAATAAGAAGCATCGAGAAGATAAGAAGATGTCACTTGACTCACTTCCCCTTCTCCTCGCTTTCCCGACTTTCCACCTTCCTCTTCGTCGTGCCCATTTATATTGACCTGCTTCTCTCCTCTAAATTCTTCCCGCGTCTCAATATCGACAGAGGGAGAAGTAGAGAAACGAGACGCGTCTACGTCTGGGAGAACGCCACGATGGAGGAGATCGCCGACAATCCAGGTCTGGCTGCGGCGGTTCCGAGGCTCGAAGAGGAGGAAGACGAGGGGGACGTCTGCAGGATCTGCCGGAATCCTGGGGAGGAGGATAACCCCCTGCGATACCCTTGCGCTTGCAGCGGAAGCATCAAATTCGTTCACCAGGATTGCCTCCTCCAGTGGCTCAATCACAGCAACGCTCGGCAGTGCGAGGTTTTATCGTTGATCTTCCTTTGATTTCAATAATCCGCCGTCTATTTTCGTTTCTGTATCGTAGATTGGTATTTTGAGTTGCGGATGGTGTTTACGTTTTCGGATACTCGTGCAGATTACAGCTTGATCATGATCAATTTAGGTTTAGGGGAGGAAGGTTGGTTGTGCTGGTATGATTGGATTTGACTTTTCTTTTTTAATAGTCTCTGTGATTCGAACCCGTGTGTTTAATATTAATATAGGGTTTGCCGGGATGTCTAAGAGTAGCCCTAAAGTGAACATAAGTTTTTTGATGTACACAGATAAATTGATTTAGTATCAAAAGCATTTGGATGAAAACTTGAAGTTTAGCCAATTAAGCTTTAATGGCTTTGGAAGTGAGATCTACAGGTCTATGAGCTTATCTTATCAGCAAGAATACCAATTAAATTTACCAGTGTATACATTAGTTATTTGCTACTTGGATTTTTCTTCTGTTCATGCATTGTTAATGGTCTGGTAGCTTAGACCTACAGTTATATACCAGTTTTAGGATTTACTGGGTTTAACTTTTGGCTTACTTTTGTTTAGTATAAGCAGACAACAGAAAGTAGTGACTGTTTGGATGATTTTTTTTTACAATTGTTACACAGCTGTTCTTACAATTTTCTTTAAAGAAACTACTTTTTGAAAAGGGAATAGAAATGGTTGCCCATAAAATATCATTTAAATTTCACTGAAAGCCAAATTAAGCCTAATTTCAGTAAGAACTTTATTAGTTAAAATTTAGAATTTTAAATTATATCTATTAAAGTTTCAGCTAATTAACTAATTAATTACAATCATCAATTACATGGTTAGTTATAATGAGAAATTGCTACTATTATGTAATTATTGGTAGAACATAATTGCAGTGTGTTGTAATTATAGATTGTTAATCATAGGCAATCACCAATTATGATTTTTTTAGCAAAAGTAGTTGAAAAATTGTCCATTAAAATCTCAACCTATAATCGCTTGCTGAGTATTGAGATCAAACCCTCTCGTTCGTGTTGTTTTCTTCGTTAACATCGTCCTCCCTCTCACATCTTAAACAATCTTTTCTTGATCCTTCTCCATCAACAATTTTGCATGATAATGACAATCACTAGCAGATATGTGGATCATGAGTGGTAGTGGTTATTGCAAGGGAAGATGTGCTGATGGAGATAGAAGGATAATGTAGACAATTATAGAGAACAACAATCCTGAGTAGTGATAATATGACCTATATGTGTTTGCGAGCTATATTTAATCACCCCTTAGAGAGAGGGGACCAACTCTTGCCAAAGATGAGTAAAATTATAAATTCCTTTAATGGATTGGCCCTTACATCACAACTTAAGAATTTTAGCTTCCTTAAGGTGGAGAGAAACTGCTCTCATGTAGCTTCCTTAGGTTAGAGTAAAACTGCTCTCATGATTATATGGCATTAGGTTTCTTTTGGAGTATAATGTTGCAAGAAATTGATTCTCTATTCGTTCCTCAATCGTGAAAATGACTATTATACTCTTGTTTATTCACCCATATTTATACAAAAAGTATAAGGGACTCCAACATCTGGTTGAAGAAATGTAGAGGCTAGTGCAGATTATGCCTGAGTCCAATTATGTTGATCGGTTCTCTTCTATGCCTAGATTATTTGGTCTTTGGCTCTGAAGTCTTAATGATACTGATGTGATAGTTGAATCTTGAATGTTCAGTAGTGCCATGTTATTAAATGGGACTGTAAGAGTAAATGCTCTATGTCATTTTTGTTCTGATTTACACTCCAGCTGGGTTTTTTTAAATCGTTTGGTTCGAACCTCTTTAAATGCTAATGGTTAATTGAGTCTAGATGCTTCTGAGTGGATATCTGATATAACAATGTTGGCGTTTTCTTGTATTAAATTTTTGGCATCGTCTTTTCCAGTATTTGATCATAAAAAAACAATAGTGCTGGTATTTTAGCAGTAGTTCCAGTCTTTCTGAAAAATTTATTAATATACGCCCTTATGGCACACTAATCTATTTGGCTCTCTATGCAGGTGTGCAAGCATGTATTTTCGTTTTCACCGCTTTATGCAGAAAATGCTCCTTCTAGACTACCCTTTCGAGAGTTTTTAATTGGGATGACAATGAAAGCATGCCATGTTCTACAATTCTTTCTACGACTTGCATTCGTTCTTTCAGTTTGGCTTCTCATAATACCTTTCATTACATTTTGGTTATGGCGCTTGATGTTTGTAAGGAGTTTTGGTGAAGCTCAGAGGCTTTTCTTAGGCCATTTATCTGCTCCTTTGATTCTTACGGATTGTCTACATGGGTTTTTACTGTCGGCTAGCATTGTATTCATCTTTCTGGGTGCAACTTCACTTCGAGATTATTTCAGGCATCTTAGAGAACTTGGGGGACACGATGGAGATGATGAAGGTCAAGAAAGGCAGGGTGCTCGTGCTGCTAGAAGAGCTGCTGGACCTGCAAATAGGGCCCTGGCAGTTGAGGCAAATGCTGAAGATGGAGCTGGAGCTCCAGGGATTGCCGGGGCAGGTCAAATAATTAGAAGAAATGCAGAAAATGTTGCAGCCCGTTTGGAAATGCAAGCCGCGCGACTTGAAGCACATGTTGAGCAGATGTTTGATGGACTCGATGATGCTGATGGCGCAGAAGATGTGCCCTTTGATGAACTTGTTGGCATGCAAGGTCCTGTCTTCCATTTAGTCGAAAATGCAATAACTGTAAGTATGCTCTTTCTATTATGTATAATTTCCATTTGACTTATTCTGATTTTACCTCTCTTGTTTCCTTAGTGCTGTAGATATTAGTGACATTCATTTGTTGGATTAATATTTGGCGTTGACTCGATTAGGGTTTTGAAAATTAAATACTTTTAAATCAAAATAGTTTATTTTGTTATAGAATATTATTATGTATTTCTTAAGACATAAGTGAATTTTTAATTTTGAACGGGGACGAGCGGCCAAATCAAGCTTTCGCGCAAAATCACTTTCCAACGTTGGATTTTTTTGTGAAACCGTTAATAATTATTTGAGAGAATCTCTTTTAGCATTTTATGAGTTGAATCGTCGCAAGTTTCATACATCCACAAGCAAAATTCATAAGCAACAATTTATGACATAAACGGTAATTAGGGCGACAAGAACGTTCGAGGCAAGCTTTACTTAATTACTTGAGATGCATAAAACTAAGCCAATAATAAGTAGCTAGAGGGGATGAGGTTACCCAAGGGCTAGAATCTTGTCCAAGCCCAGTCAGTGCAAGGAGAACCAACAGTTTATTGATGCGGTGATTGCAGCGAAGTCGACGTCAATCAGGGGTTTCACAGCAGAGCCGACTGATGGAGTTAATAAGTCGAAGTTGACGTCAGTCGGCCAAGGTCGCCGATAGCAGTTGAGAAGTTTGCGACAACCTAGCAGAAAGGAAGGACGCTGGAACTGACGGAGGCGCTGGACCAGGGTGTCGCCAGTGGTTTGCGGAGGAGAGCGGCAGGAGGAATTTGACGAGCAGTCCAGACACTGTTAGGGCTCACAGGGGCGGTTGGAAAGGCAGCGTCGGCGACTGTTACCGAGGACCACAGACGGCTCAGGCTTGAGGAGTGCTGTACCGGCAAGGCAGAAAGACCGAGACTGGTTCGCGAAGCTCGGGCGGTCGAAGTCGTCGGGGCTTGAATCGGCGTCGTACGCGTCCAGAAAACCTTCCCCAGCCGAATCACGAAAGCAGGAATGGGAATGGTTGTCGTCGATGGAGGATTTCGCCGACAAAATAGAGAAAATCAGGTAGACTCGTTCTCTGTTCAATTTTCGGCTGCTGTCTTCTTCCTCGCCGGCAGCTTTAATAGGGAGTTACTTTCCAACTTCATTCACAGGGCAGCACATTTTCCAAATCAAGTATTTTTTTTACAATTTTCTTCACAGCAGCAGTTTCCTAAATCTTCCGCACAGCAGCAACTTTCCAATTTCAGTTGTTTTCCTATTTCTTCCGCACGACAGATGCTTTCCAATTTCTTTCTTCTAATTGGCTGATTCATATCTTGAACCCAAACAATGAAGTTATTTATTGGCCTCATTTATCTTTTGTCAAATATTTAACCTTTGATTATACTGGTTTCTTTTGAATATGACTGCCCTAATTAATTTATGTATCTTTAATTAATTTTGGCCCGCCTTTCACGCCCCAGCTATCCTAAATTACCGGACATCTTTATTCAGGGTCTTATCTGACGGTTAAACCGAAGAGCCAAACAAAATAAAAAACAGGTGCGCGACAGAAGTACTGAATAATAAATAAGTGCATAAAAATAAAATTTCCATGACGTATGTTGACATCATTCTTATTTGAGCGCGACAGAGGGTGCATCAATTTTCGTACTTGTTCTGGCGATTAGATTAAGGGTTTCTGAGGAAACGTTGCAACTCTGCCATTATACAAAACGTTTATGCTGATCAATTGCTAAACACCAGTACCTGATTGAGAGTACTAAAGTACCCTTCAAGGGTTGTGACTGAAGTTTGATGAGCATAGATCTTCTTTCATTTTTCCATGGTCCATTTATACTGTTTATATGTTTTCTTCATCTTGTTGGTTTTGCACGATGGATAGAAGCTATGTTACATGGGAAACGGGATATGCGATATGATGTGATACGAATACTGGAAACGTGATTTTCATCAAGATATGTTTTTGAATTTTTTGATTATTTTTATATAAGTACAAACTTGTATAAAGGTATGTGTTACATTCACATCTTATTCATTTTTTTCATTATTATATCGCATATATTATATATTAAATGAAAATAAGGTTTGTGTCACAAAAAGTATCATATCCTAAATAGTGGTCATGAATAATAATATGGAATCAATTGAATCCCACTACTTATCACACACTTTTTTCACATGTATTTCTCCATTTCAAAATCACAAAACACATAATGTTTGGGCATTTCCAAGCATACTCAGGCATATCCGATAATATTTGAAAGTTTCCGTAAGTATCCGAAATATTTTGTGTAAAATTTAAAGAAAGTTATGAGAGTTTCATGAACATGTTTCTTCTATTTTTTGAGAGTTTCTCGACTCCAAAACACTTCAGATACGATACGTAGTGTCATTGGAAGTATCTGTGTTTCAAAGGATAGAAGTGATGTAGGGTAGAATGGTGGGTGTGTTCGAACACTTGAAACACAATGCTTAATCATGGTGAGTGTGCAAGGTAGACTTGTGACCAATGTGTTTGTGTACCGAAATTAAATGCATGCAAGTTTTTGGTCTTTAGATTAACACTTTAATAATGAAATCTATGACAACAAAATATTCAGCAACTCGCAAATACAGTGAAAATAACATGTTTGGCTCTTCCACTTGGAGTGCACAAGGATACTAAGTAATTGAAATCCACAATCTATATTAATTAATTAGAAAGGCAAACAATTACAATATAGGCTCCACTAAGCAATACAAACATTCATAGTGCACAATAAAGGAACCACACAACCAAAACCATAAGACTTACAATTATTAGGGATGTTTTGAGGTACTCGGTGGACGCAGAGAGGTGTCTGACGACTACGGGGATGAATGAAGAGGGGTATGGGCTTGAAGTTGTTCGTGGAGGTGCAGAATGTTGTGATTTTGAAGTGGGGAGGGGCTGGGATGCTGAAATCTGAGGTGAGAAGGGTCGGGCCTGCTTCGGGGAAGCATTGGAAGATGTATTTTGAAGTGTAGAGGTGCGGGAAGGATAATATATGCAGCGGGGAGGGAAGAGGAGGTACGAATATGGTCTGTAGAGGGTTGGAGAATTGCTGGAATGAAGTTTCAAATGGTGTTTTGGGGCAGAAGGGAAAAGAAGGCTCAGATCTGAGGTGGGAAGGGGCAGAATACCTAGTAGGGGATGGTAGGAGGCGACAAGATGCAGAGGGGCCGCTGGAAGTCGCGCCCCATGCGTCGTCACCAAGGAGCGCTAGTCGGCTTCAACACTGAACGCAGGATCCACACACGGTAAACTTTCGTCAACCTGGATACCCAAACAGAGCCCTAGTACATGCGTATAAGTATGAGATGGGGATTTAGGGCTTCCATCACGTACAACTCAGATCGCACCTCATTGAGGAATGTCTAAACCCTCCAAATAGGCTATAAAAACAACAACACTCAACCCTTTATCCCACTATAATGTGGTCGGCTATATGGATCCTTTGTCGTCATTGTGTCCTATCTTTAATCATATTCTCACTAATCCCTAAGCACATCATGTATTTCCTTATATTTTCATTCCAAGCTTTATTGGTCTACCCCTCCCCCGCTTAACATGCCTAATTACTAAACTCTCACAACACTTAACAGGTGCATCTAATGGTCTCCTTTGTACGTGTCCAAATCATCTTAATCGGATTTCTCGCATCTTCTCTGCAATTGGTGTCACTCATATCTTATCTCCGGTACATTCATTCCTAATTTTATTCAGTCTCATGTGTCCACACATCCACCTAAACTTTCTCATCTCTGGAACTCCCATTTTTTGATCATGCACACAATTCACTCCCCAATACTCAGAACCACAGAGCATCACTGGTCTAATTACTTTACGATAAAACTTGCCTTCAAGTTTTAATGGCACTTTACGATCATATAAGATCCCTAATGCGTCTCTCTGCTTCAACCAACCTGCTTGGATTTTATGCATGACAACTTTATCAACAACTCGATCTTTATCTGAGCATTTTGTTTCGTTCGGTAATCGATTTAAGAGCATGGCATCTTCACTTTTTGATATTTTGATTAATATTTGACATCAGCTTTATATGGAAGTATACACACACTTATTTTAGGGATTGCAACCACGGGAAGCGCGACGCGGATGAAAATCGCGGGTTTCCTGCGGTGGGGCAGCCCGACCGCAGCCCCGCCAAACAAGCAGAAATCGTGGCGGGGTGGTTTCATCCACGCGATCGGTGCGGATCCGCCCCACCAAACGGAGCCTAAGTTTCTTGGCTTCATGTTTGATTTACTAAGGCTCTGTTTGGCTCAATTGTAGCAACTGGAGAAGCAGTATTGGGATGCAATGATGAGACAATTAGCTGTTTTGCAGAATGGTGGTAAAAACACCGAAATTGTTTGGAAGAATTGAGTTTGCAGTGTTTGAAAAAATATGTGTATATACACAATTTTTTTATGTTCATACAATAATAATTTAACAATTACTATTTTATTAATTATAAATTAAGGCAGTTAATTATTAACATTGATTATAATGTTAATAATTAATTATTAAAACTATTAAATATGAGTTAAAACTTATTATTAATGTTAATAATTATCAATTAATAACTAGCATTAAAAACATATAGTATTAAAGTTATTAATTATTAAAGTTAACAATATTAATTAGCATTAATAATGAATTATTAAGGTTAAGAAACACCCTATTAGTAAAAAAAAATCAAAAACCTCGGAGGATGAAAGGATGGGGAAGGCGAAGCCACGCTACAACTCTCTTGGGAATCCCTGTGAAAAGCTACAGAGTTGAAAGGCTCCTGCAATGGTGTTAACGAATGAATCCAAAGAGATGCGGAAGAGGAAGAACTACGCAAGTCAATTTTGGAGCAGCAATTGTGGTCCACTTGCAGATTTTCGAAATGGCCTAAAATCACGCCAAATCGGCGGTGGAAAAAGAGGCATGCAAATTTCAGTTTGTTTCGGCTTTTGCAATACCTGAGGTTTGCAGCACTTATTAAGCCGAAACATGCAGTGCTCAAGTCTCTACTTGCTATCTTATATTGGATTTTTACTGAGTTTTAATTTTTACAGTTTCATCTCAGATTTGGAAGTTTTATCAATGTTGATGCTAGCTTGACTGCATTTGTCCCTGGCATGGTCCAACATAATCTTCCTGAATCTTGAAAGATACACGTCCTCTGTGGTTGTCATTACTGTAATATATAACTGTTGATTGTCAACGTGCTTGTGACACATTTCTCATGTGTTTGTTTGATTTAAAAAAGCTCTTTTGGAAATACTAAACTTTTACATGAATATTTTCACTTGGTCAGTAGGATGGTAAATGGTGAACATTGCATCTTTCTTTTGTGCCACATCTATGAATTGGTGCTACGTTATTGGTGCTACATCTTTCTTTTGTGCAGGTCCTGGCAAGCAATGCAATTTTCCTTGGAGTTGTTGTCTTTTTTCCCTTCTCACTTGGGAGGATTGTTCTCTGCAATCTCTCTTGGATTTTTTCTTCTCCATTTAGTCCAATGATGTCTACCGTCATACCTCTCACAGAGTCAGCTCTTTCTTTGGCTAACATTACCTTGAAGAATGCCCTGGCAACAGTAAATAACTTATCTGAAAGCAGTAACGATGGTGTTCTTAGCCAAGTGATCGAAGCCTTAGTTGGTTCTTCAAAACTTAATGGAACTGGAATGAATCAGCTCTCAAACAGCATTAGCAGTTCTACTTCACTGACTGGGACAATTACTGGCTCATCACGTCTTTCAGACGTTACTACTCTTGCATTTGGTTATATGTTCTTATTCTGTCTGATTTTCTGTTATCTTGGACTTTTTACTTTAATTCGGTATACCCAAGGGGAGCGTTTGACCATTGGAAGGCTTTATGGAATTTCTTCAATTGCAGAAGCAATTCCTTCTCTTTTCAGACAATTTTTGTCAGGAATGAGACATCTAATGACTATGGTCAAGGTTGCTTTTCTTTTGGTGATTGAGCTTGGTGTCTTCCCGTTGATGTGCGGATGGTGGCTTGATGTTTGTACTTTGAAGATGCTAGGAACAACATTTGCTAAAAGAGTTGATTTCTTTTCACTCTCTCCCTTGGCAAGTTCCATAATTCATTGGCTTGTGGGGATTATTTACATGCTTCAAATAAGCATCTTTGTCAGTCTTCTCCGAGGGGTCTGTGCTTTAAATTATTTCCTTCTGCAATAAAAGGCCAATGCTTGATCATTCTTGTAGTTTTTAAAGAGGATCCAAACATTATTTCTTATGTTGTACAGGTATTGAGAAATGGAGTTTTGTATTTCCTCCGAGATCCAGCAGACCCAAATTATAATCCATTCCGTGATCTAATTGATGACCCTGTTCATAAACATGCCCGTCGGGTCTTGTTATCCGTGGCTGTTTATGGGAGCTTGATTGTGATGCTTGTTTTCTTACCTGTTAATCTTGCCATGCGCTTGGCACCTTCCATTTTCCCACTGGACATAAGGTAAGTACATCCTGTTGTTGTACATCCTTTTGTTGGCATCTCCTTAACTCTATGTATGTGTATGCATTGTTTAGCTTTAAAATTTCTTTTGCTTACCCTCCCTGCAGTTTACCCTATATTTTGTCTGTTTGTTGCAGTATCTTCGATCCATTTATCGAGATTCCTACAGATATTATGATGTTTCAAATATGTATCCCTTTCGCACTGCAACATTTTAGGCCACGTGCAACTGTCAAAGCTCTTTTACGCAGATGGTTTACTGCAGTTGGTTGGGCTCTTGGCTTAACTGAATTTTTGCTCCCTAGACCCGAGGAAAATGGCAGACAAGATAATGGTAATGTCGAGGTAATAAGAAGAGAGAGGTTGCATGATGCACGCCAAGTTTTGGGGCCACATCGCCCTCCTTTGCCACAAATAATTGCTGCAGAAAATCCTGACAGAAGAGGTCAGGCTATTGGCCATACCGATGGTGATGAAGAGTTCGATGTTGATGATCAATCAGATTCCGAGTAAGTATTCACTGGTATTTATTTAAATGAAATTGAATAAACTTGCTTTTGACGTTGTACTTCTCATGTTGCTTCATCGTCTTGTTCTTTGCTCTTGCTTTCTTTTAATACTAATTTGTTCGTGGTATTGCCAAGATGTAGCATGTGCTTATAATGAAAGGTGTTTGTGAAGAAAAAATGAAGTTCTGCATAGTATATCAGCGTTGTTGGGTAGTGTACGTGTGTGTGACTACTAAAATACAATCATAATGTGATGTGCAGGAGGATAACTCTATTTTTGATAGAGACTGTTTGCGTGATATTGGGGATGATGATTGGATCAATATTTTAGATTGTAATATGGACGATTGGAGAACATGATCACGCCAGACCTAAGTTATTAAAGGCACAAGGCGCATCGAGACACAAAGGGGTCCTGGAGCCAAGGCACAGACGTGCTCCTAAGGCACGTGATGTGCAAAAATGAAGAAAAAATAAAATATAGTTGAAGCAGGCACCTTCCTTACTAGTCTGGAAAGAGTAAATAAGATTTGATCCATTTTGGGTTCTAAAAAAGTATCATCATGTGATTTGAGCATGCTGATGTTCAAAATCAATGAACCGGGCACCCAGTTCACTACATTTTTATTTGGCTACTTATAAGATAATAAAAACAAATGAAATTGGGCATGGACTCAAGAGCACAAACTATAAATGAATCATTACAACCATACAACAATAATTTTTTCATAAAAATGATTTCAATGAACTTGGCATAATTTGAAGACTTCAGTGAGGACTTTGGTGGAAAAATATTGGATACAATTGAAGCAAGATGCCTTCCTTGCTAGTATAGGACAACTAAATAAGATTTGATTCATTTTGGGTTCTGAAAAAATAATAGAAAGTGTCTTGAAACTTAAAGGAGTGCGCTTGGAGAATCTTGCCCACCTTTGCCTTACAGAGTCAAGGCTCGATGCCTCAGACGTGCCTAGGAGCGTGCCTTCATGCCTTAGCGCCAGACTAATTTATTTGTATTTTTTCATGTATATGTTTTTATTTTTTCGATGTATATTTTGGGAATTAGATCAAATAATGTGATTGGCCATTTTGGGTCATCATATCATTTAACCTAACCTTTATCCTGGCCATTTTGGGCATTTTCCGTTGAAGGAAGCCGCCGTTCAGTTTGTCGGATGCCGAGCCTTGACAACCTATGACTCCAGAGGTTCCTCGCCAACCCTCACTGATGCCTCCAATCCTAAAGCCGCCTCCCTCTCCTCGGCATCCTTCGAGCCCGAATCCTCCGACCCCCTTCCATTCTGAGCCTCCAAACACCTTTTCCAATCCCAGTTGAGCCCCCAACCGCCTTCCTACCTCTGTCTGAGCCCCCAGCCGCCTTCCTACCTATGTCCGAGTCCCAGCCACCTTTCCGCACCACAATCGAGCCCCCAACCACCTTTCTACCTCTACCCGAGCCCCAAGCCACCTTCCCCATCTTCAACTGAGCCCCACAACCCCTCTCATATTAAAATCAGCCCCAAACATCCTCATCAGTCTTGGAAGGCAACTATCGATGTCTTTTTCCCTCCAAAAACCTCTACATAACAACATTCTCTCTTTCGAGCAGCCCCCTCCACCACTGGATCTTCCCCACCACCACCGACATCAATTACTTAGTGAGCTTTTACTTCTATTTTTTATTTCTTTGCATTGTATGTGTACCTTTTATTGCTAGTGATATTTTACCCAAATTAGTTTAATTATTTCACATTTTGAAGGCGTGTATTTCTTATTCATCGCGTGCTTTGAATTTTGATGCACTCTTAATTAATTTGCAATGGTCTTTGATTACTTAATTTAAACTCATGTGATTAATTATGTTTAAAAACATGAGTTATAAATTTTTTTTGTTTAATTTATCTCTTTTCAGAATTAATTGCCTAAGTAGATTGCGGCATTGCATTTACATCTTGGTTAAAGTTTATGTCACAAACCTCCTATTCTTTGGATTGTTTGTTGTGTGTGCCTGTGTTACGAAAATTGAAGAGGATTATGGACGAGAACACAAGGACGCAACTCATACATCTTTATTGGAACCAAGGTGGCGCGTACATAGATCTCAATTTGAGGACGGACGACCCCTTCAAGACCCGCTCTGTATCCTTCCATAACAATACGACTGTCTGGAAAATTTGTCTTGCCCTCAAGGAAAAACTCAAGAAATTGACTGCGGAAGTCGTTAGTGTCCCACCAAGTCACATTGGTTGGTCTTGCCACACCACCAACACCTACTCACGATTAGAGTTGTCAGCCTGTCACGGTTCCTGTTTGGTTCTGGTTCTACTAAAACCCCAAACTGAACCGCTAAGTTAACGGTTCTTCAAATTAGAACTAAAATCATATTTGGTTTGAACGGTTTTAGTTTCAATTCCAACATAATTTTTGGAGCCATCGTGTTATCAGTTCCGGTTCAACAAGAACCAAAACCAAACTGGGGACTAACGGTTCAGTCCAATTTTATGCGTTTCGGTCCGGTTCATATCGTTTCTGTGTCATAGTTTTAATCATTTTATAATTATATAATTTAAGACATACGCAATCATAAATATTATTATCTCTTTAAAAATGCAAATTCGAAAAGAAAAGTGGAATTTAAATGGTTGGAGCGATAATTTCATGATTTTAAGTCTAAATATGTTAAAATTAAATTAATATAGATATACATGCAATAATATCCTCTGTTTTTTGGTCTTAAAAACAAAATATATCACTCGATAATATATTTGATTGGTCCATGATGGATATTTTGAAACAGAACTCAGAAATAAAAACATCCCTTCTAATTGAAGGTGACTTCTTTCCACTATTAACATCCACATGACCATTAAGCTAAAAATTAGTTGATACTAACTATTTTCTACACAGTCTACTAAAAAAAATTTAGACTAAGAAAATGAATGTGAACATGAGGACAATGAATTTATAATGTAGGTGGAATTACGAGAAAGGAGAAAGAAATTCATTGCAGACTTGCAGTGCATTAATTGACTCTAAAAAATGAGAAGAAAGAACATACTAGAAGCAGATGATCTATGAAGTTTTTGTGAGAATTTTCACGTGGATGCAGATTGCTTTTTGTATGTGCAAGGAGAGGGAGAGCCGAGTAGACTGCGGGAGAACACAGAGTTGAAGGGGAGGGAGCTTGGGATTAGTAGAGACAACCTATAAATGCACGAGGTTTTAGACATCCGGGATAAATTTCTGCAGGGGTGTAGAGTATTGAGATAAAAATTAGAATCTTTTATATGTAACTACAAGGGTGGCTTGAGGAGGAAGATCGTCTCCTGGAGATTGCAGAAGGAGAAAAGATGTTGTGTACGTCAATGAATAACACGATTTGCGAGCAGCAAAAAGAATCCAAGGCACGAAGAAAGCCTTGTGGTCCGCCAACATAACAACAACCGAGTGCAAAAGTAATTTTTTGTTTATATAATATAGATAGATAGATTATAAAAAATAATATAATAATAATAAATATATGTTTTAAATAATAATAATAACAAACAGGTTGCGGTTTGGTTCTGCTTCAGTTCGGTTCGGATCATGTGTACAAATCCTGAAATCGTTCGAGACTTGTATATTGTTGTTCCGGTTCGGATAATAAAATGAAAGAATCACACTCATACCATTGTTGTTTACAGTTCTAAAATTTAAATTGGAACCCAAATAATTTGCGAACGGTTCGATCCAGTTCTTTGCGGTTCCGGTTCGATTTTCGGGTTTAAGCGACAACTCTACTCCCGATTGGTCACTTTCTCCATATTGCGGTCCAAAATGGCTTCGAGCAAATAAAGAATGGAGCTATCCTAGCCGAGATTTGGGGGAAAGGTCTCCTCGACAACGTGGTCTCCCACCACCTCTTTGAGCTGAGAGACGTGAAAACTGGTGGACTTGACTGTGGGTTGGAAGGGTGAATGGTTGGCCACCTCGCCAATGGGAGCGATCTCCTTAAAGGGACCGTTGAAGCGGGCGGAGCTTGACAAAAACTAAATCGCCCACCTGAAATTGGACGTGTAGGCGACGTTATTGTCTTGATGGAGCAACATCTGCTGAGCGGCGTGGAGGTAGTTCTTCAGAATCTGAAGGGTTTCATCCCGTGCATGAGTATCTCCCGCACTACCCCCACGTGGCACTCTTCGAGAAGATGTTGTGGGACGGCTAGCGGTGGCCGACCATAGACGACCTTAAACAGTCATGCTAGCGGAGCCCACCTGAAATTGGACGTGTCAGCGACGTTATTGTCCTGACAGAGCAACATCTGCTGAGCAGCGTGGAGGTAGTTCTTTAGAATCCGGGGGGTTTCATCCCGTTCCATGAGTATCTCCTGCACTATCCCCACGTGGCACTCTTCGGGAAGATGTTGTGGGACGGGGAGCAGTGGCCGACCATAGACGGCCTTAAACAAAGTCATGCTAGCGGTGTGGTGGAAGGAGGTGTTTTAAGAAAACTCAGCCCATCCCAACCATTTGCCACCCCCACCTTCTGGAAATGTAGCTTCTTACCTGGAGCGTTGGCAAATTAAACAGGCGATGACCTCTCTCCTGCCTTCCCATAAGCTCGCAAAATGCTTGGTGTGTTCGTGAGGCAACAGTATTTGTGGAACGCTTTTGTGTGTCTGGCGTATGGTATATCGTGATATTCTTTGAAGTGTAAAATACTGGCGGATGAGGCCTAGAGGACCATGTGAATCCAATAGAGTAACCAATCCCCAACGAGGGTATATGGAGGGGACAAAGTGCCATCTGCACGTAGGCGGTCAATGAGCACCTTGGGCATCGGATCGGCGTCGACTTCCCTTTGCAAGGTGTCCGCCTCCTTTCCAAACAGGGCTAGAAATGAATGTCTACTCAGTGACACTTGGTTGGTTTGATAATGCGTCTGCCACTAAGTTTGTCTTGTCGAAACGAAACTCGGCTGTTAAATTGTATCACAACAGTTTCGCCATCCAAACTTGTTGTGAGGGAGTATCTTCTGGCTGAGGAGCTACCACAAACTATGGTGGTCCATCCGCATGACGAAGAGCCGCCCCAACAGATAAGGTCGTTATTGTTGGACTGTGAGAGTGAGTGTCATTAGTTCGTTGTCATAGGTGGAGCGGGAACAGACGGTCACGGAGAAAACCCGCTGAAACAGGCTATGAATCGACTGGCTTGCATGAGTTACCACCCCTATGCCCGTGACTGATGCGTTGCTCCCCACCATGAAGGTCAGAGAAAAATCCGGCATTGTCAGGACCAGGTTTGTCACCAAGGCCCGCTGTAAGGACACGACTCCGTTGGATGCCTCAGTGAACCAATGGGTGGGGTCGAACGTCTTGCAGAGCAGTCACTTGACAGGAAGGGCCAGCTTGACATAATCACGAATGAAACGACAGTAGTAGCCCGTTAGTCCAAGGAAGTCCTAGACATCCCGTTCGCCAGATGCCTCAGTTAATCCGACTGGGCTTTTTGTCTTTGTTATTATAAATTACCAGATCATTTTTTCAGGGCATCATCGGGTGGTCAATCCATTGAGCCGAAAAACTCAAAATGACATAATTTAAATGAGATAACAAATTAAATAGAAAACTGATGCATGATGATATCATGCTTCCTTGGATGCGGCGAAGGGTGCATCACCCATACAAATCTATTTACATTTAAATACCAGCAATGACTATGAGAATAATAAGTCCATATAAATTTTTTTATGAAAGAAGTCGCGAACCCAACAATCAACACGGCGACATAAGTGGGCGCAAATGACTAGTATATTATCAAAGGAGGGTGACGACGACTTTGGAGAACAAGTGCAAGAGTTCCTCAGTGATTTTTTTTCTCTTCTACCTCTCATCTCCTCTCACTTCTCGGGCTCCACAAAATCCAACTAGGTAACATTTGTATAGCATGTCACCAACCGTCCCATAATGTGCAAGTGTCAACGCCCTTTAATTTTGACGTCATGCTTGAGCTCCCACGTCATACCCGAGATCACTCAGATCGAAGCCAACCAATTCTAGCAACCCCTCAGAGCCTTTGCTGACAAATCCAATGCCCACTACAACCTTCGAGCATGCTCTCCCTACTCGAAGGTACTTGCTTTCAAAAGAATGGATCCCTTGGAATGGATAATCCGGGCAGATCAATTCTTTGACATCCACCACATCATAGAGGCTCAGAAGGTGCATATCGTGCTCATGGATATGGGGGATTTGCCCTCCCCGAGTGCATTGGCTCCCCCTCCCTGAGTGCATTGGCTCCACCAAAACACCTTATCGCTTACATGGGCAACTCTTACAAGTGTTGATCCAACACTACAATCACGACTAAAATAATGCCATTAAACGTCTTTGCGTCTTCGTCAAGAAGATTCCCATGAAATGTATGTGGATGACCACTACTTTAGCCTTTTCATGTATTGCCTCCTTCCTCAAATTTGTGCTCGTCTCCCAATCCATAAACCCAACTGATGTGATCCGAGGTGGGGGTGTAGTTTTGAAATAAAATAAATTGCGACCTATTTAAAATGATTGTGGCGCGAGAGACTTTCACGGGCTATTTTAACGAACTAAACGACCTAGTTGTCGCACACGATCGTAAACGCTATCGCACTAACATACAACGTCATGAAACTAAATTCCACAGACACAGAAATAATTGGTGGCATGCACGTGTAACAAAAATAACGGTAATCAGGAGATAAAGAAACTAGGGCAAGCTCTTTAATTAACTACTTGTTTAAATATTCGCAGAACAAAATGGACGCTGAATTGAGAGCAGGGGAAGGGTGAGGTATACCATGGGGGAAGTAGCAACGGCTGGAGGACTTTCTGGACACTGGACTGTGGCTGGCCTGAACAGCTCGCAGGAAGTTTACTGAATGGAACTCGGCCGTGCAATAGAAGCGCTCTGGAACAGGGAAGGCGCCGGCTGGACGCGAAGAAATCGCCAGGAATTCTCTGAATCCGAAGGAGGGGGCAGGAGGGGTCGCCGGAGACTAAGTATGCTCAGGCGAGGTCGCTATTGGCTGGGGTGGCTCCACAGGTGGCGGCGTCGACGAAGAGGGCGTCGGAATGGTGCGGTTGTCGGAGGTTGTCGTCGGAGACGGGGAATGCAGCAGGAGAACTCACTGGCCCCAGGGAGAACCACCAAGGCGGCGCCGGAACTGGACGGGATGGGGAAAGGGAAGGAGCGCCTGTATCGGGCCTTCCGTTGTGCAGGCAGGCGGGAGGAGATGATCGCGGGTTGAGAGCTGTGCTGGAGAACGACAACAGGAAAAATTAATTCCCGTTCGTTCTATTCCAGCCGCCTCTCACAGCGGGGGGGGGGGGGGATTTGTTTTTATAATAGGTGGGGGGTTAGGGTTTGAGGGGGTTTTGGGTTAGGCTATTGGCAGCTTTTAAGACATTCATAGAGATATCATTTAAAAAGGGGCCATGGAAGAAGAAGTGGAGGAGAAATTCGGCAGCGGTGTCGGCTGCGGCGTAGGAAAAATATACAAAATAGTTAATTAAAATTTGCTTGCCCTAAATTAACCTATCCCTAAATTACCGGACCTATGCATTTAGGGTCTCGTTGGCCGGTCACACCAACGAGCAAAACCAAAACTTGCGCAAGTAGTGCACGCATTACCAAATAACATCCAGGGCGCAAATAATGTGCGCGACAGAACATAATATCCCAACTAAGCGCGAAGACATGCGTGACAAGAGAAAAGAAAAATACAGGTACAGACGTACAGTAAATAAAAATAAAAAGATGCACTTCGGGTTGCATCACCAACCCCATCACGCATGCCATGAGCATAAATCACCTTGTGGAGGCAAAGTTTTCAATTTAACATTTTGATCCGTATTGTTACCACATTGTCCCATACCCATGGTAGCCATACCCAGCTTATATAGATCCTTCCAAATCCACCAATGACCTTCACTAGCCTGCATTCCTCAATATTTATCCCCGTTTCCCTTCCCAAACAACAATAAATGCAACTACGCAAAACATTTCACATCACCATCTTATTTAACGCATATCACATCATGAGTACGTTAGCATGGAATGCTTTTAGGCGCTCAAAGTTGATGACAGCCCTCCTCTTGGCGCATAATCAAAGCCTCCTACACCAATTGGACTCTTCGTGAGTTTTGATCGCCAACATGCAAAAGCCATGCTCCATAAAGCTTCAAGGTGAGCTTCACACAAATTTCATCCTAGTATTGATTGAGAGTGGTGCAAGTCATAACTCCTTTAGCTCTAGTCACTCTCTTAAGTCTCTCCACAGATCCATCCCTAGAGTTCACCAGGTGGCATACGTCAGAATGTGCCCTTGCAACTAGATTCTTACACTACATCTTCGGATTAGGAAGTATCTATGTTGCATAGAGACAATACGAGATATGATGCGATATTTTTTTAAAAACTTAGAATATATTATACACTTTTAAATTATTAATTATTTAAATATAAATGCAGATTAATATGAAGACATGTGAAATTCACATGTTCATATTTTCAATCATTATAGTCTTTATATTAAATGAAAATAAAGTTTATATGTTGCAACATTGTATCATATACGTCGAGGTCGAGCTATTTTCTTCCTCTAAGCATTCTCCTACGATCGTCGTCCTCTGCTACAACCTGCACCATTACATTTCCTGATGGACTGCTACCCATCGCCATAGTGAACGCGCTTTTATCAAATCCTCAATTAGTCTATTAAGACTCAGATAGATTTCGTTCCTGACGAAACATCACTCTGTTTGTATCAAATTCCTAATACAATCTACCGAAACTCCATATTTTGTTCAACTTGCTCTTTGTCAGTATCGAGGGCTCAGAGGGCTTTCTTGATCAAATTTTCATACGAGAAAAAGGCCTACAAACTTGTTACAGAACATGAATCTTCCAAAACTTTGTATGATGAGCTTTGTTCATTTTATTTGGCAAAGATAGTCTACAATATTTATATAATCCATTCGACAAGCTCAATCCCCCATGCCTAGAGGTACCAGAGATATGCATCATTTGTTAGCAAAATTCAAGGAACCCTTTGAAGCCCATCTCTGACATCACCTATTGATTACTAATCTGGCTGTTTAACAAGCCCAACCAGAGATCATTGCCATAATCATGTTGATGGCCCGGGTTCCACCTCAACTCCAAACGACTCACTTGCACGTCCTTTCTAAATATTATTTCTACCAAGGTCGTCTCATCCTCTCTTTAGGTCCTTCAGAAAGCCACTCCCACGTATAATGTTTTATCTTAGCAATCTAGCAAAAAAAATTATTCATAATACTTCAAACCAATATATGATTTTAAAAGTATATTTTTATGATCTCATTTCATTCAAATGCTTAGGATAACACCTAAATCCATGGGGATTGGTATAAATATTAACTTCAAAGTTTCGTGTGCTTCTAAAAACACAGAGCAAAAGGTAATGCAACTCTTCAAACCTAAGCATAGTGATTCCACTCCTACAAGTAATTGAAAACACTTCGATCATCAAAAGTAATTGAACACAATTCAATCATCAAAAGTAATTGAACACAATTCAATCATCAAAAGTAATTGAACACAATTCAATCATCAAAAGTAATTGAGCACAATTCAATCATCAAAAGTAATTGAACACAATTCAATCATCAAAAGTAATTCAACACAATTCAATCATCAAAAGTAATTGAACGCGATTCAATCATCAAAATTAATTGAACAATTCAATCACAAAAATTTACTGAACACAATTCAATCATCAACGGTAGTTGAATATAAGTTCATTATTTAATCATCCAACACTCTTGAGAGTTATCTGTCATTCTTCCTTATTGGACAATAATATTTTTCTCAAGGGGATTTGATGAAGACAGCACAAAAAAGGACCAACTGCTTCAAAAGAAAGATTGATGGATAAGGCGCAATAAGACTTAAGTCAAACAATAAACTGTCTTAGACGTAAAAGTTAAATGAATTCACATTGCCCATGACACCATTCTTAATTACATCCCATGACTGGATTGATCACAAAATACATAAAAGTGGTAAGTGCCCAAACTGTCGCATGTCAAGGGGGTGTCCAACACATAATAAAACTATTACAAAGGCAAACTATACACAACCAACATTAATTGAAATGCAGGCCTTAGCAATAGTTAGGTTGATATTACTGCGACTTGTAGATCACAAGTTTTATTCACTCGCACCGTTAGGCAAGGATGTTGCACAATTTTCGCCATATATTCTGAATTGATAAAATCATGCTTAATAGGGATCCTCCCTTCCCAAGTGGCTCGTCGCAAGGCTGGGTCCGTGTTCGTGTATTCACTTAGGAGGGCTTGACCGGATCGATGATCCGTCTCCATGAATACGTCTAGATTTTTCGTTTTATTACGTTTTCATATATCATATTATTATTTTCAGTCATTGATTAGTATAATTAGGTCCATTACATTAACGACTAATCATAGTAGTTGATGCAAATGTGTCATAGAGTAGTTTTATTATAAATAAAAGGGGCTAACTGTCAGACTATTGCAATCCTCTTGCGGTGATGACTCCGTGATTACTCCTTGGTATTTCCTTACATCCTTTTGTATCCTCCCATAGCCACTGCCTCTTATTATTCCAAAATCACCACAAAACTATCAACAAACCACCTATCACAATCCTCTCACTCCCATCATGATCCAGTCCGCAAAACTCGAAGAAGTCCAGTTACCAACCAGCCTTCAAGCATATCGATCCCCTCCATTAGGTTTCTGTTATGGAAGGGGATGGGGCGGGTCTTGAAGGAACCAACACGACTTGGCGATGACATTCACGGAGAAAACCGATCAGGGCATGAGCACTGGATGGAGTGCTGCTACACTTAGGGATGTTATATTTTAAATGTTTAAATTGTATCTTGTCGTATTTACATGGTTGTCATTATGTGAGGAATATGTTGTTAAAGGTGCGCCTAAGGCTCGTGGCTCAACAGGATGATGTAAGCCCTACGCACCCGGGGAATATACGGGGTTTACAACGGCGAGTCACTCAACAAAACCGCTCTTTGACGCACCAATTACGCAATGCGACCACAACAAATAATTAGCTCAACCAAGCCACAAGTTATAACATCCACCAAAGAGAACCCAACTAAAATTACGAATCGAAAGAAGTCAGATCCACTCCCAGCAAGAAGCGGCACAAACGCGAAGAACGGTCCTTCAACCAATCCCAATAAAATCAGAGAAAACAATGCTCAACAATTTCAGAAAACACCACGATTCAAATCAACGATTCAGAGGCAACACCCGGTCTCAATTACCAAAAAGTGGATAGATTCGTTACCCAAGTTCACTCAAGAAGTAGTGGAAAATCTCTTTCCACTAGATTCGCCGGAGTCGCACCGAAACGAGAGGTGGGAGGCTCGAATCCACCGGAGTCACACCAGGAGGAAAGGGCAGTGGCGCTGCTGTCGTCGCCGGACAAACGGGAGGCGCCCGACGGGGACGACGGCGGGCTGCTCGCACAAGGGAGGTCACGACACTAGAGTCGGCCGAACCCTAGGAGGCTTACGGGCTTCACTCTTTTTTTTCTGTTACCAAAATCTATCCCCATTTCTCTTCCCATCCGAACTTATAATGTTTACAATAATTTAAAAAAAACATTAAATTAAAACTAATAACTAAATTAATACTTAAACTGTTGAAATTTAACTAAACTAAACTGCACTTATATTACTAAAACTGCACTTAGTATGGCCATCCACAAGCTATGCGGTCACGCGTGGCCGTGAGCGGAGGTTGTAGAGGTGTTTGCGGTTTTAGCGGGCTTCCTCAAAATTGTGTGGGGCGGCTCCATCTCCATCACAGGCCCAGAGGTTTGCGCCTTCGTGCGCCTTATTTGCTTTGGAACATAAAATGCGCACTTGAGTGAGATTTTTGTTGTAATAGTTTTTTTCAAAATAAAGAAAAAAATAATGTACAAACTCAATAATTATTTATTGATTTAGTGTTTGCGGAAGATAATTGTGCGTTGGGACTTAGATATGACTGACATAACTACATTGATTAATTAGTAGAATAGAGGGAAAATTTGATCGAGGTGATGAAATGTTGTTTGATGCTGGTTATTTAAAATTGATGTGGTTGCGCCTTACCTTCATCAGGCGCGCGTCTGCGCCCTGAGCCTTGTATAGGCCTGCAAACAAGTCGAGCTCATCAAAAAGAGCTGGCTCAAGCTCGAGCTCGAGCTTATTTTTTTGAGCTCGAGCTCGAGCTCGACGAGCCTTTTTTAAAAGGATCGAGCTCGAGCTCGACGAGCTCGATTCGAGCTCAAGCTCGGCTCGAACTTATTATTATTTTAATAATATTATATTAATATTATAATATATTAAAATATTTACTACTAATAATATATATTATTTAATTAAAAAAAAGCTCGCGAGTCGGCTCGCGAGCTCGTGAACAGGATTACTTAGGCTCGAGCTCGGCTCGAAATCAGGCTCGAGTTGAGCTTTTTTCCAGCCAGCTCATCGAGCTTTCGTGGCGGCTCAACTCAACTTGCACCCCTAGCCTTGTGCCTAGGCTCCAAGACCCCTTTGCGCCTTGACGTGCCTTTAATAACTAAGGTGGGGATATATATACCCTAATCTCTTGTATTGTTATCATCTAGGACTTGAATGTTGAAAGGAGCATGAGCCGACTGGATGGAGTGCTGCTACACTTGGAGATATGATATATTCTCTTCTGATAACCCTAGGGGTATTATCAATCCGACCTACTGCCCCCGCCCACTACTCTAGTTGTTGGCACTTCGTCCAACGACGCATTCTCGTGCGTGACGCCCTCTCCCACCCAGCCGC
The DNA here is from genome assembly GCA_039513925.1 of Platanthera zijinensis. Taxonomy (NCBI): domain Eukaryota; kingdom Viridiplantae; phylum Streptophyta; class Magnoliopsida; order Asparagales; family Orchidaceae; genus Platanthera; species Platanthera zijinensis. The sequence goes on along the minus strand of CM077098.1, from coordinate 117,669,214 downwards.
TTTCATGGTTGCACGTTCCATCGCCCGCCATGTCTTTGTCCTGCAATGCTCGCGACCGCCTTAACTCCGTTTGATTTCTCGACAATTGTCACTAAAAAGGAAATTTTGTTTCCCAGAAATTTTGTTTCCCTAAAACCATAGGGGCATTATCAATCCGATCTGTCGCTCCCGCCTGCTACTCCAGCCTGCTACTCCAGCCTCCTGGTCTTCGTCCAACCGCTACTTCTCGCATGTGAGGCCCTCTCTCATCCAGGTGCTTCCGCTATCGCACGTTCTGTCGTTTGCTATGTCTTTGTCTAGCATTGCTCGCTACCGTTCCAACACCGCTCGATTTCTCGACAACTGTAACTAAAAAATAAATTTTGTTTCCTAGAATTTGGTTAGTCATGTCTATTAAGATTATCAAACTATAATTGTCTTTGATTCTTAGATGTTTTGTATCTAAGTTGTCTAGTCATATCAATTAAAATTTACTAAACTATGTTTGCTTTCATAATCTATTTGTTTTCGTGTCTAGGTTATCTAAAGTTGTAAGTTTTTTATTGAATTTCTACGTTCCCTAGACCTGTACTAGAAGTTGTCTATAACTGCCCTTTGGGTCCACCAAAAGATTTCCACAGAAATGTTCAAACTCAATACAATGCAGTTGTGAAAGAGTTGAGGTCTGACAATTGGATGGAGTACACCAACAGGGCATTTGGAGAGTACTTGTCAACACAGGGAATTCATCATCAAAACACTTGTCCATATACACCAGAGCAGAATGGGATACCTGAACGAAAGGACATGCATCTTCTTGAGGTGACTATGAGTATGAAAATATCAATGAAGGTGTCAAAATATTTTTGGGGGCAAACATTCCTGACAACGTTCTATTTGATCAATAGAATGCCCTCGTGAGTATTGAATTGTAAGTTTTTGATTGAGATGCTAAGAGGTAAGAATGAATATATTCTTCCTCTCAAGATCTTTGATTGTGTGCTTCATGTGGAACAATAGATCATATGTGGGAAAATTGGATCCAGGAGCTGTGAAGTGTGTTTTTGTTGGGTATTCAGTTACTCAAAATGGGTATGTATGCTGGAGTTCGGCGGAGAGAAGGTTGTTCGTTAGTATGAATGTTATATTTATAGAGCTTGAGCCATACTACTCTTCTCAGGTTGACTCGCCCTTTGGGTACTCGCTCGTTACAAGCAAGGTTGTAGATGTCAGATATCAGGTTCATGTCGGTTTAAGTTTGAAATGTCGGATGTCGGATTGCGGGGATATATTGGGGATATTTTACAATGTCGGATTTTAAAATTTAAATAAATTTATTCATATATATTACACAGTTTTTATAAATATGTATAATTGTATACATAATGTATGTTTATAAATTACACAATAAACATATATATACAAATAATGCATGTTTATAAATTACATAAGAAAGAGTCGTCGACTATAATAAACGAGATAGAGATCACCAAAGGAGAGCTACATGAAAAAGTAGTCGATACTAGACTTAGAAAGATGCACAAAATGAAGCACAAAACAAATTATTTTTATTTGGTCTCCTCAAAAGGGACAACCCAGTGCACAAAACATCCCTGCGCAGCGAGGGTCCAAGGAAGGATCCCACCACAAGGGTGAAATGTAGGCAAACCTTACCCTGCATTTTTGCAAAAGGCTGCTTCCAGGAATCGAACCCGTGACCTCAATGTCACACGACAACACTTTAACCGGTGTTTGGTCTCTTCAAAAAATGAAAAAAAAATTGTAATACTCTCGACAATATATCGGTCGCGAAATATCGCCTGATATATCGGGTTAAACAGATATATCGGGTGATATTTTCAAAAACGACATATTTGCTTAAAATATCGATGTCGTGGCGTTTTACCTCTAAAACCTTTATGTCGATCGACATGTCGGACATGTCGGCCGACATCTACAACACTGGTTACAAGCAATATGAGGCGAGCGGGTGAGAATAACAATAGTGATGTGAGGAGGATAGTGAGTATCCCTTGTCCTCTTGTGCCGAGTATGGAGACTTTATTGAGTGTGAAGTCGGTTGCTTTACTGGTGCATGTGGGGAATGAATTTGAGAATGGTGGACCTCGGGCTTAGGGGGAGTTGAGAGTGTATCTGAGAAGAACAAAAAATGAGAGAACCGTGCCTACAACGACTTATGCCAAGTCCCTTGCCCCCGCCCACTCCGACTCCTAAGACACCTACACCATCCACCTAAAATTCAGAATACACAGGTAATATGATTACTTTTTCTCCTCTCTCTACTCCCACTCCCCTACCTATAGGGAAAACTTCCCACAACAATCCTGGAGTCTTACTTGATTAATATGACTTACCTCATGATATCGCCAATTTGTTTCCTTCGCTCACATATCACTTGTACATGGAGCATTCATTGCATCTTTGGACTTTGTCTCTATTCCTAAGTGTTGGCAGATTGTTAAGGAGGATCTAAACTGAAAAGATGCAATGTTAAAGGAACTTAGGGCGTTAGAAAATAACAAAACTTGAGAACTCGTATCACTAGTCATTACCACCAAACAAGAAGGCGATTGGATGCAATTAGGTCTTCACTGTGAAACAAAACCCAGAGGGTCGGGTTGAGAGCTACAAGGCATGTTTGGTAGCAACAGTTATAATTTGACTTTGACATCGATTATGATGAGACCCTAGGAGGCACGGGTACCGGGTACGATACGTATCAGATACGGACAGCACGACAAAATTTTAAAATCAAGGATTCGGGTACGGCGGGATACGTTGTATTAAATTTAATAAATATATATGCATATATCACAAATATAATTATAAATTCTCAAAACAATAAAATATGAAGCATACATAATTAATTGAAGTACAAGTTCATAGCTAGTGCAATATAACATGAAGTACTTAGACATAAGCTATTCATAATTATTTCAAATAAAACGATGTTCATCACTCATTTTCTTCATCTTCCTCCATATTGTTGGAGATCAAAGCATCTTCAATTTCTGGCTCATCTAAAGACAAGTTGACAACCGTAAGCATGCCAACTCCATCAAAAGGATTTGTCCATGCATCTCCTCCTATTTCCCACATTCTATTCCTTCCTTGACTGTAGATTTCGTTTCTCCTCGATAATAAGCATAGATTACTATGCACGTGCACCAAATCATCAGCTCGTTGTGGTAGAATTTTGTTTCTTCTCAATGAGTGAATGAATGAGTATGTGCTTCAATTTCTCTCGCAGCAGGACGATGAAGAAGGTTGACCTAATAACTTCAAAGCAATTTTTTGTAATTTAGGTGCCGAAGTTCCATAGTAACTCCATCAATTTTTGGGCAATAATGAAGCTCTACTCTCCAAACTATCTGGCTCACTAAAAGCTTGACCAAATCTCGCGAAGCTATAGAACTCATTGATTACTATATTCCTCTCCACCACATCAGAAAAATATCTTCTTAAGCATTTATTTCTCTCCAAAGAAATCTCCTCATTCGTATTTGGAGCAACTCTATTTGGCTCTCCTTCAAGCTATTCTCGATTATAATACCTACAAATAAAAAAATATAGTAAATAAATAAATCATAGTAAATGTTTAATATTAAATAAGAAAAAAATTTACCTTGGATTAAGAGAATGAGTCATGCAATGTAGTGGTGTGTAACTCCTGATCTATCGATCAACGAGGACATCATAAATTGCCTCATAAAGAGAGCAATGAGCTTCCAAGTCCGTCAACTTCTCGTGTTTATATATTTCAAGCTTCACATTTTCTATCATTGAATCTCACATGTCATATACCAGATGAATATTAGGTTTGTCTGTATCACAAACCCTAAGCATATCATATATGGGTCTTGTTATATCAAGGATCTTATCCACATCATCCCACCATTTATCACTATAGATGATGTTTTTAACCTCTAGAGCTTTCTCAACATCATCTGCTCTATATATAGTCCATTCGGGACATCCAACCATATTAAGCAAGCTCATCTTCACAAGTTTAAACCTCTTCAACATTATTATAGTGGAAGCAAATCGTGTCTCAACAACTGCAAGTAATTTCAGTGAAACAAAAGAGTTATATATGTTCAACCTGTATTGATGATTCATTTTGAAAGTCCTGATTGATTAAGCATCAGTAGTCACTTGAGTTATTCATCCGCGTTGTTCTCTAACTGTTGCACAACAATCAGTATTATTGGTTGCGCAAATATTTTTTAATGCTAGATTTAAAGTGTGCACAACGCAAGGTGTCCACAAAATATGTGGGAATCGTGCCTCCACAATTGCTCCAGCTGCCTTACACACCGGTGCATTATCAGTGATAACTTGTATAACATTTTCGGCACTAACTTCATTAATAACTTCAATCATCAAATTTGCAATATAATGTTTATCCTTATACTCATCTGATGCATCAACTGTCTTTAAAAAAATAGGACCATCCTCGGAGGCCATCATAAAATTAATCAAAGGTCTTCTTTGAGCATCTGTCCAAGTTGATTCCCTTTAGGGGTCAAGTATCTTTAATTGGCTTAATCATTCTAGTGATATTTGATTTTTCTTTCTGCAAAAGTGTTGTTTTGAGAGCATTATATTCAGGAGGAACAAATCCATCAAGATTATGGTTAACAGCAAATTTATATGAACTAACATAATATGGATTTCTAACTAGTTGAAATGACAAACCACCAGAATAGAACATCCTGACTATGTGACTCATTAACTTATCTCTAGTTTTATTTTGAAAAGCCATATCAATAGGTCCCCCTCTTCTTTTTTTCGTTTCCCCAACTAATTGAGAAGCTTGACTTGCATTATGAAACGATAATACCTTGGGAGCCAGTTTGCATTTTTCTTCTGATGTAGCAACCACTTTTTGAAGATCTTTTAAATACTCTTGAGTTACTTTTGAACATATCTTAATACCATTCCCGGATATTTTTAGCAAGTGACTCTTTACTCTAGAATACGAGCCACTGAAATCTATCTCACAAAAATTGCATTTCCATTTTCTGTTTCCGCCACCAATTTCTCTACTATGGATAAGAGATACATAATCCCAAAGTGGTGCATTATCATCCCTACTTGCATCATCAGAAATAAATCTACTTGTTCATGTGGTAGAAGTTGAACTAGTTACACTAATAGAAGATTGTGATTGAGACATAATTGCTGTAATAAGAAAAATATGAAAAAAATTTAAATGAACATTATTTAGTATTCACAAATTACTGAATAGGAATGAACTATGTGAGAAAAGGGAGAATAAACGACCAAAAAGTAAATAACCGCAAATTTTATTGCTTCAAAAAGATAAACAATACATAGGTATGCCCTTATATTTATAGAAAATGAGGGAGATGAGAGAATACAATAAGAGATGTGAGACTAAATAAGTATCCGCCCGGATAGGCGGTTTGACAAGGTCAAACCGCAATAGTGGACAACAAACTACAGTCTACAGATGACCGCCTGTCTGCCACTGTTGCTATCCAGCAATCCGCTGCTGCGGTTAAGCACCAGGCCACTGCTGCGGCAAGCCACCAGGCCGCTGCTGCGACAAGTCACCAAACCGCAGATGCTAGAAGACCTTAGACCGCATCTGCTAGTATATGAACTAGACCGCCTGGACAAACCGCCAGACCGCCCGAACAGCTAACCGCCTGACCAGATGGTCAAACCGCCAAACTCTAACACTCCCCCTCAAGCTGGAGCGTATATGTCAATCATGCCCAGCTTGCTACAAACATCTGCGGCAGAAACTGGTTTTGTGAAGAAAACCGTCAGTTCTTTATCAGAAGTGACGAAGGGAGTACAAATCTGATTCTTCAAAATCTCCTCTCTGATAAAGTGGCAATCAACCTCTATGTGCTTTGTCCTTTCATGAAAGACATGATTCTTTGATATGTAAATGACGGCTTTGTTGTCACAGAACATAGGAAGAGAATGATCATAGACTTCTCTCAAGTCCATCATAAGCGCTCGCAACCACTTCAACTCATAGGTAGTTGAGGCCATGTTCCTATACTCTGCTTCAGCACTAGACCTTGAAACCACTGTCTGCTTCTTGCTTTTCCAACTAACAAGGTTTCCTCCTACAAAGTTGAAAAAACCTGATGTAGACTTCCTATCTTCCTTGTTATCAGCATAGTTGGCATCAGAATACGCTTCAACGCTTCAACATTCAGATGAACATTCTTCTGAAACAATAATCCCTTCCCTGGAGACCCTTTCACATACTCCAGAATCTTCATGGTAGGCCGAAGATGACACTCTTTAAGATTCTGCATAAACTGACTGACCTTCCCAACTGCATAACAGATATCTGGTCTAATAACAATCAGATATATTAGTTTTCCTACAAGGCGTTTGTACACAGTGAAATCTGGAAAAAGATGGGACTCTTCAGTCCACCCTTTATCATCTCCAACTGCCATCGGGCAACGAGCAGGTTTCGTGCCAAGAAGAACAGTTTCTTTCAGGAGATCTAGCACATACTTTCGCTGTGAGAGAACCATCGAATTCCTCTTTCGGGAAACCTCAAATCCCAGAAAGTACTTCGGAGTTTCATATCCTTAGTCACAAAATGTTGTCGAAGATGTCGTTTGACTAGATCAATGTCTTCTTCTTCATCACCTGTCAGAAAAATATCATCAACATAGACAGCAAGAACCACAAACCCTTTAGTGGTCTTCCGTATAAACAGAGAATGATCAGCAGAGCTTCGATTGAACCCAATAAGGGAGACAAATTCACTGAACTTGTCAAACCAAGCTTGTGGACTCTGCTTTAAGTCATTGATCGTCTTCCGAAGCTTGCATACCTGAGACTCCCCCAGAGCAACATACCCTGGAGGTTGCTCCATGTAAACCACTTCCTGCAAATCTCCATAGAGGAAGGAATTCTTCACATCTAACTGAGACATCTCTCAGTCTCGATTAACCGCTACAGAGAAGAGAACACGTATAGTGTTGATGCGAGCAACAGGGGAAAAAAGTATCAAAGAAGTCTACCCCATATGTCTGAGCAAACCATTTAGCAACGAGCCTTGCCTTATATCGATCAACCGTGCCATCTGGAAGATACTTAACCACAAAGACCCACCTACAACCAACCACATCAACTCCCAGAGGTTGAGGGACAAGAGTGCAAGTCTCTCTATCAGTTAATGTATGCATTTCTTCATCCATAGCAGCTTTCTACTGTGAACTAGCAAGAGCCTCTTGATACGTTGTTGGGATCATAGTAGAAGAGATAGCAAGAGCAAAACGCTGGCCATTCGGGGAAAGCTGAGCATAGGAGACAACAACATCAATAGGATGCTTAGTACATTGTCGAACACCTTTCCGCAGGGCAATGGGAAGATTAAGGTCACTGCCGACCGTAAGAGGCAATGCACTATCAGAAGAAAGAAGAGGCTCTGGAACAGGCACAGGAGGCTCCATGGGCAATACATCAGTCTCCAGAGAGAGAACAGGAGTAGGTGTAGAAAAGAACTGGCTCCGGTAGAGGTGCCGAGATAATAGGCAAGGAAGAAGTAGCAGAAGGCAAGAGAGAAGTAGTAGAAAAATATGGTGTATCTTCAAATAATTTAACGTCTGCTGAAACGTACTGTTTGCGCAGAAGAGGATCAAAACAGCGATATCCCTTCTGAGTCGGACGATTGCCAAGGAATATGCACTTAATAGAACGGGGAGAAAGTTTGTAACGACCAGGAGTGGGTATGTGAACAAACGCCTTGCATCCAAATATTTTGAGAGGTAAAGGAATTGGTTTGGCCTCGAGATATAAAATAAAAAATGGTGTCTTTCCATGAAGAATAGACGAGGGAATATTGTTGATGAGATAACAAGAAAGAAGAACCGCATGACCCCAATAAGACCGAGGAACATTCATTTGTAAACACAGACTGCGAGTAACATCCAGTAGATGACGATTCTTGCGTTCAACGTCATTCTGTTGAGAGGTATAAGAACAAGTAGTCTGATGAATCAGACTATAACTCGCACAAAATTCAGAGAATTGACGGCTGACATATTCTTTGGCATTATCAATACGAATAATCTGAATTGGCACATGAAATTGCGTAGAGATCTCATTATAAAAAGCAGTAAACACTGAGAACAACTCAGAACGATCTTGCAAGAGATACAGTCATGTACATCTGGAGAAATCATCAATGAAAGTAACAAAGTATAAGCTTCCTCTACTAACAGTGGCAGTAGGAGAAGGACCCCAGATGTCAAAATGAACTAAGTTCAAAAGGACGCGAAGAACTTCGTCCGGTCCGAGATGGGAAAGAAGAACGATGATGTTTATCAAGCTGGCAGGCTTAACAATTCAAAGGAAGATCCTCTGAAGGAAGGTCTGGAAAAAGTTGTTGAATGAGGCGAGAAGGAGGATGATCAAGACGACGATGTCATTGTTGAAGAGATGAAGAAGCGGAAAAAGCAACGTCATGGTCAAGAAAAAAGAGGTCACACCTTGTAGTCCCAGTAAAAATCGTAGCTTTGGAGACAGAATCAGAGAAAGAACAAGTGGCGCCATTAAAAGTAACTGTGCAATTCATCTGAGTGCAGAGAGCATGAACAGAAAGTAAATTGCACGTGAAATTTGGGACATAGAGAGTGTCTTTGAGCAACAAAGACGAGGAGAGATGCACAGCCCCACTACCATGAACAGGAGCAGAAGTCTCATCTGCAATCACTACAGGAGATAACCTGTTCTGGGCATTCAACGAGGAGGACAAACGAGGGTTGCCGGTCATGTGACAAGTGGCAACGGAGTCAATAAGCCACTTGTCAGAGGAGGTCAAAAGAGCATGAGCTGAAGAGGAGAGAAGAGAAACCATCGTCAAGGGGGAAGAAAATGGCAAGAAGAATTCTAACCGCACAGTTAGAAACAAACCGGACAAGAACAAGCCGACAAACAGATCGCAGAAAGAGAGCGACCACAAGAAAAGACCAGCAGAAAAATAAACCGCACGGTTTGTGGAAAAGTTGGAAAGGACTAATTCGCAGCGAGAAACGAAGGAGCAGCGAACAGAAAGCAAAGAAACCGCGCGAGAAGACCACACGGTCACGATGTCAACACACCAGCAGTAAGAAAAGAAGCCGCGACCACGATGTGGAGCTCGCAGCGGTAGAGAGGCTGCAGCGACTAGAGGAGGCTTAGCGAGAAGAAAGAGAACGAGACCGCTCAGTCAGGTGACAAAACACCAGCGACAAGGAAGACGCCGCGACCTAAATGCAGAACTCAGAGCAGGGAAGATAAGCCGCGCGAACAGAACAAGTCGCAAAGAGGCGCGACCAGCAAAGAAGCAGCAAAGAAGCAGCAAAGAAGAAGAAGAAAGAGAGAAAGTCCGCACGGTCAAGGTGATAACACACTAGCGGCAAGATGCCGCGACCAAGGCGCAGAACTCGCAACAGAGAAGAGAGGAAGCAGCAAACCACGACAAGAAAAGGAATTTGCGTGAATAGAACACGGGCAAAGAAACCGCAGAGAGCGACAAGCAAGGGAGGGAAGGCGGGAAGCGGACAGAAGAAACCGACACAGGAAGCAAACCGGAAGAGACTGCGCGGTTAGACCAAGAAGCCGCGCGGGAAGCAATCTGATTGGAGCAAAGGATCGATTCGCTCTGATACCATGTGAGAAAAGGGCGAATAAACGGCCAAGAAGTAAATAACCGCAAATTTTATTGCTCCAAAAATATAAACAATACATAGGTATGCCCCCATATTTTTAGAAAATTGGGGAGATGAGAGAATACAATAAGAAATGTGATACTAAATAAGTATCCGCCCGGATAGGCGGTTTGACAAGGTCTAACCGCAATACTGGACAACAAACTACAGTCTACAGATGACCGCCTGTCTGCCACTGCTGCTATCCACCAATCCGCTGCTTTGGTCAAGCCACCAGGCTGCTGCGGCGGCAAGCCACTAGGCTTCTGCTGCGGCAAGCCACCAGGCCGCTGCTGCGGCAAGCCACCAGGCCGTTGCTGCGGCAAGACACCAAGCCGCTGCTGCGACAAGCCACCAAACCGCAGATGCTAGAAGAACTCAGGCCGCATCTGCTAGGATATGAACTAGACCGCCCGAACACCTAACCGCCTGACCAGATGGTCAAACCGCCAAACTCCAACAAACTATAATACAGGAATCGCAATGTTAGAGATTAGTGCATCTTCAATTTCTGATTCATCTAAAGACAAGTTGGCAATCCTAAGCATGCTAACTCCATCAAAAGGATTTGTCGGCAATCGTAAGCATGCTAACTCCATCAAAAGGATTTGCTAGAAATCTGGACAGATTTCTGTCCAGATTTCACACATAAATCTGTCCGAAATCTGGACAGAAATCTTCTTGTTCTACAACAAACTTTACTAGATAAACATCACAAATTTACTAAATTAAATTTTAACATAAAAAAATAACTAGATTAACATCACAAAATTAACAAGATTAACAAGAATTAACATAGATTAACAAGAATTAACATAGAGTAACAACAATTAACATCCCAGAATTAACATAGATTAAGAAGATTAACAACAATTAACATCCCAGAATTAACACAGATTAAGAAGATTAACAACAAGATTAGCAAAAATTAACATCACATAATTAACAGAAGAAGAAGTACCTGCCGTCGGGAGCAGGAGCGGCGACGGGAGCAGGAGCAGGAGCAGGGATCGGGAGCAAGAGCGGTGACGGGAGCCGGAGCAGGAGTGGCGATGGGAGCCGGAGCCGGAGCAGGAGCGGTGACAGGAGCCGGAGCAGTGACGGGAACCAGAGCAGGAGTAGGGAGCGGCGACGGGATCGGGAGCTGGATCAGGAGCAGGGAGCGGCGACGGATCAGGAGGAAGAGCAGGGGCAGGGAGCGGCGACGGGAGCAGGAGCGGGGAGCGGCGACGGGAGCAGGAGCGGGGAGCGGCGACGGGATCGGTAGCAGGATCAGGGAGCGACGACGGGAGCAGGAGTAGGGAGTGGGATCAGAAGAAATGAAACCTAAAAAACTAAAAGCGCGATAATATTGAACCCATCCGTGCGGTACGCGTATCCGTACTGGAAACGTACCCGGTACGGGTAAGGCCCTATTTTTGGCTTATCCGTGCTTCCTAGATGAGTCCTTTGCACACATTACAAAGATGAGCACGTTGCGGACACTGATATTCTTGAAAGTGAATGAGGGAGGGAAACTACACCGGCTCAACGTGAAGAATGCATTTCTTCATGGTGATTTGTTGGAGGAGGTGTACATGGAGGTACCTCCAGGTTTTTGCACGAAACAAACGTCTGGTAATGTGTGTAGACTCAAAAAGTCCTTTATGGGCTGAAGTAGACTCCTTGAGCCTGGTTTGACAGGTTTATGAGAGCTATGGTAGGCATGAGTATTGGACTATTGGTAGACCAATGCTTATCATATAGTGTTCTTTAGGCGATGTGGAGTTCACACTACAATGCTTACTGTGTATGTGGATGATATGATTATCACTGGTGATGATGAAAGTGAAATTGCTCAGCTGAAGACGATATTGGGCAAGAAATTTGTGGTAAAAGAGTTGGAATGGCTAAGACATTTCCTTGAGATTAAGATAACTCGTGGTTCAGAGGGGGATTGTTCTATCTCAACGAAAATATGTGTTAGATGTGCTGACAGAGACGTATATGTTGGGGTGCAGGCTTGTGGTTGTTCCCATTGTTTAGAAGTACAAGCTCAATGTTGAGGCAGGAGAGCCAATCGATAAAGAGAGGTACCGAAGATTGGTTGGTTGCTCGATCTATCTGAGTCACACTCGTCCGAACGTATCCTTTGTTGTGAGTGTGGTGGCCCATTATATGCATGATCCTGGGAAGGGTCATATAGATGTTGTGTACCATATTCTAATGTACTTGGAGAGTGCACCAAGTTGTTGATTTTTCATAAGATTGGTCATTTGAATATCGAGGGCTATTGCGATTCAGACTGGGCTAGTTGCGCCGATGAGAGGTCTATGTCAGGATATTGCGTATATATAGGTACCTAAGGGCATGTTATCAAGGCGCGCCTGTGGCGCCAGGCGCACAGCCCCTCGCCTCTGCCAGGCAGAGGGGGCAAGGTGCCTCAAGTGCACCTGAGGCGCGCCTAGGCGCACCCGAGACGTACCTAGGCTCCCAATTCACTGAAATTCAGTGAATTAGGTGCTTAATTCACTGAATTTTTTTTTTCATTTTTTGCGTCTCATGTGCCTCAAGCGCGTGTCTGCACTTTGCCCCTAGGCTCCAGGACTCCTTTTCACCTCAGTGCGCCTTGTGCTTTTAATAACATAGCCTACAGGGCAATCTAGTCTCTTGGAGGAGCAAGAAGTAAACTGTTGTTGCGAGATCCATAGCCGAGACAGAATACAAGGTCATGGCCTTACGTGTAGGAGAGATGTTATTGTCGAAATCCCTAGTGGTAGAGCTCAAGATGAACTAAGAGGGGCAAATGACATTGTGGTGTCACCACAAGTCAATTATTAACATTGCAAACAACTCCGTTCAACATGAAAGAACCAAGCATGTGGAGATCGACATGTTCTTTATCAAGAAAAAGCTGAATACCTGTGTACTGGAGCCGAGACATGTACTTAGGATTAATTGGCCGATTGTCTCACAAAGGGTCTCAACTCTGTTGATTTATCTAAATTGTGTGACAAGATGAGCTTAGATATCTTATATGGACTTGTTATATTGACTTGTTATTCTATGGACTTGTTATTTTTATAGCTATTTTCTTAGAGTCACTTGAGGGAAGCCTTCTTCAACTATTCCAGCAAATCTTGGATATGCCATAGCCCATGGGCAAGTCTATGCAGTCTGCAAGTTCTTCATGTTATTAACAAGTTTTCTTGTGCCAATACACCTATCCACTAATTAATTACATTGTAACATCGACTATAGATATCTTAAATTCTATCAAGATAGATCTCCCATCAAACATTGTAATAGATCACCTATACTTTGATTTGCAACATCCGTTTGCCATTGTTATAAGGATGCTAACCAGTAAAACAATAGGTATCAAGACGTCTGCTTAAGGTTCTACAGAATTAATTCCTGTTGATGACCTAACAAATTCAGTTAGGTGGACAGATTATGACTCCGTTTGGGGGGGCTTATTTTCACCGGTCAAGCGTAGAGCTGTCACTTAAAACCGAAAACCGCAGATCGAACTAGAACCGAACCGGAACCGCAAAAAATCAGACCAAACCGTTCGCAAATAATTCAGGTTCCGGTTTGAATTTTGGAACCGTGAAAAACATTGGTCTGAGTGTGGTTCTTATATTTTATTATCCGGACCGGAACTGGAACCGTAACATACAAGTCTCAAGCGGTTTCAAAAATTTTAGAACCGATTCGAACCGGACCGAAGTAGAACCGAACCGCAACTCGTTTATTATTATTTTTAATAATAATATTATTATTATTATGTTATTGTTACTATTTTATAATTTATCTATAATATTTATACTTACTATTGCGAGTGAAATTGGTGCAGTTTGAACCCAAAACGCAATCACACTAAATGGGGTCGATTTTAGACCGAACAAAACTTCGCCGCATAAAAACCGTGTAGTATGGTTTGACATTGGTGCAGTTAGAAGTCAATTTTTGCAGTGCACTTTTAATTTTTATACAGTTATATAATATATTTTCAATATTACTTACAATTTTTTTTTGAAATATTTTATTTAAAAAATATAGAAGATATACAATTACTATTTACTAGTAATCATGAAAGACAACTAATTGTAGCCGGTTGTTACGGTTGAGCATGTCGACGAGACGTGCGCAAGTCAACTAGAAGTCGTGGTAAGTCTACACGCGTAGGAAGACGATTGATACTATCTCACCGATCGTGAAAAAGACCGTTGAGAAGTGCACAACATAATTATATTTATTTCGATGTTGTTTTGAGTTTTACTATTTGCAGCCCGCTTTTATTTCATTCCGCCAAATTTGATTTTGGTTTTAGTTTGAACCGATTAGAACCGGACCGAACAGCATGGAACCGGACCGAACCGTTAGTGACCGGTTTGGTTTTGGTTCTTGTTGAACCGTAACCTGAACCGTTGACACGACGGTTCCAAAAATTAAGCTGGAACCAGAACCAGAACCGGTCAAACCAAATAAAGTTTTGGTTCTAATTTGAAGAACCGTTACCTTAGTGGTTCGGTTCATGGTTTTAGTAGAACCGGAACCGAACCGAAACCGTGACAGCTCTAGTCAAGCGGTTACGACCGCATGTACCGGACCTTAATTAATCGCATGTACCGGACCTTAATTAAGGTCCGGTACATGCGGTCGTAACCGCTTGACCGGTGAAAATAAGCCCCCCCCCCCCCCCCAAACGGAGCCTATGTCACCAAGAATTTCATAAAAAAACATTTTGTTTCTTTGCGAAACATCAACATTTTTTATTCCATGGAATTAGAGGTGACACGATCCATTAGAACCAAATTTCATGACTCTTGAATGGGATAAACCTTGTAAAATATTCATAGCGCTGCATTCCTACAGTATTTTGTGTGGTACCTGCAAGGAGCTAGTAAATATATTTGTGCCACATTACATTTTAAACTTTGTCAAAAGTAATTTTCATTGACCAATACTAGAATTTTCGCCATATACTTTGTTTGGCTGATCATAAAACCGTTAGGGTGTGTTCAGTAGGAAGGTTTTGGGACCCTGATATTGTTTTTTTGCATTTAATACTTCATTTGCGCCCATTCGGTTGCACGGAAACGAAAGCAGAATTAGAACTATCCAAAACCATCTGTTTTCAATTTAGCATGGGCCCAATTTTTGTGGTTGTTGCTCGGTTTTGGGAGAAAGCTTGGGACCTCCTCGCCCCCCTCACGTTGTGGCCGGTACATTTTGCTTCTCCTCCTTTCTCGTCCAATTGCAGAATTGTAATTCATCCAATTCTAATTCTTGCAGAAATTGGAATTCGTCTAAATTTCAATGTTGTTCGGCTGTAGGATGTTTTTCTAGAATTGGAATTGGTCTGTAATTGCTCGTTTTTTTCCTTTATGGTGCGGCAAGAGGCTGTAAGTTTTACCGAGTGCAAAAAAAATTGGTGAAGCTATTTTTAGGACTTATATCAATCGGACTTTGAACAATTTCAGATCTCAAATTACATTCAAAACCCTCTGAATTGAATCAAAGATAAAAACATTCAAGCTCACAAATTCATTCAACTATTCCCATACTGATAGCACTTCATAACAACATTTTCATACCTTAGTATGAAGGCTCGGATCAGAGTTAAAACAGCAGCTGAACATTTTACCAAACCAAAAAATACAATACACATAGACCGATAATGAATTTTAATCTAGGGTAATCCATAACTTAATACCTGGCTTATGGCTCATAGTTCTTTGCACAGACATGAAATAACCAACATCAAACCCAAAAACTGCACTATAAAATCTTGGAACAGCAAAGATAAAGCTGAGACAAAGAACTAGGTAATGAAGATCGTTGAGGAGGATACTCGAGCTCGTCGATTTGTCCGTAAAAGAATAACTACTTGAAGGACCTTGAAGGGATGGGGTCCTAAGTCACGGAAAGGCCGAAGATCTACTTGCTGGTCTCCGGAGGGACGCCGATCTACTCGTCAATCATGGAAGAGATGGCGATGTGCTTGCCGACCCCGAAGGAATGGGGAGGGGTCAAAGAATGAGCTTTATTGTGGAATGTCACGAAAGAAACGGGGGAGAGGTCGAAGAATGAGCTTGATTGTGGTATTTGCCTTTACCCCTAAGAATTGGACAGTATTAAGCGGAATTCCATGGAATTGGATCAATTCCAATTCCACAGAAATTCCTTACATCGGAACAATGTAAATTTACTGGTGATTGAAAGGTGCCATATTTTGTGAAATGGGGAAATTGCAAACTGAATGTAACTGTACACTTCAGCTGACAATATGTTAATTAAAATGATAAATCAAAGTAAAAACAATCTACACGCCTCTGTCTATGATAACTGTAGGCCTTGACCTCCACACTAGTTTTGCTCTTCCATTGTCCTGCAAAACCCACTCGTCTATGTGATACAATAATATAAATCTTTGTTGAGATTTCATTTAAAAAATAAGTGTTCTACTTGCCAAATAAATTAACAAAAATCAGAGATCTATTAAATTCTCTGTAGATAATCACTTGTTTCACATGATTTAGTGCTCAGTTTCTTAAATATTAAATTGCTAAGCATATCTATGTAATCTTTTTTCCAATTATTTTACTGAGATTTCTTTGCTATGCTTGCAGGTACGGTTTTGTACTTCGCATTGTGTTATTACTGATCTTGGCATGGATGACTCTTCTTCTTTTTAATGCCGCACTTGTTGTACTACCCATTTCGGTGGGACGGGCAATATTTAATTCAATTCCTCGGTTTCCATTCACTCATGGTATCAAGTGCAATGGTAATTCCTTTTCTAAACCATTTTCTGTCCTTATTTTTGTTTTAAAAAATCATATATATTGTGTTGAGAACGAATGTTATGGTCCGGCCATTAGAGCGACTTTGAAATTTTTTGTCGGCAGATTTAGTTGCTTTCAGTATTGGATCTTGCGTCATCTGGACCATTGTGGCTGGGGCCAGCTATTCGGCTGAATATATCAGATCTCGGGGAGCCCTTCTTCTCTTGTCCCAGATTTTCAAATGGGGCACCATTATCTTGAAAAGCTCTGCCCTTCTTTCTTTATGGGTAAGGACTACAAATAAGGAGGAATTTTTTTTCACGGGTCCTGGACCCAAATTATGGTTTAGGACCTTGGTGATTGTCATGCGGCTCATAAAATAATAAAGTTCCCTGAACATTTGTGCCTTGCAAAATCAAAATGATTTTTCTCTTTGAGAGATCAAAATAATTTCTCTCTTAGATAAAAAAAATGATCTATTGAGATCTCAAGTGATCTTTTTGATCTCAGAAAAGAGAGATGACTCCCACAGAAATCTTTTGATCTCTGTGGATCATTTGGATCTCACTGAGATCATCATAGAAAAGATCATTTACATCTCATTTCGATCTTAGAGTGATCATTTTAATCTCCCTAGGAGCAGGGGGGTCATTTACTTCTGCATGCTTCGGTGCATGATGTTAAAATACACAACAATATTTTGCAGGACGTGCGGCAATTTCTACGTCCCGGACCCTGACTTATGTGGTCCTCCTTATGCAAACACATTTCACACAATTGAGGGGTTCATGTGGGTGAAATCCATGGCTCACACTTTTTTGAGTTTGAAAAAGAACAATCACTTTTAAGATCCATGGCCTATATAAACCTATTTCACCTGCTTATTATTTCTAGATCCTCCACTAGAATGGAGGAATCTAGCAAATTCATTTTTGAAAACATGTTTTCTGATTTCACCATTAATAATAAGGAATAATTACCAAAACTTCCCCAAGAAGTTTGCATAATTACAGATTGCACCCCTTATTATTGAAATTACAAAAATATTCCCTGATTACAAAGCATAAAATTTATCTCTCTTGAAGTTCACATTTCATAAAATCCATGCACAAAATACCCCCCCTGAAAATGTACTCTGAGGGGGTATTTTTGTGCATGGATGTTATGAAATGTGAACTTCAGGGGAGGTGAATACTATGTTTTGTAACATTTAGGAGAGGTTTTTGTAATTTCATTAATAAGAGGGGTGCAATCTGTAATTTTTCAAACTTAGAGGGGAGGTCTGGTAAATGTAATAATAATCCAAAATTTTCCATGCTGCCGCTGTTGATGCTAATATGATCTCGTGGTTTATTTTAGATTGTGGTCATTCCTGTGCTGATCGGCCTGCTTTTTGAGCTGCTGGTGCTTGTTCCATTGAGGGTGCCTGTGGATGAGAGCCCAGTTTTCCTGCTGTATCAGGATTGGGCTGTAGGTTTGATAATTATGAAGTCCTGGACTAAATTGGTATCTTCTCTATTCCGTTTGATTTCAGCCATATAATATTTTCAAGCTTAAAACAACTGAACCTGACCTCATTTTTCTCCTCCTAAATTGTATGGAATAGCATACGATGGACCACATGGCTCCCCTGGTGGATGAGAGCTGGCGGGCAAAGTTCACGAGAGTGAGAGAGGACGGATTCTCCGGATTGAGAGGTTTTTGGATACTTCATGAGATCGCCTTACCAATCATCGTCAAGCTGCTGACCGCGCTATGCGTTCCCTACGTCTTCGCTAAGGGCGTCTTCCCCATCCTCGGATATCCGCTGGTTGTTAATTCCGCAGTATATCGATACGCCTGGCTGGGCTGCCTCTTCTTCAGCATGCTCTTCTTCTGCGCCAAGAGGTTCCGCGTCTGGTTCATGAACCTCCACAACTCCATACGTGACGATCGCTATTTGATCGGGCGAAGACTGCACGATTTTGGGGAGAACGAGGTCACATCGAAGGGGATTGAAGTCTCCGCCACCGACACGATGGGATCAGATGGAGTCGATACTGGGCTGAGGCTGAGACATGCTAACCAGCGCGCGAATCTGTAAGGTAAGCTCTGTAGACAACTGTTTTACATTTGCTGTATATTTTGCTAGCTGTGGAGCGGGTGGCCTATGTGGTGTTCACGTCAGTTTGGGGGTCTGTGTTGTATGTAGACTTGGGTAGTCTTTTGCAGCATCGTGGGAGTATTGAAACTGTATTCTGGTGACAGTCTAAACTTCTTTTACGCGCCATTACACAACAGAATTTCGCTCTAGTTAATGTTGCTAAGATCGAGTTTGGTGTACTGGTCTTGTGTCGTATGCTGACATTTTTTTGGATGATGGTCGTAGTTTGTTGGCGAGGTCCCAGAATCTGTTTCGCCGCCATTCTCATGGATCCAAACGTTACTACTTTTTTTAAAAAAATTCTTAATGTCGACATTTATTCTTTTTTGTTGCGGGGCCATTTATCGTGGCTTCCTCTACGATTGCTAAGTTATATGTTACACCTCTACTTTTGAAATTACTGTTAAAATGTAATGAAAAAGCTGATTAGGAGGAGTCTATGTATACACATGCATATTGTATTTAGTCTCACATTGTAGATGTAGAAGACTCTCCCTCTCTTTCTCTCTATATATGTGTATGTCTTCATGTATTTTAAGATATAATAAAATTCTTTGTTATTTTCTCTCTTGCGTCTTTCTCTACATAGTATCAGAGGCATATGGTCCTCCGACTTATACTCCATGTTGTGCTCTGGGTGGTTAGACGTCTTCTAACCGCACGTCTTTCTGTCTCTGTGCGGACTCTCTTCTATCCACAACCCCCCTTCTTCCATGGTTCCACATCAATCCTTCCCTCCCGCGATTTCTACTCCAGCTCGCCATCTCTCCTCAGAACGTCAGTCTAACTGCCCCTCGCGGACTCCTTTGCGGTCTCCGATTAGGCACATTCTGCGGCCTCTCTTCTGCCTTATAATCGCTCTAGGTTGCACTCTTCTCCCTTCTTAGCAACTTCCTTCTCCTTTCTGTGGCATCCACCTCTCTTCTCCTTTTCTCTGGATTTTATAATCTCCTGACCAATGGGCCCCTCGCTTTCGCGACTTCCTTTTCTCTGTGGCTTGCGTCTTCTAACCGCCAGTCTGCTCTCTGCTTTTTAAACCGTGGGTTCTCTTTCTAACCACGTCTAACCACACGTTTGTTCTCTGCTCTCTACACGCAGCGGCCCTGTTGGCTAGCCGCTTGCCTCGTCCGCTAGCCGCTCTCTGCCTTCTAAACCGCGGGTTCTCTTTTTAACCGCGTGTTTGCTCTCTGCTCTCTACTCGCGCCGGCCTCGTTGTCTAGACGCTTGCCTTGTTCGCAGCAGCCTCTGTTTGTGACTTACTCCTCGCTGCTCTCTACTCGTCGTGGCTTGACTTGCGGCCTGCTTCCCGCGGTTTGTCACTTCTGCGTGTTGCTAGTCGCGACCTCTGCTTCCGGCGACCTTTGCTCTCTTGCCGTCATGCTAGTTGCAGCCTGTCCGCTGTCAGCTAGTCCGTTGAGGCCTTCCTTAGCTGCTTTCCTATCTTCCCACTCTTGTTTACGGTTTGCCTGCTTCTATCCGCTAGGTCGCCGTCTTCTAGCCGCCCTGTCAGTTTCTTCTAGCTTCCCGATCGTTCTTTTCTAGCCATGTCCTCTACGACAGCTTCGCGCTCCCTCCCTTCAAGCACTTATTGCTGCCCCGCCTTTTGAAATTTGTGATGAGCTTCACATAACCACCATCTCTCTTATTAGCAGGAAGGCCAATTTTGTCGAATGGGTATATTCGGTTCGTCGTGTCCTACAGATCAAGGGTCTTCTCCATCATCTCACTTGGGTCCAACCTACTGACTCTACTGATGATTGGCCCCGTGATGACGGCCATTACCAATCCTAGTTGCTTAATTCCATGGACGCCGAGCCATACCGAATGACCATGTATTATGAACGGTCAAGGAAATGTGGGATGAGCTGTATTCTCTATACTCTTGCAAGGACAACTTACAACACCTGTTTGACATTATCTCTGCCCTTCAATCACTGGACCTTGGAGACACGGACGACTTGACTTTCTTTGTTGCGAATGCTAAAACTCTGGTGGAATCCTGGATACAACATCAGCCCCCCTCCACAAATCTTGCAACTCAACTGGCACAGAAGGAAGCTGTTGGGATCGCTATGATGATGGCCCGTGTTCCCAGTCATTTTCACTGCGTCTGAGCTCATATTCTTTCCTCTTCCACTATGCCCTTTTTGTCTGATGTTTGTTCTATGTTGCTTAAGGTTACACCACCATCTGAGGTTCCTCCCAGCTTCTCTTCGGATCTGCTCCAATAGTCCTCTTACCTACTCATGCTCTTCCAGCTCGTGGCTCTTCTAATCGGGGAGGTTGCTTCACGTCTCTAGGTTGAGAACGTGCAGGGCGATCTACTCTAAGTGTACCCACTGTGGTCGGGATGGTCATCTTGTAGCCACCTGCTACTGCAAGCATGGACTGCCTCCCCATCTTACTGCTACAACTGTTGCTGCTCCTCATCACCCAGGCTCTACTCCAACCGAGTCACGCTCGTTTACCCAGCAAGATATCAATGACCTTCGCCTATAGCTTCAGCAACTCCAAGGCGTGGTTAATCACCCTTCTGTCTCGGTTGTTTCTTTCTCCATCGAAGGTATATCCTGTCTCTCTCATAGCTCTCACCGAATTGTGGACTCTGGTGCTTCTCATCACATTACCTCTCAGAAATCACCTCAGTACATGCACTATGATTATCCCAAGTTCATCACTGTGGCAAAATGGTGAGACAACTTCGGTGTCTGGAGCTATTGACCTACGGCTCACTCCTACTCTCTCCTTGTCCTCAGTCCTTCATATTCCGGGACCACCCTTCAATCTACTCTTCGTTAGTAGGCTTGCTGGACCTTGATTGATGCTTAATCTTCTCTTTTTCGTCTTTTGTTGTGCAGGATCGTCGAATAGAGAAAATCATTGGTAAAAGACGGTTGTCTAATGAGCTTTATTTCTTGGATGTTCTCCCTACCATCATCTCTGTAGTCCCCACTATTGATTGACATCGTCGTCTTAGCCATGCTCCTCTCCCAACTCTAAAGAAGGCTCTTCCTGGTGTCTCCTTGCATGAGTTTTCTTGTCAATCATGTATCTTTGGCAAACAACATTGTGTTTCTTTTTCACCTACATGTAATCAGAGTGATACTTCGTTCTTTTTAATACATTCTGATATTTGGGGGTCCTATAAAGTCTCCAGTGTTTTTGGTTATCGATATTTTGTTACTTTTATTGATGATTATTCGCGTCTCACGTGGCTTTATCTACTTCGTGATTGTACTGAACTAACATTTGTCTTTCGAGCATTTATTATTGAGACGCATACGAAATTCTCTGTTATTTTAAAGGTCATGCACACTGATAATGCTCGTGAATATATACCAGCCGCACCTTCTCAAATTTATGCACCGAGTTTGGGATTGTCCATCATACCTCGTGTGGTTATACCCCCCCAGCAAAACGGTGTGGCCGAGCGGAAGAATCGACATCTTCTTGATGTTACTCGGTCACTTATCAGGTGCCCACAAAACTTTGGAACTTTATTGTCTCTATTGCTTGTCATCTCATCAATCGCACGCCCTCCTCCATGCTTGACTTCGCTTCTTCATTCGGCCTTCTATTTCCTTCCAAGTCTCCATTCTCCCTCACGCCCCGTGTCTTTGGCTATACCTGTTATGTCCACTGCCTTGGACCATCGAATGACAAACTTGCCCCTCGAGCCAAAAAACGTATGTTTGTTGGCTACTCCTGCACTCAGAAAAGATATGTCTGCTACTCTCCTGTAGATGAAAAGGTGCTCGTCTCCGCTGATGTCACCTTTCTTGAGGATCAACTCTTCTACTTTGCCTCTTCCACACTGCCTCTACCTTCCACTATTGCTCGTCTGGCTGTCCCCGTCACGATTTTGCCCCACACAGCTCCTCCTCTCCCAGTGCCAACATTACCTCCACCACCTACTCCACTTCTTCGTGTCTATACTCGACGTTCATCCCGGACAAATGCTCTACAGCAGCTCTCTTCTGTCAATGCTATCCTGCGGCCTAACGATCCACATCACCCTCTACGGCTCATCCAATGGTGAATTATGTCTCACTACATCGCCTATCTCCGCCTCTTCTCAAATTTGTCCTCTCTCTCCAACATTTTTGTTCCTCACTCTTTGCAGGAAGCTCTCCCACACCCGTGGTGGTGTGCGGCCATTGGCGAAGAAATGATAACCCTCTGGGCTAACCAGACTTGGGATCTAGTTCCTCTCCCTCCCGGCCAGTCTTGTGTAGCTGCAAATGGGTCTTGCTGTCAAGCATGCTCCAGATGATATTGTTGAACGTCTCAAAGCCCGCCTCGTCGCCAAAGGTTTCACTCAATAATGTGACCTTGATTACGACAAAACCTCCTCCCAGGTCGCCAAGTTGAATACAGTTCGAGTCATGATCTCCCTTGTCGGGCATCGACTGTGGCCCCTACATCAGCTGGACATCAAACATTTCTTTCTCAATGGTGATCTCCAAGAGACTGTTTATATGCACCAACCGCCCGGGTTTGAAACCACGGGGGAGTCTCGTGTATGTCATTTCCGAAAGTCTATATATGGTCTCAAACAGTCTCCTCGCGCTTGGTTTGACAAATTCAGTGACATGGTTCGCATGGTTGGTTTCACACGGAGTTCTGCTGATTTCTCTCTCTTCACTCGTCATCAACCAACAAGCACTGTAATCCTCCTTGTGTATGTTGATGACATTCTAATAACGGGCGACGACACCACCGGTATCTGAAACATCAAGCAACATTTAAACTCAGCTTTTCAGACAAAAGACCTGGGCAATCTTCGATACTTCCTTGGGTTGAGGTTGCAAGGAGACCTGGTGGACTTGTCCTATTCCAACGGAAGTACTGCACTGATCTTCTTCAAGATGCGGGCTACTCAGGATGCAAGCCTACAAACACTCCTATGGATGTGAATCACAAGTTGTCTGCACATGGATCTGGAACTGATCCTGTTCTTACAAATTCAGAGTACTATCGATGCTTGGTAAGGAAACTAATCTATCTTGCGGTTTCATGACCTGATATCTCATTTGTTGTTGGGGTTGTGAGCCGATTTATGCATGCTACTTGGACATCTCATCTCCAAGCCGTCGAGCGGATTTTCAGATACTTGAAGACTACTCCGGACAAGGACTTGTTTAAAAACCTTCCTCCTTTCTGTCCCTTGTTGTGTACTCTGATGCTGACTACGCAGGTTTTTTTGATGATGGGCGTTCCACGACTGATTTTTGCAGCTACCTTGGTGGACACCTTATTACCTGGCGTAGCATGAAACAGTCGGTTGTTGCTCGCTCATTTGCTGAGGCTGAGTACCGTGCTATGGCAGCGACTGTCTCTGAGCTCACCTGGCTTGAGAGTTTTCTCAGTGATTTGGGCCTCAAACTCTCCTCTTCGACCATCCTGTTCTGTGACAATCAAGCAACCATATATATTTCCAAGAATCTCGTATTCCATGAGTGAACAAAGCATATCGAAGTTGACAGTCACTTCATTCGGGAAAAAGTTCAATCGAAGTTGGAGTTAAAGCATGTCTCTGCGTCAGGACAAGTTGATATATTCACGAAAGCTCTCTCTCGAACATTATTTCATCAGTTCTTATCCAAATTTGGTACCTACGATTTGTACGTTCAAGCTTGCGGGGGAGTGTTAAGTTGTAATGAATAAAGACCATTAGGAGGAGTCCATGTATATTCTATTTAGTCTCACATTGTAGATGTAAAATATTCTCCTCTTTTTCTCTCTATATAAGTGTATGCATTCTTGTATTTAAAGATATAATAAAATTCTGAATTATTTTCTCTCTTTTGCGTCTTTCTCTACAATTACAAAAATCTTTCTAAATTTACATTTCTTAACATCCATGCAAAGAAGACCTCCCTTGAAAATTTATTCAAGGGAGGTCTTTTTCTTGCATGAATGTTGAAAAATGTAAAACTTATAGAGGTTTTTGTAATTTCAGAAGTAGTAGGTATGTTATCTTTCATGGTCAGTTTTTGGAATTATTCCTGTATAGGCTACTACATTGTAATTGAAATAATAATAATAAAAAAATTAAGCATTAAAGTATGAAATTATCCCAAGGTGAATGAGCCGGGAGCAGGACTATGAATTGGAATAAAGCTAACTATCCTCCAACTATCCTTATTGGAGGTTCCTATTTTTCTTGTCTTAGTAGACTTTTTGTTCATGTAAATGCTTGATTTTTCATTTTTGGAAAAAAAATTTACAGAATAGGAGCCATTCTATTTTTACAATTGTTTTAGCATCAAACTGATTATGATCTCACATTGAAAAAAAAAATCTTCTCAAATATTTTCAATTGGCTTGAACAATTGGACAGATTGTTTAATTTATGATTGGAATAAAGCCAATATAGCTCGAGTTTTTCAAGCAACAACATTCAAGTCTTTATCTCACTATACTGGGGTCGGCTATATGGTTCCTTTGTCGTCATTATGTCCTATCTTTTGTCCAATTTTTTTCGAGCAAATTGAAAAAAAAAATAGATAAATTTTTTTCTTCAAATGTGACCAAATTATAGCCAATCCAATATTAAAAATGACTGGTTTTATCCAAAATCTATCATTGGAAACCCTAACAATGTTGTAAAATTGTTATTTCAGATGATGATGATGATGGACGTCCACCTGGCACCTCATCACCACCACCGCACATGCGCACAATTTCTCTTCCACTTTGCAATTGCAATCATCACCCGCAATAAAACATCCTCTACACGTGCGGCGTAGTAATACACTCCTCCCTGTCTTACATCACTCTTGAATCATCATGATCGCATATTAATTTGAAAATAATTTTATTTTATTTGTAACTTCTCATAACTCATTCCAAGGTTCTGCTGCATCAAATTCTTTTAATTACGCAGAAAAAACATCCTACTTAAAAAAAACAGCATATAATATGCGATTGCTACTCAGGAGTGCCCATAAAAACCGTGTCCGGGGGCCGGCACTGAAAAATCCCACCTAGGCCCGGGCCCGGGCCCGGGCTTAGCCCGCCCTGGGCCTGGGCCGGGCCAGGGGCCTAACAAGGGCCCATATATAGGCTTTTGTCCGACCCGGTGCCCGGCCTGGGCCGGGCCAGGCAAAGCCCGGTTTCCTAGGCCCGGGCTAAGCCCAGGGCCGGGCCAGGAAAAACCGGCCCGGGCTAATCCCGGAGCCGGGCCGGGCCCGGCCCCTAAAACAATGGCTCTAGCCTCTAAGAGCCTCTAAGAGCCGTTGTTAACAACGGCTTTTAGAGCCGTTGCCTCGAATGCTGCCAGCCCTATTTATTAATAAGGCTGGCAGCATTTATTATTAAATAATATTAATTAATAATATTTATTTATTTAATAATTATTTAATAAATATTAAAAAAAATTTAAAAAATTAAGTTTTTTTTTAAAACCTATAAATCCCCCCCACTCCCAACTTTCCCAATCCCACCCTCCTAAGTCCCACACTCCCCCCTCCCACTATTTTTTTACGTCGAATATGTCATCGACGATGGCGTCTTCATCATCATCAGTCGCTCACGAAGTGGTGGAGCACAAGTATACGATGCCAGTTTGGGAATATTTCGACAAAGTGAAAGTCGGCTCCGAGCATAAGGCGAAGTGCAAGCAATACTCGAAATTACTTACTCTCAGTGGCAACTCGATACTCGCAAGACACATTAAGTCTTGCACTGCCAAACAAGCTCCTCCCGAGTTCAGCCAGGCGCAATTATCTGCATATGGACAAATATGGACGTACGATCAAGGTCGGCGGCGGGAGCTGCAGGTGAAGAACGTCATCAAACGTGGGTTGTCGTTCAGCCACTACGATGACGAGCAAGAATCCGAGTACATCCACCAAGGGCTACAACCCAAATATCATCAAGTAAGTCGATCTTCCATTAGACACGACGCATTTAAATATTATTTAGAAGCTAAACAATCTTAAATTAATTATTTTGAAAATTTTGAGGGTCGAGTGAGTTTAACGAGCGTCGTTTGGACAAGTAGTATAAAATTAGGGTTATCATATATTTTCATCACTTGTCACTGAGTTGATCCCGTTTCCTGGAATCTCAATAAGTGTATAATATGTTTTGAAGGTTTCGAAGTCCCGCACACCGGTGTAGCGAGAATTTAAAATAAAATTATGAGTATTTTTTTCGACAACGCCACAAATAATACCACCGCAACTGAGTGGTTAAAACGTGATTTAAAACCTATGTTAAACGGTGTTTTTTCCATACTCGTTGCGTCTGTCACGTTTTAAATTTGATCGTACAAGATAGTTTAACATATATGAAACCATACATTAATAAAATAGGTTTAATGTTACAATTTATTTATAGTTCTAAACAACGACGACAAGATTTTAAAAAATTCGCAAACGCCCAAGGTCAAAAAAATTTGAAATCTTTATTTGACATGTCAATTAGATGGAACTCGACATTTACAATGTTAAAACGAGCAATTCGTCAAAAAACACTACTAATGAAATACTATACTATGTTAGATCAACATGAATTAACTGAGTCCGATTTGGCTGTTTTAGAAAATTATATGATTTATTAGAAGTTTTTTATACGGCGACAAATTCTCTATCTGGTGTATATTATCCTACTAGCCCGCTAGTTATTGAAAATATTGTTAATATTTCACAAAAATTAAATTATTTTAAGCAACACTTCGGATGTAGTGGTTTAATAGAAATAATGGAAAACAAAATTTTAAAATATTATAGAGAAATCTCGGTCATGTTTTCATGCGCCGGCGCTTTGAATCCTCTTTTCGGCGTAGACGGCGTAGAAAATTTTATAGAAGAAATAAATAATAATTTAGGCGTAAATCTCAGTGATTCGGATTTGGATAATCTTAGTATTTTAAATTTTAACACTATTTTTACTGAATGTTATAATTATTATGATAATTTATACGGATCGCGGCCCTGAGGGGATGTGTCGCAACCAAAAACACGCCATAGTTTTTTAAAAAAAATGTTAGAGTTAGTTTTAAGATAAAAAGCGCGCATCACATCTAATAGTTTAAATGAATTAGACTTGTATACAAAAACCCAATTTTGTGATTTTATGAGTACGGACGAACTAGAAAATTTCGATATTTTAAAATGGTGGAAAGATGAATAAATACATATCCTATTATGGCATATATGACCCGAGATTTACTAACGATCCAAGCTAGCACGGTAGCTTCGAAGTCTGCTTTTTTCTCTTAGTGGCAGGGTGTTGAACGAGCGAAAAATCGCTCGAAATCTGCATATGCTACAAGGACCACTTGGAATGCGATCAAGAGGAAGCAACATATTTCATCGATCGAGGATAGCTCGTCGGACATGAAAGACGAGATAGATGCGATCAACTTAAATTAAAGCTTAAAGATGGCGAGACAGATTTTTGAAATTTTGAAATTTTTTAAAGATGACAGACATGTAATTTTATTGTATTTGTAATTTTGGATTTTTCAATTACAAATATTTTTTTCGATGTATTTATAATTTTGTATACTTCCGTAATCACGTTCAACATTAATAAAATTATTATTTTTCTTCCAAAATATGAAATTAATCGTATTTTTTCAAACATAATTCACAAATGAAATTTATCGTATTTTTTCATTGTATTTATAAATTATATTTATTTTTTTATATATAAAAAAATTTAATTTTTTTTTAAAACAAACCGGGCCCGAGCTAAGCCCGGCCCCTACCCTGGGGGCCTTAGCCGGCCCCCTCCCAGTGTGAGGTGCCCGACCCGGCCCAGCCTGACAATAATCAGGGCCCGGGCCCAATTCGGGAAAGCCCGGGCCTGGGAGGCCCGGTTTAGGCCCGGGCCTGGAGGGCTTTATGAACAAGACTAATGCTACTATATAATAAAACATTCTGACAACATTGATCCCAATAAATTGGTCAAGTTTTTCAGTACAGAATGATGGTGCGTGATTCAAAGAATTCGGATCCCCTAGAGTTTGTACGGACAACTTCAGGGTAGAGTTTGGGGGTTCACGCGCGTTGGATTTCAATCCAACGCGCGAGAACCCCCGTATTTTTAGATTTAAAGTAATTTTTTACTTTACATTTTTTTGTCTTTTAATGACTAATTTTTTTTAATCACAAAATTGATGGAGTTTCAGAATGGGTTTCTCATGCCCTTTAGATTTGTAGTTTTTGATCATCTCTTTGCTTCCTCCATGCGGAGAACTGGGATTTCACGTGAATTTAGATTTTAGAACGAAGCATTATTTGAATAATCTCCCCCCAACAACTGTGTGTCTTTAGGCATTTTCCAGAGTGTCCAGCAAAAAGCAGTATTGCCATATACAGATTAATGCAAAAACGCGCTGCGCGTTTTGCTCTAAAAAACGCGCTCCCCGGAAATACGGAAAAAGCACCCCTTAAACAGCATTTTTAGAAAAAGTGGTCAACATGAAAATTTAGATCTCGTCGAGATCTACAACTTTCATGTTGACCACTTTTTCCTGTTTAGGGGGTCTATTTTCAAAAGGCGCGAAGTAAATATTACGTGCGCGGACCCCCTTCGCGCCAAAATAGACCCCCTAAACAGCATTTTTAGTGGTCAACATAGTTGTAGATATCGTCGAGATCTACAACTTTCATGTTGACCACTTTTTCTAAAAATACAAGGGGGTCTAAGCGCGTTTTTTGTCCAAAAATATGCCCCCATATATATATATATATATATATATATATATATATTTTACTACATTATATCATTATATATATTTGAGAGCACACCAACCAACCAACTTAAATCGTTAGATCAAAGATCTTCTTTTATCTCGTCAATTGGATGAAGAGAGAGAAAGAAAGTTTGAGAGGAGAGGGAGAGACAAAGAAAGAGAATATAAATAGGTGTCTTAAAGCTATGAGAGAGAGGGGGGAAAGAGAAAGAGAGAGAGCATATGGGGGGAGGGAGGGATAGCGGGGAGAGGGGAGAAAGATGTGGTGGTGCACTGGTGTGTGGTCAAATTACTTTAAGAGGAGAGAGAGGGGGGATAAATAGAAGAAAAGAAGCGGAGGTGGGTCCCACGACATTTAATGAAAGAGAGGTAAAGAGAGAGAGAGAATGAAGAAAGATTAAATGTCCAATCAATTTCTTTTTTGTTGAAAGAGAGGAGAGGTCTTTGATGAGCTTGAGAGAGGAATGGGAGGCCCTACACAGATTTTTTTTATTTTTTATAATTTTATAATTAATTAAATAATATATATTGTTTATAAATAATAAAATTATTAAATAACTGTTGGGGGCGGGCAAAGTCTGCTTGAATGCCAAGCGAGCGAAGCCCGCTTGGTTGCGAGCGAAGGGACGAAGCCCTTTTGAATGTCAAGTGGGCGAAACCCGTTCGGAGATGCTAATATATATATATATATATATATATATATATATATATATATATATATATATCTAACAATTATAAAGATATATGAAATGGTTTTTAAAACTGTGCTTTTAAAAGCCATAGAAAAAAACATGAGCATTGGATTAATCTCAAGAAATCATCATCCGTTGATTATTTTTAGATGGTTATAACAATAAATCACTAGATCTCCTACAGCTATGCCGGATGAGGGATGAGAGAGAGAGAGGAGTTATATCAGATGTGTGATGGGAGTGAGAAGTGCGGCCGGAAGGGAGACTAATAAAATGCTAATATAATATATTATTATATATTTTCTGTACATTAAATATAGGTGCAGAGTGGAAGAGTGAGAGGGAGAGAGAGGGGGAGAGAGAGAGGGAGAGAGAGGAAGAGAGAGGGGGAAATAAAAAAATATTTTATTGTAAAATAATATATTTTTTTACAAAATAAATAGTGTATTTTTTATTTATATTTTTTTACGGTCATTATATGTAGTACGTTGATATGTAGTATTTTGGATTCGGTTGAAGGCCGACCGAGAGCATCGAGTCGGGGGCGGGCGAAGCCTGCCGTCGCCGGCCGGGTACTATCGCGCTTGGTCATAGGGGCGGAGCCCCGTGTCGAGCACTCGTGTGTGTGTGTGTGTGTATATATATATAAACTGATTTCACTTTAAACGAGTCTGTAAACAGACCAGATGTATCTGAGCTTGCTTTGTAATTTTAAAATATAGATGAGAGGCTCTTGTAATTATGTGAACAACATTTAATCTTATATATAAATTTAGGCACTGTTTGATGTGATGGTCATGAACGCCATGGTTACGAACCGTCATTCGTGATTGCTGGATCTCACCTAAGAAGCTTCATACACTTTTAAGTTCAATGTAGGATTATTTTTTGATGGTGATCATAACCGTCCAAACATACATTTTATGATGGTGATATTTTTGTCAAATTCACATGAGCAAAAAAGCTGCGTCAAACAAAGCCATAATCTCCTTATCATAAAGTAAAAAAAAACTGATGGTTCATTTTTTATGCATGTAGAGATTAATTAATCATCCAATTATAAAAAAAAAAATATACGTGTCTAAGTTACACAAAAAATGATGTATTTTGATAGCATAGAAATGTGTCTTATTGCACTATAAAAGTATATAAAATGATACTTAAATGAAATTAGAAATTGAATGTTTGATAAAAAACAATCTCCAATGTGAGTTAAATAAAATTTAAATTAATAGAGAGCATCTTTAATTAAAAGGTGGCACTTAAGCTTGCAAGCCTAAACTATCACATGGCCAGTGCTTTGTATGCACATCCTTCCCTTTTCCTAGTTGTGCTGGTGGAAAGCTTCATATTGCTTTGCCCATATCTTATCCAAGTTTAGGGTAGATGCATGCTTCATTGTGTGGACCGATTAGCGAAATATATAAAAGCTCACTGTAATTGAGGTCTAGGCCCGTAGAAAAAAATATCGCAGTAAGGCTTGGGGATGGTGCTAGGAGGAATTTTTCCATCCAAAATGTTTTGTCCGTGTAAGCATTGTGATGTCACTCCCCAAAATCACGTGGTTAGAGGAACAGTGGTCACCCCGCTTATACACTCAGAACCAACGAGCCGCGATGTGAGACTAAATCATCCTTTTTAGCGAGTCGTAACACAAGCTCGGACATCACCGTCTATTCCATGTGGCACACTCAACGCATCCCCTCGCCACGTGCCCCCCTGCTCTGATACCATGTCAAGTATTGTGGCGTCACTCCCAAAAACCATGTTATTAGGGGAGGAGTGACCACCCCACTTATACACTCAGGACCAACAATCACGCTAGGCAGTGTGGGACTAAACCGTCCTTTTTAGCGAGTCGCAACACACGCTCGGACATCACCATATATTTCAGGTGGCGAACTCAACAGTCATATCTGTTCGAGCAATGCAGTTTACGAGTGAGACCTGGAAACAGCTAGCTGAGGTCCCCCAAAGTCAATCAATGGGTTCATATAACCCTCTTTAGTTTACATCCGGCCAAGGAAACGGCTGAAGTTTATTTTATGGTTTAGTGCATATTTGTATATTGTTTGAATATAAGCATTTATCATTGAAAGCCATAGTTCTTTTAATATAAATTTATGTTAATTAACCTATTTCTTTCAATGCAAATTCATATATTGTTTTTAAAAATTGTTAATATAAGATATGAGTGTTGAGTAATTGAGATAAAAAAGGTGATTGTTATCCGCACTGCAGTTTTGGTTATTCGCAAATATTTTTTTCCTAATTTTTCGTGCCTTTTGGAAATACGTCTTCTACATGCATTTTCAGGAAAAGTGTTCAACACGAAAGTTGTAGATCTCATCGAGATCTACAACTTTCGTGTTGAACACTTTTCCTGAAAATGCATGTACAAGACGTACTTTGGAAATACACCCAGATTTCGCGCCTTTTAGAAATACGTCTTGTACATGCATTTTCAGGAAAAGTGTTTAACACGAAAGTTGTAGATCTCGATGAGATCTACAACTTTGGTGTCGAACACTTTTCGTAAAAATGCATGTACAAGACGTATTTCTAAAAGGCGCGAAAAACTGGGAAAAAAAGTGTGGATAACCAAAACTGTAGTGCGGATAACACTCACCTTAAAAAAACGGTTCTTTTTCTTGGTATTAATCTGTTTGGGGATTTTTAAGTAAAATCGGGAGATAAATAAGGCTTTATCAATGTAATCCAAGCTTTGATACCATTGGTGGCGTGTTCTCAAGAAGGAAGAAGAGGAGGGATGACATCCTTCAACTATTGAAATTGTTGAAGTAGAAGTGGGCGGTCTGAGCTGTGCAGACCACACAAACCGCGGAGGTCATGCGGGTAGTGCGATTAGGTTCTGGCGAACTGGTTTGATCCTTGGCCATTTCTCTTATTGTGGTATGTCTCAGCAATCTCCTGGAATGTTAACCGCACGGTTAGTTTGAGCTAACCGCGGACTGCGCGGTCTGGATTTAGAGTCCGCGGAGACCGCCAGACCGCTGTTGGCGCGGTTAGGGTTCAGGTCGCGCAGTTGTCTGGTTGATTTCTCAGTCCTCGCGGACTGATCGAAGATGATATCCGCATAGTTGTGCGGACTGGGGATGTTAGCCTTGACCTACACATAATCGTTATCGACCTCAATATAGTTATTGCATAAATATAATGTACACAATATATCTATACTATATTATAAGAGAAAAGCATTCTTTAGTTAAACATTCACTTTTTAATTTTACTTCTTTTTATTAAAAAATCCAATTCCTCTATCTATAATAAAATTGTGTTTTTCTCGCCGCTTGCAAGCCTCCATACACACGGCAAAAATGAGGGAAAAGCGGATTATAACACTCGCGACTTTGCGAGCAGCGGGAGCGCCATCACGTCGAGATAATGTCATGATCAGGATAATATCGCACAGGATAAGAGGGTCTCAAATGCACTATCACAATTGAGATACTATCGCGATTGACGAAAGGAGCAAAGCCCCATACCCATCACTAGTTGCTATAAATATATAGAGATCCTCCTCTTGCCCATAGTCGACCCATACATACCTGCTATATTTTATGTCGCCATTTCAACAAATTAAATATTCAGAGACAACAACTGATTCACACACTCCTTTAAAATCCCTCGGCGGCCGTCAAACTGAAGAAGAGATTCTCCAGCAATGACCACTCACCCCAACTTGCCCATCCCTCCCACTATCCCCATTCTCCTCCTCCTCCTCCTCCTCCTCCTCTCCTCCTCCCACGCCGGAGCACAGTCGTCAAACAACATCACGGCGCCACCGCCTTCCGTCCCCTGCGGCTGCATCTCACCGCCTCCCGCCGCCTCCCCATCCTCCGAGCCTCAGCCCTCCGATTTCCCCAACCTAAAACAATATCTGGCCTACAAAATCATCCAACGCTTCAAAAAAACCATCACCTGCGACCCCAAAAACATCACCGCCGCCTGGTCCGGCCTCCTCCCCTGCTCCTACCTCGGCTTCTTCTGCGAAACCCCCCCTGGCCTCACCGACACCCCCACCATCGCCTCCATCGACTTCAACGGCTTCCGGCTCTGCGCCCCCACCCTCTCCGGCTTCCTCGACGCCTTCCCTGATCTCGCCCTCTTCCACGCGAACTCCAACAACTTCTCCGGCGGCGTCCCCGACCTCTCCTCCCTCCCCTTCCTCTACGAACTCGACCTCAGCAACAACAACCACTCCGGCGCCTTCCCCGCCGCCGTCCTGTCTCTCTCCCAGCTCGTCTTCATCGACCTCCGCTTCAACCGCTTCGCCGGCACCGTCCCTGCATCCGCCTTCACGCTCGCCGCCGCCGTCGTCCTGTTCCTCAACAACAACCTGTTTTCCCTTCAGCTGCCCGCGGACATCGGCGAATCCCCTGTTTCGTACCTCACGCTGGCAAACAACGCCTTCACCGGCCCCATCCCTCGATCCATCGGCAATGCGTCGGACACGCTCCTCGAAGTTCTGTTCCTCAACAACCTCCTCTCCGGCTGCCTGCCGTACGAGGTCGGGCTCCTGAAGTCCGCCGTCCTCTTCGACGCCGGCTTCAACCGGATTACCGGCCCGATACCGTATTCGTTCGGCTGCTTGTCCAGTGTCGAGCAGCTCAACCTCGCCGGGAACTTGCTGTACGGCACGGTGCCGGACGTGGTGTGCAGGCTGGCGAAGGTGGGGAAGTTGGAGAATTTATCTCTGTCGGAGAATTACTTCACGTGGGTGGGGCATAGTTGCTGGGGTCTGATTCAGAGTGGCGTGCTCGATGTTCGCCGGAATTGTATCTTTGGTTTGCCGGAGCAGAAACCGGCGGCGGAATGCGTGTGGTTTTTCGCGCATCACAAGTACTTCTGCCCGCTTCAGCTGCATATACCTTCTTGTTTACCGCACTGGGGTCGGAATCTGACTGAAGCGAGTGCCGGTAATTCGGTCACCGTCCCAAAGGGAGCGGCGCCGGCGAATTACATGAGTTATTCGGACCGGCATCAGCCAGTTGGAAACTAAAGATATATAAATATATATACTCCAGGAATTACCAATAAAATAAAAATCCGGTTTCATAATCTGAAATTCTGAAGTCTGAACGCATCTGCATCGTGTGGGCAAGCATTTAAAATGTATTACTATTAAAAAAAAATCTCTGTTTATTTTCTAGAATATTCTACTTCCCAACCCGCATTACCTCTTATTTGCCCTAACACTCGCAAACTCAACCACGAGTTCATGTGTAGGAGACTGGGATCCTCTCCAGTTGGAGTGAACTGGAGGGGATCCAGTTCACGGCGGGACATCCCGTCCAAATCGAACGGTGTAAAAGCACGAGTACCAAGCAAGCGGATCCCGCAAGTGGACCCCACGAGTGAAGTTTTGCCCTTTTCCGTCTCCGATTTGGGCGAGATGATCCCCGCCGTGAACTGGATGCCGTCCGGTTCACTCCAACAGGAGAGAATCTGGTTCCTTCATGTGTATGCATGTACATCTGCAAATATATATTTGTGTTCACAATGAAACTGTTTATGTAAAATTTTGTGAAATCGATTGGGTTGCAGGGCACTCAATTAAATAAGTCAAATAAATCATAAGTAGACAGAAGAATAAGAGCCACACTTGAATTAATAGTATTCTTTACAATACGAGATATATATTGTGAGACATGATTTTGAATGCACTCGATGGAGATCGCAAAAAATAACAAGAGTAAAATCGGCGGACAGCACACTATAACCACCCAAGCCTCCAATCCGCTAAGGCTAACCCCCAAGTCCGCCAAGTCGCTGAACTGTCAGACCGCACCCTTGGTCGCGTGAACTGCTGCTTATTGACTGCTGACGATAAAGCCCTGTCCGCACTTCCTGATCGCCTGACCGCGAGGTCACTTGATCGCAGAAATCATCGCGAACGGAAGAACTAAAACTGAGTTACCACCTAATCGCAACTCCTAATTGCCTAACTGTCGAGGTCTCCTAACCACGAGTTGAGAGAACAACTTATTCGAACTGCAACTTAGTCCGCCAAAGACGAACTGTGCTATCCAAGTTGGGAAACTGTAAAGGAAGTAGACCGCTTAATCGCCTATTCGCGACCTGCTGCTAACCGCAGCCGAATGCTACCAACTATCCACACTGCCTTTAGAACCAGTTTCTTGGCTGTCAAGTGCTAGTCGTACAATCTGCAAACACAGTAATAACCGTCACTAAACCTTGCCGCGCGGTTTGAAAAATATAACCGCTGAGTTTAACCCGAGCTTCAGTTCTTACAGTTTCTGTTATTTATGACGAGCCCAGCACCCCTATTTATAGTCAGACAGACGAATACCGTCACCGCCCAGGGGGATAGAGTAACCGTCAGTGACGAGTCAGCTAGTAGCACCAATCCGCTCAACATGTGGACTACCCACACCAGACTACGCGCGGTTAAGTCCACCAGTCTGCACAGTAATGCAGACAACATCCTTATTCTGTGTGGACTTGAGTAGATATCTAGACAGCCCTGCAACCTGAATCTTAACTGCACCAAACGGCGGTCTGCCGTCTCCGCGGTCTCCTATTCCAGACCGTGTAGTCCGCGGTTAGCTAAAGCTAACCGCACGGTTAACATTCCAGGAAACCTGCTAAGACAGACTGCGAGAAAGAAACAATAGCTAAGGACCTGGCTATTCATCAAGCCTATCCCCGCAAGACGTGCGTGATCCCAGCGGTCTGTGCGGTCTGCACCATTCTGACCGCTCACTTCCTACTTCAAAAATTTCAACACTTTCCCTTGAAGTGGGAAGTGAAAGTCAGCCCAAGCAGTCTCCGTAACCGCACAAAAGGTCCATTCGACAACGGTTTTGTGAAGATGTCGGCGATATTGCCAGGGCACTGCACGTATTCTACCATCAGAGATCCCTCCAGCACTTGTTTCCTCTCCACTTTGGGACCAAGGAAATGATAGAGCTGCTCAAGATCCTTCATCTCGAATCTAATGGCTAGCTCTGTCTTGAGCCTAGCTACCTCCTATTCTGAGTTCACCGTGACGATCATATCGTCAACGTACAATAGCACCAAGACTTGAAGCTCTCTCTTCTTCTTTACGAACATGCTTAAATCAGAATCAGAGACAAACTATCCGTAAAACTGGAGGTATTCTGTAAACTTTTCGTACCATGCCCGAGACCCCTGCTTCAAGCCATAGAGGGCCTTCTTCAATTCACAGGCGTGTCATGGAAGTTGTTTAGATACATATTCAGGTGACTGGACCATGAAAATATCATTGTCAATCTCTCTGTAAAGAAAGACGTTCTTTACGTCAAGCTGCCAAATCTTTCATCTTTGGCAAGCCGTCAAGGCAACCACCACCCATGCTGATGTCATTTTGATCATTAGACTGAACGTCTCCTCATAATCTTCTTCATATTGCTGGGAGAACCCCCGAGCTACAAGACGAGTCTTGTACCGCTCAATACTATCGTTAGTATTTTTCTTGAGTTTATACACTCACTTGCATGTTACAAGAGTCATGTCATCGACCTTGGGAACAAGATCTTAAGTCTCATTTTTTTTGAGGACGACCATTTTCTCATCCATGATATCTTTTTACTCCTTAATCTCAGTGGTGTTCTCAAAGCATGATGTCTTCCGCTTGTCCAGGGGGTCTGCAAAGAAACATGAGACAAAGCTCACAATGTTCTCATCTCTATATCGAGATGGTGAAATAATGGTCTTCTTCGACCTTCGCAAGGCCTAACCATGGCCCACAACACCAACTGCTTCTTCTGCATCAGCTCTTCTTCCGGACACACTAGGAGCATAGCTCCGCCTGCTTACAGAACAAGAAGCACCCGCCCCCGAGCTAGATGTAGTCGGAGCTCCTAGAGACATAAGCAACTCCACCAGAAGATCACCAACAACTTCTTCTTGTCTTTCATCCACCCTGCTCTCATATAGCTCCACAGAGGAACTACCCTAGTATGACATCAATTCTTCGAATACCACATCCCATGAGACGACAAATTTCTGTCTCAGGGTCTATGCACTTTCATCCATTCTTCCGCTCGTCGTAGCCAATGAAGACAAGATTCCTCGCCTTCGTATTCAGCTTCCTCCTGAGCGCGTCTGGGACGTGCACGTAATAGGTGGATCAAAACACTCGAAGGTGTGTCACGCTAGGCTTCTCCTTGAACATGAGCTCATGCGGAGACTTCTTGTTATTGAGGCTCAACGACATTCGATTTATGACATAAGCTCTGCAGGTCATTCCCTCCATCTAAAAGGCACCATGAATTCCTTTGGAGTGAAGCCGCACTTGCAGGTCTTTGTCAGATGACAGATCTTCCTCTCTGCAATACCATTTTATAGTGAAGTATGTGCACAAGAAAGCTCCCTCTGGATTCCATACTTTCTACAGAAGTTGAGGAACTCATTTGAAGTGAACTTCCCTCCATTATTTGTTCTTAACTGCTTAATCCGCAAATTCAGCCGACTTTCCACGAGCTCTTTGAACTCCACAAACTTCTGGAATACTTCTGACTTTTCCTTCACGAAATATACTCAGGTATATCTAGTGAAGTCATCAGCCAAGACCAGTATATATTGGCTACATCCAAGACTGGGGGTGATCGTTGGTCTTATCAGATCACCGTGGATGCATTTCAACAGTGTCTTGCACCTGGACATGGACTTGTCAAATGGAAGACGATGATCCTTTCCATACTAACATCCTGCACAAACATGACTGTCACCCAGAGATGAAAGACTAGACATGTTTTTCACCAGACTCTTGCTGTCATAGCCTTCAACTTATCCATCCCGACATGTCACAGTCTTTCGTTCCAAATAATCGCGCTGTCATTAGCCCTCGTCTTTTCAACATAAGAACTTGTTGACAAAACAAACAAGTCTTTTACTCTTCTCCCAACATGAGTCACATCAGCTTTCATCGCTGACACATTTCGGAGAAATTTCACTTCTGTTTGGCCGAACAAAACGTGATAGCCAGCGTCCACAACGTTAGTCACTGAGAACAGTTCTTCTTCATTCCCAATACGTGATAAACACTTCTCAAGCTAAGCAGTCCCTTATCACTTTCTAATAAAGTGTTCCCTCCTTTTCGACTGTATGCATAATATCATCAACAGTAATGATAACATCATTACCTATATATGCCTGCAAAGAAAAGAACTTTGACTCGTCTCCGGTGAGGTGATGTTCACACCTACAATCCACAATCCAGTCCTCCTGATAGTTGATGGAGGTCATAACACGAACCAATGTTGTAGTGATACCTTCCATGAAGTAGTTCCCACATCCGTCTTCTTTCTTTTTGGATTCAGCTCCGTATTTATCTACAAAGTGCCCTGCTTGAAGATTGACTCTACAGTCCTTCCTTAAGTGACCAAGCTTGTTACACATGTAGCACCTTATTCCAACCCTTCTTCCCTCTATCCTGCCTAGGAGCCCTGCTCCTCTCCTGCTACGATGAAGTTGAAGGACCATCTTCAACATGTGTCTTCTTTTTCCCGTCTCATCTTTTCTGCATCCAAGAGTAGAGAACATCACTATCTTCCCCTGAGATAGAAACTCCAGTCATCAGCCTTGCCAAGTTTTCCTGTCCCTCTGATACCATGTAAAATTTTGTGAAATCGGGTAGGTCGCAGAAACACTCAACCAATTAAGTCAAATAAACCAGAAGTAGATAGAATAACAAGATGCACAATTGAATTAATAGTCTTCTTTACAATGCAAAACATACATTGTGAGACATGATTTCGCAATGCACTTGATGGAGATCACAAAAAACAACAAGAGTAAAACCGGCGGACAGCAAACTGTAATTGCCCAAGCCGCCAATCCACTAAGGCTAATCGCCAAGTCTGTCAAGTTGTTGAACTGTCAGACTGCACTCTTAGTCACGCGAACTGCTGCTTATTGACTGTCGATGATAAAGCCTTGTCAACACTTCCAGATCACATGACAGCGAGGTCGCTTGACCGCAGAAGTCGTCACGAACAGATGAAATGGAACTGAGTTGTCGCCTAACCGCAACTCCCGGTCATCTAACCGCCGAGATCGCCTAACCGCGAGTTGAGTGAACAACTTATTCGAACTGCAACTCAGTCGCCAAAGATGAACTGTGTTATCCAAGCTGGGAAACTGTCAAGAAAGTAGACCGCCTAGTCGCATATCCGTGACTTGTTGCTAACCGTCGCCGACTGCTACCAGCTATCCGCACTGCCTTTAGAACCAGTTTCCTGTCCGCCAGTGCTAGCCACACAATCTGCAAATACAGCAATAACCGATCACTTTACCTTGTCGTGCGGTTAGAAAAATATAACCGCCGAGTTTAATCCGAGTTTCAGTTCTTATAGTTTCTGTTATTGATGACGAGACCAGCATCCCTATTTATAACCGGGCATACGGATGCTGTCACCGCCCAGGAGATAATAAAGTAACCGCCAGTGATGTGCCAGCTCGCAGCAGCAGTCCGCTCAACATGCAGACTGCTCACACCAGACAGCGCGCGGTTAAGTCCATCAGTCTGCACAGTAATGCGGGCAACATACTCAGTCCGCGTGGACTTAAGTAGATATCCAGACAGTTACGTGACCTGAACCTTAACTGCACCAAGTGACGGTCAGACGGAATATGTGTGATCGCAAACTATCCCGAGTCCCGAAACCGCTTAAGAATGACACTGGGATGTAACCAAATTTTGTGATCTATAATGAGTCCCGCGATTGTTTTTCCACGGCTTCTATGTGGTTTTTATCAACCAAAGGGAAAATAGATGCATGGATTGCATCATGTCTGCTCTTCTCCATGTTTTTTTTCAACCAAAGAGGCAGAAAACACAGTCAAAGACGGTGTTAACTCTAAGATTGTTTCTATGTTACCCGCATTTGGTTATGTTCTAACCTATTCCCCTAAATTACTTCGCATTTGGTGATCATGAACATGAGGGTTAAATTGTCATTTGTTAATGCTCATCTAAAAAACTTCATTTACTTTTATGTTCAAAGGAAAGATGTTTGTTATGTGAACTAACAAATGACGGTTTAACCCATATATTTACGACCACCACCACCGTGCCAAATGGAGCCTATATTTTGTCTATGTTGTTCGTGAATAACTGAATATGACATGTCATTTTGAGAAGAATACAATGTTTGCCTTAAGGGATGACATAATTGTATAGGCACGTAATCTCTGCTGCTGAACTCACTAGTAGACCAAGATCTCGTGTTATCCATGATTGTGTAAGTATAATTTGTTCGTGAGAGTTTGTATAAAAAAGATGAGTTAAATATTACTTGCGGAAAACAACCACTAAAAACCACGGGTATTTTTGGGGGTTAAGTGTTAAAAGTAAGCAAATGTGGAGGAATATGGAGTAGAAGTCTTACCCGACATATATAAGCATGTCTCGCAATGTATAACTCGGCTTGTAAAGAAGTTGATAATTTCAAATTTGAGACTTTTGTGCTTCTATTGTTGCATATTTCTATTTGACTTGCCTATGGTTGAGTGTTTTTGCAACCTTTCTCGACTTCCAAGCAAAATTTTTACATTGTATCAGAAAAGTGTTGAGAAATTAACAGTTCATCAACCTCAGAGGTATGATATTCCTTGAAAGTTTAAGTAATTCAAATTTGAGCAATGAAAGCCGGTTATGCAAGAGGTCTTGAAATTGAGCTCTTGACACAAACCAACTTCATGAAGTGACGGTCTTGCATGGAGAACTATCTTCTGAGTGAGAACTTTTGGGAGGTCGTCAGTGGAGATGACAGGCAAGAGGTGGTAGCTGCTATCGGGAATGCTGAGGCGGTGAAAGCTTGGAGGAGCACGAATGCGAAGGCTGAGTTCACTCTTAAGCGAGCTATTTCACTGGAGTTATTTGACCACATCATCAGATGTTGGTCAGCTGTTGAAATCTGGGTGGCCTTGAATGACCTATTCAACAAAAAGAACGTATCTCGACTATAGTTTTTGAAAAATGAGTTAGCAAAGGCCACTCAGAATGATCTGTCGATATCATTCTTCTTCTTGAAAATGAAAAATCTCTACGCTGAGACATCGACATTGGGCTCAGAAGAGTCTATCTTAGAGGCGAAGCTGAAGAGACATATCATCTGCTGGCTGTAGGAGTACATTGTCTTAGCAATTTCTGTGCAAGCATGAGCCAATCAGCCATCTTTGTTCGAGCTAAAAAAACCTGTTAGCTTCACATGAGAGCTTGAAGAGCCAGATGGCTGAAGTTTCGATCTCAGAGGGAAATGACGAGTTTCTCTTCTCTGGCAAGAAGAAGAGATGAGATGGGAAGAAGAAGATTAGCGATGACCTGTCGTCTTCATCACAGCAGGAAAGGAACAAGGCTCGTAAGCAGAATGACAGGAAGAAAAGAGGAGGACCTCAGTGCTACAGTTGCAAAAGGCTAGGTCACATCCGAAAGGACTGTAGAGTCAATATTTAGCAGGGGCTTGCTGCAGGGAAGGGAGAGGCTGAATCCAGAGCTGGGGAAGGAGGATGGAGTAGTGTGTTCATGACGGGTACTTGTGTATGTGTGCTTGCCTCCGTCAACTATCAGGAGGACTGGATCGTGGACTCGGGGTGTGATCATCACCTCACCGAGAACGAGTCAAAATTCTCTTCATTGCAGGAGTATAAAGGTGATGATGATATTATTATGGCTGGTGATACTGTGCATGCAGCAGAGAAG
This sequence comes from Platanthera zijinensis, assembly GCA_039513925.1. NCBI lineage: Eukaryota > Viridiplantae > Streptophyta > Magnoliopsida > Asparagales > Orchidaceae > Platanthera > Platanthera zijinensis. Next base: position 117,626,488 of record CM077098.1, on the reverse strand, counting down.
GAGGGGACGGTTTCTTTAGCCAGTGATCGGGGGCCACTCACGTTAAGAAGTGTGTATCACGTGTCGAGGATGGAGAAAAATATTTTCTCGGTGACCAACGTTGTAGACGCTAGGTATCACGTTCTGTTTTCCTCAACAGAAGTGAAGTTTCTCCGAAATGTGTCGGCTGTGAAAGCCGACGTCACTCATGTTAGAAGAAGGATGAAAGACTTGTTCGTGTTGGGGACAAGCTCATATGTTGAGAAGATGAGGGCGAATGACAACGCTGCTATCTGACATGATAGGTTGGGGCATGTTGGGATGGATAAGCTGAAGACTATGACTGCAAGAGGCCTGATGCATAGCATTCCTAATCTTTCATCTTTTGGAGACGGTCATGTCTGTGCAGGATGATAGTATGGAAAGACTCATCGCCTTCCAATTGACAAATCACTGACCAAATACAAAACACCGTTGGAGCGCACCTATAGTGATATGGCGGGACCCACCGTCACCCACAGTCTCGGTGATAACAGGTATATGCTGGTTTAGGTTGATGACTTTTTGAGGTACTTGGGTATACTTTATGAAGGAGTACTCAGAAGCGTTCGGAAAGTTCGTGGAGTTCAAGAAGCTCGTGGAGGGTCGGCTCGGTCCGTGGATCAAGAAATTGAGAACTGACAATGGAGGAGAATTCAACTCAAACGAGTTCTCCAACTTCTGCAGAAAGCTCGGAATCCGGAGGGAGCTTACTTGTGTGCATACTCTACAACGGAATGAAGTTGCAGAACAGAAGATCTGTCATTTGACGGAGACCTGCAAGTGTTGGCTTCACGTCAAAGACATTCTCAGGGCCTTCTGGGCGGAGGGAATGGCATGCGTGACGTATGTCATCAACCGGATGCCCCTCAGTCCAAACAACATGAAGTCTCCACATGAGCTGATGTTTAAGGAAAAGTCTAGTGTGGTACATCTTCGGGTGTTCGGGTCAACCTACTACGTGCATGTTCTAGACGCTCTCAGAACGAAACTAGATGTGAAAGTTAGTCTACGTCGGTTATGATGAAAGGAAGAGGAGCTAAAAATGCATGGATCCAGAGACACGGAAGTTCGTTGTCTCTCGGGATGTGGTATTTGACGAATTGACGTCATACCAGAGTAGCTCGTTTATGAAGCTACATGAGAGCGGGTCTGACGGAGGGCAAGTTCAAGCTGATCAGGATCTTCTGATGGAGTTGTGTGTGTCACCAGGTGCTCCAGTGTCATCTAGCTTTGGGGCGGAAGCTTCTGGATTCAGAAGCAGGGGGAGCGATGCTCCTGGTGTACCCATAAGGAGAACAAGTTCAGAAGAAGCAGCAGAAGTAGTGGATCGAGGTCAAGCCCTGCGGAGGTCCAAAAGGACCATTATTCCACCGGCTCAATATAGGGACGGGAACATGGTGAGTTTTGTCTCATATTTCTTCGCAAGTCCCTTAGATAAGCGGGAGCCGTCATGCTTTGAAAACGCCACTGGCATTAAGGAGTGAGAAGATGCTATGAATGAGGAGATGGTCGCCCTCAGGAAGAACGAGACTTGAGACCTTGTGCCCAAGGTCAAAGACATCACTCCTGTAACATACAAGTGGGTTTACAAGCTGAAGAAGAAGACTGACGACGACATCGTGCGCTCAAGGCTCTCCATGTAGCTTGGGGGTTCTCGCAGCAGTACGTGAAAGATTATGAAGAGACGTTCAGTCTGGTGACCAAGATGACTTCAGTTCGGGTGGTGATTTCTTTGGCGGCTTGCCAAGGGTGGAGGATTTGACAACTCAACGTAAAAATGATTTCCTTTACGACGAGATTGACAAAGATATCTTTATGGTGCAGCCACATAGTTATGTATCTGAAGAACATACATGATACGTTTGTAAACTGAAGAAGCTCATCTATGGTTTGAAGCAGGCGCCTCGAGCATGATATGAGAAGATCGCAGAATATCTCCAGTTTTGTGGATAATTTTCTTCAAACTCAGATTCAAGTCTATTTGTTAAGAAGATGGGGGAGCTTTAGGTCTTGATATTGCAATATGTTGATGATATGATCGTCACGAAAAACTCAGAGGAAGAAGTAGCTAGGCTCAGGACTGAGCTAGCTATCAGGTTCGAGATGAAAAATCTTGGGGAGCTCCACCATTTTCTTGGACTCGATGTTGAGAGGAAGAAGAGTGGCATGCTCATTTCCCAGAAGAGCTATGTGGAGAGAATCGTTAAGCGATTCGGCATGCGGGAAGGGAAGAGTAGTTCTACTCCTCTGGAGGCTGGTCTAAAGCTTTGGCGTGATGAGATAAGGGTTCTTTCAAATCCTTTGATGTTCCGAGCTCTCATAAGGAGTCTCATATATTTGACGATTTCAAGACCAGATATTGTCTATGCCTCGGGCCAAGTCGGTATATGACGGAGCCGCGGAAGCCTCATTTAGTGGCGGCTAAAAACATTCTAAAATACATGAAGTCCACCACGGGCAAGGGCCTCTTTTACGAGAGGGATGCGGACTTCAAGCTGCATGGTTACGCGGATGCTGATTATGTGGAGGATTTTGATGATCGGAAGTCGGCGTCGGGATATGTCTTCATTTGCGGAACAACAGCTATCCCGTGATGTAGCAAGAAATGGGATTCAGTGTCTGTCTCCACTATGGAAGTAGAGTACAAGACTTCGGCCTTGGCAGCTCAGGAAGCCATCTGGCTCAGGAGATTAGTGGAGGGCATCCATGAGAAGGTGCGGGGTCCTACTCTGCTGCGTGGTGACAACGAGAGTGCTCTCAAACTGGTTAATAATCCAGCTTGTCACGCGCGGACCAAGTACAACAAGATTAAGCATCACTTCGTTAGGGAGAAGGTGTTGGAGAGGTCTTCACGAAGTCGTTGGCGAAGAGACCGTTTACTCGGTTACAGAGTTTGTTAGAGCTATATTCCACTTCTCACTTCAAGGGGGAGTGTTTAAATTGTTGAAGTGGAAGTGAAGTGGAGTGGACAGTCTGATTAGGCAGACCGCAGAGACTGACACTGGTCTGGCGGCTAGCTGTTGGCGGATAGCCGGTTTTCGGTTGGCTATTCTTCTCTCTTGCGATCTGGTTTAGCAAGCACCCAGGGAGGTAACCATGTGATTAGCTTTGTCTAACCGCGGCTGTTGCGGTCTAGACTGTGAGACCGCTTGGAGCTGGCATGTTCTTTAGCTCGCAAGAAAGCAAGCGATTAGCGCGATTTACGGAGGCTAACCACACAGTTCGTTGGATCCTTCTCGGGTGAGTTAATGCCATAATTCGCTAGGTTGTTGACTTGGTCACGGTGTTGTGACAATTCTAGTTGGTTGTCTAGTCACAGGCTGCTGTGATGAGCAGTCTGGAGTGGAGACCGCTGAACTGCGTGGTCTGGTGTCGGAGTCTGGCAGATCGTCATGGGAGCGGACTTGGCTCAGGACGAGTGATTGATCTTCTCAAGTCCACATGGACCGAGGGACGTGTTCGCTCTTCTATGCGGGTTGATGGTTCTAGCCGCATATGTGGTTAGATGGTTATCTCTGGCAGACTGACGTTGGTATCCGCACTTGTGCGAACAGGTGGTGTTAGCTGTGGGTTGACGGGCGACTATTCTATCGCTATGGGCGGTGACCGCACTACTCTTGCCGTCTATAAATAGGAATCTTCGGCTCGTCATAAATAATGAGAACAGTGAGAACTCAGCACACATTTTAATCTTGCGATTACGATTTTCTAACTATTGCGACTAAGTGAAGTTGACTTGTCTGTGCAGGTTGTGCAGCTAGCACTAGACAACTAGGCAACTAATTGGAAGGCTCAGTGTGAAACAATTTGCGGTTACAGTCAGTGATATACAGCAGGTCGCGGTTTCAGCGGCTTGAGGTCACTTCCTCGGAGTTGCGGTTAGTTCGAGCAGTTCACTCGATCTATCAGCGAGTTTTGTTCAGTTCATCAGCGTTCAATAAAGCCAGTCAGCGCGGCTTGGTTGTAGTTGGCGACTTGACGGTTTCGGCAAGCAGGACTTGCGATCAGCGGCTTGTGCGGCCTATGCGGTTACAGTTTGCAGACCGCTCAGATTCTTTTGTTTGTATTTTCTGTTTTCAGCTGGTACATTGTGAATCATGTCTCGCAATGTATACATCGTCTTGTAAAAAAATTATTGATAATTCCAAGTTTAAGACTCTTGTGCTTCTATTGTTGCTAATTTCTACTTAGACTTGATTGTAATTGAATGTTCCTGCAACCTTTCTTAGCTTCCTAGTGAAGTTTTTATACCATTTTAATGACCATCACCATCGTGCCAAATGGAACCTTGTCTACAATTATTCAGTCTATACGCTTACAAATAACAATCATTTTCACTGAATAAAGTAAAAATATATATTTAAATCATTTGTCTGGCTGGAATGACAGTCAATATCTCTTATCAGTATCAAACCATCAACTAGTGTAAGACTTAGAACACCCATCAACACATTAAACATCAAGCAATTTTGAAGTAAAAAAAAAAAGAGAGCAGCAATCAAATTCATAGCAGTGGACAATAATAATACAAAGAGAGACCTGAGAGTTTAACTGACCATACTGGATATAATGATATGCTGAAACTTGTTGGAGCTATTTACATACTGGAACTTCGAGTTTTGAGGCGCAATACAATTTAATTAACAAGGACACAAAATAGAGTTTTTTTGTTCAAGCAAAAGTAAAGCATACTGGTGAGGAGCGGACTTTGGCCATGTTCACAAGAAAGACCATCACTCGCCGCCTTCTCCTCCTACATTGTCGTCGACCTCCGGTTCTCATGCGCTGCTGTGCGCGCCATCAGCATCAGCGAACGCCCAATGAGGCTTTGCGGGAGTGCGCGCCAGCGCCTTCACTCCCAGCGGGTTGTTCTTACCCTACAAAACAACAAGCGTCGTTACAAGAAAGAATCGCCAAATGCTGGTGTGAACAGCTCGATGCCAGTGGAACCATCTCATCATTGGGAAACCTTGGGTTCTTTTGTTTTCATATTAAACTGTTATTTTACTGATCTTTTATTCAGATTTTTTTAAAAAAAATTGTTCAATTTGACTTCCATCTAAGAATGTAATGATTTCAAAAAAAATTTAAACTAAAGTTTTATATCTCTTTATTGAAAAATTCAGGAGTGTTGAATGTATTTTACTCTATAAGATATTAAATTTGATAGTCATTTGCTTGGGTTTTCTAACTCCAAGTGATCAAATGAGCCATAATGAAAATCTTTACATCCTGATTTCTGCTGACCTAATCCTCTCAAATACCTTCCCCTTCCTGGTGAACATGTCTACTCATAAGACATTCTCCAACCTTCTAATTCCCAAAACAATTTATAGTATTTTTTAGAAAACCACAAACAATTGACGACAGAAGAGACAGAATCCTTACCATGAGGCAGGTACCAGCCTCGATGTTGCAGATGGGGTAGTCATGCGGACAGCAGCTGTAGTGATCGTCGCAGCAGGTGGCGCCCTCGAGAGGACAGCAACCCCAGGAAAAGCATAAGCCGTTGTACTCGTAGACGCAGCAGCAGGTGGTGCTCTCCGGGCACGAGTAGTAATTGTCGCAGATCGACGGAGGCCTCACCGGGGATGGAGGAGACAGTCCAGGATTGGGTGGGTTCGGGTTGCTCTTGATGGGATAGGATGCTTGCATTGCGATACCACACTTGCCGGAAGACAATCCAACATTGCGAGCTAGCCTGATGTACCCATCCTCTCCCCAATCAGTGCCCCAAGAGTTCTTCACAATCCAGTACTCCTTGCCATTCTCGACTCCATAGCCTACTGCTGTGACACCATGATCAAGATTGACGCCACATTTTTCAGAGAAAATCCCCTAAATAAAATCATGGTTAGATTAGAAATACAAAACAAGTGTAAACATTCAGGAGTTATTAAGAAGACTACAAAGCATTGATATCTAAATATCTAATAAAGCATGCCACTTGAGAAAATAAAATTTCTATACTGACAATTCCTCACAGATAGTTGATATTCAGCACACCCTGTCTCATTTGTCTGAAACCCTCAAAAAGAAAGTATTATAATAATTATTATAATTTAGATGCGGTTTTATTTAGTGCAGTTATTACTCAGAGCTATCTACATTGCAATGTTGGACGATAGAATGTAATCTATATGCAACTTATAATGCTTATTTGGAGAGGTACCTCCCCTTCTAAACCAACAAATATCTAGCATGGCTCTTAGAAATTCATAACCTAAATAAATGACAAGAAATTGTTTTGATTGGTGCAATTATTTGAAGAGGTCTGTTTGGTTAGAAGGAATTGAAATTGCTGACATGAATTCAGATCAATTGAAATTGGAATTAGTCTAAATTTCAATTCTAGTGTTCAGTTAAACAACGGAATTCAGTATGCATACTTGCAATTGATATTTTTAAAATTCGGTTGCAAAAAGAAATTCTATCACGAAAACTGAAATTGGAATAATAAAATGATATGTATATGTCGGACGAGAGAAAGAAATGATATACTCACCATAAAGAGAGGTTCCCCTCCTATAAATGAGGGGAATACAATAAGGGTAAAAACATGAAAAATAAAAGGTTAACCTAACACTCTCCCTCGAGTTGGGCGTGTGATATTTTGCATGCCCAACTTGGACATAATCTTTTTGAACGCGGTCTGATTTAAACACTTGGTGAGAACATCCGCAAGCTGCTGATCTGAAGGAACAAATGGTGTTCTAACAACATCGCTTTATATATTCTCTTTGATGAAATGACGATCAACCCCAACATGCTTTGTGCGGTCATGTTGGACTGAGTTGTGAGCTATGCTAATGACGACTTTGCTATCGCAGTAAAGTCTTATGAGGTCTTTATTTCCCATGCCAAGATCATTCAACAAGGATTTAATCCACGGTCCTTCGCAAAACCCATGAGCGATAGCTCTAAATTCTGCCTCTGCACTTGACCTGGCAACCACATGTTTTTTTACTTTTCCACGTTACCAAATTACCACCAACAAACGAGCAATAACCAAAAGTGAACCTCCTATCCTCAACAGAACCTGCCCAATTAGTATTTGTATAGATTTCAACTGTCAATTCTTTGTCATGAGAGAACAGGATACCCCTTTCAGGAGAGGACTTGAGATGCCGAAGGATACGGTAGGCCGCTTCTAAATGATGTGCTCTGAGTGAATGCATGAACTGACTAATGCAATAAATAAGACGACCGAACAGTTTTTGAAATCCAACAATATCATTAACCGTTTCTCCCCCATCTCTACCCAATCTGTGGTTGACTTCAATTGGGGTGTCAGCAGGTCTGCACCCACTCAACCCACACAACTGGAACAAGTCAAGAATATACTTCCTCTGGGATATGAATATATCATGCTTCAATCGAGCGACCTCAATACCAAGGAAGTACCTGAGATTTCCTAGGTCTTTTACTTCAAGCTCCTTTACCAATCTCTGTTTCAAAGACTGGATTTCTTCAGTATCATCACCCGTGATAATAATATCATTCACATAAACAATAAGGACGCAAGCCTCTCATGCTTGCGCCTTACAAATAAGGTGTGATCAGCATTGCTTTGAGAGTATCCAAATGTGACCATAGCTCTATGAAATCTCCCAAACCAGACCCAAGAGGATTGTTTTATGACAGATAAGGTTTTTTTCAGCCTGCATACCTTTCCCCCAGATCCTACTAGGGCAAGACCAGGCGGTAACAACATGTAGACTTCTTCTTTCAGGTCCCCGTGAAGAAACACATTTTTCACATCCAATTGAGTTAGTGGCCATCATTTACAGGCAGTAAACGAGAGCAAAACTCTTATAGAATTCATCTTCGTCACAGGAGCAAAAGTTTCTTGGTAGTCAATAATCATGGTTTGGGTATAGCCCCTAGAAACCAATAGAGCCTTGTACCGCTCAACAACACCTTCAGAGTTTTGCTTGACGAAAAACACCCATTTGCGTCCAACCATAGTCTTGCCAGGTGACAAAGGAACCAAATCTCAAGTGCAATTCTTTTCCAGGGCCAACATCTCCTCACGCATAGCATCCTGCCACTTTGGATGAGCAATAGCATCCTGCAAACTTGAGAGGATAGAAATAGAGGAGAGAGACAACAAAGAGCAAAACTCTTATAGAATTCATCTTCGTCACAGGAGCAAAGCTTTCTTGGTATTCAATACTCATGGTTTGGGTATAGCCCCTAGAAACCAATCGGGTATTGTACCGCTCAACAACGCCTCCAGAGTTCTGCTTGACGAAAAACACCCATTTGTGTCCAACCACAGTCTTGCCATGTGACAAAGGAACCAAATCTCAAGCGCAACTCTTTTCCAGGGCTAACATCTCCTCACGCATAGCATCCTGCCACTTTGGATGAGCAATAGCATCCTGCAAACTTGAGGGGATAGAAATAGAGGAGAGAGACAACAATGAGCATATGTGAAGGAGATAATGAGTTATAGGACACAAAGTGAGACATCGAATGTTGGGTAGAGATACCTTGAGAGCCCAAAGAAGGATCTGATGTTGGCAGGGGAAGCCTGACAGATGTTGATGTATTTGAACCCCTTTTCCGCCGAGTATACACTTGTAAAGGAGGAGTTGTCACAGGAGTTGCCACCACAACATAGATCACCGAAGGAGAGGTAAAAGTGGGAATAATCACGGTAAGAGGAATAGGAAGAGGAAGAGATCTCACTTCCATTGGATGAAACTTCCCCTGAAGTGAGGACTCCCCCTGCAGAGAGGACTGGTAGTAGGCCTTGGACTCCCTAAAGGTGGCGTCCATAGTAACGAAGATCTTTTTGGAAGCTGGAAGGAAGTATTTGTATCCTTTCTGTGTTGGAGAATACCAAATCAAGATACACTTTAAGACTCGAGGATCAAGTTTAGATGTGGGATAGACATGGACAAAACACACACATCCAAAGATTCGAGATAGAAGAGTGGAGGGAGAGACAAAAAGGGTTTGGAGAGGTGATTTGTGGCCAAGGACACAAGTCGGCAACCGATTACTGAGGTACGTCGTAGTGAGAACCGCTACACCCCCAAAAAACTTGGACATGCATTTTCAGGAGGAGACATGAGCGACCTCCAAGAGATGACGATTCTTGCGCTCGACAACCCCATTTTGAGCTGGGGTAGAGACACAAGTTAAACAATGGATAATGTCATGATCACCAAGATAGCGCTCAAAAGAAAAGTCGGCATACTCCCTACCATTATCACTCCGCAAAACTTTGTTGTATCATTAAACTAAGTAGCCACCATTTTATGAAATCGTTGAAATAATGAAAAAAATCTCATTTTTATGTTTCATCAAGTAGACTCACGTACAATGAGAGTAACAATCGATAAAGGTAACAAACCAGTGAAAGACGGAAATAAAGGCAATAGTGCAGGGGTCCCAAACTCGGCGTCGCACCCGCCATTCGCGCCCCATGGAGCACTATGGTTGATGTTTGATTTTGCATACGTGCTTCGGGGGGCCGCGAGTTGCGGGTGCGACATCGAGTTGGTGGATTGCATAGAAGCGAAGCGGCCGAAGGCCGCCCGGAGTACAAAGCACGGGCGAAGCCCGTGCGCAGGAGGGCGAAGCCCGCCTGGATACAGCCGAAGACTGCCTGAGAGCATCGAGCACGGACGTAGCATGTGCGAAGATGCTCATGTGTGTATGTATGTGTGTGTGTATATATATATATATATATCTTTATTATATAAAACAATAGTGATATTTGGAGGCACGCCAAACAACAGATTTGGACCATTGGATGAGGATGTTTCAAAGAATGGTCGTCAGATTCTTTTGATGCGGACTGGCAATATAATATCCTCCAAAACACGCCTCCCTGCAACTCTGAAAACCCCGACACCATGTTCCGCCAAAAACAACCACTCACGACTTCCCTCTACCGTCGCTGGAGGAGCCACCGCCGGCCTGGCCGAAGCTCCCCGGCTGGTTTGTCGGAGGCCGGCGAACCCCCCCCCCCCCCTGTGGGAGCTGGGCAGGCCACCGGCAGCAGAGGGAACCTGCGTCGCCCCTGCGCGGTTTATTTTTCTATTTTTTAATTTAACAATTAATTAAATTAATTATATTTGTTCTAATAATTAATAAAATTATTAAAAATTCTAGTAAATAAAATTTAGAATACTTTTAAATTTTAAAATTTTAAATAATTGACAAGGGGGGCGAAGCCGGCTGGATGCGGCCGAAGGCTGCCCGAGACACATGCCGCCGCCCACGACACATGTTGCCGCCCACGATCAATATCGTTGCCAAGCGGGCGAAGCCCGCAGCGACGCATTGAAAATGGGCGAATCCCGTTAGAAAATGTTAGTGTGTCTATATATATATATATATATATATATATATATATATATATATATATATATATATATATATATGTGTATATATATATATGTGTGTGTATATATATGTATATGCATAAACAACACTTGGAGGAACCTGGTGAGAGAGAGGGGGAGGGAAGGATGGAGAAGATCATTAGGACAACACATTTCATGGCACCCTAACCTTTTTATCCTTTCAGGAATCAGTTTAATATTCCAATTTTTATCATTCTACTGTCAAAAGGATTCTCAATTTTCAATCTACAGGTCCTGGCATAGGCCAATGAAGACAATACCGACTCTTCTGAAAATATTAACTAAACAGACAATGGAGGTAAAAGGAAAATTGAATCCTTATACATTTATGTCGGCAAGGAAGTATCATTTAACAAAGTAATGAATCTTATATTTCCTTAATGATATTCGTCATCTTGATTTTATATAGATGTTAAATGAATGAAAAAAAAAATTGATTTGTTTAAAACAATAGTAATTGAAGGAGTGTAGTGCATCTGAACAAAATGATCAAAAGAACATGCATGCCACTGTCCAGTTTTGAACAAATGATGCCCAATCGTACACCGGACGATAAGGAGTACATGAAGTTGATTCCACATGTTTCGACAATTGAATAAATCATGTATGTGATGTTGTGTACTCGACCCGATGTCTCATATGCTTTGAGCATGACTAGCAAATATCAGCCTGATTCTGGTGATAGTTACTGGACAGCAGCCAACAATATCCTAAAGTACTTGAGAAGCATTAAGAATGTATTTTTGGTATTTGGTGAAAAGAAAGAGCTTGTTGTAAAAGTTTACACAAATGCTAGTTTTCAAACTGATAAAAACGACTCAAAATGTCAACTTAGTTATTAAAGGCGCAAGGCGCACCGAGGCGCAAATGGGTCTTGGAGCCTAGGCGCAAGGCTCAAGGCGCAGGCGCGCGCCCGAAGAAGACAAGGCGCAACCACATTCATTTTAAATAATCGACATTAAACATCAATTCATCTTCTTGAACATAATCTTTATATATTCCTTTCATTAATCATTCATTACTATCATTTATATCTCTTAAAAAATAAAATTAATATGATCGTCTGCATCATATCTAATTCTCAATGATCGATTATGTATCAAAACACTAAATCATATAAAAATTATTGAGTTTTTGTATTATTTTTTTCATTATTTTGAAAAAAATAGGTTTACAACAAAAAACACGCTCAGGCGCGCCTGTAATGTCCAAAGGCGCAAAAAAGGCGCACGAAGGCGCAAACCTCTGAGCCTGGAGCCTTAGGCGCGCCTGAGGCGCGCCTTTAACAACATAGAATGTCAATCAGGTTTTATGTTTTGCCTGAATAGCTGTAAGCTGGAAGAGTTCCAAACAGAAGACAATTATTGATTCTACAATTGAGGCTGAGTATATTGTCGCTACAAATGCGGCGAAGGAGGCTGTGTGGATTAGGAAATTCATCGACGAGCTTAATATATTTCCTATCATTGTTGATCCAGTAATTTTTTACTGTGACAACAACGTCGCTATTGCACGGGCTAAGGAACCTAGATCTCATCAGCGCTCCAATCACATTTTTCGACGGTTCCATCTTATTTGAGAGATTATCGATCGAGCAGATGTGAGAATATGTAGAGTACCGATTGAGGAAAATATTGAGGATCTACTGACGAAACCTATTACACAGAGAAAGTATGATTGTCATATTAGATTAATGGATATTAGATATCTAAATGATCAACTCTAGTAGAAGTCTTGTGAATTGTATATTCGTTGGTTGTAATTCATATGATCAATATAGTACTATGTATTTCATTTTATATTTATGACAAGTTGTTTTATTATGTCAATTTATTTTTATGTGATAGATTAATTAACGTAATAAATGTCCTTAAAATATTTTCTTCCATAGGAAAAAAGTGTGACTTGAATGTGAGGACCTATGTTTATAAGAAACATCATTCTTAAATGGTCTATGGTCGTCGTATTATCTTAGAAATCAGGGCGATGATGATTACATTAACACTAATATGTGCATTGACTGATAGTCGGTTCTCACAGGTCATGATATTGTGATATCAAGTCATCACATGAGTACTTATTAATGAACAAGTTGTATTGGACAGACCCACCCTAAGACTAATTTGTGAATTGTTATATGAACGTGTCACAAATATGTCTCAAATGACAATGGTATTTGTGGTTAATTGACCTAAAGTCACAACATTTATCAAGTGAAAAAGAACATACTTTGATGACATTTAAAGTCTTCCTTGAGAAATGTTGATGATAAGAGTGGTTATTGGGTACGTTACGAATCATTTGAGTGTTTGTGTGTGGACAGAAATGAGATTTGTCCTCTTATATAACAGAAATTACATCTATGGGCCCTTTGATAGAATGAAATTAAGAAATGCATGATCATGCTTGTTTGAGTCAATATATGATATTTGACTCACCAATTTCTGAAAGTCCATTCTAAATCAAAAAACTAGTATTGAATTATTAAGAAGGTGATACAGTCTATGCCTCGAGTTCAATCTAGATGTAAGGGACAAAAGGACATGACAACACTGAAACATTGGTCACATTAAGTTCATTGAGTTACAAACTCTTATATTACTTGGGTAGCAATGATACGTTGTTAGATGTCACACATTGATTGTGAGACTATAGTTGATACTTTCTAGCTCAAGTGAGAGACTGTTTGTGTATTTGTTATCTAGAAGTAGTCAACAAGTTAGTCTCGCTGCCAACATTATATGAGTTTATGAGCTCGCACATAATAACGTACGAGAAATTGAATAGTTGATCGAGGTGGCTCGACTCATTTAGGATATGAGTGCAGAGGCAAAATTTATCGGTCGGATGCCTTAGTTGATTAGAAAATTTGACAGACTTGTCGACCGGATGGTCAAGCTGATGCAGTCGATATAATCAATACATTCAGAAAGGTTTGTTTGACAATCTGCTGGTTGGATGGTCCAGTTGATATAGTCGATGCAATCGAGATAGTATGCAGTCGGTGTAGTAGATGCAGTCGATGCGGTCGACAAACCCTCCAGCCGATGCAGTCGATATCCGATTGTACATTTCGAGACTAAACATTATTACCAAAGTCCGTCTAATATAATCTCCTCAATTTGTTCTTATTAGTTTTTCACACATGGATGCAGCCTCTTGCAAAAATACAGAGTAAGGTTTGCCAAAACCTCACCCTTGTGGAGGGACCCTTCCCCAGACCCTCGCTGCGCTGGGATGCTCTGTTCACCGGGCTGTTCCTTATTGATCGTGAAGTTTTAATTTGCAACACACCAAACATGGCAATCATTACTTCTTTACCAATTAATAGCATCCCTTTCTCAAATAAAATTTGGATCAAACAAAACAAGTACTATTTCAAACATAATTTAACCAAAAAAAGATCCTACAAAAACCAAGAGTGGAGCAGTTACTACTTAAGGGGAAAAAAATGCTTGGAAGATGACAGCAGCCAAGAAAAACAGCCTGAAAACATATTCTCTGCCACCATAAAGAAGGCAGAACTCAGAAGCTAACCATAATATTGGTGAATTCTCTAAAACATTAGTTAGGTAATCTAACAATCAATAAAGACCTTTTTTTTGGAAAAACTAGCAAATTGTTGAAATCAGTCATTATAGTTTTTAGGGCTGATTGGAAATAAGTCTACAATATTTTGTTTTAGAGGAAATAGTCTCAATACTTGATAAATTACTACTATAACAACCAAAAGAATGAAAAGAAGAACAAGGCATCTACATTTAATAGATTAATAAACCCCACAATTAGGTCAATCTAATTCAGATCTGAATTGGGTCTCACCGATGAATAGAGCTGGAATGCCCTGCCACTGCCTTCAATGGCCACGCTGACCGGCTGGTTGGCAACTGCTTCCTGCAGAGACTTCTCGTCGTTCGCCGGCACATCTTCATAGCCATCTATGGTGACAACATGAGCATTTCTCTGCAAGTAAGGTATGTTTTGATAAGATCACTTCATCAAAAAGAGTCCCAAAGAAGAAATAATAATAATAATTTTTCTTACCCTGTAAATATCGCATCTGCCATCCCTGACCTGATAGGGATAATCTTCTTCCGTGTCGATTCCACCATTGTTGATGATGAACTCGAAGGCATAGTCCATCAGCCCTCCGTTGCATCCTTCGTTGACCGCAGTGTCGCAGTCAATCAGCTCCTGCTCCGACAGTGAGGTTAGGTTTCCGGTAACGATCTGGTTGATACCCTCCACAGCCGCGACGGTTGAGAAAGCCCAGCAGCTCCCTGAATTTTCGTTACGCCGATTAATAGAAACGAATCGAACGATTTTTTTTAGCATAAAACTTTCTTATAAACAGGCCAGAAGACCGGGATTTGGGTACGAAAGCTTCAGATCTAAGAAAGGCCGTGGAGAGGACAAAAAAAAGGAGAAGAGGAAAGCACTAGAAGACAGAAATAACATCGGAAGAAATCGAACTCACCGCAGCTGCTCTGGTCCTTCACCGGGACGACGGCGCCTTTCTCCCTCCAGTCTATCGAACTCGGAAGCGATTTGCCGGAGCGGACCGTGTCGCCGCCGCTTCTGGAGGCGGATAGGCGTCGGTTTCGACCAGCGGAGCGGTACCCGAGGAACTTGGCGCGATACTCCTCGTTGGTGAGATCGGCGAAACGGTTGAGGCCGAGACGGAAGGCGTGCTCTCCGGCGTCGGCGGCGGCGTTGTGGTCGTCGATGTATTTGAGATTATCTCTAAACACTTGGAAGCGCGATTCCTTATCGCTCAAGGCGTTGACCGGTCTCCTGTGCTCGAGGAGCCATCCCTCGTAGAGTAGTCGGATCTCCTCTTCACTCCGATCCGCCGCCGCCGGCTCTGGGATGCAGGTAAAAATGACGGCGGCGAGGAGGAGGAGGAGAACTAACGCGAATCTCATGTCGGAGAAGACCGTAGATAGAATGTGAACGGGAGAGGAGAAATGAAGCTTTTACTTGCCTTCTCTGAAAGGGAAAGGGAGGAAGATGGATTATATAGATTCCGAGGGCTTGAATTAAATCTAATTATTATTACTTTTCTAAAACTTTCCGTGGTGAAATAAAATTAATAATAATAATATAATAATGATAATAAGTAACCGGGAACGTGAGGTTGTGGTCAAATTAGATCATCCTAGATATTGGGGAGTAATAACTGGGTGAGAAGTGGAATCGGCTTGATGGTGGAACATTACTCGCTCCTCGTTCCTTTCTTTGCAACCGCTGAATTTAGCCACTCTGGTTTTAATATTTTTAGACTGATACGCTATTCGCAGGTCCTCTTTTTTTTTTAAAATAAATAAGGTGATTGTTATGGACAAATTAATTTTGAATAGAAGCAAATTAATTTTGGATAGAAGGAAATCAATTTTATAAGCAAATCAATTCAAATCAAAAATTAATATGTGCAAATCAAATTGCTACGTGTAAATCAATATAAATTTTTTAAAAAATTCTTTAACAAAATATAAACAATTAGGTTAGTAATAATATCATAAAATTTAACGTATTTCAAATTTATCATAGAAATTTTCTTTTAATGATGAGTGCAATTTTCTGACGTTTTTTTGCTTCGCTGAAAAGTACGAAAAAAGTTTAAATATACAACTTGCTTCAGATCAAAGGAGTTGAAGATGAGCGAGAATATCCGACGCGAATAAATCTGGAGCTCCCGCAGTGATCAGAAGCGAGAATGTGTGGTAGGTGTTAACGTGTATGGCTTGCGGTAGGCGTTGGCGGCGGCAAAGAGAGAGGCGTCGACGGTGGTGGCGGTGTCGTCGTGTATGGTTCGCTCATGTCGACATGATGGGGAAATGGTTTGCTCCTATCAATTTTACTGTAACATTTAAAATAATTGTTTAAGAGTTTTTTTTTTAAAGTTGATTTGTGGATTCATTTGGCATGACTTATTTGCTGCGGTGAGCTTATCTATGGGAGGATACATAGACGATTCTTGGGCCCGGAAGGGGAGAGGCGGAAAAGAGGAAGGAGGGCTTCGATCACTTGCCTGCAGCTCGATGACTCCCTATACAAGATTAGTCGACTTGCCTAAGAAGAAGCGGGCGAGGGAGGTGGCCAATGGGAAGTAGTTTGGTATATCAAGCTTTCCAATAGAGAAGCCGTCCAGCGGGCGGTTTGAATGCACTACAGTTCAAAGAAATCTGGACCGTTGAAATACAGGCGTGTACAGTCGGATTTGCTCGCGCACGAGTAATAAGTGCGTGTCTACGTACGAAAAAATCTCTCAAATTTTAGGTACTTTGAGCGTAACTAAGGATGGTATGCTCAACGGAAAATTTAGGCTAAAATTTTATTTTTTAGCAAAATAAGTTCCGGAATATTGTTCCTTGTATTTTTATGCATATTTTAAGTACTCATATGTATATGTATTTTTTGATGAAAATACACTTGTTATAAAGTGGTTTTTTTGAACTGACTGTAATCTAAATTGAAAATACAGTTCAATTACGAACGTAATTGCAGTTACGACTGTAATGTAAATTGAAAATACAGTCTCGCACGATTCATATATTCGTTGAGCGTGGCTAAAATTCTCTCTGTTTTAAGATGTTGATGAAAGTTTTGTGAATTGTTTGCGAGGACCAACTTTCGGCAAGTATGGTCATTGTTGGTGTCAAGGGACGCATATGAGCTCTACGAGTTATATTGATCCGCAACAACAAAGTTAATCAAGTTCAATTCTTTCCCGATGCTTTCAATATCAGGATCCTCTCCATTTCAAATGAAATGGAGGGGATCCATTTCATGGTGAGGATGGATTGCTTTTTGATCCAACGGGTTAAATCATTCCTATCCTTTTATATTTTTTTTTATTCTAAAAAATTCTGTCCACAAGATTTGATTTGGACTTATCCTGTCCATTAAAACTTGAAATGGATCCCCTCCATTTCATTTGAAATGGAGAGGATCCGGATCCATGCTTTCATGGGGTGCTGCTAGTAGGATTGTTAAGAGGAAAGAAGATGAGCAGCCAAAGTGCGCAAGGACTAAGGAGGGCGACTGTGATAAACGGATCTCCAATACCATCCATCATCTAGAAACCAATTAAAGGATAACCACAAACCATGTAATCATCCAATTAATCATGCGTTTATGATTTAGGCTCCGTTTGGCACGGTGGTGGTGATGGGCATGAATATGAGAGTTAAATTGTCATTTGTTAACGCCCACTTAAGGAACATAATCCACTTGTATGTTCCAACGAATGATGTTTGTAGGTGATCCTTAACAAATCACGGATTAATCCATGTGTTTACGACCGTCACCACTATGTCAAACGGAGCCTTAGTTTATTTAAATGTTTATGTTTTGATATTTGGCGCGGCGGTGGAGGGAGCAGACGGCGGGAGGAGACGGTGGTCTCGAACCGGAGGGACGGAGGCGGGGATCGAAATGTGGCAGTCGGGCGATTTTTCCTCCTTGCGGAGGGACCAGACGCAGCAAACGGGGACGGATGTTCATTTGGTTTTCCGCCTTAGGTCGGTGTTTGCTCCAAACATCTAACCCTAAACGCCTAATCGAACAAAGCTTAAGCAAGTTTGAGATGCAACTAATTTGTATAATCGTGTGGTTACGATTTAGTTTATTTAAATGTTTATGTTTTGCCTTCGAGCGGCTCGCGCTCAACCCTTGCTCGCCCCGCATGCAACCCGCTCTTGCAGCGCCCGTGCCTGCACACACCACGCGTGCCTTCGCGCAGCAAGCATGCCCATGCAAGCGTCCTCGTAGGTCGCATATCACACCACCGCGCCACCCACCGACGTGCCTCCCATCGTCTTGCAACCAGTGAACTTGGTCGGGCCGCCCTAAGGTAAACCGGCCCGTCATATCCCGAAAATTGGTGATCAAGGGGACCTTAGCCGCGTGTTCATATTCACTTGTTCAATAACCAAGAGAACGCAATTACTTGTGCGTCCTTCTAAAAAACTATAAATTGGGGCATAAGGATTCATTTGAAGTGGACAAAAACAAAGAGAGAAGAGAACTTTGAGGTTTTTCGTCAAAGAGTTGTAGATAAGTTAAACTCGGAGACGAAGCCTTGCTTAGCACTCATCCTACCGCTCAACACGTGTTTCCCGTGTGCCCTCCCCGAAAACAAGTTTGTTCCAGTGCATGTCTCCACGCCCCTGCTCAACATGTGTTCCTCGCGTGTCCACTCCACTTTCAATACCCCTCTAGCTAGAAGGAGCGCCACACTCTAGAACGCACTCTGCTCCGCTCCAAGATTGAATACTTGGAAACATTTTGTAAGCGAGAGATGGCTGGTCTGTCACCCTCTGAAAAGTTTATACTTGAACTCAACTGATACTAGTGGATTTCATCAGAACTGAGACCGACCCCTTAGTTGTTTCCCTTTCTGAATTTTTCTCGTAAAAGTATTGTTGTATGTCGGTGCATGTTCATCATTTTGACTACTTGCACGCTGGACTCACTCTCAAGCTAAGACGGTCTAATATCTCTGATCTGTGAAAGTACTAATTAAGTGACTTGTTAATAATAATAATAATAATAATAATAACGATATGTTGATGTTGAATTTGTTGAAGTGGAAGTGGATGGTCTGAGGTGGCAACACCGCTGCCGGTTAGCGTGGTTAGAAGTTGGCGTATAGCCTAATTTTGGCTAGTGTTCTTTTCCTACGGTCTGTCTCAGCAAACACCTTGAGTTGTAACCAGACGGTTAGAGGAAGTTAACCATGGCTTGCGGTCTGGATTGTGATACCGCGAAGTTCGTTGAGGAGGAGGGTTCTGGTTTGTGCGGTAGCTCGTGGTAGGCGCGGATAGCGGAGGTTTACCGCAGAGTTTGCGGTGGCTCCTTACGCGGTCTGGAGCCAGAGCCCTCTGGTTTTGTGGACTTGGTCACGGTGATGCGCCAAGTTCATGTTGTTGCCTAGTTCGTGAGACCGCGTGGATTGCATGGTCTGATTCTGGTATCCGCGTTTATGTGTGGATGGGTGTTGCTAGCTACAGTTGACGGGCGATTACCCTATCGTTTATGGGCGGTGACCGCACTCTCCTAATCTCCTATAAATAAGGGTTCTCAGCTCGTCAAACATAACAAGAACAGTGAGAACTCAGCTCGTATTTTGAACTTGCGGTTAGAATTTCTTAACCGTGCGACTAAAAGAAGATTGATTTGTGTTGTGTAGGTTGTGCGGCTAGCACCGGGCGACCGAGCAACTAGTTAGAAAGCTCAGTGTGAAATAGTTTGGGGATAGCAATTTGTGGTATACAGCAGGTCACGGTTAATGCGGCTAGTAGTCTTCTTCCTCGGGGTTGCAGTTTGTTCAATAAGCAGTTCGCCCGGTTCATCAGCGGGTAGGCTGTTTCCCAGTTCGTCATCTTCTGTTCGCGGTTAGCTTCAGCAGTCAGGAGACCTCGGGGTCAGGCGACTAGGAAGCAGCAGACAGAGTTGTTTTTCAGCATCCAATAAGCAGGCAGTCTGCATAGCTTGACAAGCGGCCAGACAGTTTAGCAGTTTCGGCAGTCTAGGCTGTCAGCGGCGACTTGGTAGTTTCGGCGAACTGCTTTGGTGGTTAGTAGCTTGGACGGTTACTAGTGTCAGTCTGTCAGTTTTACTCTTACTTATTTTTTTTTTCCATCGGGTATATTGCGAAATCATGTCTCGCAATGTATGTCTCGCATTGCAAAGAAGATAGCCGGTTCTTTTATAGCTATTGTTCTTCTACTGCTTTTGGTTTTTTGGCTTGGGTGGTTGAGTGTTCCTGCGACTTTTATCAGCTTCCCAGAAATTTTTACATGATATCAGAGGGACAAATAAGTTAGCAGTGATCAACCTCAAAGGAGTGTTAATCCTTTGAAAGCTTAAGTAAATCAGAGTTAATAGCAATGGAATCTGGTTATGCAAGAGGTTTTAGAATTGAGCTTCTAATGCAAACCAACTTTAAAATGTGGAGGTCGTGCATGAAGAGCTATCTTCTAGGCGAGGACCATTGGGATGTCGTCAGTGGAGATGACAGGTGATAACTTCTAAAAAGAAGTTATCTATGTCGTTATTTCCAACAACTTATTCTGTTAAATCAATTAAAATAAGTTTAAATGATATGAAAATGGAAGTAAACTCTTATTTATTTGAATTGTGGCTAATTTGGTCTTTTTCCGATGTATTTGAACCAGATGTGTCGAAGGAATTTACCTGGAGAAGAAAATCTGCCAAAACTTCATAGCTGAAAAAAGGGTTGCAACATCCACAAATAATTAGTTGTAACGACTAAGTTTCGGTTTTGCAAAACAGGTGCAGGTGCAGTGGTTGCAACATGTAGAAAAACAAGGTTGCAACAACCTGGGGCGAAATTGAAATCCGAAATTTGAATTTTGACGCTGAACGAAAACATGGAAGGGTGTGTCTCTCGGAGGGGTTTAAGATGGAAGTTATGACAAGGAATAAAGATATATAGAATTAGATTTGAAAAAGGAAGAAGAAGCCACGCAACAAATCCAGTTACGTGCCAAGGGAGGCGACATCCTCCTTTGTAGGGGCACTCGTAGAAATCAATTGGTTGGCTTGTTCTAACTCTTATTCATCATGTTTGTTTAATCCTCGCTCCGATTTCTCGTACTTTTGACTATGATGATCTAATTCACTTGCGAGTTTTATATGTTGTGAACTATTCGACGTTTGCTTTAATGTTTACATGTACAATTGAGTTAAATTTGGTTTGTATCTTAAATTTCATTCTCTTCTTCAGTGATGACGTTAAGAGATTACCATCTAGTGCTTCATACTACGTTCTATATGTGAGAGCTGCGTTCGTAAGTCTCGAGAATTTAATTTGGCTACATATGATTTAACGTATCACGATCATTCTAGTTGTGGAGTTAAGATCCATAATTTTATACGTATATTTACTTGTGTAGTCTTGATTTAAAGCTACTCACTAAATATGCATAGCGCGGTGATGAAATCGAGAGATGCTCACTGCGAGTTTAGGATTTTCACAAGATAAAAACTGAGTTGAATTCAATTGTATTTCTCTTCACAAAAAGGCAAACTAAGATTAGGGATCAACATATGAGACTCGTACTTCTCATCATTATATTCTCATCTTAAATTAGTTTCGTTATTTAGTTTACTTACTCTTAAAACCTTGTGATTTTGCTTGACTTATAAGAAAAGATCATTACTAGTACTCATAAGCTAAGGAAAAACATTGTCTCTATAGGTTCGACAGTTTACTTTCCATTTTGTTACTTGACGCGACACGTACACTTGCGTAGAACTTATATATTTACATGACAAACATGCATCAACATGCATGAGGTAGTTATTGTTTGAGTGTATGCTAAGGCGGTGAGGGCTTGGAGGAGAAAAAAAGCGAAGGTAGAGTTCATTTTGAAGCGGGCAATCTCATTAGAGCTTTTTAAACACATCATTGGATGTTAGTCTGCTGCTAAGATCTAGAGGGCCTTGGATGGCATGTTCAATAAGAAGAATGCAGCTCAGCTACAGTTTTTGGAGAATGAGTTGGCGAAAGCCACTCAGGGAGATTTGTCCATATTATCCTTCTTTCTGAAGATGAAGAACATGTGCGCTGAAATATCAGCATTGGACCCAAAAGAGCATATCTCGAAGGCAAAGCTGAAGATGCACATTATCCGCAGCTTGCGGAAGGAATATGTTGTATTCGTTACTTCTATACAATGTTGGTCCAATCAGCCATTGTTGCTCGAGCAGGAGAATCTGCTGGATTCGCAGGAGAGCTTGGCGAGGCAGATGGTTGGAGTGTCTATCTCAGGGGGAGATATCGAGGTTTTTTTCTGGCAAGAAGAAGAGAGGAGAAAAAAAATAAAGTCACTTGTTAGTGATGGTTCATCTACTTCATAACAGTAGGAGAGGAGCAAACCTCCTAAGCAGTATGGAGGGAGGAAGGGAGGACCACAGTGTTATAAGTGTAACAAACTTGGTCATATCAGGAAGGACTGCAAAGTAAATCTTCAGTCGGGGAACGATGTAGGAAAAGGAGAAGCTGAATTCAGGGCTGAAGAAGGGTGATAGGGGAATGCTTTCATGACAGACACGTGTGTTCATGCATTAACCTCCATCAACTATTAGGAGGAATAAACTCTTGACTCGGGGTGTGGACATCTTCTCACCGGGGATGAGTCAAAGTTCTCTTCCTTTCAAGCGTACAAAGGTAATGATGTTATTATTACAGCTGATGATATTATGCATGTAGTAGAGAAGGAAGGTACGGTCTCCTTAGGCAGTGATAAGGGTACACTCACTTTAAGGAGTGTGTATAACGTGTAAGCTCAAAAAGGTCATATATGGCTTGAAGCAGGCGCATCGGGTATGGTATGAGAAAATCACATAATACCTCCAATTTTGTAGATATTTTGCTCCAGACTCTGATTCGAGCATATTTGTTAAGAAGAAGGGGGAGTTTCAAGTCTTAGTACTACTGTATGTTGATTATGTGATCGTCACAGAGAACTCAAAGGAGGAGGTAGCTAGGCTCAGGCGGAGCTGGCTATCAGATTTAAGATGAAGGATATTGGGGAGCTCCACCATTTCCTTGGTCTTGAGGTGGAGAGAAAAAGAGCAGTGTGCTCGTTTCCCAGAACGGCTATACGGAGCGGTTCGTTAAGCAATTCTACATGTAGGAGGAGAAGAGCAGCTCTACTCCACTGGAGGTGTAACACCTCCATCCGTCACATGAAATATAACAGAGGGTCCGGGCGGGGCCCCACGTCATATTCCATAGATAGTCAGCGGGGTTACATGTTAAATATCATAAGACCAAACGAATCCTAACTCAGAGCATTCTAGCGGAAGCTTTATGGATTAAATTGAACTTAAGTATCAACAATGTCCACTAATAAAATCATAGGAATATTATTACACAATACACAAAATGTTACGGCCTTAAAGACTTACAATTATGCTTCAATAAGGTGGTTTACAAACATCGGCTCGCAGGCCGGCCACACATGAAAACAATAAAATTCTTCGCTTGGCCTTCGAGGACCGGCATAGCATCAAGGGCTGCAACCCATTATTTTTCGCTCGGCTCTCCAGCACTTGCACAGGGACAATCCAGCGCAAGGATGACAAGCAAGGAAACAGTCAGCTTTAGCTGACTAATTTATAACGACCCTACCTCATACCGGGGTAGCGGTATACCTTCCCTGCATGCATAGCAACCATATATAGATATATCAGAAGAAGACAAAACTCAAGCACAATTCAATATATCACAAACGTCTGCATCAACTGCCAAACGTTTCGTGCACTAAGGGCACATTCTCAGTGTACTAGAAAAACCAGTCCCACCACCGTCTAAAAGTCTGAGACTGACGGAAAACTATGAGTATTATTGTCTGGCATACAACCAAGACTCTCCTCCCTACTGCCATCATTAATTACCACATACCTTTGGTCTATTAACCTGACATAAGGCGGGTACAGATTAGTCTTTTCCCGTTGCTCAAATCGTCATGCCATAGCCGAAAGCCGAGCTTTCATGGCTAAATGAACAGACGCGGGTCACATCACCTTTCCCGGGGAGTTAAACATAACCGCGTTATATTTAACAGATGACTCTCACGGTCACCAGAGCTGAGCACCCAGGCTCGCAGCTCACATACTAGCCACACGGTCTCCGAGAGACAAGCTTCGTAATCAAATGCTATCTGGGAGCTATCACCAGCAATAGTCACTATCGTCTGGCGTTAATAACAGAATTTCTCTTTCTGTACCTAGACTCAGCCACAACTGAAATATCCTTCCAGAACACAACTGCAGATCCTGTAGTGCCAGAAAACTGAACTTTCATAAAGTTTAGCTCACACAGAGCTATCACCAACGATACTCACTGTCGCCCAGCGATATCCACAGTTATCCAAAAACCGCGGTATTTTCTAGGTATTTTCCTGGAGCGCATCCGCAGTACTTCCTGTTACTGATTTCACAGGCACAACCCCTCAGACTTCAAAAACTACCTGTTCATACTCGGAGTCTTCTACGACGCGCAAAATAAAACATCACCAATCCAGACCAACTTGTCTGGATGGGCTTCACATAGCAAAGCTCAGCCTCAGCCTTCTTCTTCCTTTCTTCCAAGAGCTTGATAAGAGGGATGAGAAAGAGTGAGAGAAGAGAAATGATTCTTCTCTTCACCTCTTCTCTAGTTAAGCAGTCTCGGGAATAACCCTGGCCACACGATCCTCTCATCAATAGGAATGAAAGGTCATGATTTCAGCTTACAAGCCAACTTATCACTATCATCAGACGATATCTGCTATCACCAGGGCGATATCGTCGGTAGCTGCTTTGACCCCAGTCAGCACCGCTCTTCGGCCGCTTTTTGGCCTTCTGACACGTGTCTCGATATCACCGAGCAATATCCACTATCGTCACGCGATAGTCTACTCAACGATTCGTCGAGTGTGTTGAGTGCGTTGAGAGTGTCGAGAGCGTTGAGTGGTATCGCAAGCGATAACCACTATAGTCTGGCAATAGTCACCTTTAGTTATATTTTCTAATTTTTGGGGAGTTACATGAGGTCGGTCTTAAACTTCGACATGATGAGGGAAGGGTTCTTCCAGATCCCTTGGTGTTCCGGACTCTGGTTGAGAGTCTCATATATTTGATGATTACAAGGTCGAATATTGCTTATGTTATGGGCTGAGTAAGTCAGTATATGTAGGAGCCACAGAAACCACATCTGGCGACGGCTAAGAATATAATGAAGTACTTGAAGTCCACGTCGAATATGGGTCTCTTCTATGAGAGGGACACAAGCTTCAACTTGTACGGTTACACGGATGCTGATTATGAAGGAGATACAGATGATCAGAAGTCGATATTTGGATATGTTTTCATGCGCAGATCAACGGATATCTCGTGGTGCATCAAAAAGCAGGATTTAGTGTTTATCTCCACTACAGAAGCGGAATATAAGGCTGTCTTTGGCAACTCAGGAGGTCAACTAGCTTCAGAGGTTATGGTAGGACATCCATGAAGAGGTATGAGGTCCTACTCTGATATACAGTTACAATGAGAGTATCCTCTAATTGGTTAATAATCCAGTTTGTAATGCACGGCAAAATACATTGAGATCGAGAATCACTTTGTTCGGGAGAAGGTGATGGAGGGGTCTTTGATGGTAGAGTGTGCAGAGCAAGGACAATGTCGCGGGCATCTTCACAAAGCCGTTGTCGAAGAGATCATTTGTTCGGTTACGAGAATTGCTCGGGCTGGTTTCCATTTCTCATTTCAAGGGGGAGTGTTGAATTTTTTGAAGTGAAAGTGGACGGTCTGAGGTGGGCAGACCACACAGACCGCGAAGACTGCTGTCGGTTAGCACGGTTAGGAGTTGGTGGATAGCTGAGTTTTGGCTAGTGTTCTTTTTCTTGCGATCAGTCTCAGCAAGCACCATGGGTTATAGTCGGGCGGTTGAGGAAGCTAACCGAGACTTGCGATCTGGATTGTGAGACCGCGGAGTTCAGTGAGGTGGCAGGTTCTAGTTCGTGTGGTAGCTCGCGGTAGGCGCGGGTAGCGGTGGTTTATCGTAAAGTTTGCGGTGGCTCGTTGCGCGGTCTGGAGCGAGAGCCCGCTGGTTTTGTGGACTTGGTCCCGGTGATGTGCCAAATTCATGTTGTTGCCTAGTTCGCGAGACCACATGGATTGCGTGGTCTGGTTTTGGTATTCGCACTTATGTGTGGATAGGTGTTGCTAGCTGCAGTTGACAGGAGGTTACCCTATTGCTTAAGGGAGGTGGCCGTACTCTCCCGGTCACCTATAAATAGGGGTCCCGACTCGTCATACATAACGGGAACAATGAGAACTCAGCTCGTGTTTTGAACTTGCAGTTAGACTTTCTTAACTGCACGACTAAGAAAAGATTGACTTGTGCTGTGCAGGCTGTGCGGCTAGCATCGGGCGACAAGGCAACTATTTGGGAAGGTCAGTGTGGAACAGTTCACGGATAGCAATTTGTGCTATATAGCAGGTCGTGGTTAGTGCGGCCAGCAGTCTTCTTCCTCGGGGTTGCAGTTTGTTCAATAAGCAGTTCGCCCGGTTCATCAGCGGGTAGGCTGTTTTCCAGTTCAACATCTTCTGTTCGCGGTTTGCTTCATCGGTTAGGTGACCCCGCGGTCAGGCGACCTCGTGGTTAGGCGGCCTCGCGGTCAGGCGACTAGGAAGCAGCAGACAAAGTTGTTTCTCAGCATCCAATTAGCAGACAGCCCGCATGGCTTGCGAAGCGGTCTGACAGTTTAGCGGTTTCGGCGGTCTGGGCTGTTAGCGGCGACTTGGCGGTTTCGGCGAACTGCTTTGACGGTTAGCATCTTGGGAGGTTACTGGTGTCAGTCTGCCAATTTTACTCTTGCTTGTATTTTTTTGACTTTCATCGAGTGCATTGCAAAATCATGTCTCGTGATGTATGATTCGCGCTGTAAAGAAAATAGATGATTCTATTACAGCTCTTGTTCTTCTACTGCTTTTGATTTCTTGACTTGTTTGATTGAGTGTTCCTGCGACTTTTTTCGATCTCTCAAAAATTTTTACGTTTAAGTCTTAAGAAACCAAACATGAATAAAGAGGTAGCTACAAGTTTTTTTGTGATTTTTAGTAGTTGGAGATTGTTTGGCAGCCATCACTGTGTTGCTTGGTAGAAGTTGGTTTTGAAAATTCCTTTTTTTAATCGTGTGTGCACAATAGTACTTCTGCCTCTCTCCATCTCCCGCTTGGAACACGTTACGTTCGGACATCTAGACTTGCTCGACGCATTCTCGCTCAAAGAAACACATGAACCGTGCTGCATAAAATTTTATTTCAATGCATTTCTTCGAGCGAGCAGGCATGAAGCAAGTCCCGACTCAGATCATCATGTGTTGTAAACAGGAGAAATACTATTGCGTGGGACAGAAAGAAAAGGTGCACTATCAGTCCAGTCCTGTTCAAAAAACCCGATCGGGCTATGCTTGAACGGGTCGGCCAGGCCCGGGCTTTTCACCATCCGGGCTCGACCCAGGCCCGGCATGAGCCGGGCTCAGGCTAGGATCGAGCTCCCTCTAAAAAGAGGGGCCTACTAAGGCCGTAAAGGTCAACCCGGGGCGGGCCTGACCCAGTTTCCTATAGGCGGGAAAATCATGCCCCAGGTCCCGCCAGGCGGGATTTCTATCAATGGAAATCTTGTCCGGCGGGATTTCTCTATGGAAATCCCGCCATTTCTCTATGGAAATCCAGCCAGGTGGAGGGATTTTCCTTGGCCCGGTTGCCGGGCCCGGGCTTATTCAGGTCCAGCCCAGCCCGGACACCGAATTAAAACGGGCCCCTATAAGGCCCCCCAGCCCGGCCTAGGCCTGCACCAGGCCTAATCAGGCATTTTCCGGACCGGGCCCGGGCGGGCTTCCAGGCCCGGCCTTGTAGCACACCATATAGTCTGTCACTCGTTGGGAATTGAAAGAAGAACGCATGTAATAATATCCACTTATTACATTCAAAATCAGGGGTGGGTTATAACTTATAGGCCTGCAATCTTCCACGAACTCAGTCCATCTCTTTACGTGCAAGTTTAAGAGACGTGTGGCCAGAAGAGCAGTCTATTGTCAACCTGCAAAAAGTCAAATTTTCTTCCACAAAATCAAAACATTTTTTAACACTCTTCTCCAGCGTTTACACATATTTTTCTCATTTCTCCAGGGTTTACACATATTTTCTCATAAATAACAGCTAAATAAATCAATATTACTTCTTGAATTAAGCCTCCGGGAGTGAGGGAGATTGCTTGGTAGCCATCAATGTAACTTAGCACACACAAAAACACATTACTTCATCAATGCTATTTCGTCAAACACGCTGCCAGTGGTTAAGAAAAGAAAAACAGCTTCTCCACTTTACATGGTTTCTGCTCTCCAATAGACTGGTTTTTTCCCCACAATTTTTTTTACTTATTTCTGCTCTCCAATAGGCTAAAAAATTCTTCCACTTTCTTTTTCTTGATTTCTGCTCTCCAATAGACTGGTTTCATGTATTCTAATGTTGGATTATTGTTTCATGTAAATGCATTTACTCCGGAGCATTCACTCTTGTTTCAAGCACAAGAGAAAAAATAAACAGCTTTTTCCGTTTCAAACATCACTGTAAAAACTGTACTTTCAAATTCACAAACTTCATCACTATTCTGCAGAATAGCTGATTATTCCACCAATATTTCTTCAATCGCTACAAGTGAGCAAAACAGAGCCTAAAATCGTGGCCTCCTTGTGAAAGACATACATAATAGTGTTTAGGAATTATTTGCCTGGATAGAAAGATTTGCAGATTTGTTGGTAGTGTGATATTTTATTTGTGTTTGGAATTAGTTAAAATGGCATACAACACACAAGATTTTGAAATTCGGATGCGAATATAAAAGCGGTGGTAATCGGTTATCAAAAGGACAATATTTAAAAATAGGAATTCAATTATAATAATCAGTTAATTATTTAACATTGCTAATATGATATATAATATTTAAAGAGGGCTCACCCCCATAACTCCGCGTCACTACTACAAAACAGATGCCAATCATCTGCCATTAAAATAATCATGGTGGAAGATCTTGGCCGTTGAAAAACTATGGCATCGGATCCATGGCCGATGGTGGAAAAACACAGCTCATGCCAATAACTCCACATGAATTTATTATATATATATACATATCTAATTAAAGTGGAAGAAACCAAGTTGATAAATTATTAAAGATAATATGAATGTATTTTTATATATATAAGAGATAAGATTAGAGACGGGAAATACTCTCAAGTATTATAATTTATAAATATATATTATACATATAAAAATAATCATCGGAATCTGAGAAGGTGATGTAGGCCACAAACCTTTTTGATGCGACATCAAATAATTGCGGATATTTATCAAAATTTTGTACCCGTTTCCAACAAATTGTCTAGGAACTGCCGAACGCCCATCCAACAATCAAATAGCTTTTAATTTTAAAATATTATTGATTTTGTTATTAGCATCCCACTATGTATATAAAACTATAATCTCAAATTACTATTTTTAAAAATGAATATTCAAAAATAAAATTATTATATATATATATATATAAATTGAGAAATAAAAACCTACAGAATTATAATTTAGGCTCCATTTGAGAGACTACGGTTAATTAAGGCCCGCTTCCCGATTGACCGATAAAAATAAATCCCCCAAAAGGAGCGTTAGAGTACTAAAAATACTTGGATATTAATAAACTTTTTTAAATACCATCAAAATAATGAAAATATAACTAATTTTAATTATTTTGAAGTCCATAAAAAAATTAACATTCAAAACTAATCATGTTTGACTTCAAATTAAAGATTGCTTCACTTCAAATTTTGAAAGTACATATATGAAGAAAAAAATATTAATTGTTTTTACACAGCTAATTGAAATATCCTAATTTTAAAAATATAAAAAATTAAATTTTGCATAACCCTTCTCATTTTAAATCTAACAATATAAGTGCTCCCGTAACCATTTGTGATTCTTGCAATGGTTGGTTGTAATGTCTTCCCAATCTTCCACCGCTCGTTCGTCATATCTCATTCAAGAAGAAATAATGTGTGGTACCAGAAAGCAAACACAAGTGCAACCGAACGAAATGATTATTATTAAAAATACACTGCAAATAAGTGTTGGTATCACCTGCATAAACAAATGAAGTGAAAAAATATAATACTTTATACTTTAGAAAATTAAACACCGACTATGTTATAATACAAAGAGATAACTAATCTCATGTTCGGTATTATAATCCATTTATCAAATTGAACTGTAATTACTTTGCACTGTAGATATTCCAATAACACTAATCACCACAACATTCAATACATCGCTAGTTCAAAAACAATTTCAATGTGTTTAGACTAAAAGGGTGTAAAATGTCCAAAAACAATTTCAATAAATTTTGCATTTAGCGAATAGGCGCAAGTTCATTTTTTTTATTTTTTTTGTTAATTGATCAAACTTTATCCTCCTATAATATGTACTCAAAATGAGAGGAAAAACATTGTGTAAACAAAAACATCTTTAAACTTGTTTAACTCTTAGAACTACCTTTCAACTTCAATGCTCCGGGTGGTTCCGTTGCTTGAGTAGATGTTAGATCTATACTTTTTCTTAACTTGCATTTTTTTGGGCTACTCTTTGAAGCTCAATGTCTACATTACTTTTCATATCTATATGAAATTTTCATTTAGGACTAATTATTTCCCATTCTCATGAATTGACCATAAATGAAATAATTTAGAGTTCATAATATATGAGAATAGTTCATGTGCATGTGACAATCCCAAAATATATATATTTAGGTGTGAGCACAAATGAACTAACTTAAAGAGCCTCTTTCTTCACTAAGTCTTCCTACACTTTAATGAACTACAATGTTTGTGTAAAAAACTTCCCCACTACCTCAAAATACAATGCACATGTATAATTATTCCTAATTTTGTCACAACTCACACCAAATAATCTTCTATTTTTTATATGTTGAATGCTTATCATTTGATCAAAAGTCTATAGTCATCAAATTATCAATTTATATCGTTAAGAAAATTTTCAATTGATTGACATCTCCACAAGATTTGCGCATGAATTGCTCAAGTGTAAATATGTATCAATTCATGCTGACATAAAAAAATTTTTGTATAATTCTATCCACGTACTAACATATCTGAGAACATTAAAATACAAGATAAAAAATTAAATCACTAATTTATTAAAAGCAATATTAAAATCATTTTCTAATACTGCTTCAATCACCATAACTGTTGTCAAACTTTCCGGTTCAAGAATTGACTAAACACATTGCAAAGTTCACTCATATCAAGATTGCGCTTTATCGAACATAACTAAAACATGAAAAAAAATGATTTAATTGTAGATGTGATTTCAACAATGAATAATAGCAACATTCAACATCCGTTAGTCTTATATGTGCAATATAGTTGAAGATTAGTGAAAAACATATCCATCCAATTGATCGAAACGGGGTGTTTAAAAAATAAACTATGTAGTTTCTCTGTATTTTCCTTGACTTTATTGAACTAACATAGCATATATTGTCCACGCACTTGTACCTAAACTATATAAAAGTACTACCCTCTAAATCTTTACTGTGTAGCTTGACTTGCATTGTAAATAATAGTGACATTTGCAACATTTTTAACTTTCACATGCGCTAATATCTTTCGTGGTTTGACACCTGCACTAGACATATGTTGCGGAGAGAAGAATGCTTAGGTGGATGTGTGGACACACGATATTGGATAAAATTAGAAATGAATGTATTAGGGATAAGGCACAAGTAGCACCAATTGCAGAGAAGATGCGAGAAGCTCGTCTAAGATGGTTTGAACACGTACAAAGGAGACCATTAGAGGCACTTGTTAGGCGTTGTGAGAGTCTAGTCACTAGACATGTTAAACGAGGGAGGGGTATACCAATAAAGACTAAGGAAAGACATGATGTACTTAAGCATTAGTGAGATTATGACCAAAAAAAAAAGACAGGGCACAATGGCGACAAAGGATCCATATAGCCGACCCCACTATAGTGGGATAAAGGCTTGATTGTTGTTGTTGTTGTATCTAATCTTCCTGCATACGCATGAGCTTTCAAATGTATCATCTCATGGTTCTGCACCCCACAAATCACCTTAAATCTCCATTCATCAAAATTTGCTACTTTATGTCCTGCAAACAAAATAATCATCCACACCACTTGGAATCTATCAATGAAATCCCCTCTTCACCCAACCTTTTTTGTTTTATTTCGACTCTCTTAAACTACAAACATAGCCAAAAGAATTTCCCACATGACGTACCCAATCTGCTAGCTCTTCCTTTGACCAAAAAACAATAACAATCTCAAAATGAGAGCTCACATCAACTTCAAATTTTTCATCATTTTGACATTTGCAATATTTGGGTCTTCATATCAAACACGCAAGGGAATAATAGCAATTAAAACAAAACAATTTCACAAAAAGAAATAAATTGTGGGGTGTTTCATACCATGTAAAATCAAACATGATTTTGATTTTTATCATTCGACATCTCCAACATAATCTTTTTCCAGTATTTAGACCTATAAGCGCAAGAAAATTTAAACATGCACAAAAAAAGGAATCTTGAAGCACAAATAGCATTGAAATCACTCCATAAAAACCAATATTGAAAAACATGTTGGTGCATCAAAAATAAGTGAAGTCAGAAACAAATCCAATGTTTCAGATCTAATTGGAACAAAAGTAAAGATATTTGCAGGCATACAAATTTAAGCAAATCACTAGAACAAAACAATGAACTGAGAAATAAGCAGCAACTTAGAAATCTAAAGAAATCTCTCCAAGAAAAACCACACAATTTCAGGTTTAAATAAATGAATATCCCTAGAGCAAATGCACATGCAATATTCAAAACACTGAACTAAATACAGAGTAGGTATTCTGAAACTTAACACTGATCTAAACAAATGCAGAAGCGGTATTCTACAGGCGAGCAGAAGATTGAACAGAGAATGCAAATATCTAAACAAATGCAGGATTTATATAAAGAAAGGGTAGTTCTAGAGGAGATTGACGGCCATACCTTGTATTCTTGGCCATACCTTGGATTCTTCGGGTGAGGATACGAGAGGAAGCAAAAATCACCGCCCAGCGAAAAGAAAAGGGCGGTCACTGGGTGAAAACAAAACAAGCTAGACGGCGAGCTGGTTCTGATAGTTTCGAGAGCAGAAATAGCTGGTTGCACGAGAGGCTGGATTCTCCTTCCAGGTGGGCAAACGACGGAAAGGAGGGGGGAGAACACGCGAGGGAGAAGCGAGTGAGTGCGGTTAGTCTTTCCATAAAGTCCTAAAAATGACTAAATATGAGTGCAATTAGCCCAACTTGATCTACTAATAAAAATTGCCTACATAAAATGCTTCATTCATGAATAAAACTCAAATAAAGCAAAAAAGTCCAATAATTAACACTATTTGATGGTTGTGGTTGAAGATTAAGATTAAACAGCATTCATGATAGAGAAGAGAAAAATTGCATTACATTGAACAACAAAAAGATACAATCGAGAACGAGGTCTCGGCAAGCATCCGGAGGTTGGGTCCTCCTTGACACTCCACTCTCCAAGAGAGCCAAAACACTAGACTTCAAAAGTGTCCCCCTAAAGAAACTACCACTCATATATATAGGTGAGTGGGCAGAAGTACAAATTACAACATTGCCCATGGGCTAATAAACTAAAATAGCATGTGGCGGACACTTCGTATCATCACGTCCCGCTCAAAAAACGACCTTGTCCTCAGGGTCGAGGACCAAATGGGTCGCCAGAAAGTGCCAGCGGGTCTAGTTCCCTAGAGTCGGGATCAGTATCTTCAGCTCCAAGCAATACACATAGGTTCCTGACAGGGCAAACGTGGGTGGGTGAGAACGGTTGCTCGCAGCGAAAGCAGAGACCCTTGCGGCGAAGCTCTTCCCGTTGTTGGTAAGACAGATGATGGGGCCGTCGGAGGGCCGGTAAACGTGGAGTTGGCGGATGCACGGGCAAAGTCGGTAGCTAGGGCCAAGGTGGGGGCAGAGTGTCCACGAGCGGAAGAGATGGCGGTAGTGGCCGCGACGGCAAAGGTGGTTATAGTGGCCGCGACGACAGAGGTGGCGGTAGTGGCCACGGCGGTGGGGGAAGCCGTGTCGAGGAGGATGGTGCGGCTGGGTAGAGTTTCTCGTCGAGATGCCTAGCCTGCTCCATTGCGCGGGAAAGAGTAGTCGGGTTGTGGACCCGAATGTGCGCATGGAGGTGGGGGTGCAGACCCGCCATAAAATAGCCTAAGTAGTGGTCGGGGGCCAGGTCGGGGACATGCGTAGCTACCGCAAAGAATACGTCGATGTAAGTTGTCACTGAGTAAAACTGGAGGACGGAACTGAGACGCTCAAATGCATTACCCGTCTGGCGGCTGTCATAGTGGCGGAAGAGTTCCTCCTTCAATGCGGGCGAGGAAATGTCAGGTGTCTGGTGACGCATCCAACGCACTCAATGGTGTGTCGAGCCTTCCATATAGATAGTGGCGAGTGGGGCCTTCTGGTTGGCGGGAGTGGCCTGCAAGTCGAAGAACTGCTCGGCGCGGGCAATCCACCGGAGAGGGTTGGTCCCATCGAACACCGGAATCTCAATCCGGTGGAGGTGGGCAGGGGCACAGTCTGTCGTGGGGTGCAAAAACCCCATGTGGTCGGGAACGGTTGGCATTAGTGGCGGTGGAGGGGTCGGAGGACTATTAACTGCCGCGGTAAGTCCTCGAAAGAGTAGCATGAGGTCTGCCACCTGGGCTTCAAAGTGATCCATGCACTGAGAGTCCGAGTTTGCAGTCGTGGAGGCGTTCTCGTCAGAGTGGAGGGCCATGGCCCGAATCTTGGGCATGAACTGCGGCTAGGAGCACCGGAAGGCTGCAATAGCTGAAGGAGGACGGGCCGACACGGACAAAGGCGGATAGGAAGCGCGGGAGTGCTGGTAGAAGGCTGCGGACATCAAGAGGATGGCGAGGGTGAGGGGCGATGGTTGGAATGTTACAGAAGCTACAAGGGGGCCACCAGAAAGCGACGAGGAGGAGAATAAGCCGTCGGAAGGCTGCAAAAGCCGTCGGAAAAAGCGTTGTGGGCGGATTTGTACTCAGTGGAAACGTCGCTGGTGAGAGGAGGCGCTTCTGGGCACGCTGAAGCAGCCGTAGGAATGGCCAAACGTGGCCAAGTCGTGGAAAAATGTTAGCGCAGTCGCACGAGGAGTTGGGCGATGCGGTCAGTATTGACGCAGGAGAAGACGCGCGATGTGGTCGGCGGAAGGAGCAGGCGGATCGAGGATCTGGAGCGGTAGCAGCGGCGCGTCTGGTTCTGGATCGCGGGGTCGGCAACAGAACACGGGTCGGCTGGACCGCGGATCGTCGGGATCGGGAGGTCGTGCGCAGGATGGGAAATTATGGCTCGTTCGAACCCTAATAGATGGCAGGTCGGACCAGTTGATAGAGAAGAGGAAAATTGCATTACAATGAACAACAAAATGATATAATCGAGAACGAGTTCTCGTCAAACATTCGGAGGTTGGGTCCTACTTGACACTCCACTCTCCAAGAGAGCCAAAACCCTAGACTTCAAAAGTGTCCCCCTAAAGAAACTACCACTCATATATATAGGTGAGTGGACGAAAAAATAAATTACAACATTACCCATTGGCTACACGAATTAAAATAGCTCCGGCGACTGCTTCGTATAAATTCATGAATAGAGTCCACTCCCTACCATTGGAATCCAACATAAAATAACATTTTGGGAGATCGTTGTTTCCAAAAAAAAGAGATTCGGGCAAATACTTTTTAAACATGACGAAGCAAAATAGCCGGAACAAATAAAGCCATAAATACTAGAAAGTGCTTTCATGGTGTGGGGCACGATAACAAAAATATTTAGGGTGGTTGTGAAGTTTTAGGTTTCGCTTGGCACGGTGGTGGCGGTCGTGAACACGGCAATTATGAACCGTCGCTCGTGACCGCACGGCCTCACATAAAGAACTACATCCATTTTTATGTTCAAAACTAGTTTTTGTCTTGGTGGTAGTCATAACCATTGTCATGCCAAACAAACATTCTATAATGGCAGCATTTTTGTCCAAACTCACGGGAGTAAAAACACCGTGCAACACCGCAAAAAACGGAGCCTTAGACTGATCCTCTCCATTCGATGTAAATCTTTATGGTCGATATTTTTGAATAGTTTTGCAGGTACATCCCACTAAAGAAACAAAGCATATATAACTATACGTTTATGTCATGTTATACATACGTGATCACCAAACAAAACAAACATTTATTAAATTCCAGATTGAAATTATTGCACTTAATTATGAACAGAACTATTGTGCATCAGAATCCATGTCATGTGCCCTACTTGTTCCTTGGTGTGATTTACAAATATTATATTGGTTGATTGAGACTCTGGCAGTAGAAAAAAATAGTGGTTGGAAACTAATGTTGAGATTAGAGCTAACAGAAAAGCAGCAGGAAGAGGAGGGGGGTGTTAGCCTTCAAGAAGTGAAGCATGAAAATGTGAAAAGCTAACTTTTAACTTTTCTGAAAATGGGAGGATACACAGCTTAAAATAATTTTTTTAACACAAACACCTTTTCCTCCACTAGGAAACTAAAGGTCTCCAAAATAATGACGGCAGTGAGATGCCACTACCGTCCCAAGTAGAGCCTCCCGGGTTTTAGATCACGGGGAAGTCCAGAATCTGTCACCTTAAGAAGTCAATTTATGATCTCAAACAATCTCCTCGGGCGTGGTCATGCTCCTCTCCCAATTCTCAAGAAGACTCTTCTTGGTGTCTCCTTGCATGAGTTTTCTGGTGAATCATGTATACTTGGCAAGCAGCATCGTGTTTCTTTTTCACCTACCTGTAATCGCACGACTACTCCGTTCGCTTTAGTACATTCTGATATTTGGGGGCCCTATAAAATCTCCAGTGTTTTTGGCTATCGATATTTTGTTACCTTTATTGATGATTATTCGCGTCTCACATGGCTTTATCTACTACGTGATCATACTGAACTGACATCTGTCTTTCGTGCCTTTATTACTGAGACGCGTACGCAATTCTCTGTTACCTTAAAAATAGTTCGCACTGATAATGCTCGTGTATATACTAGCCACACCTTCACAAATTTATGCACCGAGTTTGAGATTGTCCATCAGACCTCCTGTGCTTATACCCCCAGCAAAACGATATGTCTGCTACATCAGACCTCCTGATGTCACTCGATCACTTATGTTGCAAATGCAGATGCCCACCAAATATTGGAACTTCGTTGTCTCTACTGATTGTCATCTCATCAATCACATGCTCTCCTCCGTGCTTGACTTCGCCTCTCCGTTTAGTCTCTTGTTTTCTTCCAAGTCTCCATTTTCTCTCACTCTCCGTGTCTTTGGTTGTACCTGTTATGTCCACTCTCTTGGACCACCACATGACAAACTTGCCCCACGAGACACGAAATGTATGTTTGTTGGCTACACTTGCACTCAGAAAGGATATGTCTGCTACTCTCCTGCGGAAGAAAAAGTGCTCGTCTCCGCTGATGTCACCTTTCTTAAGGCACAGCTCTTATATTCCACCTCTTCCACACTGCCTCCACCTTCCACTACTCCTCGTCCAGCTGTCCCCGTCACGACTTTGCCACATCCACCTCCTCCTCCTCCACTCACAGTGCCAGAATTACCTCCACCACTTCTCCGTGTCTATACTCGTCATTCATCCCAGACAAATGCCCTACAACAGCTCCCTTCTACTGATGCTATCCCGCGGCTTGATGATTCGGCAACACCCTCTATGGCTCATCCAATGACGAATTATGTCTCCCTACATCACCTTTCTCTGCCTCTTCTCAAATTTGTCACCCCTCTCTCCACCATTTCTATTCCTCACTCTTTGAAGGAAGCTCTCCAACACCAGTGGAGGTGTGCGGCCATGGACGAAGAAATGGCAGCCCTCTAATCTAACCAGACTTGGGACATAGTTCCTCTCCCTCCCAGCCAATCTTGTGTTAGCTGCAAATGAGTCTTTGTTGTCAAACATGCTCCAGATGGCACTGTTGACCGTCTCAAAACCAGCCTGGTGGCCAGGGGTTTCACTCAACAACATGATATTGATTACGACGAAAACTTCTCCCCGGTCGCCAAGTTGAATACTGTTTGAGTCCTGATCTCCCTTGATGTGCATCAACAGTGGCCCCTACATCAGCTGGACATTAAAAATGTCCTTCTCAGTGGTGATCTCCAAGAGACTGTTTACATGCACCAACCGCCCGGGTTTGAGACCACGGGTCCACGGGGGAGTCTCGTGTATGTCATTTCCGGAAGTCTAAATATGGTCTCAAGCAATCTACTCGCGCTTGATTTGACAAATTCAGTAAAGTGGTTCGCGAGATTGGTTTCACACGAAGCTCTGCTGACTTATCTCTCTTCACTCGTCATCAACCAACAGGCACTATAATTCTCCTTGTGTATGTTGATGATATTCTAATAACGGATGACGACACGACCGAGATCCGGAACATCAAGCAACATTTAAACTCAGCGTTTCAGACAAAAGATCTGGGCAATCTTCGATGCTTCCTGGGGCTTGAGGTTGCAAGGAGACTTGATGGACTTGACCTATCCCAACGGAAGTACTGCACTGATCTACTGCAAGATGCGGTCTACTCAGAATGCAAACCTACAGACACTCCTATGGATGTGAATCACAAGCTGTCTGCACGTGGATCTGGAACTGACCCTGTTCTGACAAATCCAGAGTACTACCGATGCTTGGCAGGGAAACTTATCTATCTTACGCTTACACGACCTGATATATCATTCGTGTTTGGGGTTGTGAGCCGATTTATGCATGCACCTCGGACATCTCATCTCCAAGCCGTCAAGCGGATTCTCATACTTGAAGACTTCTCCAGGACAAGGACTTGTTTACAAACCGTCCTCTTTGTCTCTTGTTGCGTATACTGATGCTGACTACGTAGGTTCCTTTGATGATAGACGTTCCACGACTGGTTTTTGCACCTACCTTGTTGGACACCTTATTACCTGGTGTAGCAAGAAATAGTCGGTTGTTGCTCGCTCCTCTGCTTGGGCCAAGTACTGTGCTATGACAGTTGTGTCTGAGCTCACCTGGCCTGAGGGTCTTCTCAGTGATTTGGGGCTCAAACTCTCCTCTCTGACCACTCTTTTATGTGATAGTCAAACAGCTATACACATTGTCAAGAATCTCGTATTCCATGAGCGAACAAAGCATATTGAAGTTGACTGCCGCTTCATTCGGGTAAAAAGTTCAATCGAAGAAGTTGGAGTTAGAGCATGTCGCTGCGTCAGGACAAGTTGCTGATATATTCACGAAAGCTCTCTCTCGGACATTATATCATCTGTTCTTATCCAAGCTTAGTGCCTATGACTTGTATGCTCCAGCTTGCGGGGGAGTGTTAAGATGTAATGAAAAAGCTCATTAGGAGGAGCCCATGTATATTCTATTCAGTCTCACATTGTAGATATAGAAGACTCTCCCTCTCTTTCACTCTATATAAGTGTATGTACTCCTGTATTTACATAATAATAAAAATTGTGTGATTTTCTCTCACTTGTGTCTTTCTCTACAGTTTTAAATGTCATTCGATATATCTGACAAGTCGACCAACATGTAAAATTTGAAGGTAAAATGATATTCTTTCCAAAATAAATCAATCATGTCGTTTAGTAAATTTTCAGCCAATACAAACATTATTTTCCAATGAATCGGACAACACGTTTGTTGAAAATATTGCCCAACATTTCTTCCATAAAACATCACATGTTTAGGGAATTAGTGAGATTATGGCTAAAGATAAGGCACAATGGCTACAAAAGACCCATATAGCCGACCCCACAATAGTGGGATAAAATTAAAACCATCACAATATTATAAGACCCCCACATCACAATACCCTACATGCACTCTGCTTGAAACCCTCAATGTCCCTTCTAGTCAAAACCATCTCTACTCCCTATAGTCACTGATTCTGCTAATTAAAACCATCAATATGCATATGCTTCTCTCCCATATGCTCCTTTCTCTCGCGCTGTCCTTTGTCGAACTTTGGCTCATATAGAGACCCTGCTCGACCTGCGGCTCTTACAAGTCTAAGTAACCGCCTCATCATCATCCTCTTCTCTTTCACCATCATTAATTTTTCTTAATTCATATCAAAATAACAATATTATGACATTCAACACATTACTAGTTAACATTTTTCTATATGAGATTTACAGCCATGATTGTTGAAGCTCTAATCTCTCGCTCCGTAACTGTCTTTGACTAGCAATGCCATTACCAGAGAATTTGTGCTGACATGCACATTTTTTCAGCTGAGCTCATTTGCAAACAGCCTACCTTGTGATCATAACTTCATATTCCATCTAGTTGTTTGTCTCTTTGAAATGCAATTTAATATCTGACAATGACAATAGAAATCCGTTGGGGTTTTTCAGAACAATGTCAAATCCCGAAGATCTCAACCCCCACACGCCGTCTAAAAAAAGTTTCCACGCCGAAATCAACGTGAAATATTTTTCAACCTTGTTGTCCACGGTGAAATATGCCACAACTTGCATTTTAATCATTGTTTATGGTATATATGTGATATCGAACTTGCCTAAGTCACTTAACCATTTTGCCAACCTCTCAGAGTGCTTCATTTTAACCAATACAGTTTGCAAAGTGTAGAAAGGTTAAGTAAATCTTGTATATACTTCTTGAACATCAAATTACAAGTGTGAGTACAAATATATAGGGAGAGAGAGAGAGAGAGAAATCTCTATTACAAGATGTGGGACTAAACATCTTAATGATCCTTTACTAATGGGCATTTGCATATATCATTCAACACTCCCCCGCAAGCTGGAGCGTACAAATCGTAGGTACCGAGCTTGGATAAGAATTGATAGTACAAAGGTCGTGGTAAGGTCTTGGTGAGGATGTCAGCAACTTGCTCAGTAGCTGGAACATGCATTAACTCTACCTTCTTTAATTTAACCTTTTCTAGAATGAAATGACAATCAACCTCAATGTGCTTCGTCCGTTCATGGAAAACAGGATTTTTGGCAAATGTGTATGGCAGTCTTGCTGTCGCAAAATAAAGTGGCATGTGCGGAAAGCTTGACTCCTAAATCATTAAGGAGACCCACAAGCCAAGTGAGCTCAGACACAACAGCTGTCATTGAACGATGTTCGGCCTCAGCAAATGAACGGTCAACAACAGATTGTTTCTTGCTACGCCAAGTAATGAGATGTCCTCCAAAATAAGTGCAGTATCCACTAGTGGAACGTCGATCATCCAATGAGCCAGCATAATCAGCGTCACAATAATCACTCAGAGATAAGGGAGACAAAGAGGGATTGTATACAAGTCCCAGTCCAGGAGCAGTCTTCAAGTATCGAAGAATGCGCTCAACTGCCTGGAGATGAGAGATACGTGGATCATGCATGAATCGACTGACAATCTCAACAGTAAATGATATATCAGGTCTTGTAACAGTGAGATATATCAGTTTTCCCACAAGATGACCATAATATTCTGGGTTTGGAAGGAGTATATCAGAGTCTGAGGCATGAGCGCAGAGCTTGCATCCAGAGTAGCCCGCATCGTGAAGTAAGTCAAGACAGTACTTTTAAGATAACACCAGTCCATCAGGTCGTCGAGTCACCTCAAAACTAAGAAAGTAATGAACGCTTCTCAAGTCCTTTGTTTGAAACACAGTCGTCAGATGTTGTTTGATCATATGTATTCCTGTAAGATCGTCTCCCGTAATCAGAATATCATCAACATATACCAAGAGAATCATTGTGGTTGTTGGACGATGCCGAGTGAATAGAGAAATCGGTTGAACTCCGAGTGAACCCAACAGCACTAACAGTCTGACTAAATTTGTCAAATCATGCCCGAGGCAACTGTTTGAGACCATAAAATGACTTTTTCAGAGAACAGACAAGGGACTCCCCAGTGATCTCAAACCCAGGATGTTGCATATAGACTGTTTTTTGTAAATCACCATTAAAAAGCATTTTTGACATCCAGTTGGTGCAACTGCCAGTGTCGATGAACAGGGAGGGAGATCAACACAGAAACAGTATTCAGTTTGGCAACTGGAGAAAAGGTCTCATCATAATCTAGACCTTGTTGTTGAGTAAAACCACGAGCCACCAAACGAGCTTTAAAACGTTGAACCACCCATCTGGTCCTTGTTTGAGGGCAAACACCCACTTACAACCCACGCAAGTCTGTCCAAAAGGAAGAGGGACAGGATCCCAAGTGTGGTATGCCCAAAGGGCAGACATTTCCTCGTCCATAGCCGCTCGCCATCCTGGATGTTGGAGATCTTCCTGCACAGAAGTAGGGATAGTAATAGAGGATAAAGAAAGAGCAAATTGACGAAGTTTTGGAGAGAAACGGTGAAAGGAAAGATAAGTCGTCATTGGGTGAGCAGTAGAAGTAGTTTCCGGATCCGCAGGCTGCAAAATATCATCAGAGGAAGACATCTCCTGTAGGGTAGTGGATGAAGGAGGACGACGAGTATACACACGAGTAATAGGTGGTTTGTGTGGAAGGGGCGTGGGAAGAGGAAGTGGGTTTGGTGGGAGTGGTGTAGGAAGGAGAGGCGGAAGGGTGGGAGTAACAAGGCCATCAGGCCGCGGGAGGAGTGGTGGGGGGGAGAATCAGTTGATCGAGAATGATATGGCTGATCTTTGAGAAAGATGACATCAGTAGAAGTAACAGCCTTGTGATCTTTAGGAGAGAAGCAGACATAACCATTCTGAGTACGGGAGTAACCAACAAACATATATTTTGTGGCACGAGGAGCGAGCTTATTTGGGGACAGGCCAAGATTATGAACATAGCACACACAGCCAAACACACGAGGGGTGACTGAAAAGGGAGGTGTGGAGGGAAAGAGAAGGTTGAAGGGAACCGCAAACTTGAGAACAGAGGAAGACATGCGGTTAATAAGAGAACATGTAGTAGAGACCGCGAAATTCCAGTATTGCTTGGGAACATTCAATTGAAACATAAGAGAGCAGATAACCTCAAGGAGGTGGCGATTCTTGCGTTCAGCAGCGCCGTTTTGTTGGGGGGTATAAGCACATGAGATTTGGTGGATGATTCCAAACTCAACACATAGGTTGGTAAATGCATGACTAGTGTATTCACGGGCATTGTAAGAATGAAGAGTTTTCATTGTAGTAGAGAACAGGTTGCGAGTTTCAGTGATAAAGGCACGAAAAACACCCGGCAATCCAGAGCGATCATGAAGGAGATACAGTCATGTCACTCGAGAGTAATCATCTACAAAGATAGCAAAGTAACGATAGCCAAAAACACTGGTGATTTTGTATGGTCCCCAGATATCAAAGTGAACAAGATCAAAGGGAGCAGCACTCCGAGTGGGATGAGGCGAGAACGTAGACCGATGATGTTTTCCATAGATACAGGACTTACAAGTGAATTCTCGGATGGAGACATCGGGAAGAGCTTTGCGGAGTATATTTAGAGGGTGTCCAAGACGGCGATGCCACTCAGAAGAGCTAACATAGGACAAAACCGTCAGAGGAGAGGGGTCAAGGATGTAGAGACCATTTGCCAGATGCCCTTTTCAATGATAGACTGCGTCTTGCGATTTTGCACAACACAAGAGGTGAAGGAGAAAGTTACATAACAATCAAGATCTTGTATAAGACGGCTAATTGATAAGAGATTGAAGGGCGAGCCAGGAACATGAAGAACCGAGTGAAGAGTGAGAGTCGAGGTAAGAGTTACGTCAGCGGATCCAGCGACTGGAGTAGTGTCTCCATTGGCGACAGTAATGAAATTAGGATGCGTAGAATTCAAGTATCGTGATGGTTTTGTCGGGGTAATATGATGTGTGGCCCCGGAGTTCA
Organism: Platanthera zijinensis; assembly: GCA_039513925.1. NCBI lineage: Eukaryota > Viridiplantae > Streptophyta > Magnoliopsida > Asparagales > Orchidaceae > Platanthera > Platanthera zijinensis. The sequence goes on along the minus strand of CM077098.1, from coordinate 117,582,532 downwards.
TAATCAAGGAGGAACCATGGGCAAGGCGGGAAATACCCCCATCAGAAATAATCACAACAGATCCAGATGAACCGCACGTTAACTCGTGTAGCCGCTGTAGTCGAGTGCTCAAATCGGTAATGGCGGCATGAACACTATATGGAGCATGGATAGCCATGACAAGGGCCAGCCTGGGCGACCAGTCGAATAGCCTCGGCAAAGCGAGGAGCGAGCAGCAATGACAGATCAAAGGGTAATTGCGGGCACCAGACGACGGAGCAGGTCGCGGCTAAGCCCAACTCGCGGCTAATAGAGGCGGCTAGCCACAGAGTTTGGGCAGGAGGCCAGGGACAAGAGAGAAAAAGCGGCAAGAAAAGTCCGCGCGACAAGCAACCCGCACGGGCACAGAAAGAGACCGGTGCGGCTTGGAGAAGAGAAGATCGTAGCGACAAGAGGAGAAGATCGTGCGGTTAGAGCCAGGAAGCAGTAGCTAGGAGAACGATCGTCGGAAAGATCCCACTTGGCGACTAGAGAAGGAGGCCGGGCGCCAGAGAAGGCCGTAGTTTAAGATAGAGGAGATCACAGCGGCAAGGAATCCGCAGGAGAGAAGTCAGTGACAAGAAGGTCGTCGCGAGAAGAAGAGAAGAGGTCGCCAGGACGAGAAGAGAGATCGGCAAGACTGGCCGTGGCTACAGCAAAGGAGAGACGCGGCTAAGGATGGAAGACCGCACAAGAAGGGTGGGGGTGGTTCCACGGGAGGAAAGTCGCGGCTAAGGATGGATGTCCGCGGGCAAGAAGAGAACGCGTCGAAGAGACCGCATCGAAGAGAGAAGGTGTCGCGACTAGAGGAGAGAAGCCCGCACGAGAAGGCTCGTCCCGCTGGTAACCGTAGAGACAAGCGTGCGACAAATAAAAAGGAAGTCGCGTGGATAGGATGAGAAGGCCGCACGAGAAGAGGAAGGAGGGGCCCACCTGGCAGTAGCAGAAGACGACTATAAAAGGCCAGGTGAGAGACGGAGGGGAGTGGTTCCACGAAAGGAGAGAAAGGAGAGCGGGTAGAAGAAGGAAGACTGCAGGAGATGAGCGGAAAGCAGGGCGGGTAAAAGCCGCACGAAGCTGGCGGGTAAAAGGAAGAAGCCGCTAGAAGCTGGCGGGTAGGAGACCGCGGGAGAGGCGTGGATAGCTAGCGGTTAAACCGCAGACACGGGAGGTTAAAAAAACAAACTAGCCGCCCGAAGCAAGAGGTAGGACTGTATGGCTTTGATACCATGTAGAAAGGTTGAGTAAACCTTGTATATACTTCTTGAACATCAAATTAAAAGTGTGAGTACAAATATATAGGGAGAGAGAGAGAGAGAAATTCCTATTACAAGATGTGGGGCTAAACATCCTAGTTAAGAGGCTAATGGGCATTTACTAATGGGCCTTTACATATATCATTCAACAAAAAGGATGAACTGTACCCACCTTGATTGTATGCACCCAAAAAAATGATCTCAGTCTTCTCGTGGAGAGGATCATTGCATATGGGAGTTTGTCCAAATTTGAATTCAACTCCACATTTCGCAACATCCTGTTGACATAATAGAAGGGTAGCTTCCCTTGTCTAACTACTACTAAACTTACTACTACCTTTCCAATTCCAAGCTAGATGAGATCATCCCCCACAATTGGGCTTTCCAGGAGAAGAGTAGATATGAGTTGTTGGTTGGGTCCTTCGAGATGGCTCCAAAGACATCTAGCTGGATTCAGCCTCAAGTTGAACCTTACGAGAGCCGCAAAATTCTTGATGAAATCTCTCGCATGGTCAACAAAACCTTGCCCTTCATCAACAAATCATCTACGTACATTACGGGGTTCGTCCCTTTTGTTTTTTGAACACTATGTCCACCATTGATTGGTAGGTTTCACTGCCATTTTTTAATCCAAACGAATCCCCTTGTATCAGAAACAGTCATCGTCGGCAATAAAGGTGATGCAATACATGCAGGCACATCTGAATCTAATGGCATCCTGAAAAAGCATCAATAAGAACTACAAGATGACATACGACGGAATCAACTATACACTCGATCCAAGACAAGGAAAAAAGAACCATTCAAGCAGGCCTGATTAAATTAAAAAAAAATGATACGTATGTGCCACTTAATATTGAGTTTTTTCACCATCAAAACATTTGAGACTCAGTTTAGATACTTGATCTCCTTCACAAAACTTACTTCTATGAGTTTCTTCATCACCTCATGAATTAGTCCGACAAGGAGCACCATTGCCTTCCACACCATCAAAACATTTTAGCGACTTTTTTGTGTTTGGCCTGAAAAATCGTAGAGCTCCTTTTTTCGAAAGGAGGGCGTCTTCACCTTCCATCACCACTTAAAGGTGCGACTTCTACTGATCCTATACTTCTTGCGAAATTTCCACCGCTAAATCTCCATCCTGAATGAGACCTCCCCTGCATTTACGATGCTAACATAGCCCATGCCAATTGCAGACTGCCTTTGCATCGCCTTGGATGCGGAATCATCTCCCATTGGTACTAAATTTGACGGCCTTGTGGAAGGTGGACACGATCACCCAAAAGTCATTAAGTAGCAACCAAGTAAAGATGGTATTATAATCGCTTAACGCATTGATCAAGAAGGTGGACATGTTTTCTTAAAAAGAACATTCACCAAGTTGTCGATGTCGACCAAGATACGCCCGGCAATATGATCTGGGATCACTATCTGGATGACCATGAGGTCGTCTAAAGGGTTCATGGGCGCTAGCAAGCCAATTACTAAGAATGTCACTACTACGTCAGATGGGTAGACTTGACTTCTTATTGGAAATAGTTTCCGACATTGAACATCTTGGAGGCATGATGCACACGTAGTTGCACTTGATAGCATGAATGTGATGCAAATATAATTCTAGATGTAATTTGAATTAAAGAAAGTAATATGAGATTCAACAAAGCAATTTTGGAGTGTAACCTATGTAAAATTAGAAATTTAATATTATTTAGTGGCGCAACCAATGTAAAATTAGAAATTTTATTTTATTTAGTGGCGCAAAGCATTTGCCGATCAACAATCCTGCAACAATAAATATTCACCAAAATAATAAACTAGTTGTCCCAAATAATGCCAACTTTGTAGGAAAATAAAAAATATAACTAAATTGCCCAGAAACTAAGTTGACTACTCAAACTAGAAAGTGGCGAACCAAAAGATTAAAACATATCTCACAGGTTATGAAAACAAGGAGTAAGATGGTCGATGGAAGGTTCAGTGGAAGATGAGAGACTCTTTGTTCAAATGATGAAACAGCAGCGGCTTGCAAAGAGGCAGCGCTTTGCAAACAGGTTACGCAGTGACAAAGTAGAAGAGAATGACGTTCAAAATCCGTGGAGAGACGAAGGGGAAAGAAGGTCACTAAGAAGTGAGGAGAAATGGAACCTGCCCTTGTCAAGGAGAGAAATAAGTTTTTTTTCTTTATATCTTCCCTTTTTTGTTGCCAACTTTAGCAATATTTAATAGCAGGAAAGATGCAGTGGATTCCAAAACAGAGAAGGAAATACATGGCTGCCAAATATGATAGCCAGAAAATCAACATGAAGGATTTTGCAAGCAAAAGAAGTCAGCTCCCCCACAGCTAGCAACTCACGCACTTCAACACAGTTTGGGGCGCTGGTGGCGGTGGAAAAAAGCAATAGTGCAAAACCAGTGGTGACATTAGAGCTATCCAAAAAGTTGTTTTGAAAAAGTTATGTACTGTTTAGAAAATCTTCATTTAACTGTTTTTCAAAAAAGGAATTTATGTTTTTCTGTTTGGAAGAACTTTTTGATAATAGCTATGAAGTGACTTTATGTGATGTTGGTGGGGAATATTCGTTCGAGGATCAAGAAGAATCAAAGAACTTTGGGAAGATCATATACTGAAGAGTAAAGATAATAGCACTTGCCTAGTATAACTATTCCGGTGGAGAAGACGATTTCCAGCAATAATCTCAGACAATCTTCATGCCTACTAATTGCATATTTGCCTCAGCCAAGGGGTTATAAATCTCCCTTGGTCCAAACATTTGTCTCTTTGTAAAGCAATTGCCTGAAAGGATAGCTACTCTCCCCTTGAATTTTGAACTCAAGATTTTTGCACCTGGGGAGTTATATGTGTTAGAGGTTGCCTTGAATCCGTCAGGGGTTGAAGGAGGAAGGCTCACCGGCGTGCGACAATGATGCAGGAAGGACTGTCGGATCACTGACAAGCATTTGGCGGTGGCGACGAGGCCGACAAGGGAATCCATCGAGCGTATTTCCCTGCACGCGAGAAAGAAAGGGTGTCACGAGAAGACGGATCGAGGATATTGTGATTCGCGAATAGAAACCTCAAAGCAGAGAAAGCGGTTTTTAGAAAGCATTATTGGACTGGCTTGTTCAAAAAGCCCCCAAAACACCTTTCTTGAAAAAACTCTACTGAGAAAGTTGTTGATGCAGTGGTAGACGGACTGAAACTTTAATAAATGATAATGTGATCTAAATGCAGTGCATGTGCAATGATTAGATAACAGTCACGATCAAGATCATTAAACAAGTAATAAAAATTTAGCAAGGCCCTAAAAAACAATTTGCACAATTGAAAACAGACAATGATGAATAAAGAAAAGTTATAATTAACCAACAAGATGAGCCGCAATTCTGTTCAAGTGCACAAAATATGTCCCGCAAATTACACGACGAATAATGATTTCAAACGCATAAGAGAATTAAAACTCCAAGCAAAATGTAAAAAGAGCTCGAAAACTTATGTATATTTCTTGTGTGTATGAATACAAGGAGAGAATACAAATATATAGGAGGAAGAAGGAGAGAGAATCAATCATATACATGATGTGGGACTAAAGAGAGAAGAGAAAAGGAAAAAATGGGCACAATAATGGGCTCTTTACATAGCCTTTTCTAACACTCCCCCGCAAGCTGGAGCGTACAAATCGTATGCGCCAAGCTTGGACAAGCATTGATAGAAGAGGGGTCTGAAAAGAGCCTTTGTGAGGACATCCGCAACTTGTTCAGACCTTGGAACATGCTTTAGATCGAGCTTCTTCATTTGAACTTTCTCCTGAATGAAGTGATAGTCGACTTCGATGTGCTTCGTTCTTTCGTGGAAGACCGGGTTTCTGGCGATATGTATAGCAGCTTGGCTGTCACAGAGGAGAAGAGCCGGTGAAGGAAGTTTTACACCCAGATCAGTGAGAAGACTCTCAAGCCACGTTAGTTCAGACACTACAGATGTAATTGTCCGGTATTCTGCCTCAGCTGATGATCGAGCAACGACCGCTTGTTTCTTGCTTCGCCATGTAACCAAATGTCCTCCAAAGTAGGTGCAAAAACCACTAGTAGATCGTCGGTCATCAAGGGAACCAGCATAATCAACATCTGAGTATGCCACCAAAGTTGGAGTTGAAGAAGACGTTATGTAAACAAGTCCTTGACCAGGAGCTGTTTTAAGGTATTTGAGAATGCGTTCAACAGCCTGAAGATGAGATCTTCGAGGGGAGTGCATGTATCGACTGACAATACCAACAGCGAAGGAAATATCTGGTCTGGTAACCGTGAGATAGATCAACTTTCCAATGAGGCAACGATAATATTCAGAATTCTGGAGTAGGAGATCCGAGTCAGATGCCTGGGCGCACAATTTGTGGTTTACATCCATAGGGGTGTCACTCGGCTTACAGCCAGAATAACCTGCATCATGAAGGAGGTCGAGACAATATTTTCGTTGAGAGAGGACAGGCCCATCCGGCCGTCTGGCAACCTCAAGACCCAAGAAATATCGTAGGGGCCCCAGATCCTTTGTCTGAAAGACGGAATTTATATGTACTTTGACTGCCTATAACCCCCGTGAGTCATCTCCTGTAATGATGATATCATCAACGTATACTAACAAAAGGACTGTTCATGTTGTTCGGCGACGAGTAAACAGCGAGAAGTCGGCCGAGCTTCGAGTAAAACCAATATCACGAAGGGCCTTACTGAATTTTTCAAACCATGCCTGTGGGGATTGTTTGAGACCATACAGAGCCTTCAAAATACGGCAGACCTGAGATTCCCCCGTGGTCTCAAACCCGGATGGTTGTTGCATGTACACTGTCTCCTGGAGATCCCCATTTAAGAAAACATTCTTGATATCCAGTTGAAATAGGGGACACTGGCGATGGACAGCGACAGAGATGAGGACGCGAACGGTATTGAGTTTGGCCACCGGAGAGAAAGTTTCCTCATAGTCGAGACCCTGTTGCTGGGTGAAACCACGAGCCACGAGAAGAGCCTTCAGACGGTCAATTGTCTCATCCGCAACATGTTTGATGACAAAGACCCACTTACACCCAACCGGTTTCTGACCCGGAGGAAGAGGTACGACGGTCCAAGTCTGGTTAGCCCAAAGAGCAGACATTTCTTCCTCCATGGCTGCCCGTCAGCCCGGATGTTGAAGCGCCTCCTGCACAGAGTTAGGAACAGAGACCGAAGAAAGAGAAGTAGCAAATATGTGCAGGAGAGGAGAGAGGCGATGGAGGGAGACGTAGTTGGCCAGAGGATGAGCAGTGGAGGGCAGTACCTGATCAGCAGAACGAGGAGTATCCAAGGTAGAGGCCGACTGCAGAGGGGCAACGGAACCGGGAGGGCGACGAGTGTAGACACGGATAACGGGTGGTTTGGAGGGAGCAGTAGCCGGTGCAGGTGGAACCGGCGAGGGTGGTGTAGTAGCGGGGATAACCGGGCGTGGGATGGATGGCGGGAGAGGAGCTGGTGGTTGATCTTTCCGGAAGGTAACGTCAGCAGAGACCGAGATCTTTCGAGTAGCTGGAAAATAACATTCATAGTCCTTCTAGGTGAGCGAATAGCCGACAAAGATGTGTTTAGCCGCCCGGGGATCCAACTTATCCGAGGACGGCCCTAGACGGCGGATGTAGCAGGTGCTGCCAAAGACACGAGGCGGGAGAGGAAAGGCCGGAGTGGAGGGAAACAGTAGGCTAAACGGAGTAGCATAGTGGAGGACGGAGGAAGGGAGACGGTTGATGAGAAAGCAGGCAGTGGAGACCGCAAAGTTCCAGTAAAGCTTGGGAACATGCATTTGAAGCATGAGCGAGCGGGCTACATCGAGTAAATGGCGATTCTGCCTTTCGACAACACCGTTTTGCTGGGGCGTGTAGGCACAAGATGTTTGATGAAGAATCCCGAATTCAGAACACAATTTGGTAAATTCGTGGCCAGTGTATTCACGAGCCTTATCGGTGCGTAATATTTTGAGGGTGGTGTGGAAATGTGTACGGGTCTCAAGGACAAAAGCCCGAAAAACACGAGGAAGCTCGGAGCGATCACAGAGTAAGTATAGCCACGTAGTGCGAGAGTAATCATCAATAAATGTGATAAATTAACGAAAACCAGAAATACTTGTAATCTTAAAAGGGCTCCATACACCAGAATGAACTAAATCAAATGGAGCAGCGCTCCGAGTACAATGCGCAGGAAAAGAAGAACGCGACTGCTTGTCGAGGATACATGAGTCACACTGAAATGGAGGAAGAGAGAGATCAGGAAGAGCCCGCTGGAGGACCGGCAGAGGGGCATGCCCAAGACGTCGATGCCACTCCGTGGAAGAGACAGAAGAGAGAATGGTGGGAGAGTCGTCGAGAAGGTAGAGCCCGTTCCGCAGCATGTCTTTACCAATGGTAGTCTGCGTCCGCCGATCCTGTATAACAAAAGAAGAAGATGTGAATATGACAGAGCAATCAAGATCACTAGTAAGACGTCCAACAAAGAGTAAATTGAACGGTGAGCTCGGAACATGAAGAGTCGAGCGAAGGGAGATCGACGAGTTGAGAGAAAGATCCTTCGAGCCGGAGACGGGAACCGTCGCCCCATTGGCTACAGTGACAGACTTCGGATAAGTAAAATCCGAGTACTGGGTAGGCCGTCGCGAAGTAATGTGATGAGTGGCACCAGAGTCCACTATCCAGCCCAGGCTGATGGATAAACAAGCAGTATCTGTGTTTGAGACGGAGACAATGGAGGCAGAGGGCGGGTTGAGCAGCCCCTGGAGTTGCTGGAGCTGGAGACGGACGACCTCAAGATCAGGAGGGGCGGCAGAGGGGGCGTCAGCAACAACAGATGTCGTCGGACGAGGAGGATAACCAATTTTCCTGTAGCAGGTCGCCTCAAGGTGGCCGTCTTTCCCGCAGTAGGAACACTTCGGCCGACCCCGGCTACCACGCCCACGGCCCCGAGATCCCGAACGTATGCCTCGAGCAGAGGTAGGAGGGGCCGGTAGGAGCGAAGGGGCCTGCTGAAGAAGGGTCGGGGGAGAAGGAGCAGAAGTATCCGGAGGAGGTGACACGCGGAGAAGCATGGAGCAAACATCAGAGAAAGACGGTGTTGTTGGAGAAGCCAGGACCTGAGTTCGAATGCTCTGAAGGTGAGACGGAAGACGGGCCATCATGATGGCAATGCAGACGGCTTCCTTTTGAGCGCGTTGAGCAGCATGATCATTGGTGGACGGCTGATGCTGGATCCTGGCCTCAGCAAGGGTTTTGGCTCGAGCGACAAAGGAGATCATATCTGAAGCCCTGCCCGTGTCGAGAGCGAGAAGATCAATGAGGATGTCGTAGAGATGCTGAAGGCTGTCACGGCCTGAGTATAAGGAATGCAGCTCATCCCACATACTCTTGTCGATGTCGTGGTACATAGTCATCTGATAAGGTTCACCATCCAATGAATTAAGGAGCCAAGTTTGAACGCGGCCATCATTGCGGAGCCAATCATCGGTGGTAGGAGAAGGAGGTGCCTGAGTAAGGTGAGGCAAGAGGCCCTTGGACTGAAAAACCCGTCTAACAGAGTGCACCCAAGGGATAAAGTTTTTCTTCCCAGAGAGAGAAATAGTAGTTATTCGCAGCTCGTCGCGGACTTCAGCAGAATAAACCGGGCGGTCTGCAGGACAAGTCGGGCGTTCTTTAGACAGATTAGCCGTCGGGCCAGTGGAGTTGACAGAAGAGCTCATAGAAGCAGGAGAGAGAGACCGCAGCGAGAAGAGCCGGAGATCGCACGGCAGGGAGGGAAGGAGAAGACCGCGACCTAAATGCGAGAAGGAAACAGTCTGCACGGTCACACTGGACACCAGCGATCAGACAGACCGCGACCAAAGTACGGAAAGAAGGTTAGTCCGCACGGTCTGGGTAAGCACAGGAGCGGTCAGAGCAAAGGAGGCCGCAAGAGGAATGCGAGCGGACAGGGAGAGGAAACTGCGAGTAGAAGGACTCAAGCGAACAGAAGAAGAGGACGCGAGTAGAATAAGAACTCGAGCGGATAGAGAAGGCAGCGGGTAGGAGAAGCCGCGAGAAGAGGTCGCGAGTAGCAGGACTCCAGCGACAAGATGAGGAGAAGCTGATCGCGGAGAGCTGAAACTGTCTGCGGCGAGTAGAAGAGGCAGACCGAAAGAGCGGGGCGAGAGAGACCGCGGAGGACAAATAGAGCCCGCAACGGATAAGAGGAGGTCGCAGCGTGTTGAGCGAGAACAGCGGGGAGAAGTGGACCCCACGGGTTAGAGCGGAAGGAGGCTATAAGAAGCCCGAGAAGGAGGGTGGAACCACGGAGAGGAAGAGGGAGCGGAAACAGAAATAGAGGCCGCAGAAAGCCGAGCGGCTAAGGGAGAGGAGCGAACAGAGATTGCAGGTCGCAGGAGCCGCAGGATAGGAAGGAGACAGCCCAAGGTAGGCGGTTAAAAAAAGAGAGGCCGCCCAAGGAGGATCGGTCCCTCTGATACCATGTAGAAAGAGCTCGAAAACTTATGTATATTTCTTGTGTGTATGAATACAAGGAGAGAATACAAATATATAGGAGGAAGAAGGAGAGAGAATCAATCCTATACATGATGTGGAACTAAAGAGGAGAGAAGAGAAAAGGAAAAAATGGGCCCAATAATGGGCTCTTTACATGGCTTTTCTAACACAAAAGTTCATTAGCAAAGCAATCAACACAGAGAAAAAAAACATTCATACCAAAATTCACTCATGCATGTGGTGGCTAAACTAGGGATGGAAGGCCGACGGCAGTAGCGTCCTTGGGATGAAGTGTGGCTCCGCGGAAGAGCTGCGGGAGGGTTGGATGGGATAGATTTGAGGCTTTAAAGTGTTGTGGAGGGTTTTGGGTAGGAGAGCAGAGTCGAGCTGGGCTTGGGTGTGGAGGATTGGAGTTGGGGGATGTGGGGAGGGTCATAGGCTTTGTAAAAGGGGAGGCTGGGGCTGGTGGAGGGTATCGGACCAGGTGGAGGAGGGGGAGGAGGAAACGGGAGAGGTACACGGGATGGAAAGGCGGGACAGCGGTCTGCGGCGGGTTGCAAGTCTGCGGGCGGAATAGGGCACGGGAAAGGTAGAAGGAAAACTAGGGGTGGGTGGTTTGATGGCTGAGGACGAGGAGGAGAATGGAGGCAGCGGGGGTGAGGGAGCAACTCGTGGGAGCTGCAGTCGGCGGCGGCATACGGAAGAGAACCCTCGAAGTCCGCCAAGAGGAGTGACCGGTCAATGCACCGAGGCAACTATCGATCCCTAATCCTGCCATACAAATGAGTTTTTATAAAGAGATAGGGAAAATAAAACTAGGGCACCATGATCGGACGGCTAATAATGTTCGAGCCGATCGGGTGCCAAATACAACATGAAATACAAAAACAAATATATCAAAACGACTCGGAACGACCCTCCAGGTGCATCCGCAGACTCGAATCGTCTAAATAGGTCGTCGATCACCGCTCCCTGCAAAAATAAAAGTGTGTGTCGTCGATGGCCATCAACTCCCCCCGACTTGAAAGCACTCATCTCCGATGAGTGAAGACGGTCGTACACTCAACGCAAGTTTGGGGCGAGTCTCTCGAGATCCTTAGCAGAAATCCAAGTATCGTCCAAAACCGGGAGGGCGAGCCAATGAACCAAGTATCGCAGAACCATCTGACCGCCCATCGTAGTGAAGTCGTGACCAATGATATGTAGTGCATCTCCGGTAGGTGTAGGCGACTGTCGAAGCAATGTCTCTCCGTCTGAAAGTGGTGCTGGTAGAACTATCAGCGGGGTGGTGTGGTCCTCCGAGCGATGTTCAACCGTCCACGACTGTCGGGGTATGATGGGTGTAGAGGTGCCAGAGAGAGATGGGGCAAGCTGTGGCTCAGAAGTAGCTGGGGATAACGGGTCCATATACACTCACTCCTCGTAGTATGGAGTTAAATCCTCTACAATGAACACCCGGTGAATTCCCATTATCGTTGGGATATCAACCTTATAAGCGTTCGCACCAATTTGCCGAGTGACTGTATTAGGACCCATTCGGCGGGCAGTTAACTTTTTTTTGCCACCTATAGGAGCCTCTCGGGTCGAAGGCGAATCATAACCTGCTCCCCAACGTCAAAAATCTCCTCCCTCCAGTGCAGATCGGTCTGAGCATTATAAATTTAATTACTAGCTGTGATTTTTCTTCAGACTGTCTCATAAAGTGTGTGTATATGCTGAATGACTGATTCGACGGACTCACTAGGTCGGACCTCTAACAGGACGTAAACCAGGTCGACGGGTTTCCTAGGCTCATAACCTAATATGATATGAAATGAACTCGGGTTTGTGCTCCTATTGACCTAACTATTGTATGCAAACTTCACAACAGCCGGGATAGAATCATAGGAGGAGTGACTATCCCTAACGAGACAGCGCAAAAGGGTCCTAAGACTATGGCTGACAATTTCCGCCTGTCCATCCGTCTGTGGGTGATAGGTGGTGGAGAACTTCAGTGTCATGCCGGTCTTCTTCCACAACGTCTTCCAGAAATAACTCATAAAGTGGACGTCACGATCACAGAAGATGTAAGTGGGCAACCCATGATACTTGAATACCTCCCTGAAGAATAGAGCAGCCACGTGGGGGGCATCGAAAGTCCTATGACACGAGATAAAGTGGGTCAATTTCGAGAAGCAGTCCACGACAACGAAAATAGAGTCAAACTTCCGCAGCGTGCGGGGAAGCCCGAGTACAAAATCCGAACTAACATCTGCTCAGGGTTTGTGAGGGATAGGTAAAGGAGTGTATAGACCAGTGGACTGTCGGGATCCCTTCGTCGTCTGGCAGATACGACAATGGCGAACGACCCGGGTGATGTCCTTCTTCAGACCAGGTCAGAAGAATCGGTCTTCGACTAACGCAATCGTCTTGTCCGGCCCAAAGTGTCATGCGTCCCCACCCGCGTGTAGTTCCCAGATGAAGAAGTCCCGAAGGGAAGTCTGTGACACACAGAGGCGAGAGCCGTGTAATAGATAGCCATCAGAATTCAGAAATGATAAAACCCTCACGGGGTTTGGGAGGGTCCCTTGATAAGGCTGAGTAAATATCTCTAAAGTCTGGGCACTCGAGATAGTCATGTCGAATACGCTCAAATCCCTTCACGCGCACGCTCATGGTGTGGAGAATGGTGACCGTGCGACTCAACGCATCAACCGGCTTGTCCTCAACACCCGCTCGGTGCTTGAGAACGTAGTGATACTCCTGCATGAACTCCACCCATTTCGCATGGTGGTGGCCTTAACTATTTCTGTGAATCAAGATATCGAAAGGCCTGGTAGTTAGAGTACAGGACAAACTCCTTGTGCAGGAGATAGTGACGCAAATATCGGAGTGCCTGGACGACGGCGTAAAACTCTTGATCATAATTGGAGTACTTCTGTCGGGTATCATTCAGCTTCACAGTGAAGTAAGCAATTGGATGACCCTCCTGGCTAAATACTACTCCGATGCCCACTCCAGACGCGTCACGCGCTACATTGAAAGCCTTGGAAAAATTAGAAATGTGCAATACAGGAGCAGTCGATGGCTTCTCCTTAATCTCGTCAAATGCTCTAGTGGATGCTGCTGTCCAGGCAAAATCCCCCTTGCAGAGGCAGCTCGTAATGGGGGCCATGATCGAGCTAAAGCCCCAAACAAACCTCTTGTAAAAGGTGACGAGTCTGTGGAAGCTCCGGGCCTCGTGGATACTAGACGGGATGGGTCACTCACGAATAGACTTGACCTTATCAGGGTCAACTGAGATACCAGACTCCGCGACAATATATCCTAAGAAATGCACAGATGAGGTCAGGAACGAGCACTTCTTCAGATTGACGAACTGAAATAAATAATAACGCGATCTAAATGCAGTGCACGTGAAATCATGAGATAGCAGTTACGGTCAAGATCATTAAACAAGTAATAAAAAAGCAAAGCCTTAAACAATAATTTGCACAATTGAAAACAGCTAATGATAAATAAAGAACAATTATAATTAACCAACGAGAAAAGACACAATTTCGCTCTAGTGCACTGAATGTGTCCCACAAATTACACAACGAATAATGATTTCAAATGCATAAGAGAATTAAAACCCCAAGTTTCATTACCAAAGCAATCAACACAGAGAAAATAAAACATCCATACCAAAATTCACCCATGCATGTGGCGGCTTGACTAGGGACAAAATGCTGGCAGCAGTAGCGACCTTGGGATGACGTGTGGCTCTGTAGAAGAGCTGTGGGAGGGTTGGATGGGATAGATCTGAGGCTTTAATGAGTGGTGGAGGGCTACGGGTACGAGAGCAGGGTGGAGCTAGGCTTGGGTGTGGCGGATTGGAGTTGGGGGATGTGGGGAGGGTTGTAGGCTTGGGAAATGGGGAGGTCGGGGATGGTGGAGGGTATCGGACCTGGTGGAGGAGGGGAGGAGGAAACGGGAGAGGTACACGGGGTGGGGAGGCGGGACAACGGTCTGCGGCAGGCTGCAGGTTTGTGGGCGGAACAGGGGCAAGGGAAAGGTAGCAGGAAAACTGGGGGCGGCGGTGGCGTACGGAAGAGAACCCTCAGAGTCCACCGAGAGTGATCGGTCAGTTGCACCAAGGTAACTATTGATCCCTAATCCTACCACACACATGAGTATTTATAGGGAGATAGGGAAAATAAAACTAGGCACCTTGATTGAACGGCTAATAACGTTCGGGCCGATCGGGTGCCAAATACAACATGAAATACAAAAACTATTATATCAAAACGACTTGGAACGACCCTCCGGGCGCATCCGCGGACTCGGATTGCCCAAATACAACATGAAATACAAAAACTATTATATCAAAACGACTCGGAACGACCCTCCGGGCGCATCCGCGGACTCGGATTGCCCAAATAGATCGCCGATCACCGCCTCCTGCAGGAATAAACGTGTGTGTGTCATCGATCTCCATCAGTTGCTCATCCAAATGACCTAAAAAGGGCGGTGGCGGTGGGAATAGGGTTTTTCCAGCCCCAAACAGAGCCTTCAAGGATGGCAAAAATAGCATATAATTTATGAGGAAAATACCATGAGCCAAATAGATTAGCTTAGGGAGGAAGTGAATGAGGGCAAACATAGACATTAGCAGAAGAGAAGTGACGCGTGATAGGTGGTAGACAACGATGCCCTAACCCTCATGCAATGTGAATATTCATGCAAAGGATGTAATGAACCTAATCATCGACTGATGACTGATGTAGGGTAGTCTCGGATGGATGAATTCTAAAATGCAACCCTAATGTGACGTGGGTGAAGATAACTTAGTTCACCTTAACGATTATATGTAAAATGCAAGATTTGACGGAATGATTAAAAAACACGCATCTAATTTTAATAAAAAGTAAAATTATTTCTTTTAGGCAAAGCAATCTTAGGCTTTCCTCCACGTGGAGGGCCAAAACGATAGCATGTGGCAAATAAATCTTGTAAATTACAATATAATCTAAAACAAAAAAAACCACGATACTAGAGATCTAAACAAATATGAAGTCCCTTCCTCATATATTAATATAGAAGAAATTGTTCCATACAACAAAATAAACACCCACTATGAGCGGCTGGATCTGGATGGGGGAGCACTGAATGGAGTGGGGGCTGCAAAGGGCAAATCTAAATGCTGGAGTGGGGGCTACAAGGGACAAATCTGGTGGATGGGATGGAAGTTAGACGGGCGGCAGGGCGGCAAGAGTAGGGTGGAGGGCAGCGGTAGCAAGGGTGCAAATAGGGGTTGGATTTTTGAAGCTAGGCGGAACTGAAAGAAAAAAGGGATTTGGGTGATGGTATGAGGTGTAGTTGTGGGTTTGGAGAGGGGAAAACGGTGTCTATGGATGGGGGAGCGGGAAAATATCTAGGAGTCATCATCTAAGGCCTCACGGAGTCGTCACCGTGAGGGGATCGCGGGTAGGCCTGAAATTTAAAAACCGAAACCGCAACACCGCACCGCACCGCACCACACCGTTTTTGAACCGCACCGCAATTTTGGTTATTGGAAAACCCCATAGTTTGGGGTTCGATTTTTGCCTTGACAAAACCGCAGAAACCGCACCACACCGCATAAATATGTTACAATTTTTCTATAATCTTATATTAATTAATATCTAAGCTAACCTATATATATTCTTATACAATAGCAAACCGCAAGGTCCGCAACACTACAACAGTCGGGTTTACACACGACACGCAGAATTTCTTATTGAATATATATATACACACACCACACACCGCAACACTGAATATATATATATATATTATACGTATAATAATGTATGTATATATTCTCCATTCATTGGCCATCGGGAATTCGGGTTTACACACCGCACGCTGGCTATTCATCTTATAATTTGTTATCTTGTATTTGCGTGCTAGTTTTCTTTCATATATACTATATTATGTGTTACCTTACTTTGAAATTCTACATGATTGTGACTAGGGGTGTTCACGAACCGAATCGAATCGAGTAACTCTTCAATCGAATCCAAATTTGACACAGAATGCAGAGATTCAGATTCGGATTCGTTCGAATATTCAGATTCGTCGTGAAATGTTGGATCCGAATTTGGGTTCGAATTTAGATTCGAATTCGGATTCAAACATGGATTCGAATTCAAATTTTTTAATATATAATTATATATAATGATAAAATATAATTATATATTATATTTATTTACATATATAATTTTATTTAATTATATAATCTACTATTCGCAAACTATTCGTGAATCCTTCAAAAAGGAACAAAATTATTCGGATTCGGATTCAGAAACTATTCAAATCCAAATTCGGATTCGAATTCAAAAAATACGAATTTTAATCGAATCTTCACGAATCAAATCTCGAATTATTCGCGAACTATACTATTTGTGAACAACCCTAATTGTGACTTGTCTTGTAATTATTTTTAACATTTTTTATTGCTAATTAAATAGGAACTTAAACAAAATTGAGCATTTTTTTCTCATTCTATATGGTCATTGTATACTTTTGTATCATTAGCACAAGGTAAAGACATGAGCTATGTTGACAATAAGGAAAACAACACCGTAAAAACCTTTTTCCTGCACCAGACTAGTGATTTCGAGTAATTAGTGATTAGATATCCATAATTGAACTTGCAATTTGACGATTCAATGTGGTGTTTTGATGTCCATTGTGGAAATTTAATGTTGTGTACCTTGTTTCAAACATCTTTTTTTTTCAAAATGGTCTAACTGTTTAGAATGTATTGATTGAGCAAAAACCGAAACCGCACAGCAAAAACCGAGTCCAAACCGCACAAAAGTCAAACCGCACCGCACGGTTTGGATGTGGTGCGGTTTTGTAAAGTCCAAAACAGACCCTCTTCAGTGCGGTTGTGGTTTGAGCACAAACCGCACCAAACCGCCCCAGTTTCACCCCTAATCGTCGGATTCCGGGAATAACTTTCTCATAAATCTGCAATAGAGTTGACGGCTGCCACAACTCACTTATTTATAATAGAACATGACTTAGGGCCACCAACTTGGACGGCTATGATTGAATTTACACGATGATTGTCCAATCTCACTAAATTAAACACACAAAAATACATGAAAAAATTAGCAAAACGTCGATCTGGAGGCATCCACGAAGTCGAATCGTCGATCCAGAAACGCTAAATATGGCAAGTAGCCATTTGGCCCCGAATGGGCACAAAACTAGTGCTCCACCGCGGGTCCACGTCGCCGATCCCCATCATTCTCCCTGGCTTGAAAGAATTTATCTCATAATGAATAGAGAGAGATCGAAATCCTCTCGATGTAGGTCAGGTAAGAATCGATGTGGTCCAACGGAGGTGGTCCAAGTATTGGCAATGACAGGGCATCTTTGCCAATGGTACTCATGTCTCTATTTGTTAGGTATCCGTTTCAATGGTACTCAGGTGTCTATCTATCAAGCGTGACTATAAACTCATAGGCCGTGATATCAGTAATACTCTCAAAAGTCAAATGGTGTGCTAGTAGTACCGATGTGACCACAAGTGCGGACAATGAAACCATAAACGACTGACCCAAAGGCGGGTGGGGCTCAGAAGTGGACTTCGTGCGGGACTGAGGAGGTGGAGGTGGAGGCTCAAAACCCAAGGTGTGACGTCTCGGTCCACTTTCATGTTACATTGTATTCTTGTTTTGGTTGGTTTTCCCCACTTCTGCTTCCACGATTCCCATCAACAAAAAAAATCATAATTGCTATTGTTCGTCTTTTCCCATGCTGTAACTGCCAAGCCGCACGTCCCTTCATACAGATCAACCCCATCGAGTCAATTAGCACCTCCTTCGGTCCCTGTCATTCTTCCCTGGTCGGTCGAAGGCAGTGCCTTAGCCTCCTGGACGGTGTGCCAGTCCCGCTAGGCTCCAGTTCTGATTCATCTTCAACCTCCCGCACCTGTAGTCGTAAGCAAGCCTCAACCCCTCATTCCTACACTTCTACAAATCAACCAAAATGTCGCAAGCATGTCGTTACAGCCTTGTCTCCGCCTGATCCACCCACGTCTGATCTTGTTCCCACCAGAACGAGCCTTCTCCCTGTCTCGTCACAGTCGGGAAAGCTCTTCCAAGTTCGAACCAGCCTTTGTGCAATGTTCCGATCTCGCCTAGCCAGAGAAAGCCTTTCTCATCTCAATCCAGACTACGAACACCTCCTCTAACCAAGTCCCCTACCTTTCCTCGCACAAGCACACTCCTTCCCTCCCTGTTTCATGTCACTGGAGCCCCCAAACTCCCACTATACCATTTATTCTTCTGCTTACAATTACCCTACACCATATAAGCCTTCATTCTTCATTCATGGATTGCAATCCACCCGTTGTCGTATTACACTGCCACTGTTGAGTTCCTATCTTTGTGAGTAACTTTATTTTAGTGTGTTTTATTTTTTAATGTTGAATACTTTGATGTTTTCTCATATCTTCAGTGGAATGTAAGACGTAATTGTGTTTTTGCCCATATACTTTGTTTTCCTATAATTCATTCGCAACATTTGTAGTTGAAAGC
The DNA here is from genome assembly GCA_039513925.1 of Platanthera zijinensis. Lineage (NCBI taxonomy): Eukaryota > Viridiplantae > Streptophyta > Magnoliopsida > Asparagales > Orchidaceae > Platanthera > Platanthera zijinensis. Next base: position 117,564,178 of record CM077098.1, on the reverse strand, counting down.
ACCCCTTGTGAGGACTTTATTTACTTGAAATAATTGCGAACACTGTGTTTAATGCCAAACTTATAAAATTTTATTTTGATACCATTTTGTTTCCGGATTAGTCAAAACAATAACGCATCATATAGTTTTAAGCTTGTTCGAATCCACTCCCTACTCTCACTTAGGAATGCATTAGCGTGTCGGCACACCTTTTCACAGCCCGTCCTGCATCAAGAAGTCAAGGATTATATTTTTAAAATAACTCCAAGAAGCATCAATCCACCACCCTAGCCTTGGATCAAGCACATGCCTCCAAAGAAAACATTAGATAAAATGAGATAAAATGAGATAAGACAACGCATTTATCATTGTATAATACAATCTATAAATCATATTACTGAATACTGTATAATATAATTGAAAAATCATATACATACAGGATTATGTTCTCCACAAAAAGATGAGTGATAAATGCTGAATACTGTATAATTCATTTGCAATATTTACAATCATTAATACAAGTTCTCCACAAAAAGATGAGTGATAAATGCTGTGGAACAAAAATGAGGGTACAAAGATTATGTTAAGTGGCATATAAGCAAAATAATGTTCAGATGGCGGAAAAACTATCGACTGCAGAACCTTTTCAAATTGCTCGTCCAACATCTACTTGAAGAAGCAATAATATCTTCCACGTCTTCTTCCTTTTCTGAAAAAATAAAGAAATAAATAAGTGTTGAATACCTAACATCTGAGAACAGGTTACCAAAAAAGAAACTGAAACTGAAAGTACTATTTTGTAAACGTAGAAAATCTGACTGACTCTATATTGGCAATTAATGTTCATTCAATTAATTATCCAAGTTCTGAGTCTTCTGACAGATGTTTCAACAAGAAATTCATGCACTAATATATTCTTGTCTCCAGCATATGCTGGAGAAACAAAACAAATCATATCGCATTTTATAAATAGCTTCGGTAGCAGCAATTGTAACAGAGTGAAATAAGGCCTTCAAAGCTTCGCAAAATAAAGTATTAACATCATTATGACTTCATGATATTTATGCAAGCACCAACCAAAATAAATGATACTAGATTGTAGAAACAACAAGGCCAAACATTTTTCAAAAACATAAGACCAAATTATGAGCTTATTTATAATTCTTAACAATAAAAAAGGCAATCAAATGTAAACAGAGTCCTTAAATTGCAAGCCATATAATGAGAACTATAAATCAATTTATCATGTCCACATCTACTTGAAGCAGTGTCCATCATTTTGCGCCTTACTCTATTTTTTTGCAAAAAACAATGATGAATGCTTCATAAGTAGCGTATTTTGAATATCTAATCTCAAGTTCAGATAGCAGTACATGTTGAAGCTTCCTTCAGAGAATGATATGATTTTCACTCTGGTTGAAGTTTAATAAGGGTACGTGAAGTGTTAGTAAATTCTAATCACGGTCAGAAATATCCAAAAAGACAAAAAAACATGCATATTGTATTGTCAGCATCATGTGCTTTAATCAGCACCAAAGTTTAAAAAACAGCCTAAATTTAAAAAGAATTAGGCCATGAGGAGGGCCGCGACGGCTAAGCTTGCTGATGATTATTACTAAGCTTCATGAAACAGTTTCGGAAAATACTAGATTGGGATAACTGTAGAATGTTGTTACAGACAATAGGTCAATGTTGAGTGCATAAACACATCAAATTTTGTTATGCTCCCCGCGACCAACTAATGTCGTTAATTTAGTATTGTCATATGGTCTTGTTAGGTATCTTTTATAAATTGAGTCGATGTACAAGTGTGTAGTGTTTTATTATTTCGTATTTTTCTCTTTATTTGGGAGTTATTTACACTCATGTCACTTGTAGTGTTATAAATAAACCCCTTGAGTTATGGGGATATGAATAAATTAATCCAAGTTTCTCTATCTCTATCCAAGTTCTTCTCCCTCCCGCTCTCTAGTCTCCTATCTCTTCATCCATTCTACGGTTGACCTAGGCTCCCTTTAATAATGAATCATTTAACTTAAATTATTAAAACAAAAATATTAAGTTTTAACTATATAAATATACAAGTGACAGGCAGCCTTCGGCCCTCATTCGGCGGGGGTGCGATAATCGGCTGCGACATTCCGACATTCGGGATGCGACATTCACCGGGATGCGACATTTCTCATTTGTCGTGGGGACGACATCGTCATTTGTCATGGACAGTCCTATGACCTCGCGCGACAGTACCCGACCGACGACGGCTCTTGACCATATGAGTGCTCAAAATGACCTCAAGAATACCAAATTATATTATAACGTTAAAACATTAATTTTTCTTTTGTCATTCCAATCTAGAGACAATAGGTTTAACTATAATTACCTAAAAGGATATTGTCTTTATAATATACATAAAGTTTGGTATAATTGTGTAATTATGAATACAACTATAAGGGCAATATAACATATGTTTCACCAAAGAGTAGTTTTCGTATATTAGTAGAGATAACTTTTCCTAAATATATATTAATTTGCTTTCTTTTTATATTTTTCGTTTCTAATCATTTTTATTTTATTTTCTACAGGTTTTCTGAAGTTTTGTCGGAAAAAAAATTGTCGCAACCGCCTCCGCGCCGATCGGAATTCTGTCACGCCACCATTCAAGTTGATGCCCGCCACTGATATCCAAAGCTGCTAGCAGCACTCGTCCAAGAAATTGTGTTGCCGCCACCTTCATATGGTCGAACCATGCAAGCTGCCCGTCACCTCACCACCTCTGATATTCACGCCTCCTAAAGCACAGCCACAACATGCTTAAACCCTCCATTTAATTAGAGTTCATGGCCCACATTCAATTTCATGCAAGCACATTTACGCCATTTCCTCCATCATACACGTATTTCCCGTGCCATTCACATAATTCATGCAAATGTCATTCACCCGCCACCTCATCTTACTCTTCAGGTTGCTCCCATATCATCCATGTGATTAATTTCATGAAAATGCTGGACCGAACCCTTTCCTCTTAACGAAGCCCACTTCCATGACCCATCATCCACATTACTAAATGTTGGAACCAACAAGGTCGGTCCCTGCTAAAGGTGCAACTCACACTTACTCTCTTCGGACCACCTTCTCGACAAAGCTTCTAAAAGACTAGACCGGGGGCTCCAGCGCGGAGGTCCCACCTCGCACCCGGAAGGAATCGGAAAATCTTCCCCTCTCTAGCCAATGTTGGGCTAGGTGCCTTAGAAGAAGAGAGAGAGAGAGAGAGTTAGCAATGTCCTCTAAGGCACCTTACCAGTTTATTTATAGGCCTCTGAACTGGGACTGTCAATAACCAAATGGAGTTGTCCTGAAATTACCAGAATACCCTTACTCGGGTCTGCCAACAGCCAAACTCCGTTATTCTGAAGGGTTATCCGCAGACCACCCAGGGCAAAAGCGTAAGATCCCATGGGGCTAAAAGATGGACCCGGCCCTACCTGAACCGGTTTTAAACCGAACCGGTGCTTGGCGAGAACTCACCTCTGGGATCCTCTCGCCTGGCGAGAGCACCGTCTCGCTAGCGAGAGCTCCCCCCTGGAGCCCTCTCGCATGGCGAGTCGGCCACTCACCCGTGAGTGCCTCCTCCCTTGGCGCTTGCTCGCCTATCCCATGGCGCAGCTCTCGCTTGGACCTTCTCGCCTGGGCCCTCTCGCCTAAGTCCTTCTTGTCAGGACCCACTCGCTCTGCGAATTGACGACCGCCCTGGGTCGTCTCGCCTAGCTCCCTTCCTCAAGCCTTTGGCTCCGTCTCGCTCGCCCGAGGTTGTACACAATCTCCGCTCTTTTCGAGATTGTTACAAACTCGGAAAGATAGTCCAACCGAGGCTCGTGTCATTAAAGTGAATTTATGAGGGAATCTTTTGGGTGGGCCCTTTGCCCAACCTATAAATATAGGACTCATCTCTCTGCAGGGGGCCGCTTCCTTCGCTCTGTCCTCTTCTAGTCTCCGCCCCTATGTCTCTCAGCCAAAGTTTCGTGACCGCGTCGCGGCGGCGCGCCGGAGGAACAAGCGACCGCGGCGGCTCTGAACAAGATCCCGGTCCGCGCTCCTCCTTCCTTACCGTTATCCGCTTCCCCTCCCAAGAAGGCGAAAGCCGCTGATCCTCCCCTCTCGATAGGGGAGCCTTCTCGCACCGTCTCGGGGAGGCGTATCCCTCCTACCCCGGCCAATCCTAGAGAAAAGGAGGTAAGTCTATTGACATGCCTTCATCTCCATCGGTCGGGGAAGAGGGAGAGGAAGAGAGCGTGGGAGAGGAGCAGCAAGAGTGGGGAGGAGGAGGAACCCCCCAAGAAGGGAGACGGGATGGGGGAGTCGCCTTGCCATATTGTGACTTCCACGAGGAGGAAGGTCACGCGACGGCTACCTTCCCAGAACTTCTGGAGTTGAAGAGGGGGAAGGGAGTAGGGGAGCAACAGCTGCCAGTGCGGATAGTCGAGATGACGGGAGCCGGGGAGGAGGACCGGTGTGTGGATCGATCAGATACAGGGGATCGAGGGGGGATCAGGGTGATCCATGGGGGGTGGGAATTGAGGCTACCCGCAAGGCCAGCCTCCACACCATGTACCGTCGGAGGTCGCCTCGACGTCACAAGCCCCGCACCCGGATGAAAAGATTACTTTTTCCATGAAGGACCTACCGGATCACGAAGATCCCTTCTGTGATGCGCTGGTGATTAGGACCGCGATTGAAAACTTCACGGTGTCCAGAATCTTGGTAGATAATGGGAGTTCTGTAAATGTCATATTCAAAAAGGCATTCAATGAGATGAGAGTGGAAGCCAGGAGAGTGTTGGCGGCGGACGGACCGTTGTTTGGATTCTCAGGAGAGCGGAAGGAGGTTGAGGGAGGAGTAGGGCTCCAGGTAACTCTGGGGGGGCTATCCAGAAACTGCCGCTTTGTGATAGTGGACGCCCACAGCAGTTACAATGCGATCTTTGGGCGGCCTTTGATCAGCGCCTTCAGATGCGTGACGTCCTCTTTCCATCAGTGTTTGAAGCTCAATTCAGGGGGGACTCAGATCAGGTTGCGGGGAGATCCGAAGGCGGTCCGAGAGTGCTATGTGACGGCAGTGAACACCATCTCATGGAAGGATGATGCAGAAGAACTAGAGAGGAGGATGTAGCGAGAGGAGGAGAGAGAGGTGGCTGAAGTGGAGAGAGGCATTGTGGTGGAGCCAGGGATGGCGGGAGAGCAAGTGGATGGAGGTGAGCAGGAGGAGAGAGAGATGGCTGAAGTGGAGAGAGACATTGCGGTGGAGCCAGGGATGTCGGGAGAGCAGGTGGATGGAGGTGAGTAGGAGGAGAGAGAGGTGGCTGAAGTGGAGAGAGGCATTACGGTGGAGCCAGAGATGGCGGGAGAGCAGGTGGATGGAGGTGAGCAGGAGGAGAGAGAGGTGGCTAGAGTGGAGAGAGGCATTGCGGTGGAGCCAGAGATGGCAGGAGAGCAGGAAGGTAGGAGGGAGGTAGAAGGTACCAAGGGAAGGAAAGGAAGATAGGGGAAACGAGTGAGTTGTCTGGAATGGAGACTCAGCTGGAAGGGAGGAAGGGATCATCGCCAGGAAGGGGTCCCGAGGAAGAGAGGGGGAGGACCTTGGAGGGAGTGGTTGCGGTGGATGAGGAGCGGGAAGTGGTGGAGCGCAGGCCGAGGGAGCAAGAAGAAGAAGAGGAGCCTTCTAGGCTGAGGGCAGCAGTAGAGGTTCTGGAGATGGACATCCTCACGAAGGATGGGAGAAGAGAGAAGATCAAGGTCAGCGGAGAGCTCACCCCCAGGGATCAAGAGGAGATTCGGAGGTGCGTGCAAGAGAACATTGATGTATTCGCCTGGAGTGCAGCTGACATGTCGGGGATCGACGCAGACGTGGCGTGCCACCGTCTCAACCTTGACCCCAAGGTCCGCCCCATTCAACAGAAGAAGAGGGTCATCGCTTCTAAGATGGCCAGACCTATCAGGGAAGAGGTGGAGAAGCTGCTCCAGACAGGGTTCATATCTGTAAGTAGGTATCTGGGGTGGGTGAGCAATGTTGTAATGGTAAAGAAAGGGGAGGGGAAATGGAGAATGTGTATCGACTTCTCTCTTTTAAATAAAGCATGCCCGAAGGATTGTTACCCTCTGCCTCGAATCGACGCGCTGGTTTATTCAGCCGTCGGTTTTTCACTGATGAGTTTTTTAGATGCCTTTTCAGGGTACCACCAGATACGTATGCACCCCCCGGACATCAAAGACGTCACCTTCGTCACCGAGGATGGGTGCTTCAGTTACAATATGATGTACTTCGGGTTGAAGAACGCAGGGGCGACCTACCAAAGGATGATGGACCAGATATTCCGGGAGCAGAAGGGGCGTAACCTCGAGGTCTACGTAGACGACCTGATGATTAAGAGTCGAGACCTTGAGTCCCATGTCTTGGACCTGCAGGAGACTTTTAGGACTATAAGAAAATATAAAATGAGACTCAACCCTCTAAAATGTGTATTCGGGGCCAACAGGGGAAAGTTTTTAGGGCACCTCCTCACCCCTTCAGGAGTGGAGCCTAATCCAGATAAGGTAAAAGCAATCCTGGAGTTGGAATCTCCGAAGGATGCTAAGGAGGTCCAACATCTTACCGGTAAGTTGGCATGGTTGAGCAGGTTCCTCTCCAGGGCAGGAGAGAGGTGCTCCTCCTTCTTTCGAACTCTGAGGGGAGTGAAGGAATTTGAGTGGACCCCCGAATGCGAGAAGGCCTTCCTAGCTTTGAAGCAACAGCTCACCCAGACGCCGCTACTTCAAGGGCTGCGAGAGGGGGAGAGTTTGTTCCTCTACTTGGGAGTAGGGACAGGAGTCGTTAGCTCGGTCCTCGTGCGAGAAGAGGGTAGGAAACAGTTCCCCATATATTATGTGAGCAGGGTTCTCAAAAAGGCGGAGTTAAAGTACCCCATCCTTGAAAAGCTAGCCTTCGCCCTCATCGTATCAGCCTGGAAGCTCAGGCCGTACTTCCAAGCTCATGTTGTTCAGGTCGTGACGGACCACCCTCTCCGCCGCATTCTAGAGGGGGTGGAGCATTCGGGGAGGTTATCCAAGTGGTCGATAGAGCTTAGTGAGTTCGATCTCGCCTACACCCCTCGGGTAGCTATCAAGGCGCAGGTGGTGGCGGATTTCTCAGCAGATTATGTGGTTGAGGTCAAAGAGGCAGAGACATCTCCCGTGGTGGCTTGGGAAATGCTCGTGGACGGGGCCTCGGACAGAAGTTCTTTCGGAGGAGGGGTGGTTTTAACAAGCCCCGATGGGACCAGGATCGAGCAGGCTTTGAAAATCCATTTCGCCCTCACGAATAACCAGGCCGAGTATGAAGCCATCATCGACGGGCTCAGGCTGGCTCGTGAGCTGGGCATACAGGACATCAGAGTCTCCACGGATTCTCTGGTGGTCGCGGGGCATATCAACGGAGAGTTTGAAGTGAGAGAACCGACCCTTCAGTTGTACCTGGTAAAGATAAAGGGTATCATCGGGCAGTTCCACAGCTTCTCAATCCGACACGTTCCAAGAGAGGAGAATACTAGGGCAGACCTGCTCGCTAAGCATGGCCCTCAGGCCAGAGGAACCATGACAGAGCTTTTTAGACCTTCTATAGAGGAAGGGGAGTTGATGGAAGTGGACTAGGAGGGGTCCTGGATGGACCCATTTATGACTTTCTTGACAACGGGACGTCTACCCGAGGGGGACCTTGAGAAGAAGCGGGTCAGGTACAAGTCGGCCTATTACCTGCTGAGGGAGGGGGTCCTTTATCGAAAAACGTTGTCTGGCTTACTAGCTCGGTGTGTGTCCGAGAAGGAGGCGTCAAGGGTACTGGAGGAAGTTCACTCGGGGGAATGCGGAAGCCATTCAGGGAGTCGGACCCTGGAAGGGAGGGTGCTGAGGCAAGGCTACTTCTGGCCTACCCTCAAGAAAGATGCTGAAGAATTTGCAAGGAGATGTAGAAAGTGTCAGGAATTCGCCCCACTTCAACTCCTCCCGGCTCAGAGATTGCGCACGATTACAGCTCCATGGCCCTTCGCCATATGGGGGCTAGATCTAGTAGGCCCGTTTCCCCAAGCCAGTGGTCAGAAGAAGTTCCTGTTGGTCATGGTGGATTACTTTTCAAAGTGGTTGGAGGTGAAGGCCTCGGCAAAGGTGACGTCGCAGGTGGTCAAGAACTTTGTATGGGGAGAAATCATCTGCCGACACGGGCTCCCTTTGGCCATTATCACGGATAACGGGCCACAGTTTGCTAGTAGAGAATTTATAGACTTTTGTGTTCAGCTAGGCATAGATCTTCAGTTTGCCTCCGTTCATCACCCCCGAAGCAATGGACAGGTAGAAGCGGCAAACAAGATCATCGTGAACCTCTTAAAGAAGAAGGTAGAAAACTTGAGGGGAAGTTGGGTGGAGCAGCTCCCCTCCGTTCTATGGGCTCTGAGGACTACGTCGAACACAGCTACGGGAGAGACGCCCTTCAAACTCTCCCACAGCTCGGAAGTCGTCATACCTGTGGAGTTCAAGGTTGAATCCCCCAGGGTGGCAGCAGCAAGGAGGGGAGATGAAGGGTGACAAGTGGGCAATGAAGAGGAGCAAAGGCTCTCCCTTGACTTGGTAGAGGAGCTCAGGGAGCTAGCATCAATCCGGCAGGAGGAAGTCAAACGACGAATGTCCAAATACTTTGATAAACACATCAGGGTAAAACAGTTCAGGAAGGGGGACTTGGTCCTCAAAAAGGTAGATGCCGCGGGCAGGGGGGCCTCCGTGGGGAAGCTCAACCCCAACTGGGAGGGTCCCTTTATTGTAAAGGAAGTCTTTAAGTCAGGAGGGTATCACCTCCAGGATGTGGACGGGATACCCCTGGATCGCGCCCGAAGCGGCGATGATCTGAAGCAATTCTACCCCTAATGTTATATCTTTTTGTACTTATTTGAACATGTTTGAACATGTTTCTAAGGATCTTCATATTTGTATGCATGGCACGATTTCTTAATACAATGCACTTCGAGGTGACCTTCTTTGAGAGATGAGATTACGGCGGTTGAGGAGAGGAGACCCCGAGAAGACCCGCTGATCAGGCTCTCATCAAGCTGGCAGGATTGTAGGCTCACTCAGTGGTTGGAGCTGGTTGAGGAGAGGAGACCCCGAGAACACCCGCTGACCAGGCTCCCATCAAGCTGGCAGGGCTGTAGGCTCACTCGGTGGTTGGAGTCGGTTAGGAGAGGAGACCCCAAGAAGACCCGCTGACCAGGCTCTCATCAAGCTGGCAGGGCTGTAGGATCACTCGGTGGTTGGAGTCGATTGAGGAGAGGAGACCCCGAGAAGACCCGCTGACCAGGCTCTCATCAAGCTGGCAAGGCTGTAGGCTCACTCGGTGGTTAGAGTCCGTTGAGGAGAGGAGACCCCGAGAAGACCCGCTGACCAGGCTCCCATCAAGCTGGCAGGGTTGTAGGCTCACTCGGTGGTTGGAGTCGGTTGAGGAGAGGAGACCCCGAGAAGACCCGCTGACCAGGCTCTCATCAAGCTGACAGGGTTGTAGGCTCACTCGGTGGTTGGAGTCGGTTGAGGAGAGGAGACCCCGAGAAGACCCGCTGACCAGGCTCCCATCAAGCTGGCAGGGTTGTAGGCTCACTCGGTGGTTGGAGTCGGTTAAGGAGAGGAGACCCCGAGAAGACCCGCTGACCAGACTCCCATCAAGCTGGCAGGGTTGTAGGATCACTCGGTGGTTGGAGTCGGTTGAGGAGAGGAGACCCCGAGAAGACCCGCTGACCAGGCTCCCATTAAGCTGGCAGGGCTGTAGGATCGCTCGATGGTTGGAGTCGGTTGAGGAGAGGAGACCCCGAGAAGACCCGCTGACCAGACTCTCATCAAGCTGGCAGGGTTGTAGGCTCGCTCGGTGGTTGGAGTCAGTTGAGGAGAGGAGACCCCGAGAGGACCCGCTGACCAGGCTCTCATCAAGCTGGCAGGGTTGTCGTCTCACTCGGTGGTTGGAGTCGGTTGAAGAGAGGAGACACCGAGAAGACTCGTTGACCAGGCTCTCATCAAGCTGGCAGGGCTGTAGGCTCACTCGGTGGTTGGAGTCGATTAAAGAGAGGAGACCCCGAGAAGACCCGCTGACCAGGCTCTCATAAAGCTGGCAGGGTTGTAGGCTCACTCGGTGGTTGGAGGGGATTTTGGAGGGTATCCTTGAAGTACACGTTGACCTGGACCGCCAAGTTGGCAAGGCCGTTAAGTGGTTGTGAAACAATAGCAAAAGATGGGAAGTCTCAAGGGAAAAAACCACACTATTGGTCAGCAAAGGAAGGACTCTAATCGTAAAAGAGTAGGAAAGCTCCCTGCCCAAGAAAAAAAAGGGGGGATAGGACTGACCCTTCAAGGCCACTCGCTCCGAGAGGTATCAAGGGGCGAGACGATAAGGGGGAAGGTGTTTCCATGCGCGAGAACGACGGGGGCATGGTGACTGGCCCCCTGGGAAAGGTTTGCTCCCGCCAGGAGGCGAGACGAGGGGCGACCCCTTCTCGCAAATGAACGGATCCTCAGATCTCGCAAAGCAATCGAAACAAAAAGAAAGGAGAGAACTAGCTCTAGAACAACACATGGGTAATATATATATATATATCTATACGCAGCACATCCAGTGAATAGTCCAATCTAAAATTACATCAGTTGCAAAAAGAAGCATCGGAAATAAAGGAAAAGTCGTGCTCTGGAAGCTCTAATCCTTCTCGATGGCCGACGAGCCTTCTCCCTCGCCGTAGATCTCCGGCACAAGGTCGCGGGCGGTAACATACTCGCAATCATCCTTGACGACGCCCATCTCGCGCATCATCTTCAGGATCAGCTCGGCGGTTCTGATGTTCGCGTCTCGGCAAAACTCCTCGACCTCCTCATGGGTGTAAAGAGAAGGAGGTGGGGGAATCGCCGAGCGAGAGGTCGAGGGGGCGGCGTCCTTGAGCTGGACGACCTGGGCCCTTAGCTCCTTCACCTCTGCTTCCAGCTCCGCTACGTGCGAGTGTAACCTCTCCGCCGTCTCGGCATCCTGCAGAAAGTCTTTGTTAGATTGGGGTCAGGTACATAGAAAACGAGCTGAGGGAAAACTCACCACTCCACCGCGAGCCTTGGCGAGAAGGTTCTCGGCTACCACTAGTCTCTACGCGAGATCTCCCGACTTCTCGCGCTTGGTGGCAAGGTTGGTCTCGGACTCTTTCAAGTTTTGGTTATTGTAGATTAGGCGGCAGGTCCAAAGTGCGCAGTTGGGAGTGCGTCGCCCTCAGGACCAGGTCTCGCGAGGAGGCCTTGTCAAGGGGATCGGGGCCATGACCTCCGTAAAGACCAAAGCCCAAGGAGAAGGCGTGACCTGTAGGCTGGTCCTGCTCCCTCCAGGAGGGGAGCAGGGTGGAGACGGAGACTCGGTGCGCCCCCTTGTCCCAGATCAGTGTTGGGTCGTTGGAGGCATCAGGGACAACGGGGCCCATGTTGAAGTTGAAGTGGGCAGACGGTGCAGGGTAGTGAGAAAGAACCCCCTCACGAGGGGGAGACCTGGACGGTTTGTTGGGAAGAGCTGGCGTGTTGCGCGAGCAGTGCCGTCTCTTCAGGTAGCGAGGCGGCCTCGCGAGAAGAAACCCGGGGAGGGGACTGGGGGGACTGGGACCCTAGGGAAATAGGGCTTAGGGACCCCGACACCACAGTCTCCTCGGGAGTTTTCTTCTTGTCGGGCGGGAGAGAGACCGTTTTCTTCACCTTCACTTTCATCTTCTTCGAGGGGCTGAGGCGAGACGGGGTGGAATCTTCGGCCGACCTCTTTAGGGAGGGGGTCAGCGATTCTTTAGCCGCCTCGGCCGCCATGTTGGCAAGAGCGACGCCCTTAGACGGCTTGATGTTGCTTTTATAAGGAGGGTGAACTGGCACATTCCTCTCTCCTGATAAAGGCGAGACGGAGTGTTAAAGAAAGAAATCAGCAAGAGGGAAGTAGTAAAGGCGAGACCAAAAAGGAAGGTCGAGCATACCTTCACCAGGAAGCACGGGGAGGAGTGAGCCAAGACCGCGCCTCAGATACTGGACCTCAAAGTTCTTTCCGACGAGGTACTCGCAGAGGAGCTTGTCCGTGCCGCCGACTTGGGGGGTTGCGTCTTGTGCGCGAGCGGGCACAACCCAGGTTGCCGCGGATGAAGACGAATCGCATGAGCCAATGATGGTTCTTGTTGGGCGTCTCGCAGACTTTGAGGCCTAGCCCTGTGAAGTAGGATACCTTGTCCTGATTGGCGTGGTAAATGAAGAGCTTGCGGAAGACAGTTAGGCTGAACTCTATTCGCTCTCGCCGCATGTAGCACGCAAAGGCGACCAGGACGGAGATGGCGTTAGGATTCGGCTGGGCTGGAACGGCGCCAAAGTATTTCAAGACCTGCTTCACTTCCGGACAGAGAGGTAGTCTCAACCCCGCCTCGAAGTGCGAGACGGGGAAAGCGAGCTCCCCGGGGTAGAATGTGTTTATGCTCTCGCCGACTTTGGGGGGGCGCGATTCGAAGCTTTCCGGCAGGTATTCGCAAATGAAGGCATCGTACTCGCCCACAGAGATACGCACGGGTGGAAAGTCGTGATCTGTGAATCGCTTCCCGCAGCGGCTGCGTCCCCCGCCTTCTTCAGGTTTTTTCTTCCCCATAATCGTGCGAAACGGCCGGGATTAGAGGCAGAGGAGGCTGGCGAGGTGACCCGGGGGTGAGGGGGCGAGATGGCGGAATGGCAGACGCGTGGTTGGTACGCGAGAAGGACGAAGAAGAATGGGGAGGCTGAAGCGCAGCGATTTATAAAAGCATGGGTCTAACCCTGGTGAAGGGGATATTTATAGCAATCATAGGGTTTGGGAAAAGAGTGTACGGACGGAAAAATTGTGCGGGGGAAGGGGAAGAGGCGGTCGGCTTTTCCTCTCTCCAGGCCTCGATTTGCGCAGCCCCAGGTGGGCCCTCAGCACAGCCAAGAGGCGAGAATAAATTAAAATTAAAAAAATCGGTAGATCAAGAAAAATTAACACAGATGCAGAATTTAAATACCATTACGGAAAATCAAACGAATACGGAGAAGCGGACAATTATTAAATTAATAAAGTTCATCTCGCGCGAGGCGAGCGGCAAGTTCACAGGGCGCATGATTTGCGCGAGACAGAAGCACAAATAATTTATTACAAGCCATAAATGAAGGGGAGAGACGCGAGACGAGACGAGAACTCGTCAATTCTTGTGCCACCTCCAGCGCCCTCCGCCGCGGGATCTCGCACAGGGAGGGCAGTTGGGGAGGTGAAAAGCGCGAGCCGCATCAACACCGCGGCGAGCGAGACGGAGCTGTTGGTCGACCTCGCTCAAGATAGCATGGGGGTCAGTCTCGTCTACTTCAATATCGGCATCGATCTCCAAAGACAGGCGGTCGCACTCCACCTCCAGCCAATCGATTCGATGATCCGCAGCTTGCTTCCCTTTTTCCAGCTCCTGGGTGATGTGCGCATGCTTCCGTAACATCTCTGCTACCCTACGCTTCATTTCCAACGGATCCATGGGATCGCCTAGGTAGTCTTCGATTTCGTCTATGGAGAGGAGGGGGCGAGACGACCATCTGTCTGGAGTAATCTTCAACAGGCGAGTCCTCGGCCAGCGAGTCCTCAGCATGCGAGTCGCGCATACCTGCGTAAAAAATTGGGAAGGTAAAATGGAGAAATAGTAGCGAAGAAAGGGCCGAAAGAAAATTTCTTACCAAAACGGCGAGAGGAACCCGCGGCGTTAAGGGGATCGTCCCTCCTCGTCGCGGGAGTGGATGAAGGAGTAGAGGGTTGTGGCGAGACGAACTGCTGGCGGTGTTCGGAGATATTGATCCGTATGGTCTCCGGACGGTGAGAAGGCGCAGGGACCTTCTAAATACGGACAGTAGGTAAGAAGACGAGCGGGATGGAGATGAAGGCATGTCAATAGACTTACCTCCTTTTCTCTATGATTGGCCGGGGTAGAAGGGACACGCCTCCCCGAGACGGTGTGAGAAGGCTCCCCTGCCGAGAGGGGAGGATCAGCGGCTTCGCCTTCTTGGAAGGAGAAGCAGATAACGGTAAGGAAGGAGGAGCGCGGACCGGGATCTTGTTCAGAGCCGCCGCGGTCGCCTTGTTTCTCCGGCGCACCGCCGCGACGCGGTCACGGAAACTTTGGCTGAGAGACATAGGGGCGGAGACTAGAAGAGGACAGAGCGAAGGAAGCGGCCCCTTGCAGAGAGATGAGTCCTATATTTATAGGTTGGGCAAAGGGCCCACCCAAAAGATTCCCTCATAAATTCACTTTAATGACACAAGCCTCGGTTGGACTATCTTTCCGAGTTTGTAACAACCTCGAAAAGAGCGGGGATTGTGTACAACCTCGGGCGAGCGAGAAGGAGCCAAAGGCTTGAGGAAGGGAGCTAGGCGAGACGGCCCAGGGCGGTCGTCAATTCGCAGAGCGAGTGGGTCTTGGAAGGACTTAGGCGAGAGGGCCCAGGCGAGAAGGTCCAAGCGAGAGCTGCGCCATGGAATAGGCGAGCAAGCGCCAAGGGAGGAGGCACTCGCGGGTGAGTGACTGACTCGCCATGCGAGAGGGCTCCAGAGGGGAGCTCTCGCTAGCGAGACAGTGCTCTCGCCAGGCGAGAGGATCCCAGAGGGGGGAGTTCTCGCCAAGCACCGGTTCGGTTTAAAACCGGTTCAGGTAGGGTCGGGTCCATCTTTTAGCCCCATGGGATCTTACGCTTTTGCCCTGGGTGATCTGCGGATAACCCTTCAGAACAGCGGAGTTTGGCTGTTGGCAGACCCGACTAAGGGTATTCTGGTAATTTCAGGGCAGCTCCATTTGGTTATTGGCAGTCCCAGTTCAGAGGCCTATAAATAGACCGGTAAGGTGCCTTAGAAGGACATTGCTAACTCTCTCTCTCTTCTGTACCTAGCCCAGCATTGGCTACGGAGGGAAAGATTTTTCGATTCTTCCGGGTACGAGGTGGGACCTTCGCGTTGGAGCCCCCGGTCTAGTTTTTTAGAAGCCTTGTCGAGAAGGTGGTCCGAAGAGAGTAAGTGTGAGTTGCACCTTTAGTTCCGAGCTTTAGGAGGGACCGACCTTATTGGTTCCAACATTAAATACCACAACCTCCACTTGAGCTGCTACCATCAACACCCCCATGCTTACCCAATTCGATCATTTCCTTCTATATTATCTGCCACATCATCATCTAAATGCATGCACGTCAGCCCCATTTCCATTAAATACATGCATGCATGAATATTAAAATGGTCATCCATGCTCACTCCCCTTGTCAACCCATTAGAAGTCACATTCCTCTCCCCTTGGAACCACCACTTTTCTCTCTCATCTACATACATTCCCTAGCCTTAATTCTCTTGGATAACTCTAGAACCACTTCAACATCTATAAAAGGCCGGTTGGAGTCATGGTGGAAGAGAACGACAGACAAATTTTGTACTGTTTTTCTATTCTTGCTTTTCTTTCTTGAGTCTTTAATCTTGCACTTTCATTTCTAGTGTACTTTCCTTTTCGATTAGAAATAAAATCGCACTTCGTTTTCTCTACTTTTCTTAATCATGCAAGTACTTTATATTTTTTTTGTTTCCTTCATCGTAATGAGTAGCTAAATTTCTATTAGCACTCGATCGAGATGAGCCGAAAAACGAAATGATCTCTTCTTTTTAATTTATTTTCATGTTTTCAACGAATGCTTAGAATTTACCCCTGATTTATGTTGAGTAAGACCATATCAATCGATATAAGGTTTTCATTTTTTTTTCCGGATTCTAGTATCCGAAAGGATCATGTAATCAGATCGATCGCTCACGGGTAAAGGGAGTTGAAAGCAATCCTTGAAAAAGGACGACTTAAATCTTTCGAATTGGAGTCAAATCCAATAGCGGGGTTCACCACTTAAGGCGAGGTTCAAGAGTTTCGATTAGAAAGGCAGTTCGATTGATCAACATAAACTTAGTTGGGCGTATCCTTAAAAAAGGTGCGTTCATATTTTGGGAACCTCCACGGTCCAAGCATCTTCGTTAAAGTGAATTAGAAATTTTATTATATTTTAATCGTTTCTTTCCAAGGTGATTCAAGATCGGATGCTAGTTTTTCTTAATATAGTTTCAATAAAAAAAATTTAACGCGCGATTTCTTTTTCTACAAACTTAACTCATAATCTAAACGATAGGATAATAATGAGCTCTTTGAAGTAAGAGTACTCAGCGTGCCTGAGTCAAAATACGACGTATTCCTATACTATATTTTGATAAGTATGTTTGCCTACATCGGGATATTAGTTTGGATAATTTTTAAAAAACTAAAAAAATCTCTATCACCCTTCTTCCTCTCCCCTGCATTTTTAGTGTTTTGAGCTCGGCTCCTATGTGTCTCCGTCTCCACCACCACCTCTGACGAGATCCCCAAATAAGGCCATAACAACTTCGGTATCAGAGCACGCACTCCTCCATCAAACACGCTCCGCCGCAAAGATTTGTGTTCTCATCCAGCGAATTCTAAGCGAACAAAGAAATCATCTTTGTCGCAACCTCCATCCAGCGGCAGCTCTCAAGCCCAGCAATTCTCTCCATTGACGATCTTTTAAACACATACGCTCATCGAAGTATCCCTCGACTCACGTGATTCTTCATGCAATCATCCAGCAACAAAGGAGCCTCGATGCAACCATATCCTAAAAGTTCCAACGACGTGTAGATTGTCAGTTGTTCCCTCCCCGCAGTTCACACAGTCGGCATTGCCGCCTCCAAGTCGTTGTGGTGCCACTACAACTTGTGTCGTTGCCATCAATCCGTGTGGTCTCCATCTCGCTGCCTCCACTTCAGCCACCTGCTTTGTCGGAACCTGTAGAGCCATTACTTCTGCCAACTGCCCCCCGATTGCAGTCATCCCATTCAATCGTCGTAGCTCGTATACAGCCCGATCTGTCATTGCCCTCGACCGTCTGCCAAGCACACTCGGCCCTACTCCAAATATGTCTTGCAGTCACTCATCAACAAGTGTCACTATCATGCCAACTCCTTACAGTATTTTATAACATATATGTGAATGATGACGACATGTCGCTCAATGTAGCCTTCGTTATAGTAACATGCTTCGTCAACCCCTGTAGAGCCATTCCTTCTGCCAACTGCTCCCCGGCTGCAGTCGCCACGTTCGATCGTCGTAGGTCACATACAGCCCGATTTGTCGTTGCCCTCAACCGTTCACCAAGCACACTTGCCCCGACTCCAAATCTGTCTGGCAGTCACTCCTCAACAAGTGCCACTATCACGCCAACTCCTTACAGATTCTATGACATATGTGTGCATGATGACGACATGTCGCTCAATGTAGCCTTCGCTACAGCAACATGGTATTGTACAATCTCGTATTTACCGAGTGGAGCCAGACAAGAAAGGCAATTCTGGCCCAGGCGAGTCGGATGGACGAGTGGAAGAGTTTCTTCCTCAATTACCCTGAGCGGGTGGCATGAGCGAGAGAGGCGAGTGAGGGAGTTTGGACTGCACTCGCCCTAGGCTCTATTTGTTTGAGCATTTTGATACTCCGTTTTGGGCAAACGCTGCCGGAAGGAGGGTAAACAAATGAACCTCCGGCGGCGTTTGCTCCGTTTCCACCGCCCGCCTTGAGAAACGCCCCAAAAAGCTCCGTTTGGAGCAGCCACCTCCGGTTCGAACACTCCGTTTCCACCCGCCGGATCGATCCGCCACCGCCGAACCAAATGAAGCCCTAGGCTCCCGACAAGTGGTGGGCGAGAGGAGCGAGTCGGCTTACACTCACCCCAGAATCAGGGGGAGCGTCGAGTCCTGGCTTCGCCGGGCACTCGACATCCCCAGGCGAGCAAGTTAGCTCGCCTAGTTGTCCACTTTTCCAGCAAACCTATTTTGGTCTGTCATTATCCGCTTCAAACAACGGGATTTTGTTGTTGATCGACCAATTTGGGTTGCATTTAGTAAAACCAAAAATCGGGATTTCGTTATCCGCAGATCATTCTTGAAAACTATAAATAGACCCCCAGGGCGACCTTTGGAGAGGACCTGGGCTTTGGCTTTTCTCTCTTCTGATTGATCCTGGATGGCTAAACCTCCCACATTGTTGGTCGTGGCTTCCGGGTGGACAGTTTGGTGCGCCTCAGTGACCCGGCTCAGCATTGGCCAGGGAGGGGAAGCTCTCTTTGATCTTTCGAGTGTGTGGCGGAACCTACTCGCTACAGCTCAGGGGTCTGTTTCTGGTTGTCCACCTTTTGTGGGGAAGTTTCTTGGTTCTAAATGACCGGTCAAGTGTTCTAACTCGGGAGAAGTAAGTGCAAGTTGCTCCATCGGTCCGAACTCCTCGTTGAACTGTGATTTTTGGGTTCAACAGCTACCAAGAGTTGTTCTGGAGGGAAATTGCAGAGCCAGATGATCATGTCGTGGAAGACTCATTTGAGCTCGCGGACAAGCTCGATTTGAAGAACGGATGGGATGTTATGGTCCCACAAGAACAGTTATCTATGTCATAATTTAGTGTCTACATGTGTTCATGTTATGTTTTTTATTAATTAAGTCGATGTACGAGTCTATTGTGTTTTATGTTTCATGATTTTCTCTTGATTTTGGGATTATTTACACTCATACCAGTTGTAGTGTTATAAATAAACTCATTGGGTCATGTATGACGATATAAATGAATTAATCTAAGTTTCTCTATTTTTCTTTGAGTTCTTCACCCTCTCTCTAGTTCCCTTTCTCTTCATCCCCATTCTAAGATTAACTGATTAAGGTGAAGCAATGCTCCCCTTCTTCCTCTCCCCCCCCCCCATTCTCCATGGATTGAGCTCGGTTGCCCTTATATTTCCTCCTCCACTGCTCTCCGATGAGATCCACAGACAGATCCATAACATTTTTCATCCGGTAATGTGAAGGCATTCACAAAAAATAAATTTGCTACAACATGCATTATATCATTCTCACATTGTGAAGAAAAAAAATCATCCTACCATGAATCAAACCCCACACTTTATAACAACGATAAGAGAGAAAATGATGGAGATTGTTCTTGCGACATTTGTGGAGTCGAATGAGTCGATACTTTTTGGAGCGTCAAAGGGTCGATTGTGCGATATGGGCCAACCGATTTATTTAACTAAATCTTCCCCCTGCACCCCAGCCGCTAGGGCAAAGGGATCAAGTATTGTGGCTTTTAAATTGAAAGCCCTCGGTCATGCCTGCATGTGTGAATCCCTAGGTCACGCCTGCATGTGTGAAGCCCTTAGTGGGAGTTGCCAACTCCTCCCTCTCCTGGTGCTGATGTCGGGGCCACCACCGCTTCTACCACCCTCAGGTGTTCATGTCAGAGAACTCCGACCCCGCCGCCACCGCCGTTGCTTCAGCCGAAAGTCAAAACAGTCGTTGATGTCGCTGAATCTTTAGTCATCAATCCCACCAGAGGCTAATGCCTCATCCTCTCCACTTCGCACTTGTCGTCCAGACCATCCAATCCACGAGGCAATCGCCACTAGCCGCCTCTCGGCACCTCCCACAACCGCCAACCACTACTCCACCTCTCTTAGCCTCCTTTACTAGGTCCATCCAATCCCTCCCTTGTCTCCCCCATCCTTCATAAACCCCTCACCCCCCCCCCCCCCACAACCCCTACTCGATCCTCCCCTCACTCCCCATTCTTTTGCCAACCCAAATCATCCCCGGACCCCACTACTGTCTATTGTCGGTGTCGAACTCTTAATGAGTCTCTACATTTAGTTTTCTTTTCTCACATTGTACAAAGAACTGAAGTACCTTAATTATTGCTAGTAATATTTTGCTGATTTTAATGTGATTTTTCTCTTTTTGTAAACGTCTAATTACAGTAACTAGCAGCTTACCTAAATTGCAATACTTGTGATTAAATGTGATGTGTACATGGAATTTTAAAATTAATATTGTTTAATTAATTGAGCATCTAGGGCTAACCACCATAAGTTCATTGTATTGCGTGTGTGCGTTGGTTCTCATCTTCATTTTAAGGTTTGTCAGTGATCCATTACACTCATTGTGTTTTGTAGCATTGCAACTAGGGTAAAGCTTCTTACCAATAGATTCGTCAGACGTCAGTTGGTATAAGAGCATCATTTTCAGATTTTTTTTTGATGCGCAATCAGTGAGTTTATAAGTTCCTTCATGGCATGTTATTATTGCTACATCTCTCCTTTATTTGAAGAATTTGAGTTTGTTTATACTCGAGTACTCGACCATGTAGAGCTTACCTTGAGAGGTCTTCATATTACTACGATGATTATTCTCGTTCACAACACAACTTCCAGCGATCATATCAATCCTTCAGATGATTCCACTATGCTAAAGCCAATCACTATGATGATTATCGTCATCCTCTTCCCCGCACACAAGTTAACCATGTTGAACCTTCAGCGCAACTCGATTATCTTAGGGACGATTACTATGAGGTTTATTGGTTCAAGAGAGATTTCGAGTTAGGTTTTATGTTTGTCTCCATATCGTTTGATGGTTTGTCAAATCTCGAGTCTTTTAGTTTTTGGCTTGTGAATATGGAGTATTGACTTGATTATTTTGAATTATTCAGTGAACATTAAATCAAAATTGCAAAGCTTAAGCTTTTAGATCAGCCGAGAGCATATTGATTAGCACTGAGAGGACCGACGAGCAAAATCATCTTCATCGCATTGGGTGGGGATGCAACGGAAGTTGTGTAATAGTTATTTGTCAGTATCGTATAGAATTTGCTTGCTCGAGTACCCTTCGGCAAAGTTCAATGTACGTCATTGAGTATATGGATCATTTTTAGTTGTGAGAAGCGACATCCAAGAAGAGCTAACTATGATCACATCCCAATTTCAGACTAGACTTCGACCTGTAATACGTAATGAGTTGACTTATTGCTAATTAGAGTCTCTCAAGCAGACATACCAACTCGCCCTTCATTATAAGCAGTACTTGAGATCCGCTAGATTTAATCAAGATACTGATTTCCCTCACCCTAATAAGGCACATTACCCAATGAGTTTTCTGTCACTTGAGCTTTACTCAAACAATATGGCATTGAAAGAAAATGAAATGAGTAACCCAACAATCCTATAGTGATCACTGATGAGTCCTTCCCCAACCCTCGATGACACTGATCTCAAAGATTATCTTACAATGCCTAAAGTCTTTGAAGAGCAGACGGTTGAATCCACGGGTGAGCCACTTGATGACTCTTTCTTTTTAGAAAACACTTTCCCTAGTGTAAATGTCTTGGACATGAGCAATCGTCGCATTTATGATATATTTCTACCACCTGAGTCTCCTGACCAGTCACATCCCCTAAGAGATATTTGGAACGTCATGCACTCATATCTTTGTGTTGACGTCTCATGTGGTCATTTGGGTGTTTGTCACACACTCCATGAGTATTTCTACACCCAACCGAAAATACCACCGGATAATCCACCTATCATTTTCACCGCTATGTAGAGTCTACATTTAGTAAGTTTGTTGGGTTCGTCATCCGTAATTTATATTTGTTACTCAAATAAAGTTATATTAAATAATGAACATTTTAAATTTGTGTGGATAATCACATGAGAACAAAAGTTCAATGAAGGTGATTGGATAATGATTTGCACGTTATTTGAGAGATTCTCATTGAAGATAAATTTGAATGTGGGTGCTAGGCGAATAGTTCCATACAATGTTATGAAAGAGTCTAAGTAAAATTTCTTTGAGCTTGATGTTACAAGAAATACAAGTGTTCGTCTTATTATACTCAAGGTAGAGGATTTGACTCTAGATGTGAAACCACCAAATTTTAGACTTTCAGCCTAACCTTTTAACTTTTGCTTTCACTACCACTATAGTGTCCACTGTAGCTCTACCTTTCACCTCTGCGGAAGCTTGTTATGTGTGTGAAACAATCGGCTACTTCAATGGCACGATGACCTTTTACGAATACGCTTCCTGTTTGGAGTGGCAGAGTCATGCATGATTTCCATTGGGAGCATGTAGTCTTCGTTAATTGGAGATGAATGTTTCTGAGACAGGGAGATTGATGGAGATCGCAGGAGCCGTCGCCGACTCCGCCACCCTCAGGTGTTGATGCCTGAGAGCCCCAATCCAACCGACGCTGCCATTTCTTTAGTCGAGAGCCATAACAGACGTCGCCACCGCCAACTTTTTAGTCAACAACCCCATTAGCCGTCAAGACAATCCATTCCCCGGGACAACTACCACCAACCGCCTCTCAGCACCTCCTACCACAGCCAGTCACCAGTCATTACTCCACATCCCTTAGCCTCCTCTACCAGCATCGGTAATCCCCTCCCTTGTCTCCTCCACCCTTCATAAGCCCCTCGCCCCCCCCCCCCCACAGCCCCTACCCAAACATCCCCTCACTCCTCACTCCTACTCTGTTACGGTGGGCCGCTCCCCCTATTATACTGGTCATCCAGCCAGCGGGGGTCCCACTCGCTTTACAGGGTCGCGGCCCGTACACCCCAACCCTGGCCCCACCTACTCACAGCGGGGCTGGTTGTTGATGCCAGGTCTCGAACCCGGCACCCTAGATAAGAAGGCTTAACGCTGCCTCTTATCACCAACTGAGTCGCGGCTCAGTTGGTGATAAGAGGCAGCGTTAAGGCCTTCTTATCTAGGGTGCCGGGTTCGAGACCTGGCATCAACAACCAGCCCCGCTGTGAGTAGGTGGGGCCAGGGTTGGGGTGTACGGGCCGCGGCCCTGTAAAGCGAGTGGGACCCCCGCTGGCTGGATGGACAGTATAATAGGGGGAGCGGCCCACCGTAACATACTCCAACCCAAATCATCACTGGAACCTACTACCATCCAACGTTGGTGTGGATCTCTTGGTGAGTCTTTACATTTTGCTTTCCTTTATCACATTGTACAAGTACCTTAATTATTGTTAGTAATATTTTGCTCATTTTAATGTGATTGTTTCTCTTTTGATAGACAAGTAAAATGTAACACATATTCACCTTGTATTTAATTTTGGTGCATTTTAATATAATTGCAATTACTATTTGCTTACCTAAATTGCAATATTTATGATAAATTGTGATGTCTGCGTGAGATTTTAAAATTAAAATTGCTTAATTAAATGTGCATCAGAAATACTTGCATGATTGAATCGTTCATGAGCATCGCATTAGAGCTTAGGGATAGTCGTTCATTGGATTGCATGCATGCATTTATTCACATGTTGATTTTAAAGTTTGTCGTCCGTCCATTATACTCACCAGGGTTTTTTGCATTGCATCTAGGGCTAGGGCATCGCGCATCAGTAGATTTGTCCTGCGTCAAAAAAATCCATTAAAAAACACTAGCATAGCATATATGCACAATTGAGTTGCGGATTACTATCGATTTGATCCTAATATTCTGGTCAAATGTATTTATACAAAACTATAACTATTGAAGATGGACTACAAAACTCAATAAACTAGACCAAGGCAGAGACCTATAGATAAAATAACACAAGCACCATTAAATGTCAATATCACACACACAAAAAAAGGCATTGGATTAAAAAATTCATCTATTCAGATGATAACAAAGGTTTTTTAATTGTAATTACAATGCACTACTTGATGCTATCTATGATATCAGATGTTTCAGACTGAAGGCAACGAGAGAAGAGCTACTTTTTAGTAAAGAGATTAGACTACTTGAAAAATGTAGTAAGAAAACAGAATTAATAATTAGGTAATACCGTATTTTGCAGATTTGTGCCACTTGATCAAAATCCATTATCTTGAATATTTTCAAGAATTGAAATAATTTATTTATTTCAACAGGAAAACTAGATGCTAAAATTGTACCGAACTTCTGCAAATTTCATTTGTTTATCAATTGGATAGGGGAGGAACAATCTACATGAAAATACAAAAGTATATTATACTAATTTTTCAAAGTAACAAACAAGGATTTATACCCAGTACAAAATAAATGTATCCCTTGTTTATACATCACATAAAATGGCATTAAAAGGCCATTCAGTAAATAATAAAGGGACGGATGTGAGCAGTTTATTGGAAAGAAGGAAAAGAATCAAGTTGGAGACAATATTTTTGTTCTAATCATCTGTAGTGAAAAAAATTTATAACAACTCACTATTTAAAAGAAGGATCTACTTGGAAAGTCAAGATTATGCAATATACAAAGAAATATTTTGCAAGCAAATGGAAAATTATACTAAAAAATATCATGGAATAACATCCAGTGGTTAGGCCCCTCTTATCATCGGCAACGATCCTTAATTCAAACGCCTGAGAAGAAGGGTTATGTGAAAGATTGCTTAAGATGTCTTTAAGTGCATAATTGAAACAAAGTGGGTTTGCAAACATGACCTGAAGAAGAAAAAACAGTGTTGATATCCTTTTTCAAGAAAGAAAAATCAAATGGTCAATTAAAAAAACCGAATGAAAGACAAAAATACGGCAACAATAAAACCACCAGAAATTTAAGAGACCTAAATACATCAGCAATAAAAGTATAAAACCACCACAAACTTAAGAGACCCAGCCACCGAAGAATGAGAATAAAATAAGAAGCTCAAAAATCTTGGAAAGTTCATATCAATATGTTTGTTTACTCCTAGTAAGATCAGTAAAAGTGATGGGAATTTACCTCTAATGAAGTTCCACACATTTTATAGGTTTACTGATCCAATGGACGAGGAAATATACTTGCATGTTTCAACATAAATAAATTAAACTAATTCATCTGTCATTACGGACCCACGTCAAGGCCGCACGTATCAGCGACGCATCCAATCCACCAAGGACTGATTATTTTCATGTTGCACTTTTTATATTTTTATGTTGTGCATTGTCTTATAACCTAAGTGAGGGGATTGAACCTATTTGGAAGGCTTGGTTTGAATGAAAGTGGAATCAAGAAGTTATTATGTAATTTTCTCTCTTCTTTTCTCTTTTCCTCCCTCTCTCTCTCTAAACTCCCATATCTGACTCTCGCTCGTAACCTGCGCACCCGCAGTACAGTGGCAAGCCCGTGCCCTAGCAGCGAACAATGGATGCTCCTCCGCTGGGAAGCCCTGCCTTTCTTCCTCTTCTTCTCTGCATTTCTCTTTCGCAACCATAGCTCCGTCGGAATCTAGGAAAGGGGACTTAAATTCCTTGAGGGACTTCTCTTTCTCGCCCTAGGACCCAATTTAAAACTGAAGCACACAAAATCTACCTGCTTTGAAGGATATAAACCAAGTATACCAAGATGACGAGCATTATCACAATGAAGAATAAGTAGAAGAGTTAAGTATAAACCACAAAAATCGAACTAAAAGCAAATGCAAGATGTATAATTTTACGATGTCATTTAGTACAAATAGCAAGGAAACACAATGAACCTAGCATTTATTTCATCATCACTTATGTTGCAAGAGTAATAGAATAGGTGATATCATTATTACAATGAATCATTTATGCTTACAGCAAAAGATTCTTGAAACTACATACATATTCTCCAAACATAAAAAAATTACACCACAAAAGAGATCGAGGTATGAGACGCAGCACTTAGGGCCCTCTCTCATCTCATGCAATTACACAATTGCTCGACCAAAAAGGGCAGTGCAGAATTTGCTTCAATTTCATATCTGCGGGAAGTTCAAGTGAGTTTGCAAATATTGTTCATAAGTGTAAAAAATCTATGTTACTGTTGTTGTCAATTAAGAAAAAAATGAAAACCTAAACTCCAAAAGCAAAATAAACAGCTAAAAAGGACAATGAAACCAAACACAAACTTAAGCTTGACAAGTTTTAGCACAAAGATACAATACTTAAATGTCAGATGAATGAAGGAAAGAAAGTCTTCATCCTTCCTCTCATAAGTGATGGGAATTGTTGCTCCCATGAGACAGTCTCTTAAAAGTAGATGCAAGGAAATTCCTTCCAGCAATAAACCTTAATTTTTTCCAGTGGCCTGCCGCCCTACCTCTGCTGCTTGATGGAACATCATCCGCTGTGGAGAAAGGATCGTCCATTACTGGAAGTTCCTCTATACCATTATCCATCATGCCACTCTCGCTCACACTTGCCTCCTGCAACTCAATCTGATTGATATTGTCCAAATTCACTGCCAGTGAAACCCTAGTCGCCCTCAACCAATCAGCTACATGCGGAGTAACAGCCCGGCATTTCTTGACTTTCACCTTCACCAGATTAGGGCAGCCATCAGCTAGGGATTCCATGCCCTGGTCAGAAACTGGGCAGCCCTTAATGCAGAGTTTTTTCAAAGCCATGCACTTGGCTGCAATGCAAGAGATTTCCTTGTCCCCAAAAGTTTCACTGCCACAGAGAGCCAATCTTTCTAATTTTTTACAATTGTTCCCTATTAGTCCAAGGCTCAGAGAAGTGGGATTAACCCCAATTAGAACCAGTTCCTGCAAATTAGGGCATCTTCTGGCAACAGCCATAAGGCCCTCATCTCCGATCCGATTTGTCTTCCAACCATCAATATGTATCTTTCTCAATAGCCGGCACCTCTCAGCAACAGCAATTAATCCTGCATCAGAGCACTCTGGCGTCTTGACAAGATGAAGCACCTCCAGTTCGGTGCAGGAGGAAAGGGCAAAGAGACCACGATCGCTGACCTGCAGCTTCTCCAGGTGAACTTCGACAAGGTTGGGAACCTTCTCCGAAACCTCTTCAAGGAGACGATCCCACTCGCCGGCGCACCGGAATAGCTTGAGCGTCCGGAGGTTTGGGGAGCTGGAAATGACTGGGATGAAGCACTGGCCGTTGTAGAGTTCCTTTAGGCAAATTGACCGGAGCGAGGAGGAAGGGACAAGGATGGTGTCACCAGGGCCGGCTGCTTCGTTTAGCCCACGGAGACGCTTGATGGACAGCTCTTCGAGGAGAGGGCATCCGCGAAGAACGGCCTCGATACCACGAACTCCAAAAGTACAAGATCCGCAAGATAGCTTACGGAGATTAGGGCAGTGTTTCGCTAATGCGGCCATCCCAACCTCGGTAAGCTCGCGGCAAGCGCGGAGTTTCAATCGCGTGAGATTAGGGCAACGCACTGAGATGAGGGCGAGGGCGTCATCGCCGATGCTTTCTGCGCGACGATCGCACTTAAGAGCCAGCTTCGATATGGCATCGAAACGCATAAAGAGGGACGGAACGGCGTCAAGGAGAGCAGCGCGGGCGTCGATGGAGATGCGATGGCGACTCTGACCGTCGACTGCAAGCCATCGCCAACAAACGAGGGAGCAACGCTTCCGGTCGCTGGACCCCAGACCCTGGAATATTAGGGCGAGAACCTCGTCGGGGATGTCTTCGGTATGATCCCACGCCGCCTTTCCGGCGGCAGTGCAAACATTCAAGTCGGAATCGGACTCTTCTGAATTCATCACAAACGAAGCGCAGCTCCGAGAACGACGAGAGACGGCCGACGGCAGCCGCGAAGGAGTGGAAGCTGACTGGCCCATGTGCGAGCGTAGAAATGCGATCTTGTTACTTCTCTCCGTCAACTGCCGCGGCGAAGATTCTTCCCATCGATTTCGGCGGCCAGAATTGCACGCCGGAAAGCGAACCTGCTTTCACTGCGGATGAAGCTGATGAGATGGTTATGAACGGACTTCAGATGGGTATTAAATTCACTTCATTTTTACATTCTTTAATATATATTATTATTAACGCTTTCTTCGTCTCATATTTTCCGGGACCATTGGATCAACACCGTGCAATTTTAACGGACCGCTGACGATGACGGAGAAAAGGAGCTCTTCAACGTGAGAAAGGGAGGCCGCTCGTCGGGAGATAACGGCGGGCTGCTTTGACACGGTGTAGACTCACGCAGCCAATTGAATGGCGGACGCCACAAGGGACGGAAACGCTATATGTCCCACGAAGAAGACAATTTTCTGCTCAAATCCAGCCGTTCATCTGGGAGATGGTGATCAAACGGTCGTGACGTGTTGTCGGCCGGATTTTAGCGGTGCCTGCTTTCGTTTATTTCCTGTTTTTTAAGCTTTTTATTAATTTATCTTCTCTGATTGGTTGGCATCACGGAAAATATCAACAGAGAAAAAGAGAGGGGCTGACGTGGACTTTATGCGAGTTTACTTAGGCTGTGTTTGGCAAACCAGTCCGGTGGCACGCCGGGAAGGAGAGAGAAAACGGCCGGGCGGAACGGCGGCTGGAGCGCGGGAGACCAGCGGCAAAACCCCCGTTTTTCGCCCTTTCACGCTGGCCGGCAGCGGCTGGAGCTCGCGATTTCCTTCCCAAACGATTTTCTCCGGCTCGTTCAGGCCGGAACGGTGCCCCGCCGGAGTGCCAAACACAGCCTTAAACTTGACCACTAAGGCTCTGTTTGGGAGGATTAATTTTCACCGGTCAAGCGATTACAACCGCATGAATCAGATCATAATTAAGGTCTGGTTCATGCGGTCGTAACCGCTTGACCAGTGAAAATAAGTCCTCCCAAACGGAACCTAAATTATTCTGTATGAAAACAATATGTTTGTGTTTACTGTGAATCTTGCCGGAAACCATGCACGAGGGAAGGGATTGTGGAAGATGGCTCCCACCGTTCCAACAAAAAATTCGTCTGTGTCCCGGATGTTAGCTGGCGTCCAGGACCAATGAAATGGAATGAGTGGCGTTCAGTTGGGCTAGCCGTGCATAGTAAACTTGTGCATAGTAGGCACCACTCATCTCTTGCATTACATTGGTCCCGGACAGCATCTCAAAAATTATTCTCAACGCTGAGCGATTTGGCCTTATTTGGTCGGCTTAAATGTGTTAGGATGGAGAGATAGTCAGGGTTTGTTTGTTTCGACGCTTTTCCTCTGGCGAGTTTGGACAAAAACGTCATCATCATAAAATATATATTTGGCATCACCGGCACGGCAGCACCAAGAAAGAAAAAAAACTAGTTTTCAACATAAATGTGGATAAAGTTCTTTAGTTGATGTAGGACGTTCACGAGCGACATTTCATAACCACCGTGTTCACGACCGTCACCATGTGATGAGAACTGCATGTCTTGGTCTATGCTCAACTAAAAAAACACGCACAATCCAGAAAAAAAATTTAGGTGTGTTTCTCCCACCTACTTTTAGGTAGGGGATTAAATACGGCCGTACAATCTGATATCATACGGCTGATTTATTTTCACGAAATACTACATTATTCAAAAAATACTGTCATTATTGTCAGTATTTTGATCCATCATGTTGTTTTTTCAGAAATTAATGATTTGATGTGCGCTCTCATAGTGATCTTAAATGGGTGAAACACGCCTAAATTTTTTCCCACAATCCATGATGCTAGTAATGATCAATGCATATTTGATATTTCCTATGTACGTATGAGCACGTAGTAAGTAGAGACAACTCAGCATCTATCTACCCTTTCTAACTCAACTTCTTTAACTTCAAATTGATTTAAGTCATCTTGCGTAGAAATTAATTTAAAAACAACAACACATATTATAAGCATCCAGAAAACCTTGCCGCAACTACGCCATCTTGTGGCGAAATTGTAAGAAGCTCGTTGTGTGGTGATACCGGTTTTTGTAGGAAAGGTGCGACAATTGTTCTTACAAAAGGTTGCCATGTAGGCAAACTCCGCCTAATCGAGAAGTGGGAGATTTTATATTTCTAGGATCCTTCACGGATGGAAAGAATAACGGCACTGATTAACTTTGAGTTGTGGAGAAATTAGGGTGTGATAGGTGTACAACTCATATTCGTCGAGAGTGGACTTACTCGGAATCAGATCAGCAAGGAGTCAAAATCAACGGGACAAGGCAGAGATCAAAATCAGCACTCAAGGCAATTGAAGGTCCGGGCGAGTATGACGATCTGTCATCGCTTACTCGTCGGGTAGGCGACTAGGTCAGCTACTCGCCCAAGTGGGCGAGCTCCCCTGGAAGTCGCCCAGTCATCGACGGGGGTTGGGCAATAAATAAGACCTGCCTGCAGATAAAACAAAAGAAAAGGAAGAGTTTAATAAGCAATTTCAAGATGTCATTGCCTCAGTACAAACTGTTATCTCCACCTGCCAACAGGAAATATCAACCAAGCTGCAAAAATTGAAACCATTTTTCAAAGAAGGTATAAATTATCTAGATGCACAGATAAGGTTTCAGAAGGATGATCTTAGAGATCATATGACAAGAGAAGTCATAAAGGGGGAGAGGTTATTGATTCATGCAGGCCAAGAGCACTCTAAATGGGTGACAAATAGTATAAGAGCCACCTTGGGATGTCCACCCTTGTGTGATGATGATATGATGGTTGAATCAGGCATTCAAGCAGGACTACTTGAAGGCAACCAACCTGAGGTTGCCCAAGTTATTTACCCCCCTTCTGATTTTGAAATTCAGGATAAGCAAGTGCAGGATATGTATAGTCCTCCAAAGGATATGCATAATGTTGTGATTGAGAAAGTTGAGATGCCTGAGGCCTTCCTGAAAGAACAGCAAGATGTTCTATTAGCAAAGAAGAGATTTAGAGAGCAGGCTGCACTCAAGCCAGATTATGAGCAGTGGAGTCCTACTTCAAGGAACATAATACTCACTGCATGGAAGGCTGTACAAGACAAAGTTCATGAACGAGGGAAGTGGTACAATGAGATAGAATGGCAGAAGTATGAGGCAAGACAGGAAGCAATAGTACAATTCAGAAGGAAAGCTAAGCTGGGGAGGCTGCCACCAGATGCTAAGGAGCCAAGCAAATACTTCCCAAAGCCTTTTCACTATTTTGAAAGGCAAAGGCTCAAGGAAGAAGCTAAGAAGAAAGCTGATCTAAAAGGAAAGAAGATAGCTGAAGAATCAGAAGCTCCTGTGACAGCTAAAATTCAATCTGGCAAAGGGATTATCATTACAGAGCCTGATCAATCCTGATTATGTTTTAGTTCCTTCATAATATTTTGTAATGTTGTGATGTGATCATTAAATGTAAAACAATGTAATCAAACATTACCCAGTAATAAACAAAATTTTGTTTAAATCTGTGATAGATTGTTTTATCTATGATGTTTTTTTTATTATTATTTTGTTTATAATTAAGTATCCCTGTGTTTTTGTCATATATCATCATTTAGTACTGTTTATAAATGGTGTATATCATTGGCTATAAGGGTTATGACTTCTCTAAATAGGGGGAGATTGTTGGGTACATTGGAAAATGTGTACCTGATTTGAAGAAGCCCAACCTAGCTCAATGATATACATCAAAGTGTATTTGATGTTGTTTTGAGTTGACATGTGCAGGTGAAGAATTGATAAAGTATGCAGAAAAAATTCTAAGTCCAAGTGTCGACACAGAGAAGGATGTGTCGACACATAGAAGAAAGTAGTCGACACAACACTGGGAAGCAGTGTCGACACATAGCAGTTAGTCTACAACTACACTGGGAAAAAGTGTCAACACAGAGGAAATATGTCGACACATAGCAGTTAGTCTACAACAAATACTGGGAAAGTGTGTCGACACAGAAGAAGTAAGTCGACACAACACTGGGAATTTGTGTCGACACAGAAGAAGTAAGTCGACACAACACTGAGAATTTGTGTCGACACAGAAGAAAAGCGTCGACCTCAACATTGGGAAAATGTGTCGACACAGAAGAATATAGTCGACCTCAAGTTTGTCTACACCAGCAGAATGTGTCGACACATTGTGATTGAGTCGACACATTATAGCAGTGTTAGAAGAAGACTGTGTCGACACCTGAAGGCTAAGTCGACACTTACTAAGTTATGATTCTACAACAACTGTATCGACACACAGGACTTGTGTCGACACACTGAAGAGTCAAGACCAAGTTATTTTCAGAAGAAGCTGTGTCGACTCAAAGGCAACTTAGTCGACATCACTGAAGACTGTGTCGACACCAAAGTCAATTATGTCGACACAGATAGACAGATGGTCTCGACACTTTCTGACAGATTGTCTCGACAACTTGTGGTTCAAGACTAAGGCACAGGACTTGTTTGAAGACTTGACAGCTGTGGGTTGCCACCAGTTAACTGAAGCTGTCAGACTTGTCAGAAAACGGTTAGAAACCGGATCAGCCGGTTACCATGAAGAAAGTCTATAAATAGACAGATTCAGAAGGAGAAAGTAACTTTTAAAAACATTGATAAGAATCAAAAAGTTGAGAAGGATTACAATCCAATTCATTTCAAGAAAGTGCTAGGCACTTAAGAAGATCTTCTCCGGAAGATCAAAAAAGACTATCTAAGGATAGATCAAAGAAGAGTTCTAATCAGAATTCAGAAGAATCATTCAAAGTGCTGGATAGAGAGAGATCAAGCCAGAAATTGAAGAAGAAGAAAGAAACCACCAGTGGATTCTCAAGAAGCTGTTTGGAAATCAACTCAGCTAAGTTCATATTCAAGAAGCTTTGAAGAAAGCTCAGATACAGTTGATTTCATCAGCTGATCAAGAATTGTCTTGGCCTTTTCTCTCTCAATTCAGGCAAGACAGTTAAATAATATTTTCTATATTTCTGTAGGATCTGTTTACACAGATCTGAGTTGTAAGCCTGTGTTATAAAGGCTGAGTGTAGGAGAAGGGTCTTCTCTGAGTTGTAGGCCTTGGGGCAAGGCTGAGGTAGGGCTGTTGTGCCTGAGTTGTAGGAACCAGTTGGGTTCTGAGTTGTAGGATCTGTTGATCTGAGATTAGTGGAAGTTTGGCCAAATCTAGCATACTGCTAGATAGGTGAAGGGGGAAAGTGAATGTACCCAGACCTTGGGGAACCACTATAAATCATTGTGCAATCTGTGATGTTTTATTTTCTGTGATTGCTGTGATTATTGTGTTAGCCATTGAATTGAATTCTGCCTAAAAGTTTTTATAAAAAAGTAGAACCTATTCACCCCCCCCCTCTAGGTGTTTAGGTTGTCTTGAAAGTAAAACTATCAAGTGGTATCAGAGGGAGGTTCCTCAAAAAGGACTTAACAGTCTGAGGTAGATCTAAAAGGCAGATTCAAGATTCAAGAAGATGGGTTCTTGAGAGAATCATAAGGAGCTAGGGTCTATGAAATTACCCATATGCAAGAAAGAAATTTTTGGAATTTGGAAAGAAAGAGTCAGATTGTTTATGGAAGCATCTGACCCAAGAATTTACATCACAGTACAGGAAGGCCCCTTCATTCCAATGAAGGTATCAGTTCTTGATGCAAATATCCAAACTCCAAAGAGTTATTCAGAAATGACCAAGGATGAGATCATCTTGGCAACCATGGATAAAAGAGCTCAGAACATTATTGTGAGTGCCATAGATGATTCAACATTTCAGAATTTGATTCACTGCAAGACCTCCAAGGAAATGTGGGACACATTGATTGTCTACATGGAGGGATCTGAAGAAGTAAGGCTGGACAGGAAGTCTATGCTAAATCAGGAGTATGAAAGCTTTAGACAAGGAAAATCTGATAGCATAACTGAGTGCTATAAGAAATTCTATAGAATTGTGAATGAGCTAATATCCTATAGAAGAGTCTTCAGTACCTATGAACTGAATGACAAATTCTTAAGATCCTTATCAAAGGATTGGGATACAAAGATCTGTGCCATAAGAGAAGTGGTTAAATTGGCAGAGATATCTCCTCCAACCCTGTTTGGAAAGTTGCTATCCTATGAAATGCAACTTATGGTGAGGAAGGAGGAGGAAAGAAACTCAAGAGGAGAGCATAGAGAAAAGACTGTGGCATTCAATGCAGAAGCCACTAGAAAGAATAGGAGAAAATCACCATCTCCTCCTAAGGAAGT
This sequence comes from Platanthera zijinensis, assembly GCA_039513925.1. Taxonomy (NCBI): domain Eukaryota; kingdom Viridiplantae; phylum Streptophyta; class Magnoliopsida; order Asparagales; family Orchidaceae; genus Platanthera; species Platanthera zijinensis. The sequence continues at coordinate 117,530,378 of CM077098.1, read as the reverse complement.
TACAGAAGATAGTTCTGAAAGTTCAAACAAGGGTTCTGAAAGTTGTGATTCAGATGCAGATTTTGCTGCATTCACAAGACAATTCCAGAGGTTCTTGAAGAAGAAGCAGTGGAAGTCTAGGCCTTCCCCATCACAGCAAGTTGATGACTATTATAAGAAGAAAAGGTCATCAAGGAAAGAGAAGAGCAGATCAAAACCCAGCAAAGCCACTACTTCAAAGATTGTCTGTTATTGTTGCAATAGGCCTGGACATGTAGTGGCTGATTGTCCTGACAAGAGAAAGGAATCTTCAGAAAAGAAGAAGACTTATCAGAAAGGCAAGAAGGAGAAATCCTTTGTAGCAAAGAAAGATAAAAGTCTGTCAGACCAGTCAACTTCAGAATCAGGATCTGAAGCTGAAGCATATATTGGATTATATGCTGCATCTGAGGAAGAGGAGTTTATGCAGTTGCTAGACTCCATCAATGAACATCAATGCATGGGGTTGATGACAAGATCAGAAGAGGACATATGCCAGAATCAGTCTGGTCCTAATGAGGTAAAATGTCCTTCCAGTACATCTGTTTGTAGTACAAGTGAAGAATCAGCGACATCTGCATCAAGTGATGAAGATGCATCTGGATCTGAAGGAGATGTCTATCAATTGATAGACAAGTATGGGGACTTGTTGTAGGCCCTTAAGAAAAGCAAGAACCTGGTTAAAACTCAGGCTCAGGAAATTGCTGAACTAAGGGTTGCAACAACTGAGTTAGAAAAAGTCCTTGATCAAAAATTAAATGAAATTGCCAAGCTGAAGAATATAACTATTATTCAGATGGGCACAATTAATTATACTAATGATCAAGTGAAGAGTCTGGAGGCCAGACTTAGAATTGAAAGGGATTTAGTGGCTAGTTACTCTAAGTCAAAATCTGTCTTACCCTTGATAGATGAATTTGTCACTCAGAAGGGTAAGGCTGGATTAGGATTTAAAGGTAACTCCAGGGCTGGCAGATTCAAGAGGAAAGGCAAAGCCCCTATTCAGCCACTAAACCTTTCAGTCCCCATAAAGTTTAGTAAGGTGAAAGTGCCTTCTAACATATATGATCATGAAGACATACAAGGTCATATTAAGACTAATGTTCTGAAGAACAAGGGTGTAAATGCAAGCAGGCCTACCTATGGTCATAAACCCAATGGTTTTAAGAAATCAGTAGGTGAAGTTGCAACAACACCAGCAATGAACAGAAATTCTTATGACAAGGATGTATCTAGATCTAGATACAATAAGTTTGAATGTTGGTGCTGTGGCAAAAGAGGCCATTTTGCATTAGACTGCTGGTATAACACAAGTGTTATAAAGAATAAGAGTCTACCTGTTAGAAGAGGTTATGATAGCTTTATTAATGCTAACCTGAACCAAGGACCCAAGACTTACTTGGGTTCTAAGGGTAAGTAATTCTGTATTGCAGGTGAATCCAAGTAACCATGCCCCTATATGGTACTTGGATAGTGGTTGTTCCAGGCACATGACTGGAACAAAGGGGCTGCTGAATGAGTATTCATCTGTCAAAGATGGACCTAAAGTGATCTTTGGTGGATCTGAGAAGGGAGTCATCAAAGGGTTTGGTAACATTTCTTCTAACCTAATTACTATCACCCAAGTGACCTATGTAAAAGGTTTGAAACATAATCTAATAAGCATAAGCCAGCTGAGTGATCTAGGATATGACATTTCATTTGGTAAGAATGGATGTCATATCAAAAGGTCAAGTGATCAAAAGATCATATTGACTGGGTATAGGAAGAGAAATGTATATTGTCTTAATTTTGAATGTGAGAATAAGGCTTCTCCCATCTGTCTTGTAGCTGATGACAATACTTCTCATTGTGTTAAGTGGCACAAGAGATTGGTTCATCTAAACTACAAGACAATTGGCCAGCTCTTTAGCAAAGAGCTAGTGAGGAATGGACCTCAAATTAAGTGTATGAAGAAAGGGATATGCTCAGCTTGTCAAAAGGGAAAGCAGACAAAATCCTCCTTTCAAAGCCTTGAAAACAAGGATTCTGTGAGGTGCTTATACCTCTTGCATATGGATCTTTTTGGTCATATGCCAGTTCATAGTCTAGGTAGGAAGGTTTACACTTTTGTGGTTGTAGATGACTATTCTAGATTTACATGGGTGTTCTTTCTGAGACAAAAATATGAAACCCCAAGTGTATTACTTAATTTTGTAAAGCAAATTCAGAATGAACTGAATAGTACAGTGGTCAAAATCAGAAGTGACCATGGTACTGAGTTTCAATCTGAAAGTATAACAAACTTGTGTAAAGACTTTGGGATTTTCCAAGAATTCTCCTCACCTAGAACACCTCAGCAAAATGGAATTGCTGAAAGAAAGAATAGAACATTAATTGAAGCTGGTAGAACTCTATTGAGTGACACCTCTCTCCCAGAATATTTTTGGGCTGAGGCAGTTAACACTGCTTGTCATGTCATCAATAGGGCTTCTATCACCAAAAGCCACAAAAAGACTCCCTATGAGATTGTGAAAGGCAGAAAACCAAATCTATCCTATTTTAGGATCTTTGGTTGCAAGTGCTATATACTTAACAATGGCAAGTCATATTTGACTAAGTTTGTTGCCAAATCCCAGGATGGGATATTTGTTGGGTACAGCACAAATAGTAAGGCCTATAGAGTTTTCAACTTAACTACTCAAGTTGTTGAGGAATCTATGCATGTTGTATTTGATGAAACAAGATTAATCAATTGTGAGTTGTCTTGTAGATCAAATGACTCAACAGGTATAAGCAAGAGGATGGACAAGCTCTCCATTGCTGAAGCTTCAAAGGAAGATGGAGCATTGGAAAATGAAGACTGCTGTCCAGGGGGAGTACAAGAGATAATGGAAGCTGATGAAAACCAAGAGGTTCAGCAGAATGAAGAAGCTGGAGATGCTCAACCTGAAGGGAATCTTCCTCCAGCTATAAGATATCTAAGAGATCATCCTGCTGATCAGATAATTGGTGATCCAAGACAAGGAGTGCAAACTAGAAGCAAAAATCAAAGCACAGTTTTGCATTCAAGTTTCTTGTCTCAAATGGAACCTAAGAAGTTTGAAGAAGCTATCCAAGACCAGCACTGGATTGATGCTATGCAAGAGGAGCTGAATCAATTCAGAAGGTGCAAAGTCTGGGAGCTTGTTCCTAAACCAAGAGGCCACAACATAATTGGCACTAAGTGGATCTATAGGAACAAGCTAGATGAAAGTGGGATAATAGTGAAGAATAAAGCAAGATTGGTTGCAAAAGGATACAGGCAGGAAGAAGGGATTGACTTTGATCAAACCTTTGCTCCAGTAGCAAGGCTGGAGGCTATCAGAATATTCCTTGCCTATGCAGTCTATCAAGACTTCAAAGTATACCAGATGGATGTGAAGTCAGCATTTCTGAATGGTGATCTTAAAGAAGAAGTATATGTAGAGCAGCCATCAGGTTTTGTAGATCCTCTTAAACCTGATTATGTGTATAAGCTTAGGAAAGCTTTGTATGGGTTAAAACAAGTTCCAAGGGCTTGGTATGAAACCCTGTCTACCTTCCTCATTGAGAATAAATTCTCAAGAGGAAAGATAGACAAAACTCTATTCCTTAGGGAATCCAAAGGTAAGATCATCTTAGTTCAGATCTATGTTGATGACATAATCTTTGGATCTACTGAAAACAACCTTTGTAAAAAGTTTGCCAAACTTATGCAAGGGAAGTTTGAGATGAGCAGTATGGGAGAACTTAAGTTCTTCTTTGGACTCCAAGTAAGACAGACTGATGATGGATTGTCCATATCCCAGTCTAAGTTCACCAAAGAATTAATTAAGAAATATGGTATGGAGTCATCCTTCACCATGAGAACTCCTATGGGAACAAGCATCCCTATATGCAAAGATGAGGCAGGTAAACCTGTTGATGAGTCATTGTATAGAGGAATAGTTGGGTCTCTACTATATCTTACTGCTAGTAGACCAGACATTATGTATGCAACATGTGTCTGTGCTAGGTACCAAGCCTGCCCTAAAGAATCTCATTATACTGCAGTCAAAAGGATTCTGAGATATCTAAAGGGCACTCCTAATCTAGGCCTTTGGTACCCTAGGAATAGAGATTTTCTACTAACAGGCTATTCAGATGCAGATTTTGCAGGATGTAGAGAGGACAGGAAAAGTACTACAGGTACTTGTCAATTCCTGGGAGAAAGACTAATATCATGGAGTAGTAAGAAGCAGACCAGTGTGGCAATTTCCACAGCTGAGTCAGAGTATGTTGCTGCTGGAAGCTGCTGTGCACAGCTATTGTGGATACAGCATCAGCTTAAGGATTATGGTATTCAGGTAAGTAGAACACCCCTTTTATGTGATTCTAAGAGTGCTATTTCTATTGCTAATAATCCAGTTTCTCATAGTAGAACTAAGCATATAGAAATCAAATACCATTTTCTTAGAGAACATGTAGAAAAAGGAGACATCTCATTGGAATTTGTAAAAACAGATTATCAAATAGCAGATGTATTTACTAAGCCTTTAGATGAAACCAAATTCAATAAATTCAAAATTGAATTAGGTATGTTAACCATTGATTAATGTATTAACAAAATCATTAACAATGCAATTGAAGTGGTATGTAAGTAAGTAAAAGTAATAACAACATAATCAAGTGTTAAAAAGGACACATTGAAGTAACACTTACAAGTGGTGTTGAACCAACAGAAATTGGCTAAGTAAGAATGTGTCGACACATTCAGTAATTATGTGTCGACTCAGAGAAATAATGTCGACAAGTCAGAAATATTGTGTCGACACAGAGAATATGTGTCGACACTTAAGAGTTATATTGTCGACTTAACCAGAAATGTAATGTCGACTCAACCAGGAAAATGGTGTCGACACTTACAGAATATGTGTCGACACTTATCCTTTGAGTCGACACAGAATCTCTGACTATCTATTATGTATCCAAGGTGTCGACGTAACCACAAATTGGTGTCGACACATAGTAGGCTGAAGTAATGTCGAGACAATAGAAGTTTGTGTCGACACATTCCGTCTGTGTCGACACATTTAGTCTGTGTTTGGCGCCTTTTGAACTTCTTTCAACAGAAGGTATAAATAGGTGAAAAACGCTTTCTGTCGACACGCTTCCAAGGTTTTCGAGACTAAAACCCTGTGTCGTCAGTCTATCTTTCTCTCTTCTCTCAAGCTTTCTCGACGAATCGATGGCGCCAAGGATGGAAGACAACGTTAATGAGGGGTATGAGTTGGTACGCCAGGCCTTTGCAGATGCGCCGCCAGATGTTCAAGGGGTTATCACCCTCCTCTCCGAGTCAGGGTTAGAATTTCTAATCTCAGAGCTAACTAAAATCTGGAAGAAGGAGGTGCACGAGTTCTTTATCTCTACATCAGTCCACTCAACAGGCCTCAAGATTAAGTCCAATGTTCAAGGGACTAAGGTGAAGATTACTCCAAGAACTTTAAGAAAGATCTTTCAATTACAAGTAGTTGAGAATGAAGAGGAAGTTCCTAGTTCTAAGACAAGGGAAGCCCTTCAATGGTGTGGACTGGACTCGAGTATGAAGATTGGAGCTGCATTCAACAGGAAGGGTATGAATCAGCAAGGGAAATTCTTGTCTGAAGTTGTTGGGAAAGTAATCCTCTGCAAGTCAGGTGGACATGATAGGATTTCTGCCTATATGTTCAGCCTTATGACCAGGATTGTTTTTACAATTCCTACTGATTGGTCAGGAGTACTCTTTGACAAGATCAAAGAAGGAATCAAGAAGCCAAACATGGCTAGAATCATGAGCTTATATCTCATTGGAGTGATCCCTGAAGTGATGCAGCAACTGCCAGGGACTAAGATCAATCATATGAGAAGGATGGATATGAGACTGTTCTCTAGGTGGGATAGGGTGCTGTCCAAGGATGTGCCTGAAGAGAGCAGGCCAGACACCCCTGTGAAATCCCCTTCTCAAACTCAAGAAACTGAACAACAACAAGAAGACCCACTCAGGACACAGGTTGAAGAACAGCCTGACTCAACTATACTACAACAAGTGTCAACACCTGCACAGATACAGGGGGAGCCAGTTCACTCTCCAGCTCAAAATGTATCTACTCCTGATCAGGTACAAGTGTAGGGGGAGCTAATGTATTTTACTATAAAAGACATTGCTCATATTCTTATTACTGCACAGGTTCAGGGGGAGCTGTTGTCAGTACAAGTGCAAGAGGAAGCACAGTTAGACTTATCTCAAGATTTAACTGCTGCTGAAGTTACAGCTCAACTAGAATTTACTCTGGAGGAGTTATTCCCTGATGCTGATACTACTATAGATAAAGAAGGAGGAGGACAAGAAATTAAGAAGTCCATAGGTATGGAAATTGATCAGGAAGCTGAAGTTGAGCCACAGGTTGACGGGGAGCCAGTGAATGTTGAGACTGAGCAACAGGTCACTGGGACAGATACACTTCATTCTCCTCAAGAAAGAATTCACCTAGATACTTCATCTGATACTGAAACTGAAGAAGCCAGGCTGGCCAAGAAAAGAAAACTTGTTGTCTTTAAGAGAAGAAGCAAGAATTATAAGCAGGCTTTACAGACAACACCTCAACAAGCATCTCCTGCCTTTGATCATAACAAGTTTATGATAGATCTACAAGTAAAATTGGATGAACAAAGAATGGCTCTGGAAAAGTATGTTGATGAAAATAGCAAGTCTATGTAGTTTGACTTAGCTCAGGATATAAAGTCCATCCAGTTTCAAGTCAACATGCATAAGACAGAAATGACAGATTGCTTTCAAAAGGGAGGTCATGCTGTGGTTTATCCTGCTCAACAACAGGAGGCTATTACTAAAAAGGTAGATGATGTTGCCCTGAAGCAAAGCTATGTATTGGAAAATCAGTTAATGATAATTTAACTGAATCTCATCATGAGATAATAGAGGAAGTGAAAAAGATTGTTCCAGGCCTGCCTGCAGATAAAACAAAAGAAAAGGAAGAGTTTAATAAGCAATTTCAAGATGCCATTGCCTCAGTACAAACTGTTATCTCCACCTGCCAACAGGAAATATCAACCAAGCTGCAAAAATTGAAACCATTTTTCAAAGAAGGTATAAATTATCTAGATGCACAGATAAGGTTTCAGAAGGATGATCTTAGAGATCATATGACAAGAGAAGTCATAAAGGGGGAGAGGTTATTGATTCATGCAGGCCAAGAGCACTCTAAATGGGTGACAAATAGTATAAGAGCCACCTTGGGATGTCCACCCTTGTGTGATGATGATATGATGGCTGAATCAGGCATTCAAGCAGGACTACTTGAAGGCAACCAACCTGAGGTTGCCCAAGTTATTTACCCCCCTTCTGATTTTGAAATTCCGGATAAGCAAGTGTAGGATATGTATAGTCCTCCAAAGGATGTGCATAATGCTGTGATTGAGAAAGTTGAGATGCCAGAGGCCTTCCTGAAAGAACAGCAAGATGTTCTATTAGCAAAGAAGAGATTTAGAGAGCAGGCTGCACTCAAGCCAGATTATGAGCAGTGGAGTCCTACTTCAAGGAACATAATACTCACTGCATGGAAGGCTGTACAAGACAAAGTTCATGAACGAGGGAAGTGGTACAATGAGATAGAATGGCAGAAGTATGAGGCAAGACAGGAAGCAATAGTACAATTCAGAAGGAAAGCTAAGCTGGGGAGGCTGCCACCAGATGCTAAGGAGCCAAGCAAATACTTCCCAAAGCCTTTTCACTATTTTGAAAGGCAAAGGCTCAAGGAAGAAGCTAAGAAGAAAGCTGATCTAAAAGGAAAGAAGATAGCTGAAGAATTAGAAGCTCCTGTGACAGCTAAAATTCAATCTGGCAAAGGGATTATCATTACAGAGCCTGATCAATCCTGATTATGTTTTAGTTCCTTCATAATATTTTGTAATGTTGTGATGTGATCATTAAATGTAAAACAATGTAATCAAACATTACCCAGTAATAAACAAAATTTTGTTTAAATCTGTGATAGATTGTTTTATCTATGATGTTTTTTTTATTATTATTTTGTTTATAATTAAGTATCCCTGTGTTTTTGTCATATATCATCATTTAGTACTGTTTATAAATGGTGTATATCATTGGATATAAGGGTTATGACTTCTCCAAATAGGGGGAGATTGTTGGGTACATTGAAAAATGTGTACCTGATTTGAAGAAGCCCAACCTAGCTCAATGATATACATCAAAGTGTATTTGATGTTGTTTTGAGTTGACATGTGCAGGTGAAGAATTGATAAAGTATGCAGAAAAAATTCTAAGTCCAAGTGTCGACACAGAGAAGGATGTGTCGACACATAGAAGAAAGTAGTCGACACAACACTGGGAAGCAGTGTCGACACATAACAGTTAGTCTACAACTACACTGGGAAAAAGTGTCGACACAGAGGAAATATGTCGACACATAGCAGTTAGTCTACAACAAATACTGGGAAAGTGTGTCGACACAGAAGAAGTAAGTCGACACAACACTGGGAATTTGTGTCGACACAGAAGAAGTGAGTCGACACAACACTGGGAATTTGTGTCGACACAGAAGAAAAGCGTCGACCTCAACATTGGGAAAATGTGTCGACACAGAAGAATATAGTCGACCTCAAGTTTGTCTACACCAGCAGAATGTGTCGACACATTGTGATTGAGTCGACACATTATAGCAGTGTTAGAAGAAGACGGTGTCGACACCTGAAGGCTAAGTCGACACTTACTAAGTTATGATTCTACAACAACTGTGTCGACACACAGGACTTGTGTCGACACACTGAAGAGTCAAGACCAAGTTATTTTCAGAAGTAGCTGTGTCGACTCAAAGGCAACTTAGTCGACATCACTGAAGACTGTGTCGACACCAAAGTCAATTATGTCGACACAGATAGACAGATGGTCTCGACACTTTCTGACAGATTGTCTCGACAACTTGTGGTTCAAGACTAAGGCACAGGACTTGTTTGAAGACTTGACAGCTGTGGGTTGCCACCGGTTAACTGAAGCTGTCAGACTTGTCAGAAAACGGTTAGAAACCGGATCAGCCGGTTACCATGAAGAAAGTCTATAAATAGACAGATTCAGAATGAGAAAGTAACTTTTAAAAACATTGATAAGAATCAAAAAGTTGAGAAGGATTACAATCCAATTCATTTCAAGAAAGTGCTAGGCACTTAAGAAGATCTTCTCCGGAAGATCAAAGAAGACTATCTAAGGATAGATCAAAGAAGAGTTCTAATCAGAATTCAGAAGAATCATTCAAAGTGCTGGATAGAGAGAGATCAAGCCAGAAATTGAAGAAGAAGAAAGAAACTACCAGTGGATTCTCAAGAAGCTGTTTGGAAATCAACTCAGCTAAGTTCATATTCAAGAAGCTTTGAAGAAAGCTCAGATACAGTTGATTTCATCAGCTGATCAAGAATTGTCTTGGACTTTTCTCTCTCAATTCAGGCAAGACAGTTAAATAATATTTTCTATATTTCTGTAGGATCTGTTTACACAGATCTGAGTTGTAAGCCTGTGTTATAAAGGCTGAGTGTAGGAGAAGGGTCTTCTCTGAGTTGTAGGCCTTGGGGCAAGGCTGAGGTAGGGCTGTTGTGCCTGAGTTGTAGGAACCAGTTGGGTTCTGAGTTGTAGGATCTGTTGATCTGAGATTAGTGGAAGTTTGGCCAAATCTAGCATACTGCTAGATAGGTGAAGGGGGAAAGTGGATGTACCCAGACCTTGGGGAACCACTATAAATCATTGTGCAATCTGTGATGTTTTATTTTCTGTGATTGCTGTGATTATTGTGTTAGCCATTGAATTGAATTCTGCCTAAAAGTTTTTATAAAAAAGTAGAACCTATTCACCCCCCCCCCCTCTAGGTGTTTAGGTTGTCTTGAAAGTAAAACTATCAATAAGTACGTTGAGAAGGGATCCATCCACGAGGGGTGCTGCTCCACCTCCATCAGCTCCCCCTTTTCAATGGATGGGCGGAAGAGATCTGTGAGGGTACCCCCCCACCCGGGGACATGCTTTGCCAGCCGATCTACTTGCTCGCTCTCTTACCTGGGCACGTGTTGAATGAAAAAATTATGGAAGGTGCTGATGACTCCCTTTACCTTTGCCAAGTAGAGCTGCAGATTCGGCTCCCTTGCCTCAAACTCCCCATTAATCTGGGAGGCCACCACCATGGAGTCAGTGAGGACCTCTACATCATTCACCCCTATTTCTCTGGCCAAGCGCAGACCCGCAATCACAGCTTCGTACTCGGCTTGATTGTTGGTGATGGGGAAATGTATCACCACTGTCTTCTCGATCCTCATTCTTTGGGGGCTTTCCAAGGTGATCCCCGCCCCAAGGGAATGCCTCCCCGAGGCACCGTCTGTTGAAGCCAAAATTGACCTCAACGAATGTTCACAAACCAAAGTGCAGTCGACGCCTACTTCTCTCAAATCTCGACCCCTGACTAGCTGCTAAGGTCCTAGGACTGACCCAAAGACTTAGCTGGGAGGTCCCACCTCACACCCGGAAGATCTCTGAGAGCTTCCCCTCCGAAACCAATAGCTGGGCTGGGAGCTCTTCAGAAAGCACTGGAGTTAGAGAATAATGAAAGCCCCTTTCCAAAGAGCCCCTATGGGTCTTTTTATAGTCTTTTCCTATTCTGGAAATACTAAAATACCCCTGAAGGGTCTGCCAATAGCCAAATCCCGCTGTCCTCCCAGGGGTATACAGGTAATTTAAACCGAGGATAATGAAATAATAATAATAAAATAATCCTTTTTCCTGGGTGCCAGGCCCCACCACATGAACCTACCCTGGCGAGAACCCCGGGCGAGAAGGCTCTCGCTGAGCCTTAGCTGAGCTCACCTTGGCGAGGCCTCCCGTTGAGAGGGTTCTCGCCCTTGGTGGTTTTTACGTCATTACCGCTGGACGTGAAGACCTGAGTCCTGGCGCGAACGATCTCGCCTACCAATGGGCGGGAGCACCTTAAGGGCGAGAACTCTGCCGGTCCGCCCTGGGGGCTGACCCGGGCCTGACCCAAACCTGACTACTGAGGTCCTAGTCCTCCCGGGCCTCCCCAGCGAATATGGGGTTGTACACAATCCCCGCTCTTTTCGAGCTAGCCCTGCGCTCGACAAGACAAGTCCAACCCCAAAATATTCGCTGGGCACGTGCCCGTCAGCCAAGAGAATCTTTTGGCGGGCCCTACTGCGGCTATAAATACACGCCGATGGATGACCATAAGTCTTGCCTCCGAACTGTTGTTTCTTCACTGAGCTCTCGCCCGGGATTCTATGCGCGATACCAAGATGTCTGCTAAGCGTGCTGGCAAGCCACTTCCGCAGGACCTTCAAGATCGGTTACTCGCGGCTCAAGCGCGAGCCTTAGCGAATAGTGCTGCGGTAGCGCCCTGACTATCGAGAAAATCTTCAGACACCGGCCCCTTTGAGCCGAAAAAGAGAAAGGGGAAGAGAAAAGCGAAGGTGGTCCGGCGAGACCTTGCTCGCGAGAACATGGATTCACCTTCTCCTACTCCCATTCCTGCGGGGGACCCCTCCCCTCAAAAGGTATGCCTTCCGACCATGCTTACCGAGCTTATTACGCCATATGCCTGATAGTTAACGTGACCTTTCGCAGGAATCCGCTCCAAACGACGTCGCCGGGTTCTCCCCGATTCCCCCGGATTCGTCAGCCCTCCCTCCTGAGGATCGAACGAGGGTCTCGGAGACAATTCCTCCAGCCGAGACCCGGGTGATAGGTATCTTTTCCGCCACTTCTCAATATTTCAACCGTACTTTTCCTTGTCTGAGCTATCTTCTCGCAGAGCCAGCTTCCGCCGTCCCGGGTCTTGTCGTCCGGGGGGATGAAGCGAGAACCGGCGAGATGCTTCCTTCCACGGCAGATCCCGCCCTGCAGGCTAGAGGGGTGGCCTTTGACCCTTCCGTTACTAAGGAGGCTGATCCTCCCTTGAGAGATGCCAACTCTCTCCCTGCTTCTGGCCAGGCTGGGACTATTGAGCGCGAGCCCTTCCGCCCAGGGCGTGGAAAGCCTCTCCACCTCCTTTTTTGAACAGACGGAGGGATCGGGCCTTCTCACCCGACGCCAGTCAATGGCTCTCACCAGACTGCAGGTATGCGAGACATTCTTGTCGGCTGGTCGTTATGTCTTAAAAAACCTTGGGCGCACTTTTCGCAGGGGATCCCAGCTCTCGGTCGGAAGCCAACGAGGAGAGAGAAGAAGAAGAAGACGAAGAAGACGAAGAAGAAGAAGAAGATTCCCTTCCTCCTTCGTCCGGCAAGATAGAAGAAACCTTGAACGGCGCCGGGAACGCGAAGGAGCGGAGGAGGAAGATCTCGGCCATTCTGGCCAAGCTCATCCGGCGAGACCGCGCCCATGCTGCCGCGGCGAGAGTGTTCCGCGAATCCGTGGAACAGAGGCTGGAGGCCCTGGAGCGTGATTTCTTCTTGGGCGAGATTGATCGACCGGGAGGGCCTACTGCCGAGTCTAATTCGCCAGGGAGGTGCATCGCGCAGATCCGGGATCATGCTAGGCGGATCAACCTAGGGTGTACCACCCTGTCATCTTACTTCAATCCGTTGGTGCCTCCGAGAACCAGGCGGCGGGAGCGAGGGCGATGGCGCTGGGAACCGTATTAGTTCATCTAGGTCTCTCCCCTTCTCCCTCGTTAGCCTTCCCTTCCGCCATGTATCTTTATGCCTTCGTAATAATTATTATTAATTTTATTCAGCTCTCGGCAGCGAGAGGAAATTATTATCCGTTTTTTCTTTCATTGTGCTGCGAATTTTAAGAATGTGTTGAAATTAGGATGCTTGCGCCAAAACTAAATGGCTTGCGCCAAAACTAGAGATGATCGTCGACTGTCGTCATCCCGCGGGGGAAAAACCGAGGCATTGCCGGCCCAGATCGTGACAGCTGTACCCCGCCGTCATTTTCTATTTCCATCGGACGGAACCGTAATGACCACGGTTTCCTATAAATAGAGAAGTCTACCAACCGCATTTACTTCTCTGATCCGGAACCTCAACTCCCCTTCCTTGCTTTCGCTCAATTGCTTCCGCCTCTTCCTCTCTATTGTTCTCGCTATTACCCCCAAACTCAAAATGTCGGGCGAGAACGAGGGCCGCGCTCATTGCGCGGAAGCATTCCGCAAGCATCTCTTCCCCTCCTACACGCTCACCTTGGATGAATACAACCTGATCGTCAGCCGCTTCATTCCCGCTGGCTTCTCGGCGCGGAACCCGGGTAATCACGACAAGGTGAATACCCCGGAAGCGGGAGAGCTCGCCATCCCCCTCGAACATTTCGAGGTGGGCTTCCGCCTACCCCTCTGGCCGGAGATTCGGCAAGCCCTCCGCTATTATGGGGTGGTTCCCGCCCAGCTGAACCCGAACTCTGTCGCGATCCTCGTGGCATTCATTTGCTACATGCGATCCGAGAGGATCGAGTTTAGTCTGCCGATCTTCCGCAAGTTGTTCAACTTCCGCGCCAAAGGCGGCGTGGTCTTCTTCTCCGGGCAGCTGCTCAAGACCACCGGCCTTGCCAATAAACATCACCATTGGGGCGAGAAGTTTGTCTACGTCACCGGGGACTTCGGCAACGTCCCGCTCTGACCCGTCCAGTACGAGAATGCTGCTTACAAGCCGCCCGTTCTGGGGTCGCGCGAGAGCGCACTCCTGGAGTTCTTCGGAACAAAGGAGTTTGACGTTCTCTTCCTCCGCCGAGACGTCGACTCCCTTCCTCCCGTTCACCCGGGCGAAGGTATGGTCCCCCCTTAGATTTGATCTTTCGTTAGGATCTTCCTGTGTTGAACAGCGCCATCTTTGCAGGAGAGCGGGAGGTCCCTCTACACCAACCTTTTTCTATGGCCCCGGGTGTCGAGGATCGGGTTGCGAGAGGCTCTCTCGCTCTCGCGGAGGCCAGTGCTCGCGCCTGCCGGGAAGATCCCGTTCAGCCTTCGGCGCCTGAAGGTAAGAAGCGAAAAGGCGCCGCTCCCGCCTCGCGATCGCTGAAGAGGCCAAAGCCATCTGCTGCGGACAAGGGCAAGGACTTGGCCGTCTCGCCTGCCCGACATCCTGCCTTGGGCAAGTCCTTCGAAGGGCTGCTCCAGATGGCCAGCGAGATGGGTGCTTCCGCCAGGAGGCGTACCGAGGCTACTGCCGAGAACCCTCCGGCCGCCGACAGGGCGGGAGGAGAGGGAGTCGTCGCCGAGACCTCCGCCCGGACCCCGCCCAGGGAAGTGCCGAAAGGGCACAAAAATTATGGCCTCGGCGTGAAGCACGTCGACGCGGAAGGGAAGTCTCTGCTCCAATGGGATCCCGAATCCAACAGGGTTGCAGTTTCAACGCTCCTCCCTAGCTGGTCGGAGCGGGATGAGGTTACCGGCGAGGCCTTCTCGCTGGGCTACGGCCTCTATAGCCGAGAGGGCGCCAGTGTCTTCGACCAGACGCCCACCCGGCTCCTGGCTTTCGATGCTACCCGGGCCCTGCTTCGCGGGTTCGAGCTTGCGCATATGTGCGCGCGTCGAAGCATCAACATCGACAAGAACTTCGCCGATATGTACAAGGCGAGGGAAGAAGCGGTGGCCAGAGCACGCTCTTCGGAGACAGAGCTCGCGGGTGCTCGGCAAGAGTTGGCGGATGCTCAACAAGCGCTGTCCCTACGCCCCGCGGCCGAGGTAAGCGGGCTCTTCCTGGACCCTAGCTCTCGCTACTCGAAGTCTCGCTTGCGCCATATTTACTGAGTTGATATCTTCTCCACAGGATTCCGCCCAGGCCATGGCGCTCCGCGCGGAGTTGGCTGACGTACGTTGCGAAAACGTCCTGCTAAGGGACCAACTCCGGCGTGCGGAAGCGGCGAAAGACCCGTCTCCGACGCTTGATGAGAGACTAAAGAGTCGACACTTCTCGGTGTATGACATCGACAAGCTGCTCTAGGCGAACGCCCAGGCTACTGTCAGGCTGACGGTCGAGACGCTGCGAGACGCGAAGCTGCTTCGGGAGGACGGCGTAACCATCGACGCCCGCCAACTCCTCCCTTGGCTATTCGATCCCATCCCGAAGCCTCTCGGCGCGCCTGACTCTCCTCCTTCGGATACCCAGAAGTCCTCCTCCGCTGCCGGCGAGACGTCTGGGGCGAGCTCGGGCGAGGACTCCGGCGAGGACTCGGGCGAGAGTACCAGCGGGGATTACAGTGTGTCCCCTTGAAGTGCTCTTTTTTTTTTCTTTTGATACATTTTTGTAATGAGCGAGAAGCTCCAAACCTCTGTAACTATTTAGCATAATGCAATGTTTCGTTTTTCACCGCCGGTGTTTGCTCGAGCGAATAGGTTAGAGAGCCAGCGGCTTCCGCGCGAGCTTCCGCCGAGACCCTTAGCCTCTGTAGGGTCACCTTCCCTAGAGATTGACTAGGCGAGAGCCTTGCATTATCGATTAGGTCGTTACGCCCAGGTCTGCCGGGGGCCTCCTTCAGCGAGATCCCCCCAGCCGAGACCTTTTAGCCGAGGCCCCTATTGGCCGAGATCCTGACTGGACGAGACCTCTACGGGCTGAGACCTTTAGGGCTGTCCCTGATCTAGGCCAGGGTCATGACAAGATACCTTCCCACAAACTGGACCTACATTCCACCGGCGAGCCTTCGGACCTGCCAGCTAGATGAGAGCTTGCGCAGCGAGTCTACCGGGGACTGAGCCGGGCTTGTTGTAACACTGGGTATCCGCAAGTCAAGAACCAAGAACCACGAGTCAAGGACCCAACCCACCCCCCACAGGCGAGCCTTCGAACCTGCCAGCTAGATGAGAGCCTGCGCAGCGGGTCTACCTGGGACCGAGCCGAGCTCGGGGTGTTGATGAAGATCAAGCAAAACCTCTCCTCCACAGGCGAGCCTTCAGACCTGCCAGCTAGATGAGAGCCTGCGCAGAGGGTCTACCTGGGGTCGAGCCGAGCTCGGGGTGTTGATGAAGATCAAGCAAAACCTCTCCCCCACAGGCGAGCCTTCGGACCTGCCAGCTAGATGAGAGCCTGCGCAGCGGGTCTACCTGGGGCCGAGTCGAGCTCGGGGTGTTGATGAAGATCAAGCTAAACCTCTCCCCCACAGGCGAGCCTTCGGACCTGCCAGCTAGATGAGAGCCTGCGCAGCGGGTCTACCTGGGGCCGAGCTGAGCTCGGGGTGTTGATGAAGATCAAGCAAAACCTCTCCCCCACAAGCGAGCCTTCGGACCTGCTAGTTAGATGAGAGCCTGCGCAGCGGGTCTACCTGGGGCCGAGCCGAGCTCGGAGTGTTGATGAAGATCAAGCAAAACCTCTCCCCCACAGGCGAACCTTCGGACCTGTCAGCTAGATGAGAGCCTGCGCAGCGGGTCTATCTGGGGCCGAGCCGAGCTCGGGGTGTTGATGAAGATCAAGCAAAACCTCTCCCCCACAGACTAGCCTTCGGACCTGCCAGCTAGATGAGAGCTTGCGCAGCGGGTCTACCTGGGGCCGAGCTGAGCTCGGGGTATTGATGAAGATCAAGCAAAACCTCTCCCCCACAGGCGAGCCTTCGGACCTGCCAGCTAGATGAGAGCCTGCGCAGCGGGTCTACCTGGGGCCGAGCCGAGCTCGGGGTGTTGATGAAGATCAAGCTAAACCTCTCCCCCACAGGCGAGCCTTCAGACCTGCCAGCTAGATGAGAGCCTGCGCAGCGGGTCTACCTGGGGCCGAGCCGAGCTCAGGGTGTTGATGAAGATCAAGCAAAACCTCTCCCCCACAGGCGAGCCTTCGGACCTGCCAGCTAGATGAGAGCCTGCACAGCGGGTCTACCTAGGGCCGAGCCGAGCTCGGGGTGTTGATGAAGATCAAGCAAAACCTCTCCCCCACAGGTGAGCCTTCGGACCTGCCAGCTAGATGAGAGTCTGCGCATCGCGTCTACCTGGGGCCGAGCCGAGCTCGGGGTGTTGATGAAGATCAAGCTAAACCTCTCCCCCACAGGCGAGCCTTCGGACCTGCCAGCTAGATGAGAGCCTGCGCAGCAGGTCTACCTGGGGCCGAGCCGAGCTCGGGGTGTTGATGAAAATCAAGCAAAACCTCTCCCCCACAGGCGAGCCTTCGGACCTGCCAGCTAGATGAGAGCCTGCGCAGCGGGTCTACCTGGGGCCGAGCCGAGCTCGGGGTGTTGATGAAGATCAAGAAAAACCTCTCCCCCACAGGCGAGCCTTCGGACCTGCCAGCTAGATGAGAGCCTGCGCAGCGGGTCTACCTGGGGTCGAGCCGAGCTCGGGGTGTTGATGAAGATTCCTTCACCTAGGCCTGTTCTATTGTCAAGATGGGGAGACATAGTCGGTTAGAGCAAAAACATTTTTAGGGTAGGGAAGACCTATTCTTGTGATAGCATTTTCTAGAGAGTCAACATTCTGAAAAGACTACTTTGAAATGATAACATTTATTCACCATATTACAACACCTTCTCTCCCTTCAAGGGTAGAAACGTTTTAAGTCATCACCGTTCCAGGTGTGGCTCAAGGTCCTTCCCTCCACATCCTGGAGGTAATAACCCCCGTTAGCTAGAACCTTCTCTATTATGTAAGGTCCTTCCCAACTGGGGTTGAGCTTGCCCACAGGGGCCTACCTTCCCGCCGCATCGACCTTTTTCAGCACTAGGTCCCCCTCGGCGAATTGCTTAACCCTGATGTGTTTATCGAAGTACATGGCCATTCGCCTTTTTATCTCTTCTTGTCTGATGGCAGCAACATCCCGTAGCTCTTCCACCATATCCAACGAGAGGCGCAATCCCACCTCGTTCTCCAACCTCCAAGCTTCGCTTCCCTCACCCGCGGCTGCGACCCGTGGAGACCGAACCTCGAATTCCACTGGGAGGACAGCCTCACACCCATGAGAGAGCTTGAAGGGGGTCTCCCCTGTGGCCGTGTTCGGAGTTGTTCGCAAGGCCCACAGGACGGAAGGGAGCTGCTCCACCCAGTTGCCCTTTAGGTTATCCACCTTCTTCTTGAGCAAGTTCACGATGATCTTGTTCGCCGCTTCCACCTGGCCGTTGCTCCGGGGGTGATGGACAGAGGCAAACCTGAGGTCAATCCCCAGTTGGGCGCAGAAGCTGATGAACTCTTCACTGGCAAACTGAGGACCGTTATCCGTCACTATCGCTTGGGGTAGCCCGTGCCTGCATATGATTTCCCCCCAAACGAAGTTCCTGATGACCTGGGAAGTAACCTTGGCTAGGGCCTTGATTTCCAGCCACTTTGAGAAGTAGTCGATCATGACTAGGAGGAACCTCCTCTGCCCGCTAGCTGGAGGAGAGGGTCCAACCAGATCCATTCCCCAAATGGCGAAGGGCCATGGGGCCGTGATGCTCTGAAGCCTCTGTGCGGGTAAGAGCTGGAGGGGGGTGTGTACTTGACATTTCAGACATCTCTTTGCAAACTCGACTGTATCCTTCCTCAAGGTCTGCCAGAAATACCCTTGTCTTATCACCCTTACATCCAACGCTCTTCCTCCCGAGTGGCTGCCGCACTCTCCCGAATGCACCTCTTCCAGGATTCTCGGGACCTCCTCCTCGGTCACACATCTCGCGAGGAGCCCTGATAATATTTTCCGGTGCAAGTCCCCTTCCAACATCAGGTAGTGGGCTGTCTTTCGCCTAAAGCTTTTCGCCTCCTTAACCCCCTCTGACAGCTTGCCTGTGGTAAGGAAGGTCACCAATGGGTCCACCCATGAGGATCGCCGACCCACCTCCATCGATTCCCCCTCTTCAATTGCTGGTCGGAAAAGTTCAGTTACGGTCCCTCCTCCCCGAGGCCCAAACTTTGTCAACCGATCAGCTGCTGCGCTTTCTTCCCTGGGAACGTGTTGAATGGAGAAGGAACAGAACCTTTCGATGATTGCCCTTACCCTGGATAGATACTTCACGAGGGTAGGCTCCCGAGCCTCAAACTCCCCTCTGATCTGTGACGCTACCACCATCGAGTCAGTGAAGGTCTCCACATCCTGGATTTCCAGTTCCCTTGCCAATCGAAGGCCGGCTATCACAGCCTCATACTCCGCCTGATTATTGGTGACAGGGAAGTGGAAAACCACCGCCTGTTCTATGGTAACCCCTTGAGGACTCACCAATACTACACCCCCTCCCAGGGAGTGCCTTCCCGAGGCCCCATCGACCATCATCTTCCATGCTTCGTGGGACTTTGGCTCCTCATTCTCAGCCTCAGTGACATAGTCTGCCAGAAAGTCCGCCACAGCCTGAGCCTTGATGGAGAGCCTCGGGACGAATGAGATGTCGAACTCGCTTAGTTCGATAGACCACTTTGCCAGCCTTCCCGAGTGCTCTACCCCCTCGAAGATCTTGCGAAGAGGATGGTCGGTGACCACCCTAATGGAGTGTACTTGAAAGTATGGACGGAGCTTCCTTGCCGAAACAACCAAGGCATAAGCTAGCTTCTCCAGGATGGGGTAGCGGAGTTCCGCCTTTTTCAGGATTCGGCTTACGTAATAGACGGGCAGCTGCTTCTTTCCCTCTTCCCTAACCAAGACGGAGCTCACAGCTTCCACCCCCACCCCAAGATACAAGGCCAGGTCTTTCCCTTCTTTGGGGCTTTGGAGCAGCGGAGCCTGGGAGAGTTGTCTCTTCAGCCCCTGAAAGGCCTTTTCGCATTCATTCGTCCAGTCGAACACCTGATTACTACGGAGCACTTTGAAGAAAAAAGAACACCTATCCCCGGACCGGGAGAGGAACCTGCTTAGCCCGGCCAACTTTCCCGTCAGGTGCTGGACTTCCTTGGCGCTGCGAGGTGACTCTAAGTCCAATATAGCCTTCACCTTGTCCGGGTTAGGTTCTACCCCCGACGGAGTCAAGAGGTGTCCGAGAAACTTCCCGCGACTGGCCCCGAAGACACACTTCAAGGGGTTCAACCTCATCTTGAACCTCCGCAGGGTGGCAAACGTTTCTTCCAAGTCCCGCAAATGGGAATCCACGCATTTGCTTTTGACCAGTAGGTCATCGACGTAGACCTCTAGATTCTTCCCCCTTTGGTCTCGAAAGACTCGATCCATCATGCGTTGGTATGTTGCCCCTGCGTTTTTCAATCCAAATGGCATCATCTTATAACTGAAGCATCCCTCTCTCGTGATGAAGGAGACATCCTTGACGTCGGGAGGGTGCATCCGGATCTGGTGGTAACCTGAAAAAGCATCCAAAAAACTCATAACAGAAAAACCAACGGCTGAATCAACCAGCGTGTCGATTCGAGGCAGGGGATAGCAATCCTTGGGGCATGATTTATTTAACAGGGAAAAATCGATACACATACGCCACTTTCCTCCCCCTTCTGTACCATTACCACATTGGAGATCCAGCCTGGATACTGGATCTCCGAGATGAAGCCTGCCTCCAGAAGCTTCCTGACCTCCTCTCGGATGGGCTCCTCCAGCTTGGTGGCGATGGCCCTCATCTTCTGGCGCATGGGGCGAGCCCTCGGGTCCAGGTTCAGGCGATGACATGCTACGTCCGCATCGATACCCGGCATGTCTGCCGCGCTCCACGCGAAGATGTCGATGTTGCTTTGGATGCAGCCTAGCATCCGCGCCTGGTCCTCGAGGCTTAAGCCTCCGCTGACTCGCACCTTCTGCACTTGCCCCGCTCTGGTGAGTACCTCCATCTCCACCACTTCCTCGGCCGGCTCCAGCCTCGACTGATCCCATCCTGCCCTTGCCTCCTCCTGCTCAACTTCCTCTCCTCTGACCTCTTCGACCCCCATTGCTTCCACCAGGCCTTCTTCTTGCCTCTGCTCTCCTTCCCCTGCCTCTCCCAGGCTCATCTCTCCCATCTCCGCCACTTCCTCCATCGTCCAGTCCCCCGCCTCCTGCGGGCTCGCCTCCTCTACTTCTATACCTCCTTCCTGACCTGCCATCTCTTTCTCCAGCTCCTCCGCCTCAGCCATCCACGACACGGTGTTTACCGCTGTCACATAGCACTGCCTTGCCACCTTCGGGTCCCCCCTGATCCTAACCTGCACCCCTCCGTTGCTGAACTTGAGGCATTGATGAAATGAGGAGGGGACACAGCGAAAGGCGCTGATGAGAGGACGCCCAAAGATGGCGTTGTAGCTACTTGGGGCGTCTGCGATCATGAACCTATAGTTCCGCGAGACCCCCCCAAGCTTCACATGCAGGCCCACTCCCCCTTCTACCTCCTTCCTCTCTCCAGAAAAACCAAAAAGCGGTCCGTCAAAAGCCAGGACCCTTTTTCCTTCCACCCTCATTTCATCGAAGGCCTTCTTGAAGATTACGTTCACGGATCTCCCGTTATCCACCAGTATCCGGGAGACTGTGAAGTTCTCCACCGCTGTCTGGATCACTAGTGCGCCGCAGAACGGGTCTTCGTAGTCTGGCATATCTACGGATGAGAAGGTGATCTTTTCTTCTTGGGGGGGGGGGCTAGGGAGGTCGAGGCGACCCCTCTGCGGAACATGGTTTGAAGGCTCCCCTTGCGGGTTGCCTCGATCCCTACTCCCCCATGGATCACTCTGATCCCCCCTCGGGTCCCCACATCGACCCTGTCTTCACATCTATCCTCAGCCTCTCCGTGCTGCACCTCGACGATCCTTGTAGGCGGATCCTGCCTTCCAGCTCCTCTGGCCTCCCTCATCTCTAGAAATTCCGGGCAGGTGGCCGTTGCGTGACCTTCCTCCTGATGGAAGTCACAATAAGGCAACGCCATCCTGCCCCCTCTTCCTTCTCCTCCACCTCTTCTCCCTGCTCCTCGAATTCTTCTTCCTCTTCCTCTTCCCACCTCCATGGCCTCCTGCGGTGGAGGGGGGTGACCTCTCGGTCCCTGCCTCCATCCTCCCTGCTCGAGTCTCCTCGGCTCCCGGAGGTTGTCTCTTCCTTGAAAACCCCCTTGGCCTTGGGGGCGACCTTCCTGAGGCCTCCAACCCAATCGGTTGTTCAGCTCCCTGGCCCCCTCTGCTGCTGTCCCTGCCCTCGGGGTTCTTCCCTTCTCCCGTCTTCCCTCGGCTCCCCCTGCTCTCTCACTTCTCTCTGCCTCCCTGTTGTCGGCTCCTTCACATCATCCTCCGCCAACCTGGCCAGCTTCCTCGCAAACGCAGGGTTTGCCCTCTCGAAGTCTATCTCCTTTGCCGCCCTCTCCATGAGCTCCTCAAAAGAGAGAGGGGCACTCTCTTCAGCTCCATGCTGAAAAATCCCGGCCTCAGCCCCAGGGTGAAGGCAAGCATCAGTGCATACCCCGAGACCTCCTGGACTAGGAGAATCTCCTCTTAGAACCGGTCAACGTAATGACCCAACGTCTCCTCCGGCTTCTGCCTCACCGCAAACAGGCACTCAGCCTCCTTCTTTCGCTTCTTCGAAGTCGAGAACCTCAACAGAAAACCCCTGCACAGGTCCTCAAAACTGTAGATCGAGCTCGCCGGCAACTGGTGGAACCAGTCCCTGGCCTTTTCCTTCAGAGTGATGGCAAAAAGCCTGCACTTGAAGGCATCCGACATCTGCCTTATCGACACCACATCCTCAAACCATTGCACGTGCTGAACCGGGTCATCCTTCCCGGTGTAGTAGGTCATATCCGGCTCCTTGAACCCTTCCGGCACTGGGGCCGAGACGATGAGCTCACTAAAAGGGGTCTCGCCCCCTGCCTGGCGAGAGGGTCCGTCCCGTGACCTCGGCTGGCTGGACCGATCCACGAGACCGTGCCTAGGGAAGAGCTCCCACACTGCCGCCTCCTTCTCGCCCAGATCCACCGGAACCTCCTGCCCGGGACGCTGGCCTGGGAAAAGCTCCCGCGCAGCCACATCCCTCTCGCCTGCCTCCACCGGGACTTCCTTCCCGGGGCGCTGCCCCGGGGCGTTCTCGCCTAACAGCGGGACCGCCTCCACAGGAGCCTGCGGCGTCTCCCACTCATTTCTTGCCGAGAAGGCCAAGCTGATCGTCTGCATGACCTCTCGCCTGAAATCCTCTAACATCTTCCTCGTCGCTTCTTCTCCCTGGGTGGGTGATTCTCCTGCGCCAGATCCTTCACCTTCACCTCCTACCATGGGATTCGACTCAAGATTTTCTTGCACCGACTGCTTCCACGCTCACCGCACCAGAACTGTTGAAGCCAAAATTGACCTCAACGAATGTTCACGAACCAAAGTGCAGCCGACGCCTACTTCTCTTAAATCTCGACCCCTGACTAGCTGCTAAGGTCCTAGGACTGACCCAAAGCCTCAGTTGGGAGGTCCCACCTCACACCCGGAAGATCTCTGAGAGCTTCCCCTCCAAAACCAATAGCTGGGCTGGGAGCTCTTCAGAAAGCACTGGAGTTAGAGAATAATGAAAGCCCCTTTCCAAAGAGCCCCTATGAGTCTTTTTATAGTCTTTTCCTGTTCTGGAAATATTAAAATACCCCTAAAGGGTCTGCCAATAGCCAAATCCCGCTGTCCTCCCAGGGGTATACAGGTAATTTAAACCGAGGATAATGAAATAATAATAATAAAATAATCCTTTTTCCTGGGTGCCAGGCCCCACCACATGAACCTACCCTGGCGAGAACCCCGGGCGAGAAGGCTCTCGCTGAGCCTTAGCTGAGCTCACCTGGCGAGGCCTCCCGTCGAGAGGGTTCTCGCCCTTGGTGGTTTTTACGTCATTACCGCTAGACGTGAAGACCTGAGTCCTAGCGCGAACGATCTCGCCTACCAATGGGCGGGAGCACCTTAAGGGCGAGAACTCTGCCGGTCCGCCCTGGGGGCTGACCCGGGCCTGACCCAAACCTGACTACTGAGGTCCTAGTCCTCCCGGGCCTCCCCAGCGAATATGGGGTTGTACACCGTCCACCATGACCTTCCAAGGAATCGGGCGAGTGAGTTCTTCCTTCGCCACTTCGATCACATAATCTGCCAAGAAGTTGGTCATAGCTTGGGCCTTGATCGAGAGGCGGGGAAGGAAGGAGATGTCGAACTCGCTCAATTCCACCGACCACTTAGCCAATCTGCCCGAATGCTCCACCCCCTCGAAGATATTGCGGAGGGGGTGGTCAGTCATCACTCGGATCGAGTGTTCCTGGAAGTAAGGTCGAAGCCTCCGGGCCGAGATGAATAGAGTGAAGGCCAGCTTTTCAAGAATAGGATAGCGGAGCTCGGCCTTCCTCAATACCCGACTCACATAATAAATCGGGAGTTGCTTCTTTCCCTCTTCCCGAACTAAAATAGAGCTCAGGGCCTCCGCCCCGACCCCCAAGTACAAGAATAAGTCCTCCCCCTCCTTTGGCCCCTGGAGCAGGGGGCTTGAGTCAGGTGTCTCTTCAAGGTCTGGAATGCCTCCTCGCATTCCGAGGTCCACTCGAACTTCCGACCTCCTCTCAAGGTCTTGAAGAAGGGAGAGCACTTCTCTCCGGCCCGAGAGAGGAACCTGCTCAACCCTGTCATCTTCCCTGTTAACTGTTGCACCTCTTTTGCATTCCGGAGCGACCCCAGCTCCATAATTGCCCGGACCTTATCGGGATTGGGTTCTACCCCAGCGGGGGTGAGAAGGTGGCCCAGAAATTTGCCCTTGCTTGCCCCGAAGATGCACTTCAAGGGATTCACCCTCATCTTGTACTCGCACAAGGGGGCGAAGGTTTCCTCTAGATCCTGGAGGTGAGAGTCACCGTCTCGACTCTTGATCATGAGGTCGCCAACGTACACTTCCAGGTTTCTTCACTTCTGCTCTCGGAAGACCCTATCCATCATTTTTTGATAGGTCGCTCCTGCGTTCTTTAGACCGAAGGGCATCATCTTATAGCAGTAGCACCCCTCCCCGGTGATGAAGGAGACAGCCTTGATGTCGGGAGGGTGCATCCTGATCTGGTGATAACCTGAAAATGCATCTAAAAAACTCATTACAGGGAAACCACGGCTGGGTCAACCAGCGCGTCGATCCGAGGCAAGGGATAATAATCTTTAAGGCATGATTTATTAAGAATAGAAAAATCAACACACATACGCCACCGACCATCTCCTTTTTTAACCATTACAACATTGGATACCCAGCCGGGGTATTGAATCTCGGATACAAAACCGGCCTTGAGGAGCTTCGCCACCTCCTCTCGGATCGGCTCAGCCAACTTGTCTGCTATGGGCCTCTTCTTCTACTGGACGGGGCGAGCCTCCGGATCTAGGTTGAGGCGGTGGCAGGCCACGTCGGCGTCGATCCCGGGCATCTCTGCAGCGCTCCAAGCGAAGATGTCCACATTCTTCTGAATGCACTCCAGCATCTTGCCTTGGGCCTCCGGGGTCAGCCCCCCGCTGACACGAACCCTCTCCACCTTGCCTCCGAGGGTGAGAACCTCCATCTCCACTACCTTTTCGGCCGCCTCTAGACGAGACTGCTCCCCCCATTCTTCAACATCCCCCCTCCTGGGGCGAGGGCCTCTTCCTTGGCTTCTTCCACGGCCATTGCCTTGGCCAGCTCCCGAACTTTCTTTACCTCCCCTTCTTGTGCGCAACTCTCCTCCACCTCCATCTCCTCCGGGTCATCCCCCTGCTCTGCCCCCTCCATCCTTCGCCCCATCTCTTCAGCATTCTCCTGCCATGAGATGGAGTTTACGGCGGTGACGTAACATTCCCTTGCCATCTTAGGGTCTCCGCGGACCCGGACCTGGACTCCCTCGACATTGAACTTTAGGCATTGGTGGAAGGAAGAGGGGACGCAGCGGAAGGCGCTGATAAGGGGCCTCCCAAAGATGGCGTTATAGCTACTAGGGGCGTCCACAATGACGAACTTGCAGTTGCGGGACTGCCCCCCCCCCAGAGAGACTTGGAGTCCTACCCCTCCCTTGACTTCCTTCCTCTCCCCCAAGAAGCCAAACAGGGGCCCATCTGAGGCCAACACCCTTCTGGCCTCCACCTTCATCGTGTCAAACGCCTTCTTGAAGATGACGTTGACGGAGCTCCCGTTGTCGATGAGGATCTGAGAGACGGTGAAATACTCGATGGCCGTCCGGATGACCAGTGCATCACAAAAGGGGACCTCGTGACCCGACATGTCCTGAATCGTGAAGGTGATTCTTTCTTCCGGGGGAGGGGTCTGGGATGTGGAGCCAACGCTCCATCGGTACATGGTGTGGAGGCTTGCCTTACGGGAAACCTCGATCCCCGCCCCCTATTTTTTCTCTGATACCTCCCCGGGTTCCCACATCTGCCCGGTCTTCGCACATGTCCTCCTCTGTCCGAGGCAGGACCTCCTCGATCTGCAACCCTTGGCGGTATTGCTGTTGTTGTTGCTGCTCCATGTTTCCTCTCATCTCGAGGAAATCCGGGCACGTGGTCGTTGCGTGCCCTTCCTCCCGATGGAAGTCACAGTAGGGTAACTCCACCCTAACCTCCCTTCTTCTCCTCCGCGCTGCTCTTCTCCTTTCCCCCATGGCTACGGCCATGGCCTCCTCTTGATTGAGGAGGGGGGCCTCTGGCCCTGCCTCCCACCTGAAGGGTAGAACTAGCCCTGGCCTCCTTTGTAACACCCTAAAAAGGCCCCAAAAGACTCACCTTGAAAATTGAGTAGCAGGTCAGGTTACACGGCCTGGGACACGGGCGTGTCCCAGGGCGTGTCGGGTGACACGGCCGGGGACACGGGCGTGTCCCAGGGCGTGTTCTATTTATTTTGCAAAATTGGCCTATTCCGGGCAGAGCCGGACACGGCCTTGAACACGGCCGGGAACACGGGCGTGTCAGGCTGGACACGGGCGTGTCAGCTGCCGTGTTCCGACCCGTGTTCTGGTTGCAGCTCGATGGAGCAGGAGACACGGGCGTGTCTCAGGTTTGACACGGGCGTGTCAGGTCCGACACGGGCGTGTCGATGACCCGTGTGGTTCAGTCGGTTCAAGCTGTGTGCACCGCTGAAGGGGTACACGGCCTGTGACACGGGCGTGTCACAGGCCGTGTCGGCCAAAAAGTGAAATTCTGGGGAAATCTTGGCCGTTCAGTTTCCTCTCTTTTGATCCAAAGGCTCAGGTGGTTTCTTGGGCTGGATAAGTCGTGAAAACAAGAGGAAGAGCCATTCTTCTTTTATCCTTAAGGAAGAGAGAAAGAGAGAAAGAGAGAGGAAGAAGGAGGAGGAGACCAAGCCACCGGCGAAGCTCCCGTGGTCCGATTCGCGATCCGAAGCCGGCGTTGTGACGGCAAGGCTGCTGCGGTTCTTTCTCACCGGCTAGTTTGCGATGGCACCGAAGAGATCGACAAGGGTAACGATCTCCCTCCTTGGACATGTGAAGTCCTTCTTTTCTGCATTGCATAGGGAAAGCCCTTCCCCGCGAGTGTGCGGTGGGTTGTGGTGTCCCTTGGGGTAGATATGTGAAGTCCCCCTTGTTAGAGGCCGGAATTGGAGTACGGCTCTAGGCATGCTGTGTGAAGCCCATCTGGATGGAATCTGGATTGGTGATGCTTGTTTGCATATCGGAGAAGGCTCCGTGATAATGGCTTGTGATGCCTATGGCTTGTGATGCCTTGTTCCTACCTGTTGCTTGGTGCGGCAGGAAGTACTGGACGATGTCCAGGAAATGAAGAGGGTTGGCGGCAACTCTTGTGGCCGTGCGTTGCCACTTTGTGAGTAGTTGAGCCGTTGGGCTGCAACTCGTTGAAAAGGCTGAGTGCCGAACAGGAAAGGTGAAACCGACCCGCGCCTATAAAATGCCATGGATACTTCCGTATTCGAGGTGGCTAGGCGACTTGAGCAACGGGGGGTGGCTGATCCGTACCTGCGTTAGGTCCGTCCGACTTGGAAGCCTGGTATAGGTTTTGTTGGAGCGCCTAATGAGAGTCTTAGGCCCGCGCGCCGGAAAGACTAGAAATGCTCAAATACCGTGTAGACGGTGGTGTTGACCCTGGTATTCCGGTACACCGAAAATGTGCCCTGAGTGCACGGACTGTCGGGCCGGGCGGCCGATGGTTGTGATGGCTTGAATGTGCCTGCGCGCACATAGTTGCTATTGTTGATGCCATGCTTGCAGGGAAAGAATGCTCATGCCCCGAGAAAGGGGTAGGATTGTTATAATTGGGTCAGCTGAATGCTGACCGTTGCATTGTTTGCCACCGGTTGGGTGGAATTGTTCCCGTGCAGGTGCTGGAGAGCCAAGTGGTAAGTGATGGGCGGGAGAGCCCTACTGCTGTTGCTGCTGCTGCTGCGGCTAGCCTGGAAGGCTAAGCGAATGGCTTTGTTTGTTTTCTCTTTTTACTCATGTATGGCCGGCCTGCGCGCCGAGGTTTGTAAAACATGATGTATGTTCAGAGGAACTGTAAGGCCTTAAGGCCAAACTCTTGTGGTTGTGTACATTCCGTGGTATATATATAAATGTGGTTTTATATATTGGACATTCCGGTTAAGAGTTCAAAGTTGTAACTTAAAGCTTCCGCTAGAATGCTCTGAGTTAGGATTCGTATTAGGTTTGGTACTCTCCTGTGACCTCACCGTCTGTTTGTGGCATATAGTGTGGGGCCCCGGCCGGACCTTCTACTATACGTCATTTAACGGATGGGGTCGTTACATCCTTGGCGGTTATCTCTTCCGCGGAACCCTCTCCTCGCCCCCTGCTCCTGCCATTCGGGCCTCCACCCTAGCCGCTGATTTGGCTCCTGACGCCCCCACCTGGGTTGCTTGTGTTGCTGCTCCCTCTGTCGGGGCTCAACTCTTATTTCCTCCCGACCTCTGCCTCCTCTGGGCCTCTCCTCCTCCGTAGCCCACCTGGCTAACCTCTGGGCAAACTCCGGGTTCGACGCCTCCCCGTTGACTTCTCTCGCCGCCCTCTCAATCAACTCATCGTAGGAGAGGGGGAATCCTCTTCAACTCCATTCGGAAGAAATCCTGCTGCATCCCCAGGGTGAAGGCCATCATCAGAGTGTGGCCTGACATCTCCTGAACCTGGGTGACCTCTTCCTGTAAGCGATCGACGTAGCTCCTCAGGGTCTCGTTCACCCCCTGCTTGATGCGGAACAGGGACTCTGACTCCCTCTTTCTCTTCTTCGAGGTTGTGAACCTCAGCATGAACCCCCGACGGAGGTACTCGAAACAGTAGATGGAACTGGCCAGCAGCTGGTGAAACCACTCCCTGGCCTTCTCTTTCAGAGTGATGGCGAAGAGCCTGCATTTAAAGCCATCCGACATTTTCCAGATCGAGACCACATCCTCAAACCATTAGACGTGATGGACCGGGTCTCCCTTCCCGGTGTAGTAGGACATGTCGGGCTCCCTGAACCCATCTGGGACTGGTGCAGAGGAGACCAGCTCGCTGAAGGGACTCTCTCCCCCCACTGGGCGAGCCGGAGGGTCTCGCGCTCCCAACTCGCCAAATCTGCTGCCGCCTCCCGAGCCCGGGAAAAGCACTCGCCCGGGGAGCTCGGCGCCCCGGCCTTCCTCGGTAACCTCCTTCCCTGCTCGCCGGGCAGGAGCGGCCTCGCCGAGTACTGGATCTGCAAGAACCGGGATTACTGGAGTCGAGCACTCGGCGCGCGTGCCGAGTGCGAATCGAACCAGGCCGAGTACCTCCTGCCTGAAGTCCTCGAATATCCCCCTCGTCGCGAGAGGGGGATGGGGTGGTGAGTCGGTCCTATCTGATCCTTGCCCTTCTTCTCCAGCCATTGAGCTCGCTGAAGGTTTTCTGTGCTGACCGCTATCCACGCTCACCGCACCAAAATGTTGAAACCGAAAATCGGTCTCCTGTGGAGTTCACCCTTGGGGAAGGGGTGGTCGTGCACCTACTTCGCTCCTGCAAGAAAAAACAAGGAAAAGAGAGCAGAGGACTAAACCATGGGCCCGGCTCGGAGGTCCCACCACAAACCCGGAAGATCACTGAGCGCTTTCCCTCCTTAGCCAAATGCCGGGCTAAGGTACCTCAGAAAGCGCTAGAAGACTGAGGGACAAGTAAGCCTGCCTCTCTGAGGTAACCCTTGGGTCCTATTTATAGGATCCTAAAAGTGATCTGCTAATAACTAACCTGTGCTGTCTTGAAATTACTGAAAACTCCCCAGGCTGGCCTACCAACAGCCAAACTCCGCTGTTCTAGACAGCTATATGCAGCCCACCCGGGTATGCCAACAGCGAGATTTCACTGTTCTAGTTGGCTAGGGGCAGACCTGCACGGACAGAATGGCAAGGATTTTCCTCAATTGGGACTGGGCGAGTAGTCCTCTGATACCTCTGCCCGGCAGGAGGCGCGGGCCGGGGCTGGCTCGCCTAGGGGACGTGATTGGAGGCGGCCCGCCTGGAAAGGCGCGAGCCGGGGGCGACTCGCCTAGGAAAGGCAGGCCGGGGCTGACCCGCCTGGGCGGCCCTTGGAGGCCGACTCGCCTAGGAGAGGCGGGTCGGGCTGACCCGCCTGGGCGGCCCTTGGAGGCCGACCTGCCTAGGAGAGGCGGGCCGGGGCTGACCCGCCTGGGCAGCCCTTGGAGGCCGACCCGCCTAGGAGAGGCGGGTCAGGGCTGACCCGCCTAGGCGTCCCTTGGAGGCCGACCCGCCTAGGAGAGGCGGGCCGGGGCTGACCCGCCTAGCTGCCCGAGCCTCTTCGACGAACACGGGGTTGTACAGATTACTCCACCATTCACCGCAAATTCCCAAAAACCCGGTAGAGCCCCACAAAGTGCTAAGAGGGAGATCAAACATTGCGGCGGTGGGGTCACACACTAATAACGCCCGCAACAAAGAAAACTTGGAAGGAAGGTCCCGTAACGATCCGGGTTTAGAGCTCAAAGGCACACCACAACCCAATCGGGGCCTGGTGGCTTGTCTCGCCCCACGACAATGCCACGAAGAAAAACCATTATAGACATCTCAAGTCAGCAACGACACATTGGATTCTACTAGACAATTTTAGATTCAAGATGCGGTTGGTCAACCTTTAGGAATGATTTACAATCCTAGATAAACTCTAACGCGTTCAACAACGATAGATAAGGCGATTAAAGCCATCAATAAGACACTTCAAGAACGATTAAACATAACCTGATAAGATTAAGTTCACCATGACAAAATCTTACAACATCAAGTAATCATCAAGAAAGGTTTATCATAGCTATAACTTGGAAGACAAAAGTGCAGAAAGTTTTAAAGAACATAGAAAAACTTAATTGTTACCATCAAATCGGACAAGAAGAAATGAGGGTAACTACTGCACTTAAACTCTAAGCTCTTATAGGATGTCTAATCTGATAAAAGAAGTACTTTTCGTAACGTTTAATTACTTTTCTTGTTGACTAGATGAGCAACTAAGCCGAGGGATACGGCTAACTACTGCACTTAAACTGATTTTACCTTTAAATAACTTAAAGAATCTTTCTTCTTGTTTAAGTAGGTGTTTGTCTGAGCGTCCACAGTTATCCCCTACTGACGTGGCATCATGACGCGCATTTTTCCCTTACTCTGATACTCCTTTATTGGCGATGAAAAAAATACGGGTTGTGACAATTACTGAACTCAACAATCATGAATGTCCACTATATATAAACAACCACATTTATATATATCACCGGAATGTAACCAGAAATACACAAAAGTATTTGGCCTTAAGGCCTTACAGTTAAACCTCACAGGTGCGGATTACAAACATTGGCACGCACGCGGGTCACACATAAAAATGGTAAAACTATTCCATTCGGCCTTCGAGGCCAGCATAGCAGCATGGGCTTCAGCCTGCTATTTCCCGCTCGACTCTCCAACAACTGCACAGAGACAATCCACCCCGAGGGTGGCAAACAAGGCAACGGTCAGCATTCAGCTGACCAATTTATAACGACCCTACCCCTTTCCCGGGGCAGTGGTATTCCTTCCCTGCAGGCATAGTATTTTCACAAGCAGATATATCACAAAACGTGCACTCACACACAGTTCAATATATCACAAACATCGGTCGCACGACCCAACGCTCTGTCCACTTAGGGCACATTATCGGTGTACCGGAAAACCATGGTCCCACCACCGTTCAGAGGTCCCAGACATAACGACAAGTTTGAGCATTTTAGTCTTAATGGCACACAGACCTAAGACTCTCATTATGCGCTCCAACGAGACCAAGAACTTAGGTCTACCAGTCGGTCAGACATAACGCGGGTACAGTTCAGCCATGCCTGTTGCTCAAATCGTCCAAATGACGCGGGTTAGCTTTCCCCTTACCCATTCGGCATACTGGCCTTTAAGAGCTCGCAGCTCACATAATAGTCACACTGTCCTCCAAGGAATGACTTCACAATTAAAAAGGGAGTTAGTGACAGCGTTCATCACAATCGCTTGGCGGGACCAACAGAAGCTCTCTTTCTGCGCTCAAACTCAACCCAAATCATACAGACTCCTGCAGTGCCAGAAAACTGGTCTTTCACATCACAAATAGCTCCCCAAGAGCTATCGCCGTTGGCGATACTCACTATCGCTCGGCGACACCCAACCGGTCTTAAACCGTGGATTTCTAGGGTATTTTTCTGGAATGCAACTCCAGTACCCCGCATATCTCGTATATTACTCGTTTATACTCAGAGTCTTCTCCGGCACGCAAAATAAACATCACCAATACAGATCAACCTGTCTAGATGGTCTTCACACAGCATGCATATTCCGTACTACACATTTCTGGATCTATATGCAAGACTCGCTAAGGATTTCATGAATCAACCCAAAGGAATTCCCTCGACTCTCCACCTTTTGGTGGGGGATTCCATGCACATGCCAAAATAAGGACTTCACATGTCCAAGGAGGAAGATCGTTACCCTTGGAGTTTTCTTCGGAGCTATGACACAACTTTTCTACGCGGATGGAAATGATCGTCTCACTTTCCCCATCACGATTATAGCTTTGACTCTTGATTTCGGCCACAAGATCTTCTCCAGCAACTCAACAAATCCACTCAAACCCAAGTACCAGCCGAGAGTTCTCCGCTCCAGAACTCGGGAAGTAAGGAAGAGAAAGAAAGAAAGGAAATAATGATTTCCGGAATCCCATTCCTCTACAGATAAGGCCTCGAGTTTTATCCCAGCCACACAATTTCTTTTCATCAAGATAAAGCAACAGCTCGGGTTTGAGCTGAAAAGTCAACCACCGCCTTCTGGCCGCTCGCCAGTCATTTGACATGAGACACCGCTCGGCCATATCCTCAATTTTCGACAATTTGTCGAACGGAGCCTGAGTTCGTCGAACTGGCCATAACATTCGCCGAGCTCTGCTCGACGGTTCGTCCAGCTCTGCTCGACGATTTCGTCCAGCCAGGTTGACTTTTTGCCTGTTACTTTTTAGGGTGGTACACAAGGCCCCCTCCAGGCGCTTTACCTCAGCTTTTAACAGCTTGTTCTCGCACTCGATACTGGCCACCCTGGCACGGAGCAGCTGGGCTTGCACAGAGTCCTGCGAGAAGATCCTGTTATGCAAAGAATTTATTTACGCACTAAGAGAGCGAGAGATCTTGAAGGGTCCTGCTTACCTCGGCAGCCGGGCGAAGGGCGAGAAGTTTTTGAGCAGCCGTCAAGTCGGCCTTCAGAGAGGCCGCTTCAGCCACAGGGGCGTCCCGAGCCTTGTGTATATAGGCGAGGTTGCGCTCGAGGGTCATGGTGCGACGCCCAGCAATATGCGAGAGCTGGACCGCGCAAAGTTGGGCCTGGGTGGCGTCGTAGACGAGGGCCCGGGTTACCGTCTGATCAAACGTGTCGGCGTCCTCCCGACCATAGAGCCCATAGCCTAGCGCGAAGGCATCACCAGTAATTGTGTCCCGCTCCCTCCAGGAGGGGAGAAGTGTGGAGACTGCGATGCGGTTGGAGGTATGGTCCCATTGGATTAAGGGCTTACCCTCCGCATCCAGAAACTTCTGGCCGAAGCAAAAATTCCAGTGCCCTTTCGACATCGTCTTGAGAGGAGCCTCGGTAGGGGTCTCGACAACCGGCTCAGCGACGCCCATCTCGCCTGCGACTGACGGGACTTGGGCGGGGTTCTCGGCAAAAGCAGGTACAATGGACTTGCCCTTGTCCGCTGCTGATGGCTTTGGTTTTTTGAGAGGGGGAGCAGGGAGGGAGCTAAGTTTCCGCTTCAGGTCACTCGCTTGGGAAGAAGGTCTCGGCTCCTCCCGGAAGGCAGCGGCGGCAGACTTGGCGAGAGCCAAAGGGTTGGTTGGCTCTCGGGTCTCGTCAAAAGGTTGGTGAAGAGGAATTTCTCGCTCACCTGCAAGACCCATCGATAATTAGCTCTATTACCTCAAAGCGGAAGGTTGCAAGGTTAGACCGAAACAATACCTTCGCCGGGAGGAACCGGTAAGAGGGAATCCAGCTCCTGCCGGAGGAAGGGGACGTCAAAATCCTTCGACCAAAAAAACTCAACGAGGGCGCCCTCTCACTCCCCGAGAGTGGGAGGATTGTATGTCGTGTCATCATACTGAATGGGCACGAGAGGGATGTTACCGAAGTGACCTGAGACAAAGACGAATCTCTCCGCCCAGTGATGATGTTTGTTGGCGAGACCAGTCATCTTCACCGACTGCCCGGAGAGGAAGACTGACCCTCCCTTGGCCTGAAAGTTGAACAACTCTGAAAAATGGGGAGGCTGAACTCGATCCTTTTCGCCCGCATATAGCAGTTGAAAGCCACCAGGAGGGCAATGGAGTTGGGGTTGAGCTGGGCCGGCACCACCCCATAATTGCACAGGGCCTGGCGCACTTCCGGCCAGAGGGGGAGGTGGAAGCCCACCTCGAAGTGCTCCAAGGGATGGAGAGCTCCCCTTCCGGCGCGTGGTTAACCATGTCGTCGTTCCAGGGTTTTGCACGATGAACCCCGGCGGGATGAAATTCTGGGTGATCGTAAGGAATTCCGCCTGCGTGAGCCGGCAGGGGGGAAATTGTGGTCCGGTAAGGTTTGCGCGCATTTTGAGCGGCCTTCGCTCTCGCCAGGCATCTTAAAAGGGATGCGAGAGAAGAGAAGAAGGCAAGAAGGCGAGAGCCTCAGCACAGCAGTGATCGGCGAGAGCGATCGAGAGGAGGATGAAAGTCTGAAATCAAAGAAGTAAATACGGATAAATAAATGCGGTAGGCAGATCAACCTATTTATAGAGAATTCAATAAATCTCGAGTTTTTACCTAAAAAGCGGCGATAATACGGCCCGACGCTCGGACTCCTCGTTTTTTACCATGCCTTGCTGGCTCTCCCCAAACCTGCAGAAAAGCGAGAACCTTCAGGAATAGCTCGGGGTAAAAGCAAGCTAGGGCGGCGGGCAAGAGGTGATGGGCAGGGCGCAAGGGTCAAGCATTCGCAAAATATCAAATACGAGGACATGAAGCACAAAAAGAAAATAAAGAATAAACACAAAATGACTCTCGCTGGGCGGGAGCCGCGAAATAGTAGCGATAAAAAATATAAATAATTATTCTTCGCCGCTCGGCGCGAGGGGTACAAAGCGAGAAGTGTAGGCTGGGAGGTGGGGGTAAAGAAGAGGCGAGACCCGCGATACTCAATACTGTTCCCACCACCAGCGACCCAGACCTCGCCTCCCCGTCCTTGGGGGCACTCGTGGTTTGAAGAAGGCCGTCAGGGCGGTCAACCCCAGGTTGGCCAGGCGAAGTTGATCGCGAATCTACGCGATGTATCTTCCTGGGGAAGTCTCGCCAAGGAGGTGGGCGTAGTCTCGCTCGACAACCGCCAGCCGCCTTTCCATCGTCCCGTGGATTCATCTCACCGCAACAGAGTTGGCTCGCTGCCGTCGCGCGAGCTTTGACAGGACTTCCACAATCCTCTGCCTTCGCGTCTTACTACTCTCGGAGGCCTCAAGAAAGTCCTTCATCTCGCCAGAGGAGGGGAGGGGAAGTCTTCCCCGTTTTTTTTCTTCTTCTTCTTCCTCAACCTACGCCTCCTGCCACCTTGGGACCTAGAGGACAGTTTGTCAGATTCCAGGAGTAGCGAAAGGGAAAATAATAGGTTCTCGCATACCTGGCGTACGACGGGGGCTTTTCGCCGACGGTTGGCGAGAAGGGTTGGGCTGCCCCTCAGGACTCTTCCCAAAGAGCAAGTGAAGTGACTTGCCCTGCCCGGGGCGGAACATCCTGCGCTCCAAGGTCTCGGCCTTCGCCAACAGGCGGACAGAGGTACCCTCTCCCGCCAGAGGCTGGGATTCCGGCGCGGGTGCTAATGATTCAGCGGCAACTCCTCCGACCTCGGGAGCGGGGTTGGCCACTCGGTTGACGGGATCCTCGGAGGTGGAAGTCCTGGGCCTCGGGTCAATGAGGTTCAAGTTCCCAATAGCAGGCGCTGCGATAAGCATGATCAGTGGAAGGTAACAGAAGATCATTTAAAGTAGAAGCCACAATCAGCAAAAGGGTAAAATGCCAGGAGAGCTTGGGAGATTGGCCGGGGTAGTCGGAGTGACAACCCCCGGGACTGGCGGGGCAGCCCTCGAGGTTGACTGCGGATCCTCGTTGAGAAGACGGGTCGTCTCGGTGTCTGCCAATAGGAAGTCAATGACATCCTTCAAGACCGTCTCCTGCGAGAAGAGTGAGATGTCAGTGCGCAACCCAGTTCATTAAAAAGAGATTCACACTAATGAGCGAGGCGAGAAGAATACCTCTGGTAGGAAAGAGGGGTTCTCGTCATGATTAGGGGTAGGGGTAGCCGAAGCTCGGTTCTCTTTGGAGTGATCGTGCCTGACCGACTTGGCCTTCTTCTTCTTTTTTGGGCGAGGGATCTCGTCGGCTGGCCTTTTAGAAGACTCATCTGCCGACCTCTTGCCCATTAGCCAAGGAGCTACTTTGGCGCAGTAGGCACGGGCCCGCGCCTGGGTCGCGGCAAGGCGAGCCTGGAGTTCTTGCGAGAGCGGTTTTTCGGCGCGTTTGGAACGCATCC
The DNA here is from genome assembly GCA_039513925.1 of Platanthera zijinensis. Taxonomy (NCBI): domain Eukaryota; kingdom Viridiplantae; phylum Streptophyta; class Magnoliopsida; order Asparagales; family Orchidaceae; genus Platanthera; species Platanthera zijinensis. Next base: position 117,493,511 of record CM077098.1, on the reverse strand, counting down.
TCAAAGCCTTACGGGAGCCCAAGCGAAGAACAATAACGACAGGGACAACCAAACAGATTCAGCGATGTATATATAGAACCGTGGTGGGGACCGCAAAAGATTTCCTGCCAGGTCGGCATGTGACCAGCGAATATTGGGGGTTGGACGTGCCTTTCCGAGCGCATGACTAGCTCACAAAGAGCGGAGTTTGTGTACAACCCCATATTCGTTGGGTGGGACCTAAATGCACATTGGGCTAGCCTTGGACTAGCATTAAGCAAAATTGGATCAGGTAAGAAGAAAAGGCGGAAGGGGTTCTCGCCCAAGTCGTGCGCGAAGGGTCGTGCCTAGTAAGGCGGGAAGCCCCATGGATTTGGCGTTGAGTGAGGTTTTTCCACTCAACGCTCTCGGCGCCTTCCATGGAGTTGGCGTTGAATGAGGTCTTTTCACTCAACGCTCTCGGCGCCTTCCAGATTTTGGCGTTGAGTGAGGTCTCTCCACTCAATGATCTCGGTTCCTTCCAGGTTTTGGCGTTGAGTGAGGTCTTTCCACTCAACGCTCTCGACGCCTTCCAGGCTTTGGCGTTGAGTGAGGTCTTTCCACTCAACGCTCTCAGCGCCCTGTGGCCTTTTCGCTCCCGGCAGCGGAAGACGGGAAGGCTCTTGCTCGTCGAGCTGAGCTCTGCTTTCGTCGAGCTGGGCTCTGCTTTCGTCGAGCTGTGTTCTGCGTTCGTCGAGCTGAGCTCTGCGTTCGTCGAACTAAGCTCAGAGGTTGCTTATTGGCTCCCGCCCGGGGTAGGCGAGAAGGCTCTCGCGCGTAATAAGCGGGAAGTCCGCAAGTTCAGTGAAAGGCTTCCGCCAGGGATGCCCCAAGGGTGAAATTAAATTACCTGGGTACCCTTGAGTAAAAATTACCCAGATGCCCTTGGGTTTGCATTTAGCTTCTCAGAACAGCGGAGCTTGGCTATTGGCAGATCAGCCCAGGGTATTTTAGTTATTTCAGGGTAGCAGAATTACGCTTTTGGCAGACCAGATACTAAAACCTATAAATAGACTCATAGAGTTCTTCAGAAGGCAGGTTTTTCATAATTTCTCAAGTCTTTGCTGCTTTCTGAGGTACTCCAGGCCCAACAATTGGCTTTGGAGGGGAAGCGCTCAGAGAGCTTCCGGGTTAGAAGAGGGACCTCCCAGCTGATGCTTAGGGTCAGTTCCCGGTTCTTCGTTTCTAGTCAGGGATCTAGACTTGAGAGAAGTAGGTGCTAGCTACTCCACAAGGTCCGAACTCTCGTTGACGCTATTTTTGGCTTCAACACTTCCTTAAACATGTATTTCAAAGCCCTAACTAGAAATATTAAGTAATCGATCAAATGAAGTTTAAAAGTACTTAAACATGTATTTTCGCTGAATTGCGTTATTAAAATAATATTAAAAATGTAAATTAATGTGTATAATTCCAATAGGTTATAAATTGTTTTGTAAATATTATTTTTTAAATGAAGCAATGCGATTTTAAATACAAGTAATAGAACTCATTCTCAGCTACAAATTGATATGATAAAGTTAAAAAAAAATGCTAGCTGTACAAAATAATATTTATCTTTAATAACAAGCTGTGGAAGAGAGTGAATACACAGCTGTAGGAAAAGAAAACAATGAGCTGTGCATTGATCGCAGCATTCCAACATAATTATCGGATTGTAAATAGAAACAACTGTTATGCCTCAATTTGGAGGCAAATAGAGGCCCTAGACTAATTAACATGCTCTGCCTAGCCGAGCCAGTTGCACTTCAATGCACAGTGCACGCGGAGCCCGCACGCAATTTAAGAAAATAAAGAAACTCAATTGTTAAATAAAATTGTACTAGTGTGATATCAATAAAATTTTATTAACGAAAAAACATCTTACATATCATTCAAAAAACTGCTCTTCGTGGACACATATTTTGATATTGTGTAGTGATTGAATTAATACACAATAGTGATAACAATATTTTTCTCAGTATACATTATCATGGAGTCATTCATCTATTCATCTTTGATTCTATTTGTAAATGATTTTTTATAATCTTCATTGCAGAGATTTTTTTTTTCAACAATGGCAACTGCAATAGATAAAAAACATGTCGATTTAAAAAAAAATCTAAAAGACAAGTTGAAAATGATGATTATTTTTTCAACTCTGCCAATATTTTTAAAAGCATCAATTGAAAGTAATCTTTTTTCTTTCTGTCTACAGAATGCAACTTGAACACCTTACTCTTGATTCATCAAAATTATGCACATCTTCTTAGAGTTATTGAGTGTATTATTTTGACTTTCAATATATTTTTCAAGTATCGTCAGTCCTACCTGTCCAGTATCTAAATCCACAACTTATAAAAGTATTATTACAATTTCTTTTTATAAAGATGCAATAACAAAAACAATATGTAACATCTTTATCTATGTTATATTCCAACAAATCTTTATACTCATTAAACCAATCTTTATTAAAACAACGTGATTTTTGTCCAAAATCAATTTGTAAAATATTTACTAGGGATGGTTGAATAGGATAACTCTGCAAGTATTTTCTTCTTATCATATCTTGAAGATTTACATGAACTTTTAGGTTGTCTCAATTCCGAATTTGCAGGTAAATCTTTGAAGTTAAACTCATCTAGTAAGTCCTAACATGATGGTGTTAGTTTGGGTTTTATGTTATTAAACTTTTGAATTCCATTTATTCTTCACATGATATGTTTCATTTTTCACTGTTTTCTCCGTGCATCACTTGTTTTGATGTAATTTTGGTACGTGCATATGTTATTTTTGAACTTTTCTCTTGAGTAGTATAGATGCATAGATACATCATAATTCTTCCTCACAGGTTGTGTGTAGTGACGGACGTAAAAATTTTTTTCAGTGTAGGTAATACATTAAATTATTGAAAAAAAGGACAAATATATGTGAAAATAATTTTATTATACTAATATCACATAAGAATTATTTACAATAATTTATTTTTTTATATACAGAATATTTTTATTAGTCTTAATACTTTAACCAATTATTGTCCACACTACGGGTGATATCAAGTCGATTTTGATCGAGCAGACTTCGCACTAAATAAAAATTTTCGACTCAGAGAAGTCAAAATAAAAAACAACTTTGAATCAAGCTGGCTCGACTAACTCAAGAGAGTATGAATCAATTTCTAGTCAACTTGAAATTAATCAATTTTTGCTATAAAAATTAATTAAATAATGAATAACATTTTAGCAAAAATAATTTTAAAAGAAGATCATGAAATGAGTACAATTAATAATTATTGCAAAATCATTTCTCATTTCAAAGCATAAAAGTACTTAGACTTGAAAGGAGACGGCATAAAAGATTTATAAAATTGTCAAACGAGTGGTCTCTATCTCTTGGCCATCAGCAAAACCTATCCGTCTTCTACCAGAAGAGCTACAAAGTTGTATGATTACATTTTAATTGTTAAACTTTTATTAAATCATAAAAAAAATATTTATATTAATAAAAAATATATTTTTAAAATTCAATGTGGGCCGCACACTCGCCCCTATGTAGATTCACCCCTGATTGTGGGTCTTTGTGCTTTCAATTCTATTGATTGAAATCTGAAATGCAACTTAAAAACCAAATTACTAATTCTAAAGCCTAGGAGTTATGTATTTTCCCTCTACCCTTATGTGAAATAAATGTTTTTTTACTTTTGATTTTCATTTTAATGTTTGTTTTGTTAGTTTTAGATTGAAGACAAATTTAATTACTAAAAGCCAAAATTTCTCGAGCAACATAATATAATATTTTCTTGAGCTGGCCCTTCGCCGAGGAGGCAAGGATGGCGATTTATGAAAAAAAATAGTTCTTTTATTTACGAATATTATAAAGTATAATGCACCTTTTCTTTTTAAGTTGATGGGTGAGTCTAGTTGTGTTCAAAAAGATCGGGACAGGAAAGCCCGTCCGGGCTCGGCCCGGGAAAAACCCGGCTAGGCCCGGCCCGAAAAAAGCCTGACCCGAGCCTAGATCGGGCTTGGGGTTTAATCCCTACTAATTCTAATCGGGCGGGATTTAATCCCGCCTATAATCAGGCGGGATTAAATCCCGCCTATAATCAGGCGGGATTAAATCCCGTCTGAACAGGAATAGACGGGATTTAATCCCGCCTGAACAGGAACAGGGGGGATTAAATCCCGCCTGGAAATTCGGGCCGGTCCGGCGTGAAGGGCCTTACCGGGCTCCCTTTTTTGCGGGGGAGCCCAAGCCCGGCCCGGCCCGGTAGATAAAAAGCCCGGGCCGGACACGGTTGGCAAAAAAATCGGACCGGGCCCGGTTGGCAAAAAACCCGGGCCCAATCTGGCCTGATTGGGCTTTTTGCGCACGACTAACTGTGAGCCTTACTTTATAGAAAAATCGGGTTGCAAATGGTCGATTCGCTCTCTCTCCTCACTAAAGTCATGAGAGTTACGCAGGTAACCGCCGTGTGCGGGATCCGCGCGCACGATCCACGTAGTACCTACCGCACGCCAGATGCGCGCGCAACCCAACTACCGCCACCCAACGACGTTGGACGGCCCCGGCCCCAGGACGGCCGCCCCCTCTAACCAGCTGGAGACGGGCGGTCCCGGAACGACCATCCTCCGCGAAGGCCGCCCATCCTCAAGCAACCTCGTCGCGGCCGCCGCCCGCAAAGGACTAGGGGTGCAAGTTGAGTTGAGCTGGCTCGTGAGCTCGATGAGTCGGCTCAAAAAAAGCTCGACTCGAGCTCAAGCATGTCGAGCACGAGCTCGAGCTCGTCGAGCTCGAGCACGAGCTCGAGCCTAAAAAACCTTGTTCACGAGCTCGCGAGCCGGCTCGCGAGTTTTTTATTTAAATTAAATAATATATGTATTATTAGTAATAAATATTTTAATACATTATAATATGATTAATATCATAAAGCGATTATGTATTTAGGGGTCTGGACTATGAAGTCTGGATTATATTATTAGTTGGCCGAGACACTCTCTCCCGAACCTGATTAGGGTTTTTTGCCGCTCCTCGCCTCGCCGTCTCCTCGCCTCGACGTCTTCTCGCTTCCTCGTCGGCGTCGGCACTCCTTGCCTCCTCGCTGCTTCGTGCCTCGGTGCCTCCTCGCTTCTCCTCGCGGATCTCGCCTTCGCCTCTCCTTGGCACCCTCACCGCCATCTTTCTCCTCTGGCAGTCGTCTTTCTCCTCAGGCGATCGTCTTCAAATTTATAAGCTTTCTTTTTCTTTTATTCCTTCTTTCTCTTTGTTTCGAACTTTTGATCGATTTTTTGGATGGACAGTTCATGAAACCTTCTCTCTTGCATTTGTCCAGGACAAATATAGTTGCAGGATTTATGTTTGTTATAACATAAATTATAATGTTGTGACTGTTATAACATAGATTATAATGTTTGTGATCATAATCTGTAATGCATGTCATTAACCGGTGCATAACATTAATTGGAGTCGAGAAGAATTAACTGTAAAGATGAAACATTAACTGATTTGCCTAACATTAACTGCAGTTTGCCTATTATAAATTTATAATGTTTACTGCTCTTATTATGCATAGTTTATTAGGTTATACATATTATAGTTTTTTGGAAACATTAACTGCAAGTCTGCAACAATATGAGATAGGTGAAATATTAACTGCAGAGGCGAAAGTGCGAAACATTAATTGGTTTGCCCACTCACTTACCTAGTTTACACTTTACACACCTAGAAGGCTATAAAATGAGTATAGACGTATAGTTCTCTTCTTCTGGGAACAACTGGATCTCCTTCCTCTAGGTATTATAATGTTTCTTGCTCTTATTATGCATATTTTAGCTTACTATCAATACCCAATTGAATGCTTCAAATTTGATTTAATAATTAAGAGCTGATGATGGATTCTCTATTTGAACTTTAGTAAGTTCGAGCCGAGCTCGAGGAGCTCGGGCTCGAGCCTTTTAAAACAGGCTGAGCTCGAGCTCAAAAAAAGCAGCTCTCGCTGAGCTCGTCGAGCTCGGGCTCGAGCCTTTTAAAACAGGCTGAGCTCGAGCTCAAAAAAAGCAGCTCGAGCTCGAGCCAGCTCTTTTTGATGAGCTCGACTCGAGCTCGACTCGTTTGCAGGCCTACAAGGGGATAGCCAAGGCCGCCCGATCTTGGGCGGTCGGCCCTGGCAAGGACCGGCCTAGGCCTCCTAGATCCGGGCAGCCTCGACGCAGTCGGCGCTCGCAAGGGCGGCAAAGGCCGCCCGATCCTGGGCGGCCTCGCCGCGGCTGACCCCGCAACTGGCCGACCAAGACCGCTCGATCCCGGGCGGCCTTGCCGCGATCGGCCCTGCGTAGGGCCGGCCAAGGCCGCCCGATCCCTGGCGGCCTCCCCGTGACCGGTCCTCGCAAGGGCCGGCCAAGGCCACACGGATCAAGGCAGCCTCGCCGCGGCCGGCCCCAGTGAGGGCCGCTCGCCCCCAGGCGGCCTCTCCACGGCTGGCTGCCCTGCGTGTGGAGGGGCGGCAGCCGTCCGCCCACATCGGCGTCGTCGAGCCGCCAATCTTCGCGGACGGGCCTTCCCTCGACCCAGGGGCAAGGTTGTCATTTCCCAAAAGTGGCGATCCACGTGATCATTTCCGAGCGATCTTATTAGCCTGTCTAGTAGTTATTGGGCAAAATTATCGGACCACTCTCGTTAAAATCTATAAATAGGCCCAGTTCTATTTCAAAAGGGTCTTTTTTCCGGTTCACTCTATTTCATTCCCCTATCTCTTCCCCTTTTTTTTTCTGTAGGATCTACGTTTAAAACCACCACCACAAAGCAATGTGAAGACATCAAAGTCAAGGCGAGGCTCGTGAGAACGCAAGTCAAGAAGGAGATGCATGAAGCCGCCCCCACCATCATGTCAAGACAACTCCGAGGGAAGGAAGCGCCCGCATCTTCGATGAACAAGCATCAGAAGACAGCCAAAGCAACACGACGATCAGTGGCACCCGTTGTTCATTCTCCTCCTCTCTCACAAACGGTAACGAGGCGCGACATATCGCACTCGCTTTCCTCCTAGAAGCTTTGTAATGCTCATATAGTGGAACTTAGGTCGACACCGTACCGACCGCGTGGTTTTTCACCCTATTGTGGGTTTTCCACGTCATCAAGTCTTCGTCTCAGCATCTAGTTAATCTTTGATTGTTGGCACGCTCGACTGCTCACGAGCTAAGACAGTTGAGTAGGCCCAATCTACCAAGAGCGTCGTGCGATACCCCAACATATTGACATCATTTGTGGGAACCGAGTTTCCCAAACATTTCAAGACACCAGAAGTTAGGGTTCTACCATTCAAAAATGGGGGGATCCGGACCATCGTAGTCCCCCTAAACTCGAGGCCCCAGCAAATCCCGTTGGTGGCGGCGAGCGCGAGAGTAAAAGGCCCCACCAGAGTCCGACCATTACATTTGGTGGAAAAGACCTTGAAGGGCTCCAGATACCCCACCAAGACCCTTAGTGATCAGCACCGAGATCGGGGACCGTGCTTCCAAGTTAAGAGGATCCTGGTGGACTATGGTTGTTACACAGATTTCTTGTTCCACCCCACTCTTCAAAAGATTGGGCTCACAGAAGAGTCGGAGCCTTGATGAGAGCGCTCCCGCAGAGAAGAATGTTGTGTCTTGGAAGCCTTGAGATGTCTTTTCACAGAGGGGTAGCGAAGCGAATTCCGAGCAGAGAAATGATCTAAGTCTTACGTTTTCGGCGGAAAATCTCAGAATTCTCTCTAATCTATGAAGTTGCTTGCCTTCAAATGAGAGTCTGGGGGGGGGGGGGGGGGGGCTTTTATAGTTTTCTAGAGGGACTTGATGGCAATTGTGTCAGAGTGGAATTTGTGCTAGCGAATACGTTGCTCCATTTTGATCACCTAAATCATCAATTTTAGCGAAATGACGAAAGTGCCTCCCGGACGGTCCGGGTAGCTTGGACAAGTTGCCCGACAGCGGCGGCGACCGAAAGTGGTGGGGCGGCCGCTGGGGGCTGTTTGGGAGCGGTGTGCGTGCACGCCGGTCCGTGTGCCCGTGGCTCGCGCTGGAATTAAGTGGCACCAATTGCATGATCATGAACCCCACATTTCACATCAACAATCCATTGAGTATGGCACCAATTGCATTTCTTATGCCAAGAAGTTCAGGGCGAGCAAAAGGGCATGCATCTGCGCGGGGATTAAGTGGCAAAACAATAGCTAAACCCACAACGAGAATCTTCATGGGGTTAGGGTTAGCCTGCCTTTAGAAAGATGATGTGAGAAATAAAAGGTCTTTAGAAATATTTGGGTTGCCAATCGCTATAACAATTCACTTAATTTTTTGCGATATAAAACTTATTTTTTTGTAATAATTGAAGGCTTGGATTTACTTAATTGTCTGGTATGGCCATTTTTGTTCTCTTTTTTTTTTTTGGTCAAAATCAATTTTATTTTTCTATTTTGTAGAGGAAATAGTGAAATGCCGTAGACCTTTCTTTAATATTTTTCTATACTGTTTTATTTATAATCATGGGCGGAACTAGCCCTGGGCACGGTAGGGCACGTGCCCGAGCGGTTTTTTCCGCGATTTTCACCGGGGGAGAAGGAATCCCGTCGCTAAGCCTGCTGCTTCCGTGCCCTAGCCCGTCGCTGCTCCCGTGCCCTAGCCCTCCAAGCGTCGACGACGACGATTTGCACCGATGCAGCCCGCCAGACTTCGCAGCGGTGCAAAGTATGGCGGGCTGCAGCGGTCCAGATTTCAGAGAAATCTGGACAGATTTTAGTCTAGTGAAATCTGGACTGATTTCAGTCCATATTTCGGTGTTAAATATTTGCACACAAAAATTCAGGGCCACCGCCCCCGAACTCCCGCTCAAGTGCGCTGCCCCCCCCCCTCCCCGAATCCCCCAAATTGACAGTATTTAGATTGTGCCCGTGCGACTTCAAAATCCTAATTCCGCCGCTGTTTATAATACGGGTGAGAGTGCACGAGGCCCCCCGTATCACGTTGGACAGTACACAGTTCGGGATGGCGGGCTTCGCCCGCTCCTGAACGGACGAATTAACCACTAAATTAAAAAATTCATTAAATATATTTAACGAATAATATATAAAGTTATTATAATATACATAATATATATGTATTCGCAATAATGAATTATATATTTTATAATAAATAATTATAGTATAATATGTTATATATATAATAAATGTCTTTGAACTAAATATAAATATTTCTTTGGTTGGTTGGTTTGGGTCATTCTTCTTCTCTTTGAGATCCCGTGATCAAAACTTGACATCCTTCAATTAAATTTGTTTTCAAATCTCATAAAAAACGGACGGTTAGGATCATTTAGAGGGGTCTCAAGTGTTACACCGAGCAATCGCAACGGCTGCTCATATTCTTTTGTATATATATTATAGATAATATATATATAATAGCTATTAGGTGTACATTAGACGGAGATTGTCACGGACGGAAGGACGGACGAACGGCTGGCACGGCGTAACTTTCTTTTTTTTGTAAACAGGATTCAGGGCTTATTCTAATTCATCGGGCTTTTTCCTCCCCGCAGATTCCCATCAGTTTTTTATATATAATATAATTAATAATAGTATGTAAAACTATTGATATTGACATATCATAAAATTTATTTGCACCACAATTTTTTATGAGCACACTTCAAATTTTTTTTAAAAAAAATCATGAGCATAAAACATAACTTAGTATCCAAAATTTTATTGTATTGATGCAAAACATTTAACCCAAAATAAAAATAAAACAAAACAACACAATACAACTAAAACATAAAAACCAAAAATGCAGAACTCATATGTAGCTACTTTATGTTTCATTGCCCATGAAAATAAAGGAGGAAAAAATGACGTATTTATTGATGTCAACCCAGCAATAGATAGTAATGGTATCCTGTATCGGTTAGACTTATAAGTGCAATCGAGCATAAGAATATCTGAAAATAAGTTGACAAATGATCTGAAACAGGATGAGCAAAATATAAGAACTTCATTTTTTGGCTACTTTCATTAACCTGATTGTTACTGATATGTCCTACTTTAGAAATATTTTTGTAGAGATACTAAAATATTGGTGTAGCACCATCTAATTACTTAATAAATAGTAAAGGTAACCTGCCTGGGTCGCCTGATTCGCCCGCGGTGCATGTTCGTCATTTTGCAGAAATTGGTGATCTAGATGATCGAAACAGAACGACGTCATTCACCAACTCAAGACTCAACCTGATGCAATTACCAGCACGTTCCTCCAGAAAAGCTATTAAAAGACTCATCATGCCTAGCTTGATTTAAAGACAAGCAACTCCAGAGACTAGAGAGAGCTCTGAGGTTTTTCGGCTGGCGAGAACGTGGGACTTAAATCATTCCTCCGCTTGGAACTCGCTCCGCTCCCTCTCTAGTCTGCTCAACACTCACTAGGATGCTTCAATGAGCATGGAAGAAGGGGAAAGAGAATGCTCTCGCGGACACTCTCAAGGACGCATCATGGAAGCTCTGTGGACTTAGCTTTTTCCTCTTCTCTTTTTATTCAAAACTTGTAACGGAGAGGTGACAAGTCATCCTCCAAGGAATTAAACTCCGAACACTTTTTAAAAAGATAGTTAGTAGATTTTGGCCCGACACAGATCTCATCATGTGATTTTTCACTCTTTCTGGGTTTTCACGGTAAAAAAATCTTTTTGTCATTGCTGCTTGGTTTCTCTTAATTGTTTGCCCACCTGATCCGACTCAGAGCTCAGGAGGTCCGATTCTCCGGACCGGAGGAAAACCGGATTGTCAGGTTTTTGCCTCCATTAACTCCCCAACCTCGTACCAAACCTCCGGGCGCGCAAGGAAATTTTAAGGGGCGAATTTCTGCAATTTTCAAATTTTGGCAGAAAAGTCGCAACCTCGGAAAGGGAGGTTGCAACCTCGTTTTTCCTGACTTATTCTCTGGATTCTGAACCGGCAATTATGAATTTCTGAAATTTTTTTTGGTTTATTTAATAGGTTTATAAATAACCGGTTCCCCCTTTCTTTTCAGCAACCCTAGCCGTCTCCTCCCTTGTACCCCCCCTTTCTCCATTGGTCTCTCTCTCTCTCTCTCTCGTTGCCTCTCGCTGAAGGAGGACCACCGCCGCCGCTACTCTGACCGTCGCCGCCGCTGCTTTGAAGAGCCGCCGCCGCTGCTTTGGAGAGCCGCCGCCGCCGCTGTTTTGGAGGAGAGCGCCGCCGCTGTGCCGGGTTTGGAAAGGGGCTGCTGCTTGCTGCAGTTTTTGGAGGAGACGCCGTCGTCGTAGAGACGCCGTCGGAGTTTGGGTTGCCGCCGTGCTTGGCCGTGAGGAACTTCCTCTTTCTTTGACCGTTTTGCCGCAAGGTATCCGAGAGTCACTTTTTTTTAATCTCATTTTGGATAGGGGTAATTTATCCCCATTTGTAACACTGTGTATTTTGTGTTGAATGAGATTGTGACTGCCATTTCCGCCCGTGGACGTACCCATTCAGCGGGAACCACGTTATTCTGGTGTTCTTTTTGTGTCTTTTGTGTTTTCTATTATTATTACTTGTGTCAGCATCAGGTATTCTACACTTCAGCACCGCTTCGAATCCCAACACGGATGACCCGCAACAAGTATATTAAATGTGTTATAGGTTGTTGCATTTGACTTATTTAAATGTTATTCCTCTCTAGTTCTCTTTTAACCCCACATGTAGACCTTCTCGAATCTCTTCTAGTCCATCTATAAAAAATGAAGCCAAATTCCTCTAAGTTGTCAATCTCAATGATCTTTTATCCTTTCATTTATCTTTGCCCAGATCCTTTTTCATTATTTGTAATTTGTTGTCGTCGGGACATATGGAGTCCATGTTGCTATCAACAAGTAATAGAAGGGGCCGGTTTCTAGAGGGAAAAACTAAGGTTCTGTTTAGAGGGGACTTATTTTCACCGGTCAAGCGGTTGCTACCAACAAGTAATAGAGGGTAGTTGACTTTTTTTCTCTTTGTGGCTTCTTGTTGTTCTCTCGTGTTCTCTCCCCATGTAGTTCTCTTCTCTTTGTTTAATGCTAATGCAAACTTTACGGAAAATAAGTCCCCCCAAGCGAAGCCTATAGAAGAGAGATTGTTGGCGACTAGTTTAAGAATCTGGCCATCTTACTTAATCAAAAAATTCATGACATTTATGGAACAAGGTACGTATAGCTTACATTGAGTAGAGCCCTCCCAACCGGCCATTAAAAAATGTGAAACACATTGAAATCACAAACCGTCATAAAATTCCGTGTGGTTGTATCATGCCGACCAATGTAGGATACTTGCTGTTCAACAGGAACTTGAGCATCATTTAGTTTTTGTGGGGCAATATAGCTAAAAAGTTGATCTGCAGGCGCTAAGACATCGGAATAAAATTTCTTTATAGCGGTGATCCCTTTGCAAAATATCTATTTATAATTTTTGTGAGTGTTGAAATTGTTCGCTTGCAAGTTTCATTAATATATTATGATCTAAAATGTGTAATGTAAGTGCAAGCACTTCTCGTCATAGAATTCTTCTTGTTCCGCTAAGTTCACTTTTTTGTGTGTAATAGTAGCAAATCTTCAGATATGAGCTACGACATTCTAAAAAAACAAAAAAAATCTATCAAGATGTCCATCGAGAAATTCACTGACCCATCTAGCTCTTGTATATTGTGATGTCATGCAAGCTCTATTTGTGGACTGTAACTTATAGGCTATCACTAAACACCAAGAGGGAAGGAGGGGGGATAGGTGATGAGTCAGATATTTTAGAGGTTGTGATTTTATTAAGTAGCATCGTTGATCACACAATGTCCTAAATAATAATTGAACTACTTAAATTTGATGTCACAAGCGTAATATTTTATTAAGTTTTGTTGTCTCAATCTTATCGTTATATCTACGTTGTTGTTTGTTATGATTTAATGCCACCTCACCAATCCGTGGGATGAGTTAATTTCAAACCCGGGGAAGCTTGTTTAGAAAGCTATTGAGGCCAATTAAATTCTGAAATCCTTGTTTTAGGAAGATCAATTTGTGGCCGGGTATCTCATTCCAAATATTAGGATTTCTCTCCTATTTAGATGGGTGAGTTATTGTTGCTTATTGTGGGTCTATTTGCTTCCTAAATTAGGATCTAACTCCCAAATTAAAGGAGGCCAACTGCCATTATAAATAGAGGGGGGCAGCCTTTTGATCAGCACAGGAAAAATAATTGAGCAAAAGAATCTTTGAGATTCATTCGTGAGGGAGAAGGGGTGTTGTCAGGCGGCTGCAGTTGAGGTGCGTCAAGGGCCGTGCCACCACCGATTCAGGCGGAGTCAACTTCAGGCGGAGCATCTTCAGGTCGGGCTTCATCCCGGCGGCCGGCTTCGCAGAGCAGGCTCGACAGCGTCTCAGGCAGCGGCGGCGGGACTCGGTCCCGGTGGCGGAGCAGCTGCGAGACAGAGGGTGGTGGCGGCGGCATCGGCTCGGCGATTCAAGCGCACGGCGACGGCGGGACTCGGTCCCGGTGGCAGCGGCGGCGTACGTCTGTCCAGCGGCGACAGAAGGCGGGATCGGCCAAGCAACGGCAGCGGCGGCAGCAGGGAGCTCAGGCGGCAGTAGCGGTATCGTTTTGGTGCAGGCGAGATATCGCCCAGCGATATCGCCGGCGACAGCTCCGGCGACAGCTCCAGTTTTTCTGAATTTTTCCTGTTTGATATTGTAATTTGTAACCTCATCTTTATTAGTGGAATTTGTCCGGCGCGCTCTCCCCGTGGAGTAGGAGTCCCATACTCCGAACCACGTAATCTTTTGTGTCGTCTGTGTATGCTAGAATCTCGTTCCGTATTTTTATTTTGCGCGATATTGGTTCTTGCTCATCCGTGAAATTCCGTTGCGCTACCGCGGCTTAACTCGATCCGATTTCACAACAATTGGTATCAGAGGGAGGTTCCGCGGAGGTGATCGATTGCAGTTTCGTTTTAGGTTTGGGTCAACGGTAGGTGACGACCATCGGTCCGCTCCCTATCTTCCCAGATCTGATCCGTGAACTTAATCGGATTACCTAGTAGCTTTGCGAGCAAGACAATGTCGGCAAAATTCGAGATTTCTAGGTACGACGGCAAAATTGATTTTGGCCTTTGGCAGAAGCGCATAAAGGCCGTTCTCGTCCAGCAAGGTCTTCACAAGGCTCTTCTCGGCAAGGAGAAGTCCGGGAAGAAGGACGATGAGTGGGAGGAGCTCGATTTGAAGGCCATCAGCACGATTCAGCTGTGTCTGGCCGATGAGGTGATGTACAACGTGGTGGATGCTGAGACGACGGCGGACTTGTGGAAGAAGCTCGAGGAGCTATATATGTCCAAGTCGCTGACGAATAAGCTGTATGTGAAGAAGCAGCTATACAGCCTGAGAATGTCGGAGGGCTCGCAACTGCTAGATCACATGAACGTGTTCAACAGGCTCGTCTCCCAGTTGCGGAGTATGGACGTTAAGGTTGAGGAGGAAGACCAGGCTCTGCTCCTGTTGTCTTCATTGCCGAGGTCCTTCGATCATCTGGTCACCACTATCCTCTACGGGAAGGATACCCTGAAGATGGAAGAAGTGATGACGACGCTGCTCTCCAACGAAACGAGGAGCAAGTCGGGCCCTAGGGCCGACGAGGGCTTATTCGTGAAGAGCAAGGACACATTGAGTGGTAGATCGAAAGGGAAAGGCAAGTGGGAAGACCGACCTAGGGTGAAGTCCGTAGGCAGGAACACGTGTCACTACTGCAAAGAGGAAGGGCACTGGAAGGACAAGTGTCCGAAGCTGAAGGAGCAGGCGCATGAGCCAGATTTGGCTGCGGTGGCATCTGAGGATGAGAGCGATGCCGACGCTCTTCATGCTGCACCCAGCACTGAGACCACAGGCTCCTGGATCTTGGATACAGGATGCACGTTCCACATGTGCCCGAACAGAGAGTGGTTCTCCAGCTTTAGGCAATGTGAGGGTGGTCGAGTTCGGATGGGGAATGTTTCAGAGTGCGAGATATCGGGAGTTGGTAACATCAGGATCCGGATGTTTGACGGAGTGGTTAGGACCCTCACCGACGTTCGGTATGTGCCCGATTTGAGAAAGAGTTTGATTTCGTTAGGCACTCTGGAGGCTGCCGGGTATTCTTATACCGGTAGAGGCGGACATTTGGAGGTCAGGAGAGGCGCGCAGACAGTCTTGAAAGGAGAGCGTTTCGGGTCGCTCTATCGACTGATTGGCGCCACGACTGCAAGGAGAGATGCGAAGAGAGAGGACCTTGGCGGAGTGTCATCTCAGGAGAGCCCAGTCACCTCAAAGGGAGCCATCCGGCTCAAGGGCCCTACCAGGGAACTCATGGTCACTCAGGAGAAGGTGGAGTCGCACATTGAGAGGTTGAGTGCGAGTCGTCTTGCAAAAGACTCGGTCTATCGGGCAAGGGCGAAGCACGTCGGGGTGTGCCACCGGGAGTTGAGGGAGTTCGGTAGAGGTAGAGGCAGGAAGTTGCGAGAGATATCCTGGAGGGATATCAGTACGGACTTGCGAGGAAGTCCAGTGACTGGAGTCAAGTTCAAGAGCGGTCTTGACTTGACTCATTCTGATGCGCGTTGATCGCGGTCAGGCCCCAGGGAGAGGGGGCTCGTAGTCGCCGGTAGTGGAGATTTAGGTGGGAGTTGGTGTTACGTTCGTCGAGGTGGAGTTTGGTCGGGTGAGGTGACAAGGTGGAGATTGTTATGATTTAATGCCACCTCACCAATCCGTGGGATGAGTTAATTCCAAACCCGGGGAAGCTTGTTTAGAAAGCTATTGAGGCCAATTAAATTCTGAAATCCTTGTTTTAGGAAGATCAATTTGTGGCCGGGTATCTCATTCCAAATATTAGGATTTCTCTCCTATTTAGATGAGTGAGTTATTGTTGCTTATTGTGGGTCTATTTGCTTCCTAAATTAGGATCTAACTCCCAAATTAGAGGAGGCCAACTGCCATTATAAATAGAGGGGGGCAGCCTTTTGATCAGCACAGGAAAAATAATTGAGCAAAAGAATCTTTGAGATTCATTCGTGAGGGAGAAGGGGTGTTGTCAGGCGGCTGCAGTTGAGGTGCGTCAAGGGCCGTGCCACCACCGATTCAGGCGGAGTCAACTTCAGGCGGAGCATCTTCAGGTCGGGCTTCATCCCGGCGGCCGGCTTCGCAGAGCAGGCTCGACAGCGTCTCAGGCAGCGGCGGCGGGACTCGGTCCCGGTGGCGGAGCAGCTGCGAGACAGAGGGTGGTGGCGGCGGCATCGGCTCGGCGATTCAAGCGCACGGCGACGGCGGGACTCGGTCCCGGTGGCAGCGGCGGCGTACGTCTGTCCAGCGGCGACAGAAGGCGGGATCGGCCAAGCAACGGCAGCGGCGGCAGCAGGGAGCTCAGGCGGCAGTAGCGGTATCGTTTTGGTGCAGGCGAGATATCGCCCAGCGATATCGCCGGCGACAGCTCCGGCGACAGCTCCAGTTTTTCTGAATTTTTCCTGTTTGATATTGTAATTTGTAACCTCATCTTTATTAGTGGAATTTGTCCGGCGCGCTCTCCCCGTGGAGTAGGAGTCCCATACTCCGAACCACGTAATCTTTTGTGTCGTCTGTGTATGCTAGAATCTCGTTCCGTATTTTTATTTTGCGCGATATTGGTTCTTGCTCATCCGTGAAATTCCGTTGCGCTACCGCGGCTTAACTCGATCCGATTTCACAACAGTTGTTTACTATATCATATTCAACATTATTATGTCAATACTAATTGTACGCTGGTTTATGATCTAATCGCAATGGCTTAATCAATATTTGATGAAAAGTGAAAGCGGCATCTCACATTCACACGTATTGCCTCAAATAAGAATGACATCCAGAGGAGCGTATACTTTTTTCGGGATCAGGATCCTCTTTAGTTCGTGTGAACTGGAGAGGTGGTCCAGTTCACGGTCGTGATTTACCTGGCGAAATCGGACGGCAGATAGGAACTCAAGTTTACGCGTGGGGCCCACTCGCCAGGTGGAGTTCTCGCCCACAACACCGTCTGATTTCGCCGGGCAAATCACGACCCCCTCCAACTCACACGAACTGGAGAGGATCCTGATCGCTTTCTTCGGGCGTGCAACATGCATATAACCCTAGATCTACTCATTCTTGTTAGAAAACATCAACCTAGACACCTACCATTGACGGGGTATATATATCTATAAGGAAGCATGCTAGCAACGGCAAATGGCAAAAAACTACCAGTATTGCAGAAACACATTGATTTTTAAACCGCGTCGAGTAGTCGAGTAGTTTCGATACGATACAATTTACAATTTCTATAAATTGCATGCGGTGGGGTGCTGGATCTTAAAAACCGCATAATGCAAGCCAAATATTCAACAATTCGATTTTCGTAAATATATATTAACTTGATTAATGCATAACTTGAGTTATTTATTTCAAGTCACATTGTGGATGCCTCCGTTGTTAGAATTATTATCACTGTTAAATTATATATTAGAATTTTAGGCTTTCATTATTTTTACTTGGGGCCTTGGGTTTTCGAAAAATTGCAAATGGTGGGAGGGTCAACAGGTAAAGTTGCATCACTTTTGATGGAAATGTAGCGAAATACACTGAGTGTCCGTTCGGCGCGCAGGAATTGGCATTCTGGAATTGGTTTTGGTTTCCAAAATACCAATTCCGGTGTTCGGCGCGCAAGAATTGTAATGGAATTGGTTTTCAATCCTAAAACCATGTATATTATCCTAAACCTAAAAACCCGGTCTATCAAAACCCTTACCCCGCAATCGGTTTTCCCAGGTTTTCATTCCGCCGCGCTTCCCGTGCTTCGTCGTTCCGCTTCATCTCGCGCGACGCAGCCCGACGATCCCGTGCTTCCGCCTTCCGCCTCATCCCGCCGACACAGCCCGACGATCGGTCGAGGTATGTTTTCTGATCCCATGGTTTCATTATCTTCTTCTTCTATTTTCCCCCTTGTCTTCCGCACGCGCTAGGGCACCGACTGCGCAACTGACGGATTGTCTCGCCTCGTCTTCTCTGAAGGTCTCGAGTCGCCGGCAGTTCTCGATCCTCAGCCTGGGCTCATCTTGACTCATCTCCGTCGTTTCTGGTCATTTCGCCTCTTCGCCGCCGATTCTGGTCATCTCGCCTCGTCTCCGCTGAACACCGTCTCTGTCGAGGGCCTCGTTGACGGCACAGGTATACTCGGCCAGATAACTGTCTCCTCATCTCCTTCAACAACACATGATCTACTGCAAGCGCATGATGCTCACTAGGTCACTTAGGCATGATAACATCAACATTAAAATGATAAATCAATAGTGAAACATGTAATTTTTTGCAGGTTAACTTATCAGTGGGTGTGTTCAGACTTTGTGGTATGGGATGCATCGATTTTAGTTTTAGATTCAGTTCCAGTAGGTATGTAGGTGCTTGTTTTGTAGATTATAGGGAAGTGCTGATGCATGGATCATTCTTTCATGTTTTGGTGAAAGTTAACCTCACAGAAGTGATTCATGCTTGTAGATCTTATTTGCCATACTAAAATCTATTTTATAATACAATATATATCTTATCTTTTGTCATTTGTGTAACAGCTTTGGTTGGTTACTAAGAGGTCATGACAGCAGATTGTCGTGTAATATTTTGCTCATGATCAATGTTTCAACATGCCAATATGGCATGGCATAAAAAGATAGTGAACACATCATTATAGATGCCTTCTTTATAGTTTACCATCAGATTTTTATTCAGAGTTTACTGACAGAATAAATTTAATGTTATACTTCCCAAACTAAATTTGTGTATCACCGTTCAGAGACTCTGATTTTACCTTCTAGTTTTCTGATAGATTCAACCAGTTTCTATTCATCCCATAATTTTGTGAGTTAATGTCATTCATTTTGACTTTAGGGACAATGAATACAAATGAGTTGCAGAAGAAACGTAGGAGAGATATCATCATAGCGTCGTCAGTCGCAGCGACTCTAGGGGCAGCTGTAGTTGTGTTGAATTCGATTCCTAAACAACCAACATATGTAGCAGACAGAGATGCCCTCCGTAATATTTTATTAACGCGCTTATATGCTGGCAAAGAAATAGATTGCTTCAACCAGTTACGTATGGGCAGAGCACCGTTTAATGAGTTATGTAATATTCTACGTACAAAAGGCTATGTCTGTGACACACAGTTTGTTTCGATCAAAGAAGCTGTTGCTTTATTTCTATACATATTAGGGCATAACGAAAAGTTCCGAGTTATTGGACATACATATATGCGCTCCATTGATACTGTTAGCAGGCACTTCAAGATTGTCCTTCGTGGGATTTTAAAACTTTCGAGGGACTACATCAAATTGCCCGAATCTAGAGTAGAACCAAGCTCGAGATGGTTTGTGGACTGTATTGGTGCCTTAGATGGAACACATATTCAAGTAACCGTTCCGATTGAAGATCAAGGTAGATTTCGTAACCGGAAACAAGCTATCACTACAAATGTACTTGGTGTTTGTGACAGCAACATGAAATTTCTATATGTACTGCCTGGTTGGGAAGGTTCAACATCCGATTCTAGAGTATTACGAGATGCATTGGAACGAGATGTTCGCTTCGAAGTGCCAAATGGTAAAATTACTCAAAACTTTTTTTTGGAAAATAAATTTGTTAACATGCATGCATATTAATTAAGCTTCTCTTGTACTACCTAGGAAAGTATTACCTTGTAGATGCCGGCTATACGAATGGTCCAGGGTTTCTTGCTCCATATCGATCTACGCGTTACCACCTGAAGGAGTGGTCACATCAGGGTAATAAGCCATCAAACTACAAAGAACTGTTTAATCTACGACATGCTAAAGAAAGAAATGTTATAGAGAGAACATTTGGGTTATTGAAGAAACGATGGGCCATTCTACGACAACCTTCATTTTTCAACATTAAAACACAGGTTAGCAATGTCATAAAATTTTGATTGACAAGTTGTATGAGATTACGAAACCTAAGTCTATTTTGACGAATGACAGGTACAGATCATAAACGCATGTTGCATCATACACAATTTTTTAGTGGAGAAGAGATTAGAATGTGATGCCCAAATGTTGGATGAGGTGGATTCCGAAATTCTACAACAGAGCACAGGAGAAGAGTTCTATGATTATATAGACATTGTTAGCCCAATCCAAGCAACGCAAGATTGGACAAACTTTAGGGACACTCTAGCTATAAATATGTTCAACGAATACCAGAGTCGTCATTGAAACATTTTCTGTTTTGCAAGCTAATGTATGCTGTAGCGTTGATTTTTTTTGGTGCCAATATTATTGTGAACCGTACATTACTCAATTCTAGTACATGTTCTGTTTTGGCTTTAGCTATTGATGCTTCGTATACTTTTTCATGTTACAGTTTCTAGTACCTGTTTTGTAGATTATTTAAATTTCATATTGATCATATAATGTTTCATGTTAAAGTTGTTATAATGGAGAAGATCTCAGCAAAGGTTGGTGGTAGGATAGAGAGGTCCTACATGCATTGGACATCAGAAATGGATATTACTCTATCGAACGCACTGTTAGAACAACACAGTTTGGGTCATAAAACACCCAATGGGTGGAAGAGCGTGGCTTTGACTGCTGCCATTACTGCACTAAAAGATATTTGCGGCATAGAAACAAGCAAGGAGAAGTTAACAGCACGTCTGAAGACTTGGAACAAGTACTACGTCGAGGTTAGCGCAATGCTGGACACGTCAGGGTTTGGATGGGACTGGGAAAGGAACATGGTGAAGGTGGACAGTGAAGAGGTATGAGCAAATTATGTGAAGGTAAGTTATTTTCTTTTGATTGATACATTTATAGAGACTGTGTAATTGAAATTTTATGAATGATAAATTATTCTTTGAATTGTATTATTGCAGGCTCATCCTTCAGTGAAACATTATAGAGATAAAGTTATTGTGAATTGGTCTGATTTGGCTGCGTTATGCGGAACTGATAGAGCAACTGGTAGTCATGCAGCGACCGCAACAGAGGCGGAAAAGGAGATAGATGCAGAGTCCATGGCAGAAAAAACTAGTACACAGGAGCCATCTAGAGTGGATAGAGAAGGAAGCAGTAGAAGGAGGAGAAAGCGAGCTGGACAAAATGACTCGGTAGCAGTGGCCATTGAAAAATTGGCTGATTCTGTGCAAGGAGCGGTGGGGACCATGACTGCTAGTGATGTTGATGACATCTACGTCGCACTTACTCGGATGACTGATTTATCTTCTCAAGATTTCCTTAGGGCGATGGATATACTATGTCATGATAGTGTCAAGCGTGACATATTCAAGAGACTTCCGGACGAGTTGAAGGGCACCTGGCTGCGAATGCAATTTGATCGCTAGTTTCATGCGGCTACCTGTAGACCTGAAGGGCATATGGTTGCGAAGGCAGTTTGATCACTAGATTTGTGTCTTTTTTGAATTCTGTTTGATGGACGTTTATCTATTTTGTCTTTTTATTTATGGACAATATTTGTGTGGTATTTTGAACTATAATTATCAGTACTAGTTTACATTCCTTGTTCAATTTGAAAATGTAGACATTTTAAAAATTTCAATTTCAGAAAGCCAATTCCAGTGTACAGCCGAACAGCTTTTGCATATTAATGCCAATTCTGTTCACTAAATACCATCCTGCATCCGAACAGCATAATTGGTTTTCTGGCCAAAGCCAATTCCTACAGATATTGGTTTTCTGGCCAAAGCCAATTCCAGAAAGCCAATGTCTGCACGCCGAACGGACCCTGATTGGTTTTGTCATAAACTTGCTCAGATGTGTCTGTTTTTTGGAATGATTAATGTTGTTGATGAAGTTAATGGAAAAAAATGTAAATGCTTATTGTATCTCCTAAACTTATTCAATATTTCTTAAGATGCCCGGTTGATAAAGTTAATGTGCGTTGTTCATTGAACTTTACTTGCATAGTTGCATGGTTCTCTTAATATATATTTGGGCATATAACGGGTTCGGAAGCTTAACGGTTTGTTCAGATAAACAGATATTTGATACCCATAATAAATCTAGGATTTGTCTATATAAATCTAGCTGGAGGCAACGGGTAGTGGATTCCACTTTGATCCACAATCGAGATGTTTTGAGCAACATAACAATCTCAAAATTCTGCCATAGTTGCTCACTCCCGTTTTTCCCTCTGGCCGCTCCCGATTTCAGAAGATCGAAATTTTTTTCTTTTTTTTCGGCCGCCGTTGTTGCTGATCGGTAGAAGAAGGGAAATAAATCCCGGTGGTGGAAGGGATTCTCGGTCATCATTGATCGCTCGATCGGGAAGAAGGGATAATTTTTTCCGTCGTTGTTGCCGATCGGGACAAAGTAAGAGCCGGCCTCCGCTGCAATCGAGAAGGAAGAAGCCCATCCAACGCTCAATCGGGCCGAGGTGTTTCCACGGCCTCGATCGCAAGGAAGAGAGCCACCCTCGTTGTTCTTCTCCATCGCCGGTCGGTCGCAAATGGAATCGGTAACCATTGTGGAGTGTTTGTTCACTAATATATGAAGACGACAACTAGTGCGAACCGGATAAATTGGGAGAAATGTAAGGATTGACATAGTAAGATGCCCAAATTTAGGAACGAGTTGGCAGACAAAATGATACAAAATTTCTATGATGCCCAAATCCAGTCCGGTCAGGTTACTGTCCAACAGGAATTATCGTCCAACAAGAACTATCGTCCAGCAAAGATCTTGTCCTGCATGAACTTGATGCTTGATTTTGTGGAAGTTAGCTTTATGTAATTTTAAAATTTTTGGAACTATAATGTCTGACATAGTACTGCCAACTATTTTTTTGTGGAACTGTAATGTGTAGATTTGTATGTTCATTAGGACTTGCTGTGGACTAACTCGACGTCTCAGTCAGATCGGAATTTTTGGATCGTCTTAACTCTCGAAACGGTCGAGCGCGTACACAGTAAAAAGAGTAGGTTGATTGTACATAATCAGTTTTAATGTGGAAAAACTCTTCAACTGAGTAAAAAACAACGTGATCGGATCTGTGCCGGTGAAAATCCACTATTTCCTAAATGTTAGAGCTGGTTTGTGAAGTTGAGGGTGACAGGTGTAACACCCCTATCCGTCGCATAGCATATATATAGCAGTAGGTCCGGTCAGGCCCCGACGCCATATACCACAGATAGACCGAAAGGTTACTAAATGAAATCATCCTTCCAATAACACACGTCTTACACATAGTACATTCTAGCGGAAACATTTTAAATGTTGCAAAGAAAAAGAACCTAAGCCACAACATGAATGTCCATTAAAATACCCAAAATTGGAATGAGCATACAAATACACAAATCACTTGGCCTTATGGTCTTACATGAATTTACTTTAAACAAATGGTGTCTTCCAAACATCAGCACGCACGCCGGTCACACATGAGAATAAAAGTAAACATTCGTAAAAGCCTTCGAGGGCCGACTCAGCAACAAGGGCTTCAGCCCGCTATTTGTCACTAAGCTCCGCAGCACCTGCAAGCAACAATCCACCGCAACAGTGGCAAACAAAAGCAATGGTCAGCTAAAGCTGACCAAATTATAACGGCCTCACCCCTTACTCTGGGTGACGGTGCTCCTTCCCTGCAATTTAGTAGCATAGCCAAACAATATAGTGAAAGTACAACAACAACACATTTCACCACAGGTGTAGGCACGGACGGTCACACACCCCGTGCTCTCAGGGCACTTACTCGATGGACCCGGTTCGAACCCGGTCCGTTCCGCAGTCCACCACAGCCTCCAGGACAGCAAACAACATGAGCATTAAAGTTCTTTCAGTCAAAGCCTAGACTTGTCTCCAGACCATCTTTAAAAGAACCACTTGGAGTGGGTAAGGTTCCATCAGCCCGTTGCTCACCTCGCCACGGCCATTTAGCCATCGGCGCGGGACAAGCTTCACCAAATCAACAAAACGGTACCTGAGTGGAATAACTCGGGATACTCTTCAAGCATGGTCTGCTCTCGCTCCCACGAGAGATCCTCCCGACCGCAGTTGTCCCAATGGACTTTGACCATCCTGATGTCCTTGTTACGAAGTCGCTTTACTTCAAAATCCTCAATGCGAACGAGTTTTATATTCGTCGTCAACCCATTATCGACGGGTACTTGATCGGCCGCAACAACTTGTGACGACTCTTGCTCTGCCTTCAGCAATACCGATATATGAAATACGTCGTGTAGATCATTCAATTCTACTGATAGCTTCAGTCGATAAGATGTTTCACCAATACGCTCAGGAACCTCAAACGGAAGGTACCTTGGGCTTAGCTTCTTCAAGCGTCGTACCCATGAAACACCCTTGAACGACTTAATCTTCAAGTATACCCAGTCACCAACAGTGGACTCAAGGTTCCGATGCTTGACATTATAGTATTTAGTCTGCCTGTCCTGAGCGATCAACAGTCGTTCTCGTATAGTTCGTACCAACGAAGTGACGTCTTCCACCTCTTGTCGTTTGTACAGCTTCGACTCACCCGTTTCCAACCACGACAACGGCGTGCAACATTTTCTACCATATAGGGCCTCAAAGGGAGCCATTTGAATACTTGCTTGGTAGCTGTTGTTATAAGCAAACTCCACCAAGTATAGGTGATCTTCCCACTGCTTTCCGAAATTTAAGACGCACATGCGAAACATGTCTTCCATCGTCCCGTTGACCCTCTCGGTCTGACCATCCGTCTGCGGATGAAAGGTCGTGCTGAAACTCAGTTTGGTTCCCAACATTTATTGCACCAATCTCCAGTCATTGGACGTGAACCGCCCATCTCGGTCACTCACAATGTTGCGGGGCACACCGTGCAGTCGAACAATATTATCCACATAGAGTTTTGCCAGTTTATTCACCGAATCATTATTCCTATTCAGAATGAAGTGCGACACCTTCGTCAAACGATCCACGATCACCAAGATGACGTCGTTCCCCTTCTGCGATCTTGGCAAGCCATGCACAAAATCCATAGAAATATCTCGAACTTCCACTCTGGGATAGACAAGGGCTTCAAGAAACCTCCGGGCTTTTGGCACTCCGCCTTTACCAAGGCGCACGTTTGACACTTCGCCACGTAAAGTGTCACGTCCTTCTTAAGTCCTGGCCACCACTAACCTGGTCGCCCGCCGCCGGCGAGGTGTGGCGGTTTCCCCATTATGCGTCGTGGGATCGGCGTGTGGGGGATCAGACGCGGTGATCGCATGCGCGGTCAAACCCGTGATCCCACTCCTTTTGGGTGGAGATCATGGGGGTGTAGTTATGTGCACACTAATTATCTATGAAATGAGGTTCATCCCCAACATGGCTAATGATGATGATGGTTGTAGGCCAAGTTTGTTGATGTGTTTTTTATTTTATTTTTGATTACGACTAATAATGATGATGATTGTAGGTCAAATACTACCAAATAATCTTTTATTGTTGATTAGGGCTACACTCTGAAGCCGGTAAAGAGGGGTGAAGGAAAAAAAAATCAAGTGAAAAAGTGGGTCCCAAACTTATTTAGGGCTCATTTGATAACCCGTTTTACAGTGTTTCGTTTTAACAAAACGTTACAGTGGGTTTATAATCCATTTGTTTTTCCGCCAAAAATTGGAACTGCCTAGCGTTTCTCCAGGCTCCAAAATTTTCGGGACGAAACCCGCAGGAATACCTCCGGTTTATCGCATTTGGAGGAGAAAGGCGAAGCGTGGGCATCATCGCCCCGTGGTTCCGGTATCCCGGTGGCGTTGCTTCACCGCCACTGGAAGCAGCACCGCCTGCGAACAATGGGCTTCGTCGGTGTTCAAAAGAACAATGGGCAAATTCAACACTGACAGCTGCCTCATAATCAACCAAGGCCTCTCCGCCGCCACCATCGCCTATTGTCGTTTTTCTGAGTTCGCTGGAGGAAGTGGGTTCGGTGAGGGTTGTGAGGTTTGATTTTGGAATTATGCTTGCTGTGCCGAGATTGTCAGAGAGGTGCTGAGTCGCAGGCGACAGCGAGATTGTCGGAGAGGCGCTGAGTCGCAGGCGGCAACTAGATTGCCGGAGAGATGCTGAGTCGTAGATGGCGGAGGCATGACAGAGAAAAAAAATTAAAATATCTATAGTATAAACAGTAAGTCAGTAACACATTAAAAGTATATAATATATAAATATTATTATATTTATGTATTATTAATTAATATTTATATAATAATGTATAAATATTATATTTATAGATTAAAAAAAATGTCAAACGATTCTCTGTTCTGAACAACCCTGCAAACATAGGTTATCAAAACAAATCTTCATTTCGAACAATCAATTTTCAACAGTTTCATTTACAAATCTGTATTTACAACAACTCATTTTACAATCGCAATCACTAACCAAATAAAACTTTAAACATACATCTCCTGAATATATGCAGCGCATACCCAAAAAATTTCCCAACTTAGAGAAGAGAATTTTCGAATGCCCCCGTCCCTGTCTAATTTTTGGGCTCTTGAAATTTCCCTTCCCCTTCCTATCTTTCAACTCTAAAACCCCAAGAAACCATTTCTCTACTCCGCCATCGCCATCCAACCCAGCCTACGTGTCTTCTTCCACCCACCCCGGCCGGCCTCCTTCTATCTGCTCTAGGATTTCTGCCACTGCGGCCGCTTGCCAGCTCCGCCGGAATCCCTTTTCCATCAAACAGCTCTCCCGTCGCCTCCTCATCCAGCCGAGCTCGCGCAGTTCTCCTACATCGGTGCTATCTCTTGCTAATCTATAGAACCGAGCATCAATTCGTCTTTCACCCTAATAATCTCTGAGAGTCTCACATCGCATAGATCATCTAGAAAGAATTTTTCCGCTCAATCTTGTAATTGCTTTCCGGGCAGAGTTTGGTATTCTTCATGGCTGAAAGCAATTTTGATGGCGATTTTTGGACTACTAATAATATGAGTGCTCCCGATACTGCCGATGATAATGAAGATGGCGTCCGACGATTCACTGCCTCAGGTATCTCAAAACCTACTGCCCTGGCGCAGCACCTGTGTTGCTTCTTTCTCTGCTACTAGTTGAGTCGCAATATTCCACCATTATGGGCGCCTCCTTTTCTTATTATACGCTTTTTGGCACATTGCACCTCTCATTTTTTGCTCCTGTTTGGCACTTTGCACACCCAATTGCATTTATTTTGTCACTTTGCACTATAGGGCATTGTAATGAGGGGTATTTTCGTTCAGCTTCATATATGCCTTATTCCTTCTCAGCGCCCTCAAATCCTTCAGGTATAGCCTCTTGAATTTATGGAATTTTTGCCTCATCTGGACCGAAAATACCACTTAAATTTAAGCCTGGGTGCAAAATGCCAACATAAATGCAAATGATAGGTGCACATTGTCATATCTAAAATTTTGGGGTGCAAAGTGACAAACAAGAACAAATGGGAGCCACGATGTGCCAAAAAGCCCCTTATTACACATTCAGTACATCCTATACTCATCTGCATATGACTTATGGATCTTTGATTTTAGTTATGGACAGAGTTGTCTACCCACCCCCTTGTTTTATTCTCAATTAGATTCTTCCAGATCTTTGTTGGAGTAAGACTTTTGGTAGGGGATCTGAGAGTTCTTATTATGAATTATGATTTAAATTTGTTAGATGTGGTGTTCATTCTGAGTGATAGAGTTAGTTTAGAGTCAACTCGGTGTTGGGATCACCCTCTCTTGTATATATTACATTTGTTTATAGTGAATACATGGAACATTCAATTCTATAATGGTATCAGAGCTGTAGGATTTCACGGGAGTCTATCGTGCTCTTTCGATCCCGCGCCTCTCCCTGTTTCTGATCCCGCACAATGCGCGAGCAACGCCTGATTCCGATCCCACACACCGCGCAAGCAGCGTCTGGTTCTGATTCCGCTGATCGCCTCTGTTCCGATCGCTGCTTCCAAGTGGTTCCAGCCGAGAGCCTGGTTCCGATTTTGCCAACCGCAACTGGTTCCGATTTTGCTGATCGTTGATTCTACCAATCGTTGTTTCCGCTGATCTCTCCGTTCGACCGCTTGCTGTTTTCTGCTTATTTTGCTTCCTGTTTTTAGTCGATCTCGTTGATCCCGATCTCTAGCACAAAGTATCGATTTTCCCAATTTACTCGATCCGTGCGTCGATGAAGAGGATTCTGCAGTTCTCAGATCAAAGAAATTTGATAAGTTTGAAGGGGCTAAATTAGTCCGGTTGCCTGATGACATGCCAAAAGATCTCTCGGTTGAAACATAAATGGTCACTGCACCTAATATAATGCTTGAAGTAACAACACTGCGGTGATATATCTGATAGGTCTTCAGACGCTTCAGCTGCTATTCAGATCCGATTCAGATGATCCGCGACTTCGACACTCCAAGACCTTCTCCGTCTGATTCGGCAGCCCCGATCTTCTTTTTCGGCTGATTCTGCAGCCCCGGCCTCCTCGGTTGATCAGCTCCATGACATTCGGTGCTCGTCCTCCTCTGACACCTCTGTAGCTCAGTTTGGTGCTTCACGTCATTTGTCTGTCCGCTGCCACTACTGTCAGTGTCTTGGACACGTAAAATATGCGTGTCGCGAGCTTCAGAGGGCTCAGCAGTCCGGTCAGAAGCTTGTTACTGGTGCGCCTTCCGCTCATTTTTGGCTCCGGTGCAGTATTTTTCTGTATCTACAGTTGCCCAGCAATTCTCCCAGCAGGCTTCACTTCCTCGCTCCTGTGCCTCCGCTCTTCCACCGGCTGCTTTTGACTCCTCTGTTTTTCAACCGCCTGTCTCTGCTCCTGCAAATATCTCTCCCTCTGACTTGTTGCTCGACTCTGGAGCCTCTTTTCACATGACATATGATGTTACCCACCTCTTGTCCTGTTAACCCGTCTCCTCTGCCCTTGCTATCATGGTAGCAGATGACATCATTGACTCAATCACCAGGTGTCGCCTCCTTCACACCAACCACTTCATGTTTCTGATGTTGCATACATACCCAAGTTATCCATGAACCTCGTATCTACCAGCCAGCTCACATCCCACGGTTGTCTTGTTATCTTCGATGAGTCAACATGCAGTGTTCAAGATCGTCTAACTGGGGCACTCCTTTAGGCTGGTCGTCGTCGTAGCAGGGTGTACGTCCTTGATCGCCTCCATCTTCCATCCACTCCCTCGCGACCGACAGTTTCTACTCTGTCTTTCTTCAGTGGGCTTCTCTCAGTGGCATCATCGTCTTGGTCATCCTAGTGGTTCGCGTCTTGCGACTCTCATCAGTCATGATTTTTTTGGTCGTGTTCCTGTTTATCGGGCCCACTCTTGCACGAGTTGTAAGCTTGGTAAACAGCTATAACTCACATATCCGTCTAGTGAGTCTAGGTCTCAGCGTCCTTTTGATTTAGTTCACTATGTTGTATGGGGTCCCCACCTTTTGTATCCAAGGGCGGACACCGGTATTATGTTATTTTTTATGATTATTTCCGTTATAGTTGTGTGTACTTTATGCATCCTCGCTCTGAGTTTTTCAGACTTATGTTACCTTTTTTGCTATGGTGCGTACACAGTTCTCTGCTTCCATATATATTTCTCGTTCAAATCAAAGGGGGGGAGGTACCTCTTTCATGCTTTTCGAGATCTGATAGCTACCCACGACACTCTCCCTCAGCTTGTTCGTCATGATGCTCACACTCAGAATGACACCGCTGAAAGGAAACATAGTTACATTATTGAGACAGCCTGCACCCTTCTTATCTCCTCTCTCGTTGCTCCTCATTTTTTGGCTGATGCAGTTTCCACCGCTGTCTATCTTATTAACCTGCAACTTTCCACCTTTCTTTAGGGTTAGTGTTCTGGTGAGTGTCTGTACTTTAGACCCCCCCGCATTATACTCATCTTCGTGTTTTTTATTGTCAGTGTTATGCTATGTTATTAAAGGCCGCCTAAGGCTCCAGGCTCACCAAACTCAGAGATTTGCGCCTCTATGTGCCTTATTTGGGCCTTTAGAATATAAAAGGTGCGACTGAGTGGGTTTTTTGTTGTAATTTTTTTTCTTCAAAAATTAAGAAAAAAATAATTTATGAACTCAATTTTTTTATTGATTTAGTGTTCATGAAAAATAATTATACGTTGAGACTTAGATATGATACAAGTGACCACATTGATTCTATTTTTTAAAAGATAAAAACGATAGTAATGAATGATTGATTAGTACACTAGATGAAAAATTTAATCAAGAAGTTGAAATGATGTTTGAAGTTGATTATTTAAATGAATGTGGTTGCGCCTTGCCTTCGTCAGGTGCGCACCTACGCCATGAGCCTTGCGCCTAGGCTCCTAGGCCCCTTTGCGCCTTTAATAACTAAGGTGTTATGTTCTTCTCCCTTTACGTGAGCGTACCAAGCTCTCTGCTCAGTCTGTTCCTTGTGCCTTTCTTGGATAAAATACTGAGCACAAGGGATATCGATGTTATGACCCTGTTGCACGTCGACTTCGCATCTTACGTGATGTCACTTTTTACGAGTCTCACCCTTTTTTTGCGTCCTCTATTCTCTCGACCTCCCACTCATCCGTTACTCCCTTTGATGTGCATTATGCAGTTTCTCACTCTTCCTATCTTCCCGCCTCATGTATCCTCCCCTCCGGTATGTCCACCTCCTCTTCCCTTAACACAGTCTACTCCATCACCTCCTCCTCCATTGTCACAGTCTATTTTGTCATCTTCTCACTCCTCCCATTTGCCACCTATATATCCCTCTTATGCGCTCGTCACCCCCTTCCATATCACTACACTCGTCGTCCTCCTCCCGCTACCTCGCCTTTAGTGCCCGAGACTCTGTGTCTGCCTTCTCTAACGAGTGTCATGCGGATAATCCACCAGTGCGTCGCAACCCACCTCGTAAGCGACATCCTCCTGACCGCCTTAGCCTTGTTACACTACCGCTGAACCTACCAGCCATTCCTGCTACTGTTTGCACTGCTCCAGAGTCGACTTCATATCGTGAGGCTGTTCAGATACTTGAGTGACAGGTTGCTATGTCTGTTTTCATACATGGCATCTTGTTCCTCTTCCGCATGGTGCTGTTCCTATTACTCGCTCTGATGGTTCTGTGGAGAGGTACAAAACTTGGCTAGTTGCTCGTGGTTTTCAGCAGGAGCAAAAGAGAGATTATGATGAGACCTTTTCTCCAGTTGTGCATATGACTACGATTTGAACTCTTGTTACAGTTGCAGTTGTTCGCCATTGTTCTCTGTCTCAGCTCGACGTGAAGAAATGTCTTTCTTCACGGTGATCTTCAGCAGGAGGTATATATGCTTCCTCCTCCTGGTCTATCCTCTTCTCCAAGCGTTGTCTGTCGTTTGAGGCGAGCTATTTATAGTCTCAAGCAGGCACCCCACACGTGGTTTGCACATTTCAGCTCAGCCATTACAGCCGCTGGTTTTTAGCCAAGTCCACATGATCCAACTCTGTTCGTGCACTCCTCCTCTTGTGGTCGGACTTTGTTGTTACTCTATGTGGATGATATGATCATTACTGGTGATGATCCTTCTCATGTGGTTTTCGTCAAACATCACCTTCAGCAACAGTTTCAGATGTCTGACTTTGGACAACTGAGCTACTTCTTGGGTCTTGAGGTCAGTTCTACATACCGTTGTTTTCACCTCTCTCAGC
Source organism: Platanthera zijinensis (assembly GCA_039513925.1). Lineage (NCBI taxonomy): Eukaryota > Viridiplantae > Streptophyta > Magnoliopsida > Asparagales > Orchidaceae > Platanthera > Platanthera zijinensis. Next base: position 117,461,806 of record CM077098.1, on the reverse strand, counting down.
AGCGTTACACATCGCAGATCTGCTAGCTCGGGCTGCTCTCTCTGACTCCTGCATTGTGGACATCCTTATGGAGCTTCACCTTCAGCTACGTCCGGATGATGGAGTTCTACTCTCTGATCTTACTCTCTACCGCGATCTCGTTTGGAGTCTCGTCTACCTCACCATTACTTGACCCGACATTGCCCATGTTGTTTATGTGTTGAGACAGTTTGTTAGTACGCCCACCTCTGTGCATTACGGTTACCTGTTACAGCTCCTGCATTATCTCTGGGCAATGACTTCTCGTTGTCTCTTCTTCTCCAGCAATAGCTCTCTACAGCTCCGTGCTTATTTAGATGCTACCTGGGCCAGTGATCCTGTTGACCGATGCTCTGTCACTGGTTTCTGTCTGTTCTCGAGTTCTTCACTTATTACATGAAAATCCAAGAAACAGACTGATGTTTCTCGTTCCAGCACTGAGGTTGAGCTTCAGGCCATGACTAGTATCAAAATTTTCGCAGCATATAACTAGTATCTGGAGATTGATATGGTTGCATTGCTTCGGTATTCATGTTTCTTTCCCTGGGAGAAAAATATGGTAACTAGGGTTTAGCTGCGGGAGCAGAACTAGCTTCCCGTTTAAGTTTATTCATTTCTATTTTTTGATAATGGGTAAAAGCATATTTTGTTTGAAATCACATGCTCTTGTAGACATGAAAATTTGAACCTGATTAACTGAGGGCCTCTTATTTCTTTAACATAATAGGATAAGTTATTTTGAGTTGGAAGTTTTACTATTTTATGGGTTTGAACTTTGAAGGCTTGAAATATTAAAGCCCTATAGCAAATGACTTTAAATGTGAAATTGAAACCATAGAATGAAAAGTTGATTTATTTAGATTTGAGGTTTTCTATGTGTAAATTTTGGATATTATTATGTAACAATGTCCTTGATTTTATTTTGTTTATGTAGAAATTGAGGTACCTGCCATACCTTTTACTGAGCTAAAGGAAACGACTGACAGTTTTGGTACCGAGGCCTTGATTGGCCAGGGCTCTAATGGAAAGGTTTACCGAGCAACTTTGAGAATCGGGCAAGCTGCAATAAAGAAATTGGATCCAGTAGCCTCGGAAGAGGATGATGTTAATTTTTCTGTGCAGGTGATTTCTTAAAAATTCATAGGAACTATAAGTATGGTGGCAGTATCATCTCATTCTTCTAGTCCCTTTTGTTCTTGTAGTTATCGTTGGTTTCCCGTCTCAAAAACGAATATTTTTTGGAGCTGTTGGGATACTGCTTGGAAGATGGCAATAGAATCCTGGTTTACCAATTTGCAACGTTAGGTTCCTTGCATGATATCTTACATGGTAAAAAAAATTATCTTGCTCTTAGTCGGACATTTTTTTTATTCTTATTGTGAATATCCAGCTATTTGTTTCAGCGAACTAATTAATATATACTTCCGGAGAAGTGGAAACCACAAATTTTGTTTCTAGAATGTAATCAATTCGATGTACAATCTACATTTCTTTCTCAATTTTCTTACAACAATGTCCTCCATGATTCTACAAACAAATCACATTTTGTTGTGGATATCTCTTAAAATGAATCATACTGACTATATTAAGTTAGACGATCTGGTCTGACTATTCAAGGTGATGAAACATATGAAGAAATAATTATCTTGATATATTTTTACATATAGCTCCAAGAGGATTTCCTGCAAGGACAAGTGAAGAAAGAGGAGTCGCTACTTCGGCGTAGTTTGGACCGCCTCAATACTAGGGGTTGCCGTGTACTCTTGTTGAGGGGTTTTTTCATATTTTATATTAATTAGTATTAGTACTATTAAATCTATTGAATTGACCATCTTATTATGTGTATCTTATTGTGTTGTGCTTATTATATAAGTGGAAGCTTACGAGTGCTGATTGTCTTATATAAGTGGAGGCAAATATTATCGGGGAGGTGGCACTTTCTTTTCTCGTCGTTGCATAAATTTCTTCTGGACCGTGTTCACTATTCGGGGGGGGGGGGGTGGGGGCACTTTCTTTTCTCGTCGTTGCATAAAATTTCTTCTGGACCGTGGTTCACTATTTCGGGGGGGGGGCACCTTCTTTCCTCGTCGTTGCATAAATTCCTAATGGAACGTATACGTAACATACTCAACTTTACTTCAATGTTGGTTTGAGAGTTGATGGTATGATTTCTGCTATGCCAATATATAATGGAAAACCCAAGATAACACAAAAGCCAATGTTGGCATTATAATGGATTGAAAGAGTAAGATATGAATATACTCAAAGAATAAAGACAATTCAAAAGAAGATAATAGAGAATCCAAAGAAGGGTCGCATAATGTATGCAAATGTGCATGACTGTTCATAAACTGCTTGGTTATATAATATACATGCTACATTACTCTGTGTATTGTGTAAGCAATGTTTTGGTCGTATAGCCAGTAGATACATAAGAGATGTCACATTCCAATAAAAATACCAGAGGTCTTTGTGAAGAGGCACAAAGTGTGTAGATGCGTGAATGCTCGTAAATTGGCTCAAAATATATTGTGAGCATGTTATGGTCCTGCTCTGGTCCCGCCTTGGTCCCGCTTTGCCGCGCGCTCTTGCAAACCTGCAGTCCGTTTCAATAAGTTCTATGTGCAGTTTCAAAGTCACATTATAATTTTTAAATTATAATTAAATAAATTGAATAAAAATTAAGAGTCAAGCCCACAAGACCAGACTCCAGAGTCATGCTTTCGACTTTTTCGGCTGTCGATGTTTTCTTTGCTGATTTTTGGTTTACCCTAACTTTTCTTTACTCGCCTCTCGGTTCGCATGGCTTCACCTCTGCCCTCTTCTGATCGACATGTGGAGATTGGCTTATATCTCCTCTCGAGTCTCGGCTCTCGCCTCTCCGTTCCAAATCCCAAGTTCCAAGTTCTAGCCCTCTGCCAGTCTACCATTGTTGACTGGCATCTGCGCTGAACTAGCATCTGTCCGGCTCTGCCATTGCCGACTCATCTGCTCATTGCCGGTTTTGCCATTGCAACTCAACTGCTCACGCGTTTCTGCCATTCCATCCCTAGCTCTTCTATTTGGTTTTCACCCAAAAGCTCGTGGATTAATGGTATGAAGAATGCTAAACATAAGCTGCAGGAAATGCATCTTCAATTCTTCATACTCTTTAGAAATAGCATGACTTATTTTTTTGTTATTAAACATATGATGCATGCCCTATTGTCTATTGATTTCCTCTTGCTGGGCTCGTTTGCAGGTTACAACTTACAAAGTGAAGTTGCAGGTATATAGATATTGATTGTGAATTTATGATTTTCTTCATATAGGTAAAATATGTCATGCTTTCTTTTAATAATATTAAATTTTGTAACATAGTCCATAGCTGATGATGACATCCAAAATCCAAAAAAGAAAGAAAAAACCTATCGTGTTGGAGGGAAGGTAAAAGCACTCAAAATAAAGGAAAAGGAGAACCTCTTGTAAATGATAATGATGACTCAAATCGCATCTCGAAGAAAAAATGGATGACTCTGATAGTAACAAGATTAAATCTGCTGTGTGGGATTGGTTCGCCAAGCGTAAAGATAACGATGGATGGGATAAAGCGAAGTGTAAGCATTGCTCAAAGACCTATGTTATTGGTTCTTGAAAGAACGGAACAAGTGCTTTAAGAGCACATATGTTAACTTTGTCATTTTTGGTTAAACGATAACAACCAAAAAATGTTCTTTCAATGTAAAACAAGAAGATGGTTTAACAATTGATTCATTAAAAGTGGCGCAGGACAAATCTATAGACGGCGGGCAATCGGTGACCTAACCCTATTGTACAACCCTGTAGCCGGGCGAGTGCGACCCTCCCCAAATAGCAGCCTAGGGGCGTGTTATGGGCGACGGTTTTGGTGTCGTCCCGTTCGAGGACGTGCGAACGCTCGTGCAGGCGATATGGACTTTTTGGGCTTTATGTAGAAAAATATATATATATATGTTTTTGTTTATAATATGTATATTTCTTTATATATATAATATATATTTACTTATTCTATATAAATATATATTTATATATATATAATATATGGGAAAAGAAAAAAGCAAAGAAGAGGAGGAGGGCTGGGGGCAGCAAGGCAGCGGATTTATTTCCCCCAGCTAGGGTTTCGCCAAAAAAAAGGCACAGCCGCAACCCTCCCTTCCTGGCTCCCAATCTCACCCGCGCACTCTCTCTCACCCGCCACCGCAGCAAGGGGAGGCAAGCCCGACCCGCCCCTTCCTCTCTCGTCACCTCGGCCGACAAAGGCAAGGCCGAGCCCCCGACCCTCTCCTCTCCCTCGCCGGCCACACCCCAAGCCAAGCCCGGGCCGAGCCCGAGCTCCTCCCCTCTCTTCGCCGCCGCCGCCTAGGGCAAGCAAAGCCCGAGCCGCCTCTTCCACCTCCGGTCCAGGCCGCCGTCGGCTTCACCACCAGAGCCACCTCCCTCCCCCTTTTCAGTCCAGGCCGCCGCCACTAGGAGGAGCCCGAGCTCCCTCCTCTTTTTCTGTCCAAGCCCGCCGGCCAGGCTCGCCAACAAAGGGAAGAGTTTGGATCTCCCGATAGAGCTTGGCTCGGAGGAGGTCGAGAGGAGCGCTAGGACCGGCACCGCTTTCGACAAAGATAGATAGGAGCTCCTCTCCGAGCATCGAGCCACATGCAGGATAAGCGGTTGCGGCCTCCGTCAAAACACGCGTCAAGGGTAACGAAGTTTCTAACTTGGGCAGGTGAAGCCCTTATTTTCCATACTTTGCATGGAAGCCCCTCTCTACCAACGGGTGGGGGAAGGGAGCTCTCCGACGGGTCGACATGTGCGTCTCCGTAATTAGTTGCATTAGCACCCGGAAGCGTGAGTACGGGTTTAGGCATGCTGTGTGAAGCCCATCCGGATGTGTAAGCCGGATTGGTGATGTTCTGGGGTCCCCGGGGAAAATCCTGTGGAAGTTGTTTATTATTTGCTCTTGGAGATAAGTATCACCGCCCCGAGGCAGAGTGGAGCCGGTATTTATTTTGCTGTCGCTTGCGGGACGTTGGCGTACAGGTGTTGCAGACCAAGCGGGGAAATAGCGGCTTAAGCCCAAGCTCGTGCCGGCCCTCGAAGGCCTAGTTTTGTTTATATTGCCGGCCTGCGTCCCGATGTATGAAATTCATAATTCCTATAAATTTAATATGTCTGTGATGCCCTGTGCCGGCCCTAGAAGGCCTATGTTATGATATTAGCGGTCCAATTGGGGCTGCGTAGAGTAGGGCTGCTGGGCGGTATTACGCCATTAAAAAGGCGGGCGGGGGACATTTTACATAGACCCGAGGTGACACCTCTAGTTAAGGAGTGGATCTTGAGATCCTCCTTGGATTGTTCCGGTCGGCCAAGAGAGCCTTCGAAGGTCCCTTAGCTTAAGCCCTTGGCTTGGGAGGTGAAAGTTAGTTAGTCTTCCGGGTATGCGGCGGGACCTCCACGCTGAGATCTTGGTCTGGTCCCTTGTGTTCCTAGTCTTGTGCCTAGATCGTTCGCTTGAGGGCAAGTAAGGTGAGCGTTACCCCCTTCCCCAAGGGTCGAACTCCACAGAGACCGATTTTTCGGTTTCAACATTTTGGTGCGGTGAGCGTGGAGAGTGACCAACACTGAAAATCTCAGGTGAATGTCATGGCTTTAGAAGAGGAACCAAGAGACGACCAGGGTCATGCGCGGACATTTTGTATGTATGGTCCTCATACTCGGAGTTTTCCCCTCCTATAGTTGTTGTTGGAATCCCATAGTATTTGGGGTAGGATTTGCACCAGTTTGAAGCGCCTCTATTTGTGAAAACACGTGTATCCTCACCTATTACATCAACGAGAAAGCTGGAGGTTATTATCTTCAAGATCAAGTAAGAGAGCGGCTGAGAGGTATTTGGAGCTGGGGTGACCTGAAAGGGTTCCCTCCTTAACGGTAATATGTTATCTCTTCCTTGTAATTCAGTAGCGGTCAAGTTTTCTCTTTATTGCCAATTCGCCTCGAGCTTCTGAGGGCTTCAAGGGTTAGCCTCGCGATCGATTCCGGAAGCCAAACGTCCAACCCGTTCCTTTTAAATAGCCTAGTTCGGACGATGGGACTGTGCCGCAGGACTTTAAGCGCTATTGTAAGACCGAGCCTCTGCACTGACGGTCGAGATCAGCTCCCCCCTTGCACGTCGGCCTATGTCCTCCCGATCGCACCTCTCCTCCAACTAGAGGAATTATCAGGAACGAGCCTAGACGCTAACCTCCCAGATTTGATAGAGGACCGATCTCTCCAAGCAATCACAAGTGAAAGCCTTTTTTGTTGAGAAAACAGGATAACATGTAAAGGGACAGGTTTTGACCCAAGGGAAGATGTTGGTCTCGAGTGCGTCCTAGAGGACCCTCGCAGGAACATTATCCGTCACCCATGCACTAGCTCTCATCATCGAGTGACATGGCGGAAAGCGATCTTTGTCATTAGATCAGGATACGAGCCGTCGACCTGTTCCTTCTAAATAGCCCAGTTCGGATGATGGGACGATGCCTCAGGACTTTAAGCGCTATGTAAGACCGAGCCTCTGCACTGACGGCCGAGATCAGCTCCCCCCTTGCACGCCGGCCTATGTCCCCCCGATTGCATCTCTCTTCCGATTGGAGTAATTATTAGGAACAGGCTCGGACGCCAGCTTCCTGATTTGACGACTTCCAGATCATCTCTCTTATAAAAGAATGCGTTCTCCATTTGTAAAAGTATCGGTGCAATTAACTCTCCAACACCTCTTAAGTAAGCAGGATGTCTCCACCTCGAACAAAGTCAAGTCTTCGAGTAGTAGTGCATTTTCCTATCACCAAAAATCTGGCTGAGTATGAGGCGGTTATAGCGAGACTGTGCCTGACCAGAGAACTTGGGGTACATGATGTGGAGGTTCTTACCGACTCCTTGGTGGTGTCCTCCCAGATTAACGTGGAGTTCGAAGTGAGGGAGCCTACCCTCCAGTTATACTCGGCAAAAGTTCCAAGTCTTCTCGCTCTGGGGTTGGGTCTCGATTCTTCCGCTGTCAGGCTCCCACCAAGCTGGCAGAGCAGGGGTCTCGATGGACGTTGTTATGATCCTGGGGCTGAGCCCAGAGGATGTTCAACACCCGCCCTCAGGCTCCCATCTAGCTGACTGGCCTGGTGGTAGCACCCGGGAGAGGCAAATCTTCTAAGTCTTTTCGCTCTGGGGTTAGGTCTCGATTCTCCCGCTGTCAGGCTCCCACCAAGCTGGCAGGGCAGGGGTCTCGATGGACGTCATTATGACCCTGGGGCTGAGCCCGGAGGATGTTCAACATCCGCCCTCAGGCTCCCATCTAGCTGACTGGCCTGGTGGTAGCACCCGGGAGAGGCAAATCTTCTAAGTCTTCTCGCTCTGGGGTTAAGTCTCGATTCTTCCGTTGTCAGGCTCCCACCAAGCTGGCAGGGCAGGGGTCTCGATGGGCGTTGTTATGACCCTGGGGCTGAGCCCGGAGGATGTTCAACACCCGCTCCCAGGCTTTCACCTAGCTGACTGAACCGATAGTATCACCCGGGAGCCCAGACAATTCTCTGTGGACATCGTTATGAAATTTGGAGTGACAATGCTCCCGTCGCAATCTATGTGGACGATCGAAGTATTCGTTTACCAGACCCCGAGCGGACCCCGCTGTCAGGCTCTCACCTAGCTGGCAGGGCTGGATGTCACTCGGTGGTTGGGAAGAATCTTAGTATTTTGCAGGACCCCGAGTGATGCTCGGGGGCCCCGGTAGACCCCTGCCTGGCTCTTACTAGCTGGCAGGTGGTCCGTAGGCTCGCCTGGGGGGTAAGGGACCCCAAGTGCTGCTCGGCCTCGGGTAGACTCGCTGTCAGGCTTTCACTAGCTGGCAGGGCTGTAGGCACACCTGGGGGGAAAGGGAGATAGTTTGGTGTTTGAGAAGAGTTTGGATATTGTGCAGGACCCCGAGTGATGCTCGGCCCCGGGTAGACCCGCTGCCTGGCTCCTACTAGCTGGCAGGTCCGTAGGCTCGCCTGGGGGGTAAGGGACCCCGAGTGCTGCTCGGCCCCGGGTAGACTCGCTGTCAGGCTTTCACTAGCTGGCAGGGTTGTAGGCACACCTGGGGGAAAGGGAGATAGTTTGGTGTTTGAGAAGAGTTTGGATATTGTGCAGGACCCCGAGTGATGCTCGGCCCGGGTAGACCCGCTGTCTGGCTCCTACTAGCTGGCAGGTCCGTAGGCTCGCCTGGGGGGTAAGGGACCCCGAGTGCTGCTCGGCCCCGGGTTAGTTAGACTCGCTGTCAGGCTTTCACTAGCTGGCAGGGCTGTAGGCACACCTGGGGGGAAAGGGAGATAGTTTGGTGTTTGAGAAGAGTTTGGATATTGTGCAGGACCCCGAGTGATGCTCGGCCCCGGGTAGACCCGCTGCCTGGCTCCTACTAGCTGGCAGGTCCGTAGGCTCGCCTGGGGGGTAAGGGACCCCGAGTGCTGCTCGGCCCCAGGTAGACTCGCTGTCAGGCTTTCACTAGCTGGCAGGGTTGTAGGCACACCTAGGGGGAAAGGGAGATAGTTTGGTGTTTGAGAAGAGTTTGGATATTGTGCAGGACCCCGAGTGATGCTCGGCCCCGGGTAGACCCGCTGTCTGGCTCCTACTAGCTGGCAGGTCCGTAGGCTCGCCTGGGGGGTAAGGGACCCCGAGTGCTGCTCGGCCCCGGGTAGACTCGCTGCTCAGGCTCTCATTAGCTGGGCAGGGTTGTAGGCTCACCTGGGGGAAAAGGGAGACAGTTTGAGGTTTGGGAAGAGTTTGAGTATTTTACAGGACCCCGAGTGATGCTCGGCCCCGGGTAGACCCGCTGCCTGGCTCCTACTAACTGGCAGGTCTGTAGGCTCGCCTGGGGGGTAAGGGACCCCGAGTGCTGCTCGGCCCCGGGTAGACTCGCTGTCAGGCTCTCACTAGCTGACAGGGCTGTAGGCACACCTGGGGGGAAAGGGAGATAGTTTGGAAAGAGTTTTTGAGTTTAAATATTTTGCAGGACCCCGAGTGATGCTCGGCCCCGGGTAGACCCGCTGCCTGACTCCTACTAGTTGGCAGGTCCGTAGGCTCGCCTGGGGGGTAAGGGACCCCGAGTGCTGCTCGGCCCCGGGTAGACTCGCTGTCAGGCTTTCACCAGCTGGCAAGGCTGTAGGCTCACCTGGGGGAAAAGGGAGACAGTTTGAGGTTTGGGAAGAGTCTGGATATTATGCAGGACCCCGAGTGATGCTCGGCCCCGGGTAGACCCGCTGCCTGGCTCCTACTAGCTGTCAGGTCCGTAGGCTCGCCTGGGGGGTAAGGGACCCCGAGTGCTGCTCGGCCCCGGGTAGACTCGCTGTCAGGCTTTCATTAGGTGGCAGGGTTGTAGGCACACCTGGGGGGAAAGGGAGACAGTTTGAGGTTTGAGAAGAATTTGGGTATTTTGTAGAACCCCGAGTGATGCTCGGCCCCGGGCATACCCGCTGCCTGGCTCCCACTAGCTAGCAGGTCCGTAGGCTCGCCTGGGGGGTAAGGGACCCCGAGTGCTGCTCGGCCCCGGGTAGACTCGCTGTCAGGCTCTCACTAGCAGGCATGGCTGTATGCACACCCGGTGGGCAAGGGAGAGAGCTTGAAAAGAGTTGATTTTTTGTTATGTTGCAGTGTATTAAATATTGCGTGTATCGTTGATGATGAGCCTAGGAGGAAAAACACGGACTAGTGATATTCGTGCTAGAGCCTCTAACGGGACTATGTGAAAAGTAAGCCCTGTGGTGGAGCTCCCTTTATACCCAAATGAAGAATTCTCACAAATTTTTTCTTTGGGTCGGCTCCCACTCGCCGGATACGTAGGGTTGGATGATTCTTTCCGAGCTTGTACCAACCTCGAAAAAAGCGGGGATTGTGTACAACCCCATAGCCGGGCGAGTGCGACCCTCCCCAAATAGCAGCCTAGGGGCGTGTTATGGGCGACGGTTTTGGTGTCGTCCCGTTCGAGGACGTGCGAACGCTCGTGCAGGCGTATGGAGTTTTTGGGCTTTATGTAGAAAAATATACATATATATGTTTTTGTTTATAATATGTATATTTCTTATATATATTTATAATATATATATTTACTTATTCTATATAAATATATATTTATAATATATATATGGGAAAAAGAAAAAAGCAAAGAAGAGGAGGAGGGGCTGGGGGGCAGCAAGGCAACGGGATTTATTTCCCCCAGCTAGGATTTGGCCAAAAAAAGGCACAGCCGCAACCCTCCCTTCCTGGCTCCCAATCTCACCCGCCGCCGCAGCAAGGGGAGGCAAGCCCGACGCCGCCCCTTCCTCTCTCCCGTCGGACGACAAAGGCAAGGCCGAGCCCTCGACCCTCTCCTCACCCGTCGCCGACCGCACCAAGCCAAGCCCGGGCCGAGCCCGAGCTCCTCCCTCTCTCTCCGCCGCCGCCTAGGGCAAGCAAAGCCCGAGCCGCCTCCTCCACCTCCGGTCCAGGCCGCCGTCGGCTTCACCACCAGAGCCACCTCCCTCCCCTTTTTCAGTCCAGGCCGCCGCCACTAGGAGGAGCCCGAGCTCCCTCCTCTTTTTCTGTCCAAGCCGCCGGCCAGGCTCGGCCAACAAAGGGAAGAGTTTGGATCTCCCGATAGAGCTTGGCTCGGAGGAGGTCGAGAGGAGCGCTAGGACCGGCACCGCTTTCGACAAAGATAGATAGGAGCTCCTCTCCGAGCATCGAGCCACATGCAGGATAAGCGGTTGCGGCCCCGTCAAAACACGCGTCAAGGGTAACGAAGTTTCTACTTGGGCAGGTGAAGCCCTTATTTTCTATACTTGCATGGAAGCCCCTCTCTACCAACGGGTGGGAGAAGGGAGCTCTCCGACGGGTCGACATGTGCGTCCCCGTAATTAGTTGCATTAGCACCCGGAAGCGTGAGTACGGGTTTAGGCATGCTGTGTGAAGCCCATCCGGATGTGTAAGCCGGATTGGTGATGTTCTGGGGTCCCCGGGGAAAACCCTGTGGAAGTTGTTTATTATTTGCTCTTGGGAGATAAGTATCACCGCCCCGAGGCAGAGGTGGAGCCGGTATTTATTTTGTTGTCGCTTGGCGGGACGTTGGCGTACAGGTGTTGCAGTACCAAGCGGGGAATAACGGGCTTAAGCCCAAGCTCGTGCCGGCCCTCGAAGGCCTAGTTTGTTTATATTGCCGGCCTGCGTGCCGATGTATGGAATTCATATTCCTGTAAATTTAATATGTCTGTGATTCTCTGTGTCGGCCCTAGAAGGCCTATGTTATGATATTAGCGACCCAATTGGGGCTGCGTAGAGTAGGGCTGCTGGGCGGTATTACGCCATTAAAAAGGCGGGTGGGGGACATTTTACATAGACCCGAGGTGGCACCTCTAGTTAAGGAGTGGATCTTGAGATCCTCCTTGGATGTTCCGGTCGGCCAAGAGAGCCCTCCGAAGGTGCCTTAGCTCAGCCCTTGGATTGGGAGGGAAAGAGTTAGTTAGTCTTCCGGGTATGCGGCGGGACCTCCACGCTGAGACCTTGGGTCTGTCCCTTGTGTTCCTAGTCTTGTGCCTAGATCGTTCGCTTGAGGGCAGTAGGTGCGCGGTTACCCCTTCCCCAAGGGTCGAACTCCACAGAGACCGATTTTTCGGTTTCAACACCTACATGTTTTGCAAATCCGACCGATAGATCACAATTAGATAATAAATATAAAACCACAAGAGATAATTATAAGCAAGACCAAAATAAATTATTAGGACAAAGCAAGTTTAGGTTTTCCTCCGCGTGAAGGGTTAAAGCAAGAGTGTGCGACAAATAAATCTTGCATATTACAATAATAATCCAGAGCAAAATTTTACGATGTTGTTTCTCCAAACAAATATAAGATGTCCAACTCAATAAATAAATATTGAAAATAATAAGTTCAATACAACGAAGACTCACCAAGTAGTGGGCTGACCAAGACACTGAAGATTCCGGAGCCGGATGCGTTTTGACAGCGATCTAATGTGAAACCGAAAGCGTGGAAATAGCGTAGGTGTCTATCCTCGGCGGTGGAAGGTGGATTCAGACCGAAAATGGATAGATTCAGCCATGTATGAGTAGATCCGGGCGGGGAAGGGTAGATCCGATATCCTGAGATCGGATCCGGTTTGAAATTTCCAGATCGGGGCTGATCCGGAAGGGGAACGGCTTTGGGAAGGTGGTTCCACGGAAGGAGGGGCTGCGAGGTTGGAATTAAAGGTGGAGAGGGGTGCTCGGTTGCTGTAGATGAGGCAGGGGGTGGTTGGCGGTGCTGTAAGGGGCTGGATGAGAGGAGACAAGGTGAGGGAGGAGGGGGGATTTGGCGGCAGTTGGCTGGAAGGGCTAGGAAGGGGCGGCCGACGATGGGCTGGTTGGAGGAGGGGTCGACTGGAAGGGGAGGGGCTGGAACAGAGATTGGTCGACGGTTTTAGGAGGCTGTGGAGGGCGGCAGTAGCCGAGGGGGAGGTTCACAGGAGTGGGACTTTAGGAAGCTACAAAAAATTTCACCAAACAGTAAATAAAAAAGAAAATAAAATTGCGGGCAGCAGTTTGGTGGCTAGATTGGGGGGGGGGGGGCTAGATTTGGGGGGCTGGGAGGCGACGACAAGAGGGATTTGGAGGGGGAGAAAGTGTCTTAGGGTTAGGTCAAACCTTGGGGAAGGAGATACGCACATGGGAGTCGTCACCTAGAGTTTCACGGAGTCGGCACCATGGCGAGATCGCGGGAATCTGGGAATACTTTTCACCAAATTCTGCAATGTCTCTAATCAGCCCACACATGATCTATTTATAATAAAGAGAAGATTAGGACATCCCACCATCGACGACTATGATTGGCCGGAGGTGGGGCAACCCAAATACATCAAAATAAAAGCAAACATAATAAACTAATATATGAAATCGATTCGCAACGCAAATCTAGACGCATCTGCAAAGTCCGATCATCGATCCAGGCACGTCATTTATGGTAAGTCGTCAATCGGCCCCGAACGGGCCTAAAACTCGTCCTCCACTGCTGGTCTACGTTTCCGCTCCGCATCAAAAGCCATCAAATTTGATGATGAACAATATTGTGTTGCCTTGGCTAAAATGATTGTTGTTGAATTGTCCTTCAAATTTGCCGAGGTTCAAAGTGCAAGCGACTCTGTTCAAAACCAAACCCCTACGATGTGGTTTCAGTTTAAGCCCAAACCGCTCCGCTCGCATGCCTAACTAGTTAGATTATAATTTATAAATTATAATTAATAAATTGAATAGAAATTAAGAGTCAAGTTCATAAGACTAGACTCCAGAGTCACGCTTTCTGACTTTTTCGCCTTCTCGACATTTTCTTTGTTGATCTTTAGTTTGCCCTAACTTTTCTTTGCTCGCCTATCGGTTCGCATGGTTTTACCTCTGCCCTCTTCTGACCGGCATGTGGAGATTGGCTTACATCTCCTCTCGAGTCTTGGCTCTCGCCTCTCTGTTCCAAATTCCAAGTTTCAAGTTCCAGCCCTCTGCCAGTCTGCCATTGTTAACTGGCGTCTGGCGCTAAACTAGTATCTGTTCGGCTCTGCCATTGCCGACTTGTCTGCTCATCGTCGGTTTTGCCATTGCCGACTCAACTGCTCGCCGGTTCTGCCATTCCATCCCTAGCTCTTCTATTTGGTTTTCAACCAAAAAGCTCGTGGATTAATGGTCTGAAGAATGTTAAACATATGCTGCAGGAAATGCATCTTCAATTCTTCATACTCTTTAGGAATAACATGGCTTATTTTTTTGTTATTAAACATATGATGCATGCCCTATTGTCTATTGATTTCCTCTCGTTGGGCTCGTTTGCAGGTTACGACTTACAAAGTGAAGTTGCGGGTAAATAGATATTGATTGTGAATTTATGATTTTCTTCATATAGATAAAATATGTCATGCTTTTTTTAATAATATTAAATTTGTAACATAGTCCATATGTATAACCCGTAATTCATCGAGATCAGAAGTACCCAAGAAGACGACTATTCACAGACCATTGGGCGAGCATGGGTGAGCAGAGGCGAGCTTGGGCTAGCAGAGGAGAGTTTGGGCGAGTATGGGTGAGTACCTCGCAAGTATGGGCGAGTAGACCCTTGGAACTCGCTAGCAGAGGCTGGATACTCGCCTATACCCCCCCCCCCAGGATTTCCCTATAAATAGGACCCCAGGCGTACGAGGAGATGTACTTCAGAATCTCGAAAAAGATCTTGACCACCTCATTTCCTAGACTTCGAGTTGAGCTTTTGGATCCTTTCTTCAGAGAGACAAGTCACGAGCTAGCGACTATCCATCTTAGTCGCCGTCTTGACTTCGTCGCCAGCTAGAATCTACCTCGTACCTTGCTCGATCATCTTTGATTGTGGAGGAGAAGCTTCTTCTAAGCATCCGGGTACGTGGTGGAACCTCCCTTCCGCAGCGTCTGGGGTCCTTTTAGTTGCCTGACTGTTTTTGCGTCCTAGCTCGTTAGCCGTCAAGCCCGACCGCTAAACCGATAACCTTAGACTGTCTTGATCCGAATTTTGGAGTAGAGATTTTCTCGGCTTCAACACCATAGTTGTTGATGACATCCAAAAAAACAAAGGAAAAACCTATTGTGTTGGAGGGAGATGAAAATACTTCAAATAAAGGAAAGGGAGACCTCTTGTAAATGCTAATAATGACCTAAATTTCATTTCAAAGAAAAAAATGGATGACTCTGATAGTAACAAGATTAAATCTGATGCATGGGATTGGTTCACCAAGCTTAAAGATAACGATGGAAGGGATAAAGCGAAGTGTAAGCATTGCTCAAAGACCTATGCTGCTGATCCTCAATAGAATGGAACAAGTGCTTTAAGAGTACATATGTTAACTTTATGTCATTTTGGGTTAAATGATAACAACCAAAAAATATTCTCTCAATGGGAAACAAGAAGATGGGGTAGCAGTTGGTTCATTAAAAGCCATCAGATTCGATGAAGAACTATGTTGTGTTGTCTTAGCTAAAATGATTGTTGTTGATGAATTGTCCTTCAAATTTGTAGTAAATGAAGGTTTTAGAAATTATTCAGATTAGTTAGAGCCAAGGTTCAAAGTGTCATCTCGGACGACTATGTCCAAAACCGAACCCCTACGGCGTGGTTTCGGCTTAGGCCCAAACCGCTCCGCTCGCATGCCTAACTATGGCCACATAAACTAATAGAGGGACGCGTAGCATACCTGGTCGTTTTCATATCAACACTTTCCTCCCAAAAATTGAAGTTCTCAACTTTGAGGCCCGTAGGGATCATTTGCGAGCATTAGAGGATTCAAGTCACCAAAGAGCATCAAACATTAGTTTTTGAGAGGGCACTTGTCCAACTTGTAGAATTGGTTGCAGCGAAAATAGAGGCTGGTGCGGTGCAGAGACGAGCACGAGCTTTGAGCCCGTTAGAGGCTGATTTGGCGACTTACCATATATGGCGTGCCCGGATCGACGATCGGACTCCGCAGATGTGTCTGGATCCACGTCGCGAGCAAAAACATATATTAGTTTATTATTTTTGGTTCATTAATCATGTATTTTAGTGATCTCTCCCACCGGCCAATCATAGCCGTTGATTGGGATGCCCTGGTGTTTCTTTTTATTATAAATATTGTCTAAGAGGCTGAACCAAGTCATTGCATAATTTGGAGAACACTCATTCCCGGATTCCAGCGATCCCTCCCCAGTGCCGACGCCGTGGAACCCTAGATGACGACTCATGCCTCCGAACTCCTCCCCAAGGTAATCCCTACCCCCACCTTCGTTTCCCACCCTTCAACCCTCATTCTCACCGCCAGAATCCCTCTAACCCCCCCCCCCCCCCCCCCTCACTGCCGCCGGCCTGCCCCACCTCCCCCTCCCCCCCAAACCTCCAGCCCGCAGCCACCCCTTCCCCCCTTCAAGCCGACCACCCCTTTGCAGCCCCTCATCCAGCCGACCACCCCTCCCTCCTCCCCACCACCCGGAAACCATCCAAAACCCTAGCCGACCACTCCTTAAATTCCTTTCACGTGGATCCACCTTCCTCGAGTCCAAATTCACAACATCAATTCAGATCTTGGAATCTCGGTCCCGATCTGTTATTTCCACCTTTCGCACTTTCCATTTTGGCCCGGATCCGTTCTTACACATCAGATCTACTCTCCCCCGGCCCGGATCCACTGTTTTATTGTCTTTTTTCACCGTTTTCCGCCGAGGGCTGCCACCGCCACCGTCGCCTCGCCACCGGTTTCGTCTCTGATCGTCGATCTATACATCCGACCCTCCAAATCTTCAGTGTCTCGGTTCAACCCTCTACTTTGTGAGCTTTTGTAGTATCGTACTATTTGATTCAACATTTTCATTTAGTGATTTATCATATCTTGCTGTGATTCCTGTTTGTGGAGATTTTTTTTGGTGCCCTGATAACTTGCAGGAGGAGACATCGCCGCGTGCTTCGCTTTGGCCCTCCGAGCGGAGGAAAGCCACTATAATATTGCCAAAATAAATATTTGCTTTCTATTTTCATATCTGTATGGTGCAGAAATTACATTGTTTTGATTTATTCGTCAAACTATTGATCATTACATTGCATGTAGATTTGGGATTAGCGTGTCACCCCTGCACTATCACCTAGAGTCGTAAGTTTTGTGTACCCGTAGCCTACCCCTACATCAGAGGCCCTTTCAACGAAGGTTGAGGTACTGCTGGTGAAATAAACGTTGGGGTGAAGTGGGTAACAATTGAGGCAGAAAGGAGGAACTGGCGTTGGAGAAGTGGTTGAGACCTCGATGAACATGTGATGAAGGTGGCGACATTGTCAGACTGACGAATGGAACTGAGGCGCTCACATGCATTACTTGTATGGCATGTGCAGTTGTGGTGGAGGCATTCCTCCTTTAATGTGGGACAAGAGTGATCAGAGAGATGTTGGCATGTTCAACGCATCAAGTGGAGCGCAGAATCCTCCATATGGATTGTCTCTAGGGGAACCTTCTGGTTGGCCGAGGTAGATTGGAGGTCAAAAAATTGTTCTAGTGATCCAACCGAGGGGGTCGGTGTCATCAAACACAGGAATCTCAATCCGGCGGAGATGGGATGAGTGAATGTTTGCGTCGTGGTAGAGGAACTCCATGTAGTTAGTGGAGGACCAAGTGGGGGTAGTGGTGGTGCTGAAGGTGCCAGCGGATAGTTGGACCCCGTGGCCGCGAGCACGTTTATGAGGAGAGTGACATTTTCTAATTGTGCTTCGAGCTAATCCAAGCTAGTGAAATCGCTGGAGGTCGAAGCAGAGGCAACCTCGTCGGCTTGGAGGGCCATGGAACGAATCCTGGGCCTTTAATGGATGAGATGATCAGAGACAACTTGCAACTGAATTGAAAGGGGCCACAGAACAATGGCTGGACTTAGCAGCGAGGAGCGTCGGGGTTGCTATGAGCGGTGTGTGATGGACCTGTTGGCAAATGGTTGAAGGGGAGGTGCCCAAAGGGAGGGTGAAGGTCATTGGGGGCCACCGGAGGAGATAGGGAGAAAAAGAAAACTTGTGGACTGCTGGAGAAGATGTGCAGCCCACAAGGGAAAATGTATGGGAGCGCATGTTGGAATCGATGGATCGACGTCGATGTCATGTGGAAATCGGCGGAGGGGTCATAGACAGGTCGAATGCGCCATGCACTTGAGCGTACTACTGACGATCCGTGTTGCTAGGATCCTTGTGTGGAGGAAGCGCGTGATAGGTTGTGACGTTGAGGATGGAGACAAAGTTGCGTACAATGCATGGTGCAGCCCACGACAATCGATAGTGGAAACTAAAGAAGGGAAGATTAGGGCTCGAACCCCTATTGTTAGGGCTGGTTGCTCTAGTTGATAGACACACTATCGTCAAACCAAATCTTGTAGATTAATATAATGTGAGATACAATATATTGAGATATGTTGGATGCTCAACTCTTGAGGGCATGATCCCTCTAAGAGTCTTCTCTCATATGAGAGTCTAAACAAGACAAGGATTCAAGTAATAGAAATAACTCTCCTCCATTTCCGTATATTGACAAGAGTGAGCAAACATGAAATGACAAAATGCCAGTAGGGACATAGACTAATAGGAGGACGTGTGGCAAGCTCGAGGAGTCATCTTCGTATCAGTTATGAATCCACGTTAGTGCGTGACTTATCAGCATTGCGCAAAGCCATGTAAATATTGAGCATGTCAAGTTCCTTATTTTTCCTGAACTGTTTTTATTTTAGTATTTTACTCGTTTGTATTATGGCCTTGGTTAGAGGCATTTTGAACATTAAGTTGTGGAATTGACTCCTCCCACTTAGGAGAAGGAAATTGAATTTAGGAGAAAAAATTTATTATCAGGAAATATTTCTCGCTTCCTCTTTCCCTCCTTCCCGACCTGGAAGGGTTTACCATAACAGAACCTGTGAAGCTGTTACACCTCCCACACAACGCCTGACTGCTCTACAGACTATCTCCTTCCCAGATCCCCTCCCTACTGGTAGTCCGCCACCATCATAGGTTCTGAAGGGTCCAAGAAAGTGGAGTTCAACCTCCTCTGCTATTTCTCCTTCACCCAGCCGCACACGAAATCTCAATCCGGGTTCGTATCATTCACTTGATGCACAACTTCAGTTCCTATAAAGAGTTTATAACTGTTAGAGTTAGTATTTTACTATATGTTGAGTTTAGTCCCACACCGCCTATCAGTGTTGGGTATCTTGCTGTAATCCTATATAATGCCCCTTGAGGATGAATAAAACTTGTACCTTCCATTTTACTTCTCCTTTCTACATGGTATCAGAGTAGGTTCTGTGACCTAAATTTTTTTTCCCGTTTCCCTCTCCCGGTCCCGACCCGTGCTTCTTCCCCGACCCGTCCTTCCGCGACTCAGCGGTGCTAGGGCTCACGGAAGTCCTTTCCCCCTCGCTCCGTCGACGGATTCGTCGCTTGATTCCCGAGACGGGAGCGGGACCTTCTCCCGTCGTGCCGACGATTAGATTTCGCCACCGCTTCCCTGTGCGGCTTTCGTGAACGACGTCGATCCCGTCGGCTCTCATCTACATCGCGCGCGCCTCGACGCCCTCCTCCGGCTTCCTTCATCGACACCGACGTCTCCTCCGGCTTCCTTCATCGACACCGACGCCTCCTCCGGCTTCCTTCATCGACACCGACGCCTCCTCCGATTTCCTTCATCGACATCGACAGCTCCGGCTTCTGTCTGCACCCGCTGCAGCTCTTTTCTTCTCCGGCATGGATGTTGCTCTGCATCTGCTTCTCCGACCTGCTGCTGCCGCAACTGCATCTTCTCTGGCTGCCAGGTGCTGCTTCCTCTCCGTGCCGCTGCTGCTCATCTTCTCTGGCCTGCTGCTTCTTCTTAGGCTGCTCTGCGAGCCGTGCTTCTCCTCCGCTGCTGCCGTGCTGCTCCTTTGTTCCGACGGATGCTTCCTTCTTCTTCAGATCCAGCCCGACCCCTAGGGTTTAACATTTAAATTTTTTTAAAGTTGTTTGTGGTTGTTGTGTTGCGTCTCTATGATTTCAGCCTTCTTGCACGTGATCTACGTGAGGGGGAGTGTACGCCACGGCCTCTAAGCGTAGTCTATACCTTCATGCACGTTTTACGTGAGGTGGAGTGTTTGTGATATCGGCGACTCGGATGCTTCTTTCCCGACTCCTGTCTTGTCACACCCGGCCCCTAGGTATAACCTGTCTTCTTGCACATGATCCACGTGAGGGGGAGTGTTTGTGATCACGACGACTCGGATACTTCTTTCCCGACTCCTGCCTTAGTCACACATGGCCCCTAGGTTGATTTCATATGTTGTTTGTGTCTCCTCGTCGTTTTCTCTGGATTTGGTAGGGTTGGTGATGTAGGGTAGGCTATCTATTATGCAACCTAGGTTGACTCTAGTGAGTGGACACGTGAATGCTATGATGAGATGCACAAAACCCGTTAGGCAATTATTTCAAACAATGATTCACAACCACGCATAATTAAATTAGGCAACAATGATTCTTTTAGGGCAATTAAGCAAGGCTTTCCTCCAAGCGGAGGGCCAAATTAAGCGCGCTGCGAATAGTTCCTTCCTGCAATCAACTCTTTCACGGGCAAAATTCCACAACAAAATATTTTATGCAAGCACAAACTATCTCAAACAATAATCAAAACTGAGAATTAGAAATCCATACAACAAACAATTCACAAACATAAGGGATGTCCGAGGCGGGAGAGATTCGGCGGTTTCGGGAATAGATCCGGGTTGGTGAATCGAAACGGTGGTTGTCCACGGTGGAAGATGGGTGCGGAGGGTTGGAAACGGGTAGATCCGGTAATATTATGACGGATCCGGGTTACGGAGGAGAAATATGTAAGTGGAGGGTAGATCGGTGAAGGGTAGCGCTAGATCAAAGTAGATCTAGGGTTTTCGGAGCGGTTGGAAGTGGATCCACGAAGGGGAGAAGAAGTGAGGGGGGGCGGGTGAACAGTAACGGCGGATGAACAGTGCGGATGAACAGTGCCAGCGGATGAACAGTGCGCATGAACAGTTCCGGCGGGTGAACAGTGCGGGTGATACGCCCGAAATAGATGTATAAAATAACGCAAGTGCACGTGCCGAATCAAGTAATAAAATGATGAATCAAGATCGTTCCCACGAGGAAGTGATTAATCTAGTGCTCGTAATTACTAGCTCTACCCGTTCTTTAAATCCAAGTGAAATAAGTCGAAAGAGATAATTTTTATATGCTAATAATAATTTCTAACTAAGACTTAAACTAATTAGACTACTTGAAAGCTTTGAAAAATACTTTTATAAATTGGCGGAATTAGTCTTGTATTCAGATTTCCTTTGTACATCTATATGGTGCGTAGAAATAATATTAGTTAAGAGTGTTTGAATGAATTATCATGCAACGATTTTTATAGAAGAAATCTTCATCTCTCGAATCTCAGAAATCCCAACGTTCTAAATTCTCCTAGTTACCTCTAACTTAGGAAGAATGAAGAATATACTTAACATAAAAATCGGATCGCTAGCAAGAGGAGGGAATCTCTTCCTCACCTCTAAAACTACGGTGAACTAGTGAGCGGTTGCACTTCTCCTCTCTCGAATCTCGAAGTACAACGCAAAAGTGGAGATTTTTGGTTAAACGTTTTACACCACTCGTCTCTCGATTCTTGCAGTGCAATAAAATAACTTTCAACCTTATATTACGTCACTCATCTCTCGATTCTCGCAACGCATCACAAGATGAAGATCAAAGCCAAAAATCTCATAAATAAATTCAAAAGTTCACAAGAGAACAAATCATCAAATAAATCTCAACAACAAGAGACATACACCATAAATACACACAAAGTACTCTCCTTATACAAGACCAAGAGAATTTAGTTCATAACCGCGGAAGAACACCACAAAATAAGAAAGATCTTACAGCGCATGATGGAAAGGATTCAAAGTAGTGCAGGAAATTGCTCTCTAAGTCGACCCAAGCAGTCCTTCTCCAAGATCCGGTTTTGCCCTAGTTCTTCTTCTCCAAAGCCATATCCAAGATGATGCTCTAAGATTCTCCTCTCTAATGATTTCTCTATATCTCCATATGGTATGAGATTATACTCTTAAAAACGTGCAGCCCTTTACCAAAAGTTGCCTCTTTTCAATTTTTATTTTGGCGTAAAATTCGAATTTTAAATTCAAAATCCGTCCAAAAGTTGTTGCAACAACTTTTTTAGGTTGTTGCAACAACCTGCACAGGCCAAAAACAATTTCAGCTTTGCTTCTCCGGATCGATTTCTTCGGCATTTCTAGCAAGAAAACAAAGAAAAATTAGACATATTAACCACAAATAAAATAAATATGAATTTACTTATATTTTTACTTATTTAATTCATTTGTTTCCCAATACGATGTATATTAAATCAAAATAAAGCACTAGATAACTTCTTTTTGGGAAGTTATCACACCTCCACACTTAAACGTTTGCTAGTCCCTAGCAAAGACATTCATAACAATAGGATGAGTGAAGAAGTAATACGATGTGAACTCAAATGATCTTTAGTTCTTGAAAACAAATTAATCGAGGCATACTCAAGAAATTCGCTTTACTTAACTGATAAACTTATCAATCTATAGGAGCTCAAACATTCACAAATCCATTAGTTAGATGGAAGATAAAGCTCAAACAAGTATTTTAGTGCGGTGCGTGGTTTCTTTAAAAATAGTTTACTTTCATGCAAAGTTTTATGTTGAACCTCCACATTTATTGGAGAGGATGAAAATAAGCTAAGTCTACGATTTAACCTCTACAAGAGTGAGTAGTTCAAATAAAAGTCGGATAGTTTTGGCTTGGTTCGGAATTTACAGCTTTGATAATAATACGGCTATCTCTAGTTAGTAACCTTAATAATTCACCATGTTATGGGGTCGTGCATCATTTTTTTTAATCATACTCTTTTCATAGTAGGGATCATTCTAAGTATAAGTGCACATACTAGGGCCACATATCACTATGATGTTTCAACCATTTTTTTCCTTTTTTTTAATCATAGATGGGATCATTCTAAGTATGCATTCACATACCTAGGCCGCATATCACTATGATGTAATTTTTTTTTTCCATTTTTTTTTTCATAGTTGGGATCATTCCAAGTATGTAGACATATACCTAGGCCACATATCACTATGAAATTTAACCCTTTTAAGAGAAATTCGACACCCATAAATGGCTTACTCACTAAGGTACAACTAGTAGGAAAAAATGACAGATAAGCATGAAATAATGTATGACAAAGTTCAAGCTCAAATATTTTAGTGAATGATCAAAAGGAATACTACCTAAACTCATGTCTAGGCTTACATCATGGACTTAGTTATTGCTCATCCATCCTCATTATTTTAAAGGTAAATATCACAATATTGCATTGGAAGTAAACAAATATTTGGTATAAAAAGTAAATGCTTGAGCAAGTTTTATCAGAAAAAATCTTACTAACTTCAAATTCATAGAATGAACTATTTGGATTGTTCAGTCATATCAATTAATTATCATTGAATATGTCTAGAATAGCCTAATGATTAATTAAAACAAGAATTAAGATCATTTAATATTTGGTTAAATAAATTATTCTTCAATCAATTGGTAGGGGTTATAACACCCCCACCTCCACACTTAAGTCCTTTGCTAGTCTCTAACAAAGATTTCTTTTTATCATGAAGATACTCTAATTTTTTTTAGTGATAAACAAATAATTTTAAGGGAGAAAGAAACTTGAAATATGAATAACTCCCCTGAAGTGTATGTGATAGAGTGGTTATCCATTGCTTATTGCTGACGTACCCACATTACTCCCAACATACATACGATATTCCTCAGCAACCTAGACATTTAGTCTAGCCTGCATAGCTTTCATCCTCAAAGTGTACATAGTTATTGGCATGAGATATATTTGTGTTAGAATCGATGAGTGTAATCAAAAGTCAGACAAATATAACACATGCGCACGATGATTATCATAGAAATCATTGTCATGACTCACACCAAAAGTCATTCCATAATATTTAAGTCAAAACATAATAGTTATTATAGGATAAGCATCATCAGGACTACAAAATAGTTTGACTTAAATAGATTTTTCTTTTTTCTCATCATCATTCATACATTAATCATCATTTATTTTCATCTTTTTTCTTTTTATCTCATTTAATTTTTTTTTTAAAATTCATTAATGTAACTAAAAACTGCTAAAAATATTTAGTACAAAAATAGTGAATATATATTGCACCGGATCTTTCTTCTCTACCAAAACTAGATCATCATTTATATATATATATTGTTAAATTAAAGTTGCAAAGCCAACTAATAATGCAAATTAAACATACTGTTGCCTCCCAAGCAGTGACTAGTTTATTGTAGGACTACAAAAATGGACAGGAAAATTAAAATACAATATGCAGTAAACAAAAGATAACTACTGGGTTTATTGTCTCCCCAGCACGACTTATTCAAAAATTTAAAAATTCTAAATTATTGGACGATGAAAAGAAAAATGAACAGGCAATAGTTCTAATATCCGTGTCGGTAGCGGATACCGATACAAAGATAAAACAACTACCCATCTACCTAAATAATAATACATGCACCTTATAGGTAGAGAGAACAAAAAGTAAGAAGAGGAGGAATACTCCTCACTATTCTCACCATAAAATGTACCTTTGCCTAGCAAGGTATCATCATCAACAAGAAGGCAGTAGGGAGAGAAGAAAATGAATGAGGCTTCCACTATGGAGGAGGAATCAACCTTCTCACATAAGTGGATACCCATCACATCAACTTGAGGATAGTGTTTAATATCCTCCTGAAGCATTTGTGATACATCAACTCGCTTTGGCTCAGATAAAGAAAGGTGATTAGGAAATAAAATAGAAGAAAGACATAAATGATCTCTAATTACGGGAGTGATCTCGGTTCCCCTCCCGGTTGGTTTTAAAAATTGATCGATATCGGTCTCATAGTCATCATAACAAGGGGGACCCGAGAACTCAAGAGTCTCGGTGGTGTGTTGAACTTCCTCATCTAATGAAAAAATGTAAACCTCCTTATTAGAAAGGATATCCTCTTCATCCCACCGTGATACGTCATCATGCTCCAAAGAATCATTCCCTCCATCGGAGAGATCAATATCTTTGTCCCACTTTGGCACAACCTCGGGTTCTGGATCCTCACCATGCGCAAAATTTTCGACTGGATCGATAAACATAGGCGTAGAAATGTTTTGTAAAGAAGATTGAGGAACATCATTAATATTTAATTCAGAAAATGTATGTTCAGGTTCCTTTGCGGGTGGATCAAAACTAGACGATGAATGCGGATAGGGAGATGATGCATCAATATCAATATATGAGCCCACAATTATAAGGGGATTATCCGTAATAGTCTCACGCAAAAATGGTGGTTCTGCAACAGTATATATGGTCTGGATGCCAGATTCGTAATTTTTCTCCCTCTCTCTTTTATAAGCGACGCAATCCTTCAAAATGTGGTCCATACAATGACAAAATAAACATTTCCTAACATTACTACTCGACAACCAAGGAGTCGGGTCATAAGGTCGAGGAACCATTTGACGTGTGGACATAAAATTATAATGATTTGCCGCACAATATTGGGGACCTAAATATTCTTTATGTTTTGCGAGCCATGAATGATATCCAGCAGTCCCCATGTAACACGCATCAGTAGTATGACTAAACGAACCACACCACTCGCATCTCACATGTGTATACATTTTATTTTGAACAGATGCGGTTAAAATAAAATTAAATCTTCTTTGCAAAACACACTACACACGAAAATTATTTTAGACACGGATTATCTTCTTAATAAACCTTTTAAATAAATAAAAATAAAATAAAACACACAAAAATATTTAAAACTTTAAAAATAAGGGCATGCACTAGACAATATTAGAAATAAACATACCAAATAAAGTAGAAACTTGAGCTCTACATACTTCGGGTTCACTAATATTGCAAGAAAAACACTAAATTAGTTACACCTCCCCAGCAACGGCGCCAAAAACTTGATACGCCCGAAATAGATGTATAAAATAACGCAAGTGCACGTGCCGAATCAAGTAATAAAATGATGAATCAAGATCGTTCCCACGAGGAAGTGATTAATCTAGTGCTAGTAATTACTAGCTCTACCCGTTCTTTAAATCCAAGTGAAATAAGTCGAAAGAGATAATTTTTATATGCTAATAATAATTTCTAACTAAGATTTAAACTAATTAGACTACTTGAAAGCTTTGAAAAATACTTTTATAAATTGGCGGAATTAGTCTTGTATTCAGATTTCCTTTGTACATCTATATGGTGCGTAGAAATAATATTAGTTAAGAGTGTTTGAATGAATTATCATGCAACGATTTTTATAGAAGAAATCTTCATCTCTCGAATCTCAGAAATCCCAACGTTCTAAATTCTCCTAGTTACCTCTAACTTAGGAAGAATGAAGAATATTGCTTAACATAAAAATCGGATCGCTAGCAAGAGGAGGGAATCTCTTCCTCACCTCTAAACTACGGTGAACTAGTGAGCGGTTGCACTTCTCCTCTCTCGAATCTCGAAGTACAACGCAAAAGTGGAGATCTTTGGTTAAACGTTTTACACCACTCGTCTCTCGATTCTTGCAGTGCAATAAAATAACTTTCAACCTTATATTACGTCACTCATCTCTCGATTCTCGCAACGCATCACAAGATGAAGATCAAAGCTAAAAATCTCATAAATCAATTCAAAAGTTCACAAGAGAACAAATCATCAAATAAATCTCAACAACAAGAGACATACACCATAAATACACACAAAGTACTCTCCTTATACAAGACCAAGAGAATTTAGTTCATAACCGCGGAAGAACACCACAAAATAAGAAAGATCTTACAGCGCATGATGGAAAGGATTCAAAATAGTGCAGGAAATTGCTCTCTAAGTTGACCCAAGCAGTCCTTCTCCAAGATCCGGTTTTGCCCTAGTTCTTCTTCTCCAAAGCCATATCCAAGATGATGCTCTAAGATTCTCCTCTCTAATGATTTCTCTATATCTCCATATGGTATGAGATTATACTCTTAAAAACGTGCAGCCCTTTACCAAAAGTTGCCTCTTTTCAATTTTTATTTTGGCGTAAAATTCGAATTTTAAATTCAAAATCCGTCCAAAAGTAGTTGCAACAACTTTTTCAGGTTGTTGCAACAACCTGCACAGGCCAAAAACAATTTCAGCTTTGCTTCTCCGGATCGATTTCTTCGGCATTTCTAGCAAGAAAACAAAGAAAAATTAGACATATTAACCACAAATAAAATAAATATGAATTTACTTATATTTTTACTTATTTAATTCATTTGTTTCCCAATACGATGTATATTAAATCAAAATAAAGCACTAGATAACTTCTTTTTGGGAAGTTATCAGCGGGTGAACAGTAATTTCTGGGTTTCTGGACAGCGGTAGGGTTGGGATTTGGGGGCTTTAGGGGTTGCGGATGAGGGTTTCGGAGGGGGAAAAAGAAGGTTATGGATGGGTAGTACCTTGGGGATGAAGTTCCACCGCTAGGAGTCAACACCTAGGGCTCCACGGCGTCGGCACCGTGGCGTGATCGCGGAGGTCCGGGAATCTCTTCTCCAAAACCAGCAATGAGTCTCTCCAAGCCTCTAACACTCCTATTTATAATATTCTAACATTAGGGCAACCCGGATTCGACGGCTATGATTGGCCGACGAGTCCTCGTGCCAAACATAAGCAAATAAAAGTAAAAATAACAAAGTTATATATCAAAAAGATTCGCGGCACGCATCCGGACGCATCCGCGGTGTCGGATCGTCCCTCCGCTCAAGTCTTCCGGCGAGAATATACGAAAGTGGGCCCCGCCTTGTTACGGGCCGATGGTCCCCCATCAGTTGGTTTGGTCTTGCGTGGTTGACCTTGTTTCCGCTCTGAGTGTATCCAGCATGGTCATGGTCAGTTTTGTGGACCAACGTCGTGTGGCTTTTGCCCGATTGAAGTATCCCCGGTGACACGCAGTTGGGCCTCGGTGGCTGCTGTTATGTTCCACGTTGTCAATTTTCTTTTACCTTCCATTTTATGTTGTGTTCAAGCTGTAGGGTTCCCCTTCAGCTTGAGGGGGAGTGTTAGAGTTAGTATTTTACTATATGTTGAGTTTAGTCTCACACTGCCTATCGGTGTTGGGTATTTTGCTGTAATCCTATATAATGCCCCTTGAGGATGAATAAAACTTGTACCTTCCATTTTACTTCTTCTTTCTACAATAACAAAAAATACAAAGAACTAACAAAATAAGTGGTGCTTGTGCAAAGTGTGTATGGAATGCATGGATCAAGAACTAGTGAAGAATCAGGTTGAGGAAGAGGAACCCATCCCTATGAGTCGGTATAGGCATAGAGAGAACATCAACTTGAAACATATTCATCTCAATAGTTGTATTCTCCGGTGAAAATTAGATATTTGTAGGCTAAGTTGTCAAGGCGCGCGCCTAGGCTTGCCTGAGGCGCCGGGCGCATCAGACGGCGCCCGAGCACGGCCTGCGCCTTGCGCCTCACGTGCCTAGGCGCGCATCTGCGCCTTGCGCCTAGGCTCTTGGGCCCCTCTGCGCCTCGGTGCGCCTTGCGGCTTTAATAACTTAGTTTGTTGGCAAAGATGTTGAGTTGATGCCCATGACAAAGGCTTACAACCTGAAAGTTTTTGTGACTCATCAACGCCAAGGAACTATGACAAAGAATCTTCTGCTGGAGATACAATGATGAGGCCGAACATGTATTCGCAGATCATTTGCAGGTAGAAGAGGATGAGTGAGCAAGCGATTATAACTCTTTGGCTCTGATGCCTCTGATGCAATGATGAATTTGGTTGCCTTTTGTCGTGGGAATGAATTTCTACTGCTCATACGTCAAAAAATGTGGCTGGATGAGGGAGAAAAGTCTCCAAAATGTTGGAGATATTCAAATTACTTTTTGGTTGGAAAAGAAGGAAGATGACATGACAACTAACTAGTTTAACAATTTTTTGTGGAGCGGACATGTGTAAATCAAGTTGTGATAGCTCCAAGCACTTTTGACCTCACCGGCTCCACCATATTCTCTACTCATAGCATAAGATCATTAAGTTGAGAATTGGTTAGTTCCTTCGTTTGCTGGTTATGGCCTACAACAGGGTAATTTACTTTACATGCTATCCTTATGCATAGAAATAGGTGATAACTCTAATGAGAGTATATGGCTAGTGTAGGTGCAGGTATTAACGAACGAATCACTACTTTATGGTGCATCTGATATCTACTGTTACGCAAACGAGAGTTGAATGAAAAATAAATAAAAAATCAACAACATAGAAGACACAAATTTATTTGGTTCATCCCAAGATGGGCTGTCCACGGACAATAGAAGTCCATTTTTCGCTATATCAATAAAGAGACGGTTACAGAAAGTGGACGGATTTATGAATTTCATAATAATCAAAACCCTAGAACAATAAGAAGTTTAGATATCACTTGGTACATTTATAAAATACCCATGATAACTCACCCCAAGCGGGTCGAGATCAGCGCAAATTGTCGTCTATGGGTTAGAATTTGAGGCATATAATTAACATCTGCATATCGTGAATGTACTTCGCTGATATTGTACACAACTATATATATCTTGACTGTTTAATATCATCTATTCTGCAACATGACATTTTTTAATAAAGAGGTGCTGATTTACTGATGCAGGTAAGGAAGGAATACTAGATGCAGAATCTGGCCCTGTTCTGAGCTGGAACCAAAGAGTTAAAATTGCTTACGGTGCTGCTAGAGGTCTCGAATATCTTCATGAGAAAGCTCAGCCGTCGATTGTGCATGGTGAAGTCAGATCAAGCAATGTACTACTGTTTGATGATTATGATTCCAAGTTGGGTGATTTTAACTTAACCGATCGGTACCCTGACAGAGCTGACTGCCCGTATTCAGTTCAAGTTTCAGAAACATTGGGTTACCTTGCTCCAGAGTAAATACCCCAGTCATTGCTCTATCTATTGCTTTCAAATCTGATGCCGTAATCAATTAGCAGGGATTTTTGCCATTTTTTTGCGTGGTCATGTAAAGTGTTTCTTAGGCCATGTTTGGGGCGGCATTTTCACGCCGGTACGG
Organism: Platanthera zijinensis; assembly: GCA_039513925.1. NCBI lineage: Eukaryota > Viridiplantae > Streptophyta > Magnoliopsida > Asparagales > Orchidaceae > Platanthera > Platanthera zijinensis. The sequence continues at coordinate 117,432,054 of CM077098.1, read as the reverse complement.
GAGCAGCACCGCCGGACAGCGGGAAAATAAATGTCAGCGTCTGCTTCCGCCGCACCCGTGAGGAATGGAGAAAAAAGCTTTTTTTCAAATCCCCACCTCCCCCTCCAGCTCCGAACGGCGGCGCCCGTCTGCTCCCACTGAACCAAACGAAGTCTTAGATTGATATGTTCTTCCCATAAGATTGTTGTTAATAATGTACTTGAAATAAGTATAATCTTAGGCCCGTGACATTTGTGAACATTTCTTCATACTATTCAGGTATGCAGTGACTGGTACACTTAGTCGGAAGAGTGATGTCTACAGTTTTGGAGTACTTCTTTTAGAGCTTCTCAGTGGAAGAAAGCCTGTGGACCAAACAATGCCTGAAGAAAAACAGAGCCTTGTCGCTTGGGTATGCATTTCCCAACTCAAAAGCAGTGCCTTTGCTTTTCTTAAAGAAGCACAAAACTTGGTTAAATTTTTTGTTTTTTTTATTCAGGCAATTCCCAAAATAAATGAGGAGAACGTTGACGAATGTGTAGATCCCAAATTGACAGACTACCCACAGAAGGCAGTGGCAAAGGTAACTGTAATGATCTTTAAAGTCTCGAAGAGATCTTGGCCACGGTTAAAAAAAGAGTAGAAGAGATGTTTACTATGGTTGCAGGCAATGGCGGACGCAGAGATTTTTCTCTGTGTGGGCAGTGTATGAAAAATATTAAAAAAATAAAATGAAAATATTACTACTTTGAATTATATCTAAAAAATGGTAAATAAATGTGACATACAGAGAAAATAAATGATAAAAATGTGTAGGAAATATAATGATAAATAAATGTGTTAAAAAATAAAATAATAATATGTAGATAATAAAAAAATATGACATGCATAGGACTTGAATCCATGACCATATAGTTAGATATCATACACTGTACCAACTTGACTAAGATACTTGAATTTATTCATGATATATATTTATATTTTATGTCCGCCAAATAAATAAATTGCGCATTCTGCTATTGATAAATGATATTTTTAAAAATCAGTGTGGACGGCCGCCCACACTGGGCCCTATGTGGATCCGCCCCTGGTTGCAGGTTGTATGAAGGCGTCAAAGTAAAATTTTACTTGTGTTAATACCATTTGGACCTTTCTTCTAAGAAGCTTAGGGTCCGTTTGGCACGGTGATGATGCTTTTGTTTGAACTTTGTGACCACAAACCGTCATTCGTGAACTCCCGACACCTAAGGAAGTCCAGTCTACTTTATGTTAAAATTTAGTTTTCTTTTCCCTTGGAGGCACTCATAACCACATTTTATAACTTTGGCATTTTTGCCCAAACTCACCCGAGCAACACCGCGCCAAATGGGTCCTTAGGCTTGGTGTGACACTGCACATATGTAAGCCACGGCACCATATTTGTCTTTCAGCTGAGTGCCACACAAATGAATAAATCCTCCAAAGGCCGCAGAATTTGTGTGTGCGAGTTTTTTTGTCCGGCGAAAGTCACAATCTGGCACAAAACGAGGCCTTGGTGATATAATGCCGGCACAGCGAAAGCGGTGAATTGGCTAAAAAAGATGTTGAACTAGAACTGGATAAGTAAAGAGGTTAAAATGATTGGAAATTGAGTCGAGTTTGACTTCCTGAGAAAATTTCTTAGCCCGACAACATACAAACGCAGCCATACTATTATACAGATTCAAAGTATCAAAAACATAGTTGCATGCATCATTATTTCCAGTTTAAATCACACAAATTTGAATTCATATGTACGTCCATGCATATGCATTTTGACTCGAGCGATGTCAATCCGAGCTCAATCGAAGTTTGACCCGGGCATCATCGAGCCTAAGATTTATCCGAACCATAAGGCGGACTATTTTTTCAGAGCTTTGATCTCGAATCAAATTCTCAATCCTACTAATAAATTGTCTCGACAAACATTTTCAGTGGGCAGCAGTTGCAGCTCTTTGCCTGCAAGATGAAGCAGATTTCAGGCCAAACATGTCCATCATTGTGAAGGCTCTACAACCTCTTGTCGACTCCATCGAACCACAGGTGTCTTTCATCCCTCAGAGCCTGTACAATTTATTTCGTGGCAAAACATTGTAGTGGTCGAACTCCCCCGGCTTATTTCCGTGCGAAATACACTTTACGCCTAAACATTCAGCGTGCTATGGGCTATGTCGTCCTCTTGTAAGTTAAACTCTTCTTATGTACTGCACAGGCTAAACATATTCATCTTCTTTTGGGGAGAAACTTATCTCATTTCTATGGTAGTAGCCATGGAGAGTGAAAACCTTAAGAATGAGTAATCTAGACAAACTGTTAACACCTCACAATTTTTTCCTGATGCCAATATCATGAAAACATCTTGTGAAAGCAAGGATTATGTTGCGGATCCACGCTGGGTGTCACGTACCAACATCGCGCACAAACCCGCAAGGAATGAATCCTGCAGATTACATATCTTTTCCGGTTGCGTATGTTAATTTGTGGAGCGGGTTTATTTTGGAACTCATTCTTATGTTAAGCCTAATGAGGTGGTGCTTTGAACTAGAGGGTTTTATTTTTGTATCCACAGGGTATTTTTGTACCACACGCCACGAGGTACGCTACAAGAAAATTGACATTCAGTGACGAAAATTTTGGTCACTAAATATTGCGGTTTGGTTACTAAAAACATTTAGCAACCAAATTTGATCTGTCACAAAGTGGTTGCAAAATGTGCGTCACAAAATGGATTTAGCAAACAAAAATATTTGGTCACTAAATATTGATTTTTAGTGACTTTTAATTTTCGTCACAAAATGTACTATTTCAGTGACCATTAATTTTTGTCACTAAATATACATTTGTAGTGACTAGTAGTTTCATCACTAAATGTATATTATTAGTGACCACTATTTTTCATCACTAAATGTATATTATTAGTGATTTTTTTTTCCAGTAAATATATATAGTGACCAAACTTGTTAAGTAATTGCTTGTGCAATGCAATAATGACTTTTTGTTACTAAAATTATTTATTTCATCATTAAATACAACAATAAACAAAATATTCATTTGCAAAAAAAATTTGATGAAAGAAAAGATAATGTTTCTTTTAAATTTATTAATAAAAAAGGTGGGAGATATCCCAAAACCCTTTAGTACAGACCAATAGAGTTTTTAACTCTACTAAATTCAATACATAAAAAAATTCTATAATAATTGAACAAACATCACATACTTCTTTCTTTACATGTAACACAAATTAAATATATATATATATTGTGTTTTCTCCATCCTCGCCAAACTCTTGTCTTGAAGCTCCTCATAGGAACCATTCCTACGAGATCCATCTCAATCTTTCTTGGAGGTTCATATTTTTAACTATTTGGAAGCGCTTATCACAAATTTGCATCATCATTGCTCAAACGTCATATAACTCCTTGCTGCAACTAATGCTAACGGAATCAAAATCAGAAACATCCTGAGAGAACTCACTTCTGGGGCTAATAACTTGCTTTTTGTTGTCATGTCCATCTTCATCATCATCAC